>OY735232.1:14531792-14546792 GCA_963457665.1 Thysanoteuthis rhombus | reverse complement strand
ATGCGATCAATAAGGTAGCTGCTTCAATGTAGCGTTGCTCTTACTATTGAGCTAAACACTCGGTTGTAATGCAGAGACCCAAATAACTGATCTCCCGTTATTACTTGGCGAATATCCCATTTGGCCTAGATACATTCACTGTGTCATAACAGTTGCTGGTTCGATTTCTTTCATTCTCATATATATATATATATATATATATATATATATATATATATATATATATATAATGATAATTTCTGTGTAAGTTTTCTATTGTTTGGACAATGACTCGTATAATTTTTTGAAGACCAACATAGTAGCTGCGAGACTTTATTATTTCAAAATTGCCTTCCTAGAACGGTTAATTTTTCAATTTTGAGCAAATATATTGGTAAGATGATACTTTTATAATATTGAACCATCATTCTAATTCTGTTGCTGTATCAGACAGAATTACTGCAAGTAATCTAATGGTTCTAGGTTCAATCCCAGTGTGAGACAATAATAATACTACTAATGCTAAGAGGGGAATGCGGTCAATATACCCCCGTCGGTTAAATAAAGGGTTCGGTTTGTTACTTCCCCACACCTACCAGATGATACCTGATGAAGGCCGTAGAGTACAACGGCCGAAACATTGTATGAAAAACAACCAAGATGAGGATAGTCCGAATAATAATAGAAATAATAATAATACCTCATCTCAAAAATTCAGAGAAACACTACCAGTTTGATTATACGTCTTCTTAAGTAAGTTTGTAAGTAGTGCCCTTCTGCCGACAACGGCTCCAGCCGTCTCCACTTGGGTTTCACATACCACTGCTAGGTCCGTTTGCAATAAATGAAATAAACCAAAAGTGGCGTCATTCTCTCGACAGTGAGCTGTTTTACCAGCAGGGGAGAGATACAGATTAATGCCTTTACCAAGGGCATCAATGCGAGCTGAACACTAACTGTCTCAGTCTGTTGGCTCACCATTTTTGTGCTGTTACCCGCTCAGCACATATTTATATCTTTATAGTAGATAATTTGAAGTATTTGTCATCATCATCATCATTATCATCATCATCCTCCTCCTCCACATCATCGTCATCAGTCTTTCAACGCCTGTCGTTGGACATAGACCTTCCCCAGGATTCGCCTTAACACTAAAGAGTTTCCTTCGAAAAGATTTTGGGCAATAGTCCACAGCATTAAACATTTGTACTGACGACCATTTTACCAGGTGACAAGGAAAAGCTCTAAAAAAAAAACAGCTGTTCTCAGGAATTAAATATGAATGAAGAGTGCAAACTGGGATTAATCGATGTACACAACAGGGTTGCCAAATTTGCCCGGAAGGGGAGATAATCCGAGCTTGTGGGCAAAATCTCCGAGATAAAGGGTGGATAATCTCCCCTTCTGACCAAATCTGGATACTCTGTCCATAGACATTGTGTGCATAATTTAGCGTTATCCAACACAAATACGTCAATGCAGTTCCGAGACTCTTTTCATTTCTATCAAACGCAAGCAATTCAATTCGAACACACACAACATTGAGAAAATAACTGACTGCATCAAAATAAAGAAACCAGATCTTTCGAAGTGCGCATAATGATCAAGTCGATACTGTAAACATGAACCTTGTAATTCGCTGCAGATAAATTGATACAAGAACGGAATAGTTCAAAACTAATGTCGACAGACCATCACGAATTGGATATTGCATAACGTTGGGAATTACAGCAGATAAAAACAAAAACGGTAAGTTCAACAATGCGTCCACCATCCATGGTTGAAGTGGCAGGAGGAGGAAGAAGGGCAAGTAGTCTTTCTTTGATTTAATTGATAGTAAAATATTGTGTCGTGAAATATTTTACAAGTACCCTTTTCAATAAAAATCGTAAATGGCTTTTTTTGACGTTTTGAGGCCATTCTTGGCATTTTTTTTTTTAAAGAGTAACTGGTAATGGATGATTGGAATAGATTTTCTTAAATTGCGCCATACTTTTTAATGGCGTTTCACCTTCTAATGACATCACACCTCCCCCTTCCTTCCTATTTCCATTGTTTAAAGTAAGTGTGACCGACTGTCTGACGAGGTTGCGTCAAATGAACACATCTAAAAACTTTTTATAAGAAGGAAATTTTTTTCTAAATAACAATCGTTTTTTTTGTTTTGTTTTTTGTCCCGCTTGACATCGCATCAACGAAATCAGCACCTGGGATAGAGTTCGGCTTTCGTACCTACTTTAGATCTGTAATCACAAATGTGTAAAGATTGATTAACGTAAAAAGAGGGTACAGGTGTTCATAATCTATTATTTTCGTTGGTTTGATGAATATTTGATTAGATAAATTGACTCATATAATCAATCCTTTCACAACAACTTGAATTGAAAAGAATAAGTGTCAACTCAATGGAAGTTTGAATGGAAACTCAGAATTTGTGACCCAAAGGAAAACATTCAGGAAGTAAAGTTAGATAGGAATATATAATGATATCCGTACCTCGCATAAATGAGTCACCATAATCCACACGTGTACCAGAATTAATTATCTAAAAGATCGTCTGAAAATAATATAATTTAAAAAATAGATTTTTTACCAAAGATTGTCGAGAAAAAAGAAGAAATTTTATTTAAAATTATCTAAAAAAAAAATACCAGCGCAAGATTTGGGCATCATCAGTTTCAAATGGTCATAGAGCCCACAAAAAGCACTTTCTGGGGAAAAAATAGAGCTTAGTAGTGCACTCTTGGTAGTGGAGTTTGTGACCCCATAAATGGGACCAGGAATGCCAAGACACACATACACACTCACACGCAAACACACACATTGACAAAGAGATAATTTGTATCCCACTTGGTTGGTTGTTCGGGCAGGCCCTTTGTGGGTCTACAGTTATTCGATATTGAGACAAGACCAGATTTTTGATGTTCTCAAACAAAAATGAACTCACTTGGATAAAACTACGTCTCCTGTCCTCTCAAAACAACTGGCTTTCAAATTTGCTTTCATTTGTAGAACTGAATCAGGAACTTGAAATCAAAAAAAAAGATCAAGCGATCTTGAATGCTTGAAATTCTCATACATAAAACGAAGGGAACATGATTCTTTCATTAAAGAAACATCCGTATAAACGCGTACATCAATAAATTGTTTCTGATGCAAATCTCTGAAATGTTTGAAAGTTGTCTATGCATGTGAGGGATTTCCTCAAAAACCCATGAAGTTGTACATTTTCTGAATTAGCATCACCCAGTGAAGATTTTTATACCAATTATTCGAACCTTTGTACATGAGTGATTCAAAATGATTTCTATTTCAAAATTTATCGAATTCTTGACAGAGAACGGCAACTCTGTTCTTCATGTAAAAGAACGATAACTCTCTGCTTCCGTGAGAACAGTGTCTGAAAAGGTAAAAGATGTTACCCCGACGGGTGCCTTTCTTTTGCAATATGCATCAATGTACGTAAATGGAATGAAAATACATATTTGAAGTTTTTTTTTCTAGAATAGGAAAAATGCTGCAATCGACATTTCAAAAAGTTCCTAATTAAGAAGGACTCACATACAGTCATAGTGTGAATTGGTATATTAATCCGAGCCCCTCTCTCATCTTATATCGGTGTCACGTGATAAGGTTCAAATTGTCTGCCCTTTTTCAATTTTCCTTTTGATTGAGAAGGAAGGTTAAATGTTGCTTTTATCTATCTGCTTTTACCGTTTATTCTAATTATTTCAATCATTTTATATCATTTTATATCGTTTGCCCCAAAACTTTGAAATGATACGTGGATAAAACGATTTTGCAGAATTTCTTACTTATCTTCCGTTAAATCCCTAATTTGTGTAAAAATCCAAACTGCACAATGGTCTTTGTTCCATTCAACGCCCAGGCATCACCAAGTTTACAGCTAATATTGCATATATGTTGAACTGTACACTATATTAGAAAAACAGAAAAATCGATTTTAGATCCCACATTTTGTCGTGTACAGTTTAGTAGACGCTGGAGGTGCCTTTCTTTCAAATTTCACCAAGATAAAATTGTATGCTTTGCTCTCTCTTGAATTTTACTCACATTCTAAATAAACTTGAATCCAGAATAATCACTTCTAAAATATCAAATTTTATCTTTTTATGCATTGGAATCTTGCATTCTCTCAAGTAATTAGTATTGATTTGAAGCCAGAACAACAATCCTACTTTTGGTACTAAATATATAAGATATATCAAGTGTTTTTGCTTGGGAACAACATATTTCGAATATGAGACGGGACCTTTGACCACTGCTACTGCTACAGAGATGGGTGGCAAAGTAGGAGAGGAGAATATTTTTCACAAAGGATATTGTTTTTCAGGATGATCTTGATATTGAAGGATTATAGTGATTTTATCAAACGTATATACATTTTGTAAATCAATAGAATAGTAGTGAAATCTTCTCACCCATTTATTGCTGGATAATTTCATGTACAGAGTCACACTTACCACCAGCAGAACATCTTTAGATAGTAGGCGTTGGTCGTGTAAAATATGTACATCAGTGACACTAAAAACAGCTGCATTCAGTAGACTGTGGACATGAACTCTAAAAGGATTTCAATAGAGATCATGTTACCAAAATGTAGTGGAGGGCGTAGCTAAAGAAAACATAAGCCAGACTAACTGCTAAGTTTTATAAGAATTCGGCTAAGGTTGATGTTTTTTGCTCTAAAACTCTAAAAAGAAGAAGCTTTAAAAAAAGGTATAGCATACCAATATCAGATGATGAACAAGGTATACATAAATAATTAAACGAACAAAGGAAATTAAACTCATCATGTATTACACATACAATTCTATGTCCAAGCTGCAGCAAATTAAGTTTCAGCTCTCAAGGTCTATCTTGACGGTTTCAGAGTAAGAAAAACGAACCGAAACTAATTTCATATAATAAACGTTAGCGGTTAATTTTGTTTCCGCTAAATTTTTAGCAGTTCATCAACTTGGCGTTCCCATTAGCTGTGTCCACCACTGCCGAGATGTATCTTTTGTTTACAGAGATTGAGCCAAATAATATGACCAAATGACTTGGTAGAACTTTTTTTCAAAAAATGACCACTCTTTCTTAAATGATAAAGGTATCATTTTAAAGGAAGATGGGAGGTTCAGAAAGTGGAACCATTTAGTGATTAGGACCAGTTCTAGAAAAAAGGGAAAGATAATCAGTCAGAATACCGAAGAAAGGAATTTGTAGTTCCCAACCTAACAAGCAAATACAAAGCTGATTCCAGAAATATTCATGAACAAATCTCCAGAAATCTTTGTAGATCGATCAGTGGAGCTTAGAAGATCAGCCTAAAAGAATCTGAGTAAAACTGTGAGAGAATATAATTCCTCATTGTTACAACATGTTGCAATAATGTAACGGCCAATACGGTATTGGATTTTATAAAAAGGATTGAATTATTATAACTTTTTATAACTTAGCTCAAAGAGTTGAGCATTCAGTTCTTCCTTCTCAAATTCCTTTTGCAAATAGATAGGGTACAGAATTTAAATTGTAGGTCTTCATAATTATTTTTTGTTGAACTCCTACAATAGAGTTTTGGCTTTATTTTCGTATGCAACAACAATAACGGATGGTAATGACCTGGCTTCATGCCCGAGTAACAGTGAAATAGTCACGTTCGCAAAAACTGTTTACTAATAATCCACTTCTAAAGCCCAACTAACTTTTGTTTTGTTAAAGTTTGCAAATCCCATTATCAGGAAGTACTAATAAAGGAATTTAAATGGGACACGTAATTTTCGAATTATATTGTATGAAGAAATTAATTCTTTGTTCATCTTCTACATTTGAATAAAGCGAGGGAATTTGACCCTCACACAGCCAAGCTTTTTTTTAGATGTTGTTCAAACCGTATGATATTTAAACTAATGCAAAATGGAAAATTGAAATGCTATTGGAATTTGCATGAATAAGTCTTCTTGCATATACTGTAGTCGAGTATTCAATAGATTTTCGATTCACATAAATCGAACAACAAAATTTTCATAAAAGGTCATGGTGACCTTAACACTGGTAAATCCTACAAGGACGCTAGTGAGAACACAAATAGCTGGTTTTCTCAATTTAGATAATCTCCAATCCTATTAAGAGTTTGCATTACTTACCTACATATCGAATCATTTTAATTAAACTAAGCAGCTTTATCTTGTGACTCGATGCATAATGAGAGTCCAGTTCTTGAGCAATTTGCTGGAGGGTTATGAATGAATAGCAAACTCACTAGTCAACAGCTGGACAACCGTAGCGTCAAACTTTGAAGTCATACAAAAAAATTCCACCAAAGAGAAGATATGGTCAAGATAAATTCTATTAATGACTTCACTGTCGTTTTCCACTGAAAAACATCTAAAATGGAATTTAAAAAACATCTAGAAACATTTAGATTGTTCAGAATCCACATGTTTCTAGATATCAGTAATAAACTCGTCAAAATAAAGCCCCCAAAAGGTCAAACAGCGTTTTTTCAAAATATTTTTTCAAGAGTCTTGTAGATTACTGATGCTAATTTTCAAGTCGGTAGACAGAACGGTATGGCCAGGACCACTGGAACAAGCAAACAAACTCACAAACACAACACATACAAAAAAAAAACAAGAGAAAAAGAATAGAAACTTTCACCTCTTTCGGTGACAACGGTTGTTCAATATCACGTTACGCAAAAATCTTCTTCAGAAATGAAAACTAAATAAACACAATTTACTTGCGGGTGTATTTTTTACTTGTAAAACGTACAATACTCAAGTGGTATATTTCACCACCATGAGAATGCGAAGATTGTATTGTAGTAAACTATCATAAGGGAGTGATTCATCTGTCATAAAATGAAAAACTTCGTCTTATTTAGATTCGAGCGATTCAGTTTTAGACGTAGAAGCTAGAGGGCTTGAATTAGCACGCAAGCAATATAGTTATGAGGAAAAAGATACCTGGCTCATCTCTCTCTCTCTCTCTCTCTCTCTCTCTCTCTCTCTCTGAGTATATACACGCTCAAGTTTACAAAAATTCATAAAAACATCATTCTTGCGATACGATTAAAATATTTGGATTTTCTCAAGTAATAACATGTATACATCTTCAGGCAAACCTTTGATCAACAGAGATGCATGAAATGAAAACTACAAGTTTCCAGTTAATAAGATGCTGTTAAATATCATGTTTACATGTAATTCTCGAATAAAGTATTTCATCCCTTTTCGTCTTCATGTGCTTCTACAGTCTGTGTAGTTTCTTTTAATACGCTTACGGGAATCCGAGTGTATGATGCGATAGTTGAAGACAGGAGAAGTTTTATTCTGATTTATTAAGATGATGCCTGTCTCGAATCCTTCATTTTGAAGGTTTTAATCTTCTCCATTTTAGCTACTCATCTAACCTCAAAGAATTATCACGGCCTTTTCTTTCATCGCACTAATTCGAAATTAGCTGAAGCTGCGTATCTTTGTTGTTTTTTTTCAAACTTGGAGATTGACCAACATAACTATTTCAGAAACATAAGGATGGACGAAACGTAACAAAAACCTGGTTGGTCACTAAACATAGACAACCATTATATTATTGACTCTGACACTACCAATTCAGAACAAAAAGAGTTTCGTTCAATAAGCATCGACTCAGGGCTGACCTCAAGTACAGGCAACACGTGCGACCACCCAGGGCGCTAAGTACTACGGGGCGCCTGTCATGCATTTGAAACAGTAGGACTTTCCACATTCAAGCGGAAAATAGAAAAAGAAACTGAATAAAAATAGAAAAATAGGGAGTTCGTGTGATGTCAGAATCGTCAGTTATATCTTAAATACTTTCTGTTATGGTGAAACTATGAGAAACACTTGGCAGAGAAAATTCCCATGGCCTACGGCAAGGTCAGTCAGACTTCAAAGGGCAACGAAGTTCAGTCTGCCCAGGGCACCAAGAACCCTAGGACCAGCCCTATAATCTTGACCTAAAGGTCATTAACTGGTCAAATGATGAATACAAATACGATTAATTTCATTGGTTTCCAAAAATAACTGAAGTCTTGCCAGATGGGTCAATTACTAACCAATGCAACATACTGTGTGTGGAAAAAATCTTTATAGAAAAATCAATAGAGAATATAGTTTATTCAGCCTTCTGTATATGTTCTTTTACTATAAAATTAGACCTGGTCTCCCCAGATTGTGCGTTCATTGTAGATTAATGCTAAACAATGTGGTTGGTTGTGATGAATACCGTTGCCATGCAGAGTTGCCATGGTCAGTTTTTTTTGTGAACTCATCAAAGTACGTGTATTTCAAGCAGATTATTAGACGAAAAACATAAAAGATTTCAAAGTTTCTTTGTACCTTCTTATACTCTTGGTTTTATCATGAAATAATTTCTTTGTTTATAATTCTAACATGACCCGGGTATTTCATATTTTACAAGTATTAATAATGATATAACAAACTTTAGGCATTACGGCATAACTCTTATGGTAGATGACGGTGACCGAAAGAAGTAGCAAAAGGATTTTAAGTTTTACATGTACTAATCACTAGCTTCAATTTAAATAAAAAGTCAATGATAATGGTTTCATATATATATATATATATACACACATATATATATATATATATATATATATATATATATACACACACACACATACATATATATATATATATATATATATATATATATATATATATATATATATACATATATACACACACACACACATATATATATATATATATATATATGTGTGTGTGTGTGTGTGTGTGTGTGTGTGTGTGTGTATTTCGTTACTTCTTAAATGCGTTCATGCTTGGTAAGTTCCCTCTGAGCAAATATGATATAATGGTGACGTAAATTATTACTGGAGACTCGCACGAAAAAATTACCTCATCGGGGTCCACAAGCATGGAATTATATATCAAAATTGTTTATATTTATATATGATTTATAGTTTTCATTCTATTGGTTCCTCTTATCCGCGGATTCTATTTCAGTTATTCACATTTCCCATCATAGTAGTCGTCTGTTATCTGCAGTTTCCCTTTCTAAGTCCCTTTCTTCACATCTTCTCTTCCAGTGGCCCATGTCTGCAGTTTACCTTCCAGAGATCCTCCCTTATCCGTGGTTTACGTTTCAGAGCCCCCCGCATCCGCTGCTTACATTTCAATGCTACGTGGACACATCATTAGGATTCCCTACTTGTTTAGTCATGAGCAGATAAGAATAACGACCGAATTAACTAATGAAGAAGATAAATGTGAAAATATTGTGCCGGAATCTCGGAACCCGAATCGCTGGTAATTAATCTGGCAAAGAGCAAAGGCCCGATGTTCAGCACAGTCAGCTTATAGATATCGTTTATCAACAGCCCAGGACTTCTATGAATCATCAATTATTGTTTGCAAGTTATCTTTAGACTGGACAGTAACAGGTTGCCATTGCCCGCTACTACATGAATATTGTTCTAAGCGAAAGAATTCAACCAGTTCAGATCCGGACATTGTCGTTGCTTACTTGAGTCGATTTAAATTCATTAGTCTGCAAGATGGTTTTGCAAGCCACTTATCATTAATTTGAGCGATACTGAGTATTGTTTAAAGACAGCCTTATGCCAATCTTGTCTTAATATAAGTAAATTACAAATGTTCTACACTTAATCCACCTGATGCTTTGCTTCGGAAGACACATTATTAACATATATGTTGTCCACGTTGACCGCCCGTATTGTTAAAACGAGAAGCTAAACACTGTCATTATTAGATAGAGGTGTGTTGAAACATCGGCTTTCGCTTGATCACTGATGTTAAAATACGCAAGTAATAAATAGGTTCTTGTAAAGAAAGTTAGGGCTTATATAAGAATTTGACTACTGATGTATAAGCAATTGATAGATTCTTTTCTTCTTTCTTTTTATCATTCTCAAATAGTTTCTTGTTTGGTACTAACGCGATAGAATGTTTATTATTGGCAGAAGTCCAATGGTGACCGATTTTTCAGTGCACGTAGAACTATGAAACTTGAAGTACGGGTTTTTTTGCCAAGTGATCAGATACTTGTAAATGTATCATTCCAAATCGGTACGATAATTCATCTTAGGTTTAACGGAAATTGATGAGTGAATCTTAAGAAGTATTCTTAGTTTTCCCAAGTGGGTTGCAATAGTAGGTTATTTACTAATCAGTTTATGCACAAACACAAGTAAATCAATCATTTACGATTAGTGGCTAATAATTAAAGAATATGATTGGAAAGGTAAGTGAAATCAGATTCACTATTGAAGAAGAATTGAATAATCGCCAAAAATAGGGCCAAGAAGAAAGAGGAAAGTAGTTCAGACGAAAAGGTTACAGACAGAAAAGAAGATTTACTCAAAGGAAACATCGAAGAGCAATAGTCTACTGATGTTTTATTGGATTGTTTTAGTAATCATTCAATCAAGACCAGATTAACTTATACACAAACTACGTCCTGGCGTAGGGCCCAAGACATTAAGTGGGCTCACAAATAGATATCAATATAGAACTTTATCAATATTCCCCTGGGAAAAAGATCAATCATAAAAGTTTTTATTTCTCATTTTATTCAGCACATGAATAAAAATATTATTTCATGGGTAAAATGCCACTTTTTTCTTCATAGGTTCCTTATTTTAATATAAGGGTATATAACCAATGCATTCTACCGATAGTCACATGGAACTGAAACGTGGAACCTAATCGGAAGATTGACTCTCAAGCTGATATCCATGCAATGCGCACAAGAGAGAATCATGCTTAACCTCACATGGAGAGATTACAAGACAACACAGTACGTTTGAGATATGACATAAGTCAGAGATATCATAGAATCCATAAGGAAACTCGAATGTCAATAGGCTGGTCATGTTGCAAGAATGTTAGACATCACGCTGGATATCATGACTCACAACATGGATCCCCAGAGATCAGATGCGTAAGTGCAACCGGAAAAATATGAGATGGCGTGACGAAGTAGACAAGTTCAGAATCAGAAAGTATTGGCTCCACGACGCCCATGATAGAGAGGTATGGCGAATTTTGTGGAAAGTCTATGGAAAACGACGAAGCTAAAACGCTGATAATGAAATAGCCGTTATTACTATCTTTATAATTCACTTACATTTTTCAATTATCTACTTATGAACTTCTGAACTTAGAAAAAATCATTTTGTCTATCTCTTTCACTTAAATTTGAAAAGAATGTCTGCTGATGTTTCAATATGAATTTCTCAATCAATAGACTATTTTTATTCTGTTTGTTTTTCAAGCAAACTTACTATTCAGAAATTTTTATACTGTGGGTCCCAAAATTATAGGTGGCGTAAGTCCCATTATGCCTTTTTACCCGGCTCTGCATTCAATGGATGTTAGAGGTACTTGTTTACGAAAAGAAGTTATGGTGAGAAAACAGATTAAAAATTCATATTTTTAGTAATATGAATAACTTTATCGTGAGATTTTTTCCTTATTAAAGGATGTGCTTTTTCCATAAGAATGAATTATTCCTGCGTTAATCAATAAAACACTATGGAGGAAACAAATTTAAACAAATCTTTTCTTTCAAAACATCGGATCAAATTACTCGTTTTATTTTAGCGTTCACTTATTTCATAATTGTTTTGTATTTTATTTTATTAATTCTGAGGTAATTACCGGCTTCAATAAATTTAATACAGACAATAACTGCTTTTATGTCCTGAAGCACTAAAACATTCAGTTACTGTTTTGCTCTTTAGACGAATTTCGATTCTCTTCCATATTATCATAATGTATATTATTAAGAATTGGACACAAAATCCGACAGAAATAATTTCAAATAATATTATTTTAAAACTCTATTTGAAATGATCTTCCGTTATCACACGCTGAATGTACCATTTAGTCTAGACAACGTAAATAGAAAAAAAATGCGCTACCCAATTGAGCCAACAAGACTCTGATGATGGACAGAGGTTGAAATAAAACCCTTAACTCATTCCTTCTTTCCTCCGATTGAGGGCCGTTTTTGTATAAGCGTTCTGTTTGTCCCACAACTACGGTTATATATGTATTTCGACACATATATTACTGTTCCTGTGTCGACATAGAAGAGACCTAGGCTACACAGATGCTCCCATTGTAATGTGTGGATTCAAATATTTATTTATCTTCATCGCCGTTGTTTCACTCACTACCATGAATAATTCGGTTCGGGCAAAATTTAGTTCCTCAATTGTCTTTCCTTATTCACATTGTCGGATACTAATATATGTTACCTTTCATTAGGATATAGGAATAGAGCACTCTGGTGGATGAGGGATTTCTGTGTAAATAGATATATCGCTTAAATTCAGCCTTACTGACTGTCCATCTCTACGAGGTAGGATATCAGCCTGCGGGTGAAGTGAAGGTTTCAATTCTGCCTCGCAGTATATATATATATATATATATATATATATATATATATATATATATATATATATATATATATATATATATATATATACATACATACTAGCTATATTGCCCGGTGTTTGCTGAGAAAAAAAATTCACGTGGAGGGATGATTGCGCTCATACATTTCCCACCGTCAAGCCTATACCCACTTCGTCGGGTCTGCACACACGGAAAAAAACTTCGAATATAAAATATAAAAACACCGGAAAGCAAATCATGTAATTTATGAAGATGTAAAAAAAAATGAATCATTCATCCATCCTCTGTTGGGGCTGGTCATACGCACGCCCCCGGTCGGATTTCCCACGTTAGGTCGGATCCCCCTCTTTTCAATCGGATCTGGACTCATCCCTGTCAGGTCTGAGCACACAGGAACACTTAAAAAATAACAGAGGCTCCTTTAGATTTCAAAATACCCAAATTGACTTGTCTCTAAATTGACCTTTGAAACAAATTTACAGCCCGTAGGATGCCGACGTTTAGGAGTCAATAAAACATGAAATTAGTGCCCATGTTTGTTCTGTCTTGTTCTAGTTGGAGTAAGAGTAAGGATATGGTTAGGGGGTTTTGTTCTAAGGAAAACATATTTTATTATCGATTTAAGATTGGTTTCCTTGAAAAAAAATTTTTTCAAACGCACTGAGAGAAAAAGAAATACACATCCACGAGTTTTCTACGACGAACGGAAAGTAATGGTTCAGCCTTAGCGTTACATTGGGAATAGAACAATTAAACGTTTGAAAAAATTGTCTCACAACTGACAAATTTTGTGGATGTCTGAAAGTCTAAAAGATTGAGAGCACTAAAAATTAGAAGAAGAAAAAAAATCCAAATTCCATCTGTATTTGAACTCGGTTCAGCGATTCCATTTCCCCAATAGAAACTTACAAATCAGGGTGGGGAAAGTGGTTTAGACCATGAATTGACTTATAAGGACATTGGAGGCCAGTGCCACCTATCCTGTTTAATCTTGGTACACACATGTTCAGCCTGTAAGATGTGTCAGCGTCTCTGAGTTTTGAAAAATTAACTCGATAGTAAATTAACCTTTATGGGTCACCAGATGTCATATTTGTCTGTTCTTTATCTATCCTAGGGTCAATTTAACCTTGTACAAAAATTTGAAACCCGTAGGATGCAACTGCCTCCCTGAGATTTGAAAATGCCAAAATTGACCTAGCATTATATTGACCTTTATGGGTCACAAGAGATCAGTTTCCCCTCTCGTTTGTTCATCCTGGAGTCAAGTTACCCTTATACACAAATTTGCATCCCGTAAGGTGCAACTGTTTAGGAGTCTATAGAGCATAAAGTTAGAAATGAAGGAGTAATTTTGGCAGTTTTATAGAATTACGTATATGTGTATGTTTGTGTGTACAGTTTGAATTCTAGATTTTCTTATGCTACGATGATATGACAATACTTCCTTTTTAGAATGAATTTCCTCTATTTTCCCCGAAAATGTCGGGGAAAGTGTCGCACGAGTTTTCATATTGATATAATTTAATTCCACTAATATACGAACCGGTTGACATAACTCATGGCCTAAGGATATCCAGACATGAATAAATAAGAAAGAATTTATGGCTCGAGTTCCTGCTTTCACGTTTTTTAATTAGGTTTCATCTATTTCGATATTTTGAGTGTAACTTTGATCTCCTAATCATTGATTTGCATTTTTTCAGTGCTGCGTCAAATATACAAGCAAATGTGCGAAAATCTTGTATATGTATACTGGATATAGAAGGATACTGATAAATTGGTTCCTCTTTTATAATGAAAGTTTGCTACCAGCAAACTCAAACCATTACTCATTTACAATAAAAATGATAAGATATAAGAATGTCTGCACAATATTTCAAAACCAGTTAACCCCCGTGAAAAAATTCACGGATTTATTTCAATTGCATGGAGATTATTTTTCATGAAATAGTGAATTCGTTTCAGTGGGAGAGTCCATTATTTTAAACATATCTTTAAGGTTAAAATTGCTACCTTGAAATGGAAGGGTCCACTGTTAGAGACAGAAAAAAAACATACTGTTCCCTACATAAGCAGATTAATTTAACATGAATTGATATCAAACTATCGATACTCGGTATCTGATAAGGTTCGAACCTACTAACAACGGCCAGCAAAATTAGCTTTCTGACCAATGCAGTTTGACGTGCGTTCTGGTCAATTTTCAGTATTCTCTTTTAACATAACAGTTTGGTTCCAGACAATCATCAGTGAGAAATCTAATGAAGATTGAACCCAATAATAACAGCCAGCAAGATTAGCTTGCAGATCATTGCTATACAACGTACATCCCGATCTGTTTTTTAAACATGATTTATTAACTTAGCAGTTTCGAATCAGATCATTAATAATGGGACATCAAATGAGGATCGAACCCATGAACAACAGCCAGAAAGATTACATAGGAGTGAGTAGGCAAAATACATTTTTCTAACTTGATAAGCAGCTAAAATGCACTGAGTTTTAAAGCCTGTACCTTCAGTGGTCTATTTGCCTTACTAGCAATATTTGTGAACGTTTG
>OY735232.1:14384292-14526792 GCA_963457665.1 Thysanoteuthis rhombus | reverse complement strand
TATATATATATATATATATACGGCTTGGCTTGCCATGGCTTGCCTTGGCTTGCCTTTGCGACCAAGCGAGCGAGTGGAGGTTGTTGGGTTTTCCACGGCGATGAAGCCAGTATGCAGAATAACCCTCCAGCCTGAGCAATGGGTTTTTAAGGTGAAATGCCACTTGTTCAGGGCCGATCCCACCCTTTAAAATCAGGTTTTCTATTCTATGGTCCACCGAGGTGGTAAGCATAGGACCCAGGTTGTAGGTTTGACAGAAGTGTCCTTCTCGTGGCAGATTCCTGAGCTAGGTATGGGGGTCTACGCCCCTTTGCGAGAATGTTCCAACAGTATGGCTGACCCATGATTAGACTGCACTGTGTGAACATTCTGTAATTGGTAGATGCCATATATACATACATATATATATATATATATATATATATATGTGTGTGTGTGTGTGTGTGTGTGTGTATTCATATATATATTTATACATATATATATATATGTGTGTGTGAGATGAGTTTATCGTCCCATTTACAGCACGAATTCGATCTCTTTCATTAGTCACCTTTTTAAAAATGTTAACTATTCTATTCATTACACACACACACACAAACTCAATTCAATTTGTATGTACCGGATATGGTCCGGTCTTCCAGCATATATTTTACATACAAGTATAAAAAATTGAGAAGCCTGATTTTCAATAAAGACTTACAGGTCATTTGTAGTGTGTGATTGTTTTTACATGGGTTACCCACAAATTGTGACCCTGTGACAGATGTTCTTGTAATTATCTACATAAATATAAATCATATATTTACATCAATGTATAAATTTATATATTTCGACACTTGTGTAAATCTTATTCATCTTTCGACGACAATTTGATTTTTCCAAAAAGAACCTTTTCTTCAAAATGTTCCACTTGGTATGTTTTTTTCTTCAAAGAAATAAACTGAATAAATTTACCAGCGTTCAAAGCTTAATTCAAAATAAACATTTGATTACGTGGGGAGAAAAATCATTTATATTTTATGACTTTGTGTATATGATTTTTTTCTTTTTGACGCGTGTGTCTTGCTGGAAGAAGATCTAATCGGTATCGTCCTGGGGTCATCCGGGTGGTTTCAATGACCAATCCATAGTATTTTTGTTTACCATGTGGTAAATCTCTGTCACTTATACAATCTGGTGGAACCCAAAATGTAGGGGGTAAGATTTTTATTCATTGAACAGGTCAATTCTACTACACACAAAAATATACATACAAATATTTGATTATAATTTTATTCACTGTTATACAAACAAATCCATTTTCCGTGAGCTCTATAAAAAGTTTATATTTTTTGGTGTTCCCCAATATTTGCTGGAGATTTGTATTTATGGTTACGAATACTAGCAACCAGTATCCTTGGACTGAACCTTTTAAATGAAGTGTTTGTGTATGTGAGGGTTAGCACACATGAATATGTATACGTGTGGATGCTATTTTTACTTTGCATATATGTACCGTACATACTCGTGTAATGTTTGACTTTTTGAGACCTATTTTTAAACCTATAATTAGGAGGTCGAATACACCTCGAGTCAGCAGGCCTTGCCAAGACCCAAAATTTTGACAGTTTTACGGGCAAACTTCGTCTGATGTTCGACCCCCTAATTGTAGGTTAAAAAAAAAACTGGTCTTAAAAAGTCGAACATTACACGAGTATACACGGTAACTAATGAATCTTAACGTGACAGCTTGATTTCTCTTCATCCAAATGACCGTTCACTTACCTTGACAACCCGGCTATTCTCCAACAACCTCTGCAAGAAATCCACTGAACTGCTCATAATCATGACGTGCTTGACTTGTCTACACCATCAAATGCCTCCTTTTCTCTTAAACGTCCCGTTGTGAGCTTTATTTTCCTATTAGCCGGAAAATGTCACCTTGCCTAGTGAACCACGTGGTCAACACTTCCCGTAACCTTCTTCCCGTAATTCGCAGTTGTTGTCCTATTTCCTCGATGAGAAATTCTCTGGTAAACTGATTCTCCTTTGATTGAGGATTCTAGAGTTGAAAGCTCCTTTCAAACTTTTGTAAATATCAGTACAGAAGTTTCGTCTAACAAAAACTTTGCATATAAGTGACTTTCACTTTCATTTTGACAACTGCATTGACTGTGTACTGCAGTTAGTGAAAAAATATTTGACAAACCATCTCTCAAAATTTAATACGAGTTTTAAATCAATACTTGTTTATTTATTTATATATATCTTTATATATACAAATATATGTGTGTGTATGTGTGTGTATTAGGGATCAATACTAATAAATCATCATAATTCTGTCAATTCTGTTTTCTGTTTCCACTTTCGTTTGTACAGAAGTGTTTTATTTTAAAACATCACTATTATCAGTGTTTTAAATGTACAACTATTCAAACAATAGATAATATTTTATCTGTTGTGACTTGATTATTAAAACCTTGCTAAAACAAGGTGTTATACTATCTATTTACTTATGTTCTGTTTTGGATTATATACACCCGTGTGTTTGTACAATTGAGTATGTACGTTAGAAGTTACGTACCAGTCCTTCTAAATGTTTTCCGTGTGAAATTTTCGCGCAAAATATCTTTTGATTTTTTGTAATATATCAAATGCTTTTATATATTTTGCTGCTTCGTGTGATTCTGCATTGGTTGTCCAGTTTCTGAGGACAATCAGATTCTTTCACTGGTCTGAGTTGGGACTTTATCCAAACAATCTATAAAACTTTGATATCCCATATATGACATTAAATAATTTGAAAGGGAGACAAACCGGTAGATACTTTTTTCTGGGCAAAGTCAAGTTCTACGATATCAAAATAAACAATGGTGTGATCCTTAGCTGAGAAAATAAAAGTTTTTTTTAACAGAATCAGTGACAATTCTTCCAGAAACTGAAATGCTTTTTATGATTAATATTTGTGGTTGAGCTTATTGATTCAGTCATTGCAATATTATTATTGACGATGTCCTTTTGTTAAACATTTCAATTTCTGTAAAACTCCTGATCAGACTGAAACGGCCGGTAAAAATCTGGGACGGGTTACCCACTGGTGTGACGGGGCGGGGTCCGTGGACCGATCCTATACACGCTTTGTTCTTCCTTGTTTTTTTTTTTCCTCTGTTGAAATCAGGATAAAAGCGGGACCACTTCCCCAAGTTGATATAGTTTACAAGTTCCTATGATAGTAGATTTGGTAAGTCGGGCCGGTCTTTGCTAGAGACTATTTGATTGACTCTCTGCTTACTGCTGTAGTTGTGCTAACTGCATCTCGTATTTCAATTCCTCATGCTATCGGCTGCTGCTGATTTGCCTGTTACTCATCCCGTAAAGACGACGCCTGCTACTGTTACTTCTTCTCTGCTTTCACTGACAAACCGGGTTATCAACAACCACTGCATCTGGATAGAAAATAACTTTTAATAATCGACAGGGTAAAAATTTCTAATGATCATCATTAATTTATTAATTGGTTACCTTATTACTATTCCAATCATTTAACACAGGTCTTGGTGGTGTTTTTTTTAACAGATTAAGATAAGTAACAATCTTAGTTGAAAACCACTGATTATCGCTGATGTTTTCAGGGTAAAACTTGATGACTTGGTGTTGTGGAATTTATGACTTTCTTTCTTCTTTGCATATTTATTCATTTGTTTCGAGTTTTATTTTCCATGTCGTCCTTCTCGGACGCCATTCATAATACGCAATCAAAAACGACGAGAGAATATCCGTACCTCGCATAAATGAATCACTGTTGCTCGCGCGTGTTCCTGAACTAATTATCTAAAATTATCTTTTAAAAAAAGATCTTTTATCTAAAATTATCTAAAAAAAATTCCAGCACAACAGTTAGGCATTGTTGATCCAAAATAACCATGGAGACCGAAAAAAGCATTTATTTGAAAAACAAAAAATGTTCCGAAATGGTGCAATATTTCATGGTTGTAGTCCCAAAAATCTGACCAGGAGCGTCTGGACACATGCGCACACAAATATACGGATATTCAAAGAGAGAAGAGTCTGTAGCCCACTTGGCTGGTTTGTCAGTCATTTATGGGGCTACGATGATTCGATAAATGAAGAAGGTATAAATGATAGAAATATGAAAAGAAAGAAAAAAGAATGAGTTTGAATAAGCAGGGAAGAAAGAGAGAAAAAGAAACAGATGAAGGGGATTAAGTTAAATTCTTATGCAATGAACAGTGTGATTTTTTCCCTGTCTTTAAAAATGGACTTTTCCACTTAAAGGTAACAATTCTGCCGATAAAAATATCGTCTACTCACCATTTGAAACAATGGAAGCTACCACTGAAATGAGTTTAGTAGAGACTTTTTTTTAATTAGTTATTTCGTACAAATATATCCATGATTTTTTTCTCACAGGTATTTTATTAGTAAAATTGAGGAAAATATTGGGGGGGGGGATACGAAAGACAAAATCGAAAGTGAAAGAAGATGATGGAGAGAAAAGAGGAGAGAACGATGAAGATACAATACAGTTCATCACAAAAACAGAAACACTCATTTATTGCGCTCTGTTATGCGGACTTGGGTGGACACTCGGGTGGATTCACGGTAGGACAAATAATTCACATCTACCGTCTGCACTGATTTACCCGTTCCAATTAATGTTTCACAATTAATGAAGACATTACAAAATTTGACGTACTTTCTTTTAGAATGCAAAAGTGTGTTTACATATTTATAAATTCCTGGCTTCATGAGTGAATTTTTTTGTCTTTATTTTTCTTACTTTCTGTCAAGAGCGTAGTTGGAGATTCGGCATTGAAAGGGGGGGGGTGTTGTCTCCTTATGCCCCCCCCCCTCCTACATTTTGTGGGATTTGTTATTGTGTAATGTTAGTATAAATGGGGTAGTTGAACTACTACTCATATAGCTTTTTGTCTTCCTTTTCCATTGAGTCCCCCCATTTCTGCAAGCCCCCTTCCATTGGGGACCTAGGAACGATTTAAAATCGTCCCTGCCCCCCCCCGTCAACTATGTCCCTGCTCTCTCTCTCTCTCTCTCCCCCTCTCTCTCTCTCTCTCTCACACACACACACACACACACACACATACAATCTTATTAGTCCGATTGATTTTGTCTGTCCCTCCCACTATATTTTCTCCCAAGTACACAGGCGTGTAAAGATAGCTAAATGATAAAAACAAACGTTATGTAAGGTTTTCTACCTACATTAATATTCCATGAATTTGCAACAGGTGAAGATTATTGACACTCGCTGACCTGTGATTTTAATTCAGTTGGGACTCCTTCATTTAGTGAGTAGCAACGCGCAACTGTCCACATAATAGATTTGACATAAGAGAAAATAGATGCAGACTTTTTTTTAAAACGACCTTCGGAATGCCGCATGGCATCACCCCCCCCCCTCCACTGGTCATTGATTTTGCAACGCATAAAACACTATGTATAAAACGAGAGAACGTATGCTAGTGAGTGTCTGTATGTATCGGTATGGGTATACGTAAACATGAGTGGAGAGTTGGTTAGTGAGAAACAGGAAAGGTTTTCCTTCATACACATCCAAATGTATACGCAAAGCTATCCATCTATTTTTGGTGGAGATACAGTCATATATATGCACTCAGTGAGCGATATATGTATATACTGAATATTTAGGTAATTTCGTGAAATCTATAATTCCACAGTCAGTGTAGTAATGGTCAACAAGCCTTGTGATGCTGACCGTTTCTATTGTAATGACCTCGATCCTCATTGGGTACTCCACAACTACAGCCTTGTATTAAACTGAGCTAAATTCAGTAAATATCAAGAATATTCTGTTTCTGTATAAAGAGTGTATTTTGGATAGTTTTGTACGAGGCCACGGTGGTGGGGCACCCAGTGAGGATCGATCTCATTTCATTTGTTACGCTTACTGTGAAACTAGAGATTTCATGAAATAACTGAAATGTTCAGGGATTTCACTAAAACCCCAGGGATTTCACGAAATCCCTAGTTTGACAATCTTGCTGAGACCTATACATATTAACACGGACGTATAGATAGATACTTCATAATACCTCTTTAACCAAATTACACTGGATTCCTGAAAAATGGTTTTTACCATTGGTGCACTGCACCAATCCTAAAAAAAAAAACTTTCCATGGATGCGTGTAACTTGGGTTTGACAGAGATTCAGTTTTTGAGACGATTTAGCGTGCTACCCTTTGAAGGGGATAGATAGATAGATAGATAGATAGATAGATAGATAGATAGATAGATAGATAGGCATACATAGAATGAATCACGGCTGTATGTCCAGAAGCGCGATACAATCATAGCCCAAAAAATCCGTATAGTGTTTTCGCGAAAAAAAGCATCTCACCATTCTGTGAATTAATAAGTATTATTGTTTGTAATATATTTTGACATTGCATTACATAAACATATGAAATAATCATTTTATGTTTCATTTAACTGCACAGATCTGAACAAAGTAGTTCAAAGAAGAGAATAAAACCTTAATTAATGCAATAATACGTATATTATATTAAAACATGCTAATAAAGTTCTATAATCCGTGAGAGATTGGCTGAGCCAAAATTATCTTGAAACAATTTCAAGTTTACATTTGTGGAAGCATTCAGTGCATACATACTTTTGTCACTGGAAAAAAAATCACAAGAATTTTACACACACACTGACTACAGAAAGTTAGATGGAACATTCCAAAAGCACATCCCTTCATGAAAGTGGAATATCTCATCGAGGTGATCCTCACACAATTCGAGCACTCGTATAGACGCGTCATCTATGTATTCTCAGAATTTCCTAACCTGCCAAAATTCTCTTTGATACATTATTTTTCAACTATTTTCAGATATTCTTGATAACAAAGTAGTTGCATATTCACTCTGGACTCCTGTTAAAGTCAACCCAAAGCCAGCAATGATTAGAATGCTGATTTCCAAGGGGGTAAGCCCTCTCTACAAAGAAGGTTGGCAAAACGAAATCTTCTCACCCTCATAGTAGTAAATACATTTTTGTTCTTTTAGAATCATAGATTTCTACATATCATCTCTGTGTGAGTGGAACATTTATTCGCAGGTACGTGAACAGGTCCATAGCCTAATGATGATTTAAAAGTACTTATTTCACACGACAAATATTTATTTTTCAACATAATCTCTTTTCATTGTCAGCACTTTTAATTCAGCGCTAAATAATAATCGCACATAAAATTTCTGAACAAAATTCAGCTTCGTGTCCCATTACGGACAAATTGATTCATCATCGCATTTATCTATCAATCTTTATTGTGTTTCCTCGAATAAAACGTTATTAGACCGCTACGAGTAAGAGTTCGAAATTAGACAGGGGACACTTTTGAAGTTGATGTTCATGCTTGTTATTATTCTTGTGAAAGTTGACCTTCTGTCTATTTACTTGGAATGAGATATAATCGCCCTGAGAGCCGTAAAGATCGCTGTTCCAACCAAGTGAGGTTGTATAGGATAACAACCGCAAAACCAATCGGGCAACGGCAAATAATCACGTAATTTTTTTACCCAAGCCATTAGCTCTGTGTAAATGTAAGTCTTGACACGTACATGCAAATATATCTAATACTATATAGACGATAAATGTTTGTATATTTGTAATCTGGGGGTTTATTTTCAACTGATTTTATTCATTATCGACTCCTAAATGGTTGCACTTTATGGGTTGTGAATTTGAGTACAAGGGTAACTCGACCAAAGGTTGAAAAAAAGGTATAGGTGGTGCTGACTTTTGGTGACCTCTAAAGGTTGATTTAGGGTCAGATCAATTTTGGTATTTTCAAATATCTGGGACTTCCCCTCTCATTTCATTTTATGATATCTCTGTAAAATACAATTTGCTTTCCTGTGTTATATTCAAAGTTTCCCAGGGCAACACCAAGTACCCCAACTAACACACACACACACACACACACACACATATATATATATATATATATATATATATATATATATATATAGAGAGAGAGAGAGAGAGAGAGAGAGAGAGAGAGACGGGGGGATGAATTATAGTGCTTGTCTTCCTATAAAAGATCACTGAAAATCCTAAATAGCACTTGTCTGAGGCTCATAATATTTGGGACGGAATAAAAATCTTATTGGAGGGCGGGAGGAGGGGTTTCCATGACGTCACCAATCTTCTCTGAAAAGTTGCCTTCCGCTATTCAGACAACGTTTCATTACACTTTGTACAATTATCCATTTCGAAGATCTACTAACCAAGGACAATATCTGATTTTTAATTTATATCTATTATTGGATGAATTATATATATATATATATATATATATATATATATATATATATGAATGATTACAAATTGTGTTGAATTATATTGAACCTCCTGTTATTATACGGTGAATGTATCATTTGGCCTAGACTACATGATTCACCGTGTAACAACGGAAGATCATTTCAAAATGAGTTTCAATATAATATAAGGCAATTTATGATCATTCTCTCGGATCATAAATCCATTTCTCAATAACATTTATATTTCTTTTTTTTTAATTAAGAAATGGATATATAAACAGATAAAAATGATATTAAGTACATTATATCACTTTGAAACTCTATTTAAAGCGGTAAGATTTTTTGCTACAGTTTTCTGCATTGGTAAGTGCTTTTGAAAACTCTGACTCAAGTTCTACGAAATGCATCAAGTCTATCTTTGTGACATCGAAACATTTTGAGATGTATCATAACTTTTTTTCGAATCTTTCACTTCCATATTGTCAGATTACTACCATCATTTTGTCGGATAACCTTACATTCACAAAACATTATTAGATATTTATTATTATATGCTCTGATTCATTGGATTATTGTTATTTATCTTTAATGATTCTTTTTTAGAATACGAAGCACTATGTATTTCCAACGAATGCGTATATATATATATATATATATATATATATATGTGTGTGTGTGTGTGTGTGTGTGTGTGTGTGCATGTATTATCTGACTGCTAGGTAGTAGGGCGGTGTACGAGATTGAACACGTAATGCTAAGAAACAAATGTCTGAATTGATGGAATAGTCCATATAAGTGTTACTAAATGCGACAATGTTTTTTGTTTCGTCTCAACTATATATATAAAGCAATTTTCATTAGAATAAATTATCATATAGTGAAAGTGAGATGGTGCTAAACGTGAATAATCAAGTTTAAGGTTAGTGATCTTAAAACATTTTGTCAAATTATTCGGTTGAATGTGTTGATAGAAAATAAACTCAAAGAAGTTTTCCTGAGTGACTAGTATTTTTGGAAATGGTTTGCATACATTCCAAGACTAAAACCGGCACAACAAATTTGATATTCACATGGGTGAACACTCAATATAAGTGACACGAACAAGGACTCACGTCTGTTGTTTTACTTATCGATCCCTCGTCATTAAATACGTTTTGAGGGTACCTACTTAAGAGAGCTCTCTCTTTCAAAAATTAAATGACGTGCGGTATGAAATAGCATCTATATATAATATATTATGATAATACCATGTCTGAAAAAAAACTATGTGTATTATGACAGGGTCCTAAAAATAATAAGAATGTATTAAAATCAAAGTTCAAGAGGAGGTGGTGTTTGATCAACATTGCCGAATAGTCATCTTAAAATAATTGCTTTGTTTTCAAATCACTGAGATAATTACAATTACAACTGATGATTTCAACATGAAAAAATAACACATAGTTCTATGATATCTAATTCTCTGTAAAACATAAAAACCACTGAAAAAATGCATAAATTACATATACAGATAGTGGAAAATAATTGACTGAAATGACATACATTTTTGGAAAAAAAGTTTTGTTTTTATCAATACATATATATAGAGATAGATAGAGTGTTTCAAAGTGGAAAGCTTCCAGACTATACACGGAAAAGTGGCTGTTGACGCCCATGTTTGTATCATTTCGAAAAACTTTTTTCTAATCCAAATTTTAGCTGAATTTTTGTCTCTGTTCTCCGTGACAGTGTGACCTGAAACCGTCACCGGCTATCTGATTTGATGCAACACAGCATTTAATACTTTTCAGGGAAGCTGCTTACATTCAATATACAGAGTGCATCCAACTGTGTATATGTGTATGTTTATATACATACGTGTGAATTTAGGCATTTTAAAAGATTTAATATATACTTGATATTGGTTGAGCTGCAAAACTATGCTGTATGTATGCAAAAGTTTTCTTTGCATTCATTTAACAGATTTTGCAATCATACTGATGAAAGTAAGTGATATATGTAGAGAGAGATCGAGCGAAAGAGAGAGGGAGTAAGAGCGAGAATGAGAGATCAAGGGTCTGAGCAAGATAGATATCATAGACTGATATATATATATATATATATAGAGAGAGAGAGAGAGAGAGAGAGAGAGAGAGGGGGGGAGAGATGAGAAGAGGCTAGAAGAAAAACAAAAGAGAAAAGTGAAAAAAGATCCTTTGGCTGAGAGCCAATTTCTATTCGACGTTACTGCAGATGAGGATGTTTATATTGGGTGGGGGTGATTGCGAACAGAGGGGAGCAGAGTGTTGAGTTGTGGGTGGACGATCGAAGAACCGTCTGGTGGTAAGAAAACACATCAATAATGCAGAACTATCCAAGGGAGATAATTCACCATAGTTCACAAAGAAAAGCCTGATGAGTTTTCCATTGCACTCGTTATACCAGTTTGAATTCATGTTTGTGTCAGTTGTGAAGGAAACAAATCATCTTTAGTGCAATAGCGTTGGATGAAGAAGAATGCTGAGTTTCTCATTGTTTTTTTAGTTAATTCAATTTTATGATTGTTTTTGATACGTCCAAACATTTCGTTTAAACGCTTTTCGATGTAAGTTATGTTAAACAACAGAAATAGGAAGTAAAGAAAAGGTGTGATGTCATTAAAAGACTGTCAATGATATCTGCATTTTCGTATTTTAAAAAGGCCAAAAATGGCCCCAAAACGCCAAAAAATGGCCATTTACGAATTGGATCAAAAATAATATTTGGAGATTATCCCGATAGCACAATATTTTACAAGTATGAAAATCGATTGATTCAAAGAAAGACTACTTACTCTTCCTATTATTCTTCCTCCTTCTGCTACTACTACCACGGACGGTGAACATATCGGTGAACTTATTATTCTTGATTTAGTATTTAGACTCATATGATGGTGAATGATGAAGTATAGAAGACAGGAAATTTTGTAATCCAGAAAGTCTTTCGGGTGAATGGACCCATTTTTGTTTGTTTTGTTTTTAACACGGGGGTGGGGGATGTTGTTGGAAACTGAGCAAGATCGAGGAAGCAGGTCATATCAGCACGTCAAGTAAGTACAGAGTTCAACCCTAGGTGGCTTCCCCTACTCAACAGGGACAAGGTATGAAAATCACTGTGTGTGTTTGAAGAGAGAGACAGACAGACAGAAAGAGACAGACAGACAGACAGACAGACAGAGATGGAGACGGAGGATGGGTGAGAGAGTGAGAGAGAGAGAGAGAGAGAGTTTCAGACATAGTTGCACTTCTATTCTTTTTTAATAAATTGAAAAAAAGATTATCGAATGAAATTGAACAAAACTACTTTAGTTTTGTAGCAGAGAGAGAGAGAGAGAGAGAGAGAGAGAGAGAGAGAGAGAGAGAATGAATGAAGGCAAGATATTCCGGTTGTGGATCCACAGTCTCGTGAAACTGATGGATTCCCCAGATATTCCATGGTGTCATTTTACTCCTCGTCTTTCCTTTCTCTTTCCTTCCTTCATTTTCTTCTTCTGTTCGTCTTCTCTCTCTTTCTGGTCATTTCTATTTACGGAATGTTCTATGAAGATTGAAGCATCAATTCAGAGAAGCGTAAGTTTGAATGACCATAGTATCCGAGTGTTTTGATTTCCGACTCCCATTAATACCAAGACTTGTTGCAACCCATTTCCTTTCTACCTTCTCTATTACTGCTCTCACTTGACACGGTAAATTCATTATCTCTGACAATTTTTTAACTCCTCAGCTCAGAACTCTCACATGACATTTGCACCTTGGATTCCTTCCAGCCACTAATCAATATGTTTAACCGATTTTTGCTTCTTGGCTAAACTAAAAATTATCAGTGTTTTAACACAGCTGTCCCATTCACGATTCATGCGACAGTCTATGGGCATTATAGTGTGTTAATGTCCCATGGGGAGAAAGGCAGGAACTCGATTTAACTTGCTTTTGTCGCTTATAACTCTGTCTACCTTGTCTCTTCGTTTGGTCACAAACTCCTAATACCATAATCAAGACAGGTACAGTGTCTAATATAGCGATTCCCAACCTAGTCTCCGCAGATCTCTGAGAGATCGAAAAGGTATTACTGGTAATTTGTGAGTTTATTGAGTAGGTAAACATTTTATAAGCATCGGGTCCATGAGCCCGTTTAGTCGGCAGACCTTTCAAAAGCTTGGGGCCTGTGGGAAAATTTACTCAAATGAAAGAGTCTTTCATAATGAGATGGTTCGGAACCACTGCTCTAATAGGTTTGGCGCTGTACCAAACTACCTTAAGAGTCAATACTTTTCAATTATGAATACAAAATGTACAGAACCAACATGGAATAAATATCTATCCATCGGTGGATGCGTTGTTGGTCATTCAATCATCAAGACAGAAACTTTTCTTTAATACCTTTAAATAGGTTTTAGTGACAGCTGAATAGCGTCATGAGGCCATATGCGCTTCTCCAATCAATCTTGCCCAGCCAGTCAGACAGGTTGGGATTGTGCTAATATGAAAATTGATAGTCTCCTATATCCTCCCATAAATTATTTTTGAATACGTTGATTGATATGGAGAAAACAGTTTTTTCACTGAGAGCATTCCATGGTTTAGTCACTCGATTGGAGAAGAAATTCTTTCTCGGCCAAGTGGATGTCAGTACCTGGAGCTTTTAACTATGTCCTCAGGTTTTGTAGACATATACTTGTCAAAATATAAAAACAATGACAGTTTTGGTGTAAGGTGTGGATGCTATCTTAAATTTGGTAGACCTCCAACAACAGGGTTACGGCGGAATTCCAATGTTTCTAGATTGAGTCTACTCAGCATCTCTGTGTATGACAAGTCTTTACTTTGGGGGACACGCTTGGTAGCTCTCCTTTGGACTCTTTCAATTGCATGAATGATGTACCTCAAGAGAAGCAACCAGGTGCATGCACGTTCATTTTTTTAGTTCATCTAACGAATGATCTTTGTATAGAGACACATACTGCTTGAAAGCAACTCCGCTCAGAGTCCAGAGTGGCATTCATAAAGCCAGGTCAGGTAATTGGTATAAATAATGACTGCACGCAACCGAAAGATTTATATCTGCAAATAGGTTGAAAGGAATGGCTCAATTGATGGCTCGATATATCAACTCACAAAATATGTAAGTTAAAAAAGAGAAAAAAACGTGACCCTCTAAACAGATAGTACTCCATCTTGATATGTGTTTGGTGGATCCGTCTGTGAGTGATGTATGAGAAGTAGGTTTGGTTATTGGCCAAATAAAGTCATCGTATCATTGAAGAAAAAAACGGATAATCGGTTATTGTCCAGATGGCTATTCAGATAGACATGTGCCAGTGGAATGATTGATTCAATAAGTAGTAAAATGGAGTCCATTGATCGAATATAGAAAGTAAATCCAGTTGAATGATAAAGCGACGAAATGTTAAGTCAAAGAGTTCGATTACTTAAGACTATTAACATGCCGGTCAAGACGAAGCTGCAGATTAATTTAAAGGTCAAATATGATCAAATAGACTGGCTGGCTGAATAGTTCTTTATGCATCTTTCAATATTCACCTGGGTCTTCTTTTGATATTAGATTCTTGATGAAAGATATAAATGCTTTTTACTATACAATGATTTCTTCTCGAACTCTGCGATCGTACACTCACTCAGACGTTACCTTCAGTTTTACTTCTTGAAGAAATCAAAGATTTTTTTCCATTTGTTGATCCTTGGAATAGATTATTTAACTTGTTACTCTTTTGAACAAATTATTTCTAGATTATTCACTTAAAATCATTATTTGTTCGCAAGTAGAGAGATTGAAGACAAGAAAGTCTCAATTTTCAGTTCGTGAACCATGAATCTGTAATTGAATGTATACAAATATATCCGTACCTCGCATAAATGAATCGCCGTTGCCCTTGCGAGTACAAGAACTAATTATCTAAGAAAGATTACCTAAAATAGAAAAAAAACTTTAGAAATATTTTTATCTAAAGTCATATAAAAGATACCAGCAACAGATTGTTGGTTCAAAATGACCATAGAGACCCTCCAAAAGCACTTCTTTGAAAAAACAAGAAAGCGTTTTTAGATGATGCCTAGTGGTGTGCTCATGCAAACTTTCAAGGTTGTAAACCAAAAAATTTTACACACACACACACACACACACATTGGTTGGTCGGGCCATTTCTGGGGCTTCAGTAATTTGATAGTTCAGAGATTGTAATAGAATTTTGAATCTAATGTGCGTTTGTATTCGTCCAATTCCAGTCAGTCATGGTGAATTCCTCTTGAATCAATTCTTGTATTGTTAAGAGTACTGAGTTCATTTTTTAACCTATATTTGTAAGCATTCTTCAATAATAATTTGGTAGAATGACTTCAAAAGGAAAATCAATTGAAAGCTTGTATTCATGTATGCACGAGAGAGATTGAAGTCTTAGAGTTAATTTGGACTTGAAAGTATTCTATTTTGATCGAAAAAATGCAGATGTTTGTCCCCAAAATCCCAAAAGTTGAATAATTTATCAATATTTCATGTTTGATGTTCAGTTTGCAAAATCTAGAACTGAGTTGAAGTTAAATAATTTTCTATTTTATTATAGATTTTTCAAAATGAATTTTGAAAAAATAAAAGAGTCCTCAGCAGGAAGCCGTATCTGATTCTACGTATTGAATTCTACATCTTTTAGATGTTACTTTTAATCTGAATAATACCAATGAAGCACATAGAAAAGAAATTTCTGAAATTATGTATATTAACACAAGATCTAACCATCCTAACAAAATCAGTAAAAAGATCCTCGAATCAACTAATATACAACTCATCAAATGAAACAATATTCAACAATGTTAGAAATAAATATACAAAAGCTTCGAAAGACAGCAGTTTTACGGAAACTAACTTCAAATATAATGAAAAAGTAAAATCTGATAGAGTAAAACATAGCAACAACAAAAAAAGTGGTGGTAGGAAAATCATTTGGTGTACATCAACATTCAAAAGTAAAAACCAACAAAGGGAAAATATTCCTCCAATTAATAGAAAAACTCATCCCTCCGAGTAACCCACCGTGTAAAATAATTGGCAAGAACAAATTTAAAAATTGGCTAACGTTGTGCAGATAATTTTGATTAGTTCATAACAAAACATAACAATAAAGTAATTGAAAATAATACCAATGTAGAAAGGATAAATAAACCAGATTGCAAGTGTACAAATAGAAACTGATGCCCTATGCAAAGCAAATGTCTCGAATATTGTATATTTAACTGAAATATCCATGAAGAGAAGCCATTAGAAATGAAATACTACATAGGAATATCTAAAACACTCGTTAAACGAAGATTAGCCAACCATAAATCATCATTTGCAAGCAAAAAATGCAAAAACAGTTCACCATTGTCAATATATGATTGGAGATTAACTGATAGCAACCTCATCCCATACAGTAAAATCGAAAATATTAAAACTAACATATGCCATAACATTAAAACCCTGTGTTACGTATGCCCAAATGAGAAATTTTAAATCCCCACCTTTGCCAATTGAGCTGAAAAAAAAAGCAGAATTATTAAATAAAAAAAATGAAATAGCGTAAAAGAGCTGGCACCGCTTGAAATTTCTATTAAAAAAGCACAATTTAATAACTCATATATAGGTATACATAAATTAACCATCATTGCTATCTTATTTCCCTCATTATCATTAACAATAGTAATAACAACATTACTATGAAAATCAACATTATTATTAGCATTTCAACCTCCAGTCATTTAAGAACAACCTGATCACATTTTCATAATTATCTTATAAACATATCAAAGCCAGAATTATTAAATTAACAACTAAGGTCATATAAAAGTGAACCTCAACACTGGGGAAAAGATTCAAGTAAGAATAGAATATTCCAATAGATGAAAGATATCACAAATAGCCAATATTTTAATAACATACTGATAAAGAAAGTGCCGACAGTATCTCCTGCTAATTTATAATTGATAACTACCAGCTAGCAAAGAATCTCTATTATGTCAAACAGAAAAACATAAGAAGCAGTGACCAACAACTAAACAAGAAAAAGGAAGGAAGAAAAAAAAGGAAAGATATATATATATGGAATAACAGGAAGGTTCTCCACCTTAGAAAAATAGACCCCCACAAAATGTCCTAAATAGGGATCTAAGATATATCGAATTATTCGCCTGATGAAGCCTGAAACCGGGCAGAAACATAAACGTGTTTGTGTAGTGAATCTTTTATTTCATTATTTATAGATGAGAGATAAGGTTTCTGTCTGCCGTGTGAATCTTGGTAGCTCAACCGGTAAGAGTTGGCTCAGCTTGGCTTAGCTTGGCTTAAAAGTGCACCCGTAAGGGGCGTAGGTTCCAATGAGGCTCTTCCTTTATTTTTCAATGCCGTCGCTCACTACCGAAAGTGAATCGGTCCGAGCAAAAACTTAGTTCCCAAATTGTCACTGCTTATCATTCTCATCATACAAAGACTCACACACACAAAGGTTAGAAACCTGTTTTGTTTTTTTTACCATTCGATTTATCGATTGAACTTTGAAATAATCTTTCTTCTCGTTTTTTTTTTTTTTTTTTTTTGCAATTAACGGTCTGGTTTACTGTTCCGACGAACGGCACTACTTAACTGAACGGCAAAAACCACCACTAATGCTAAATCGAAAATTGATCCATAAAAAATAAATGAGTTTCGATCTCATTTCCATTATGACGAGGGAGATGATAATTATGATGATGATGATGATAATTATGATGATGATGATGATGATGATTATGATATAGCACATTTCGATCCTTTCAAAATCAAAAGTTCTGATTGAACGAGATTTAAATATAAACCATTTTGATCTTATTTTGATCTCTGATTCATAACTGTTTTTAAATGTAAAAACAATTTATCCATACCTTGCATAAATAAATCACCGTAGCCTGCGTGTGTACCAGAACTAATTGTATTAAAAGTTATCTAAAGAAATAGATCTCTTACCTAAGATTTTCCAAAAAGAGGCCAAAATGACCAGAGAAAACCATTTTTTGTATGAGTTACCTTATTACTATTCCAATCATTTAACGCAGGTCGTAGTGGTATTCAACTGGCCAAGAAAGGTAACAATCTTTGTTAAAAGCACTGATACTTTCAACGCTGATGTTTTCAAGGTAAATGTTGATGACTAGGTGTAATGGAATTTATTACCTGTTTTTTTCTCTGCATATTTAGTCAGTTATATTTTCCATGTCACCCTTTTCTGGTGTCATTCGTAAGACCCAATCAGAACAATGAGAGAATATCCTTGCCTCGCTTAGATGAATCACTATAGCCCACACATGTTCCAGAACAAATCAACTAAAAATATTACCTAAAATTATCAGAAAAAAAAGAGATCTTTTATCTAAAAAGTACCAGCACATGATTTAGGCATTGTTGATCCAAAATGACTATGAAGACCCCTAAAAGCGCTTTTTTGAAAATTAAAAAAAATGTTTTTAAATGGTGCCTCGTGGTGAACTTATAAAAATTTTCAAGGCTGTAGCCACTAGAACGTGACAAGGAGCGTCTGGAAACACACACAGACTCATAAACACTCAAAGGGAGAAGACCATGTAATCCCCTTGGTCAACCATTCGTGAGCCTTCCGTAATTTGATAAGGGTTCAGCAAAAGTTTGTTCGAAATGTGATTATAGTGATCGAAATGAATAATATTAATATATTTCAACCTCAGGTGAAAGGAATCAATGAATATCAATAGTAATAACGTAATCATCCACTTACTTCAAATGGGCCGGCCCTCCTGATAACGATTCTATAAAAGCTTCATTTGTAACCAAGATCAATAAAATATTACAAGTAACAATAGCTATTTTTCTCCCTCTCTCTCTCGTATACGCACATGATTAAAAACAATGGAATCATACAATTATAATGCGTATTGTGTAAGACAAATCACCGTAGCCCCACTGATGTCCCCTCCAGCCAACCAGTCGACTGGGCTAGAGATTCTTCTTTCTTTGCTCGTCTATGTGTTTCTCCGGGTCACATTTTCGGGGCTACAACCTTTGACATGCTCATGAGTATACCCCTAAGTACCATATAAGAATGTCATTGTTTTCTTTTTCTTGCTTCTGTTTGGTCTCTACGGTCATTTTGGACGAACAATGCCTAAATCTTTTTCTATCACTCTTTTAGATAATTTTAGATAAAGATTTATTTTTCTTCATAATTTATTTTGATAATTAGATGTGGTACATGCGCAGACTATCGTGATCCATTTATGCATTGTATGGATATTTACCTTATTAATAACAAGAGAATACAAAGTATACTTAATGTCTATGCTTTCTTCCGAGAAAGCTAATTAACTAATCAGCTGAAAATTATTTCTAGTTTTATCACACTGAAAGAGAAACGTCTGTGCTGGAAAATCTCCTTATAGTTCGGGCGATTGGTGCAGAATTTGCTCACTTTGTGATAAAAAGATAAAACTCAGCATTGTTATACTTCAGGGTATACTGAACAATTTCTCATGTGGAGACATTCTTATGTAAACTTCCCTTAGCATCAGTTTTTTGGCAATATTTCCAAACCAGAGAGCCTATAGATTTTTCAAATTGTGGCCCACCTTTCAAACAAAATTTAATCGAAGTTTGCTGAGAACTTTTGGAGATATGGTAAGAAAAGAAATGAAGGAGTATAGAAATGTATAACAACGACAACAACAACAAAAAAAAAAACAGAAAAATTTGCCCCTGTTTCTCTATAGGATATCTTTGAAAGTTTTCAATCAATTTCGACGAAATGTTGTCGAAGAGCAAGTCAAATTGAAATGAAGATGGAACTAAATTTGAGGGTGGACCCAAGGATTCATTTTTGATTGACAGATATTTTTCCGTTTTTTTTTTCTTCCTATAGATCTGTATTCGCTTCTGTCTATCCACATGATATCTCCAAAAGTTCTCGAACAAATTTTGTGGAAAAGTCGGTCACGGGGTGAAGAAGTGTTTGAAATTTAGGGTGATTCCATCGACTTGTTTTTGATTGAAAGATATTTGTTCGTTTTTTTTTTCATTCTTTTCTGTGTCTCCAAATTTTTCGATATCTCCAACAGTTCACAATGAATTTAAATGAAATTTCTGGGAGGTATTCGTTTTTGGTGGAGAGATATTTTCCCATTCTTTTCGTTTTTGTTTTGTTTTTTTTTGCTTCATACGTTTCTGCATCCACTCATGTCTGTCCACACAGTATCTCCGGAAGTTCTCAATGGATTTGTGGTATGGTGGACAGCGGGGTGAAGAAGAAGAGGTCAGATTTTGGAGTGAATCCAGGAATTTGTCTGCAGAGTGTGTGGTGCTGAATGAAAACATCCATAACTCATGAAGTATATCTGTAATAAGGCCTCTCTGCGTCTTGAAAATTACATCTGTCCAGTGGCCAGACTGTGTTTGACCTTTACTGTGTCATTGAGCCCACCTGATATTATAAAAAAAAACGTTGAAAAACCTTTTGTTGTGAAAGTTTTAAAGAATTGACTTTTAAGCAGTTGCTATGGAAAATGAATTCCTTAGCAACCGTTGGACGGGCAGTTTGATAATGTCTGCATAACTGAAAATTATTAGTAGCTATCAGAGGGATATTCGTGCCTGATTTCATATCTCTATCATCAATGGAGCGGTTTTTTTTTTAATCAATTGCTTTGACTATTCCAAGAAGATGAATAACAGAAGTCAATAAGACTGGTTGTCTTTGAAACCAAACGCAGGTTGTCCATGTTGACAATGCAATTGCGTGCATGTGGCTTTCATGTCTATGAAATTCATCAAAAGACACTTTGATATACTGATTTGGAAGGATTACATTTCTTACTTTATTTTGATGACAGATTAACTATCAGTGAAATGGCAGAGAAAGTTTTGTTTTAAAACAAACAGAAAAATAACGAGATTAATGCTCTACAGCCAAACAGGCAATTCTAATATCGGGGTAATTCCTAGACTCAGTCAAGTCTTACTCTGTTCAATGTTTCTTGAAGATTCTGATATGTTTGACTCTGTGAATATTCTGTGAAATTAGATGTTTCGACTTTGGTCTTGGCCAAGGATTGAGATGACCGGCCATACAGTCACGAGTCCGAAAGTTTTAATAAATTAATTACAATTCAATTAATCACGGTTTTATGCAAATTTCATTGGATTCGACTCTCATGAATGCCGAGAAAAATTGTCATGTGACAGAAAAATGACTTAATAATGAGGACTGTGTTTTGGATGGCAATTGATTTCAGGTTACCCAACACATTACTAAAGGGGGCCAAGGGGAGGGGGCAACCGCTGCAAAAATTTCTCAAAATTAGCGCTTTTTCGACATCATTTTTAACTCCTTAGTTCCCTTATGCAATAAAATACCAATCTCATTTTTATTGACCGGTATTTTTCCAACTTTATTGCATTTCCTTGGGAGGATTTTACTGAACTCAATAATTACATTACTCCATTCGACCAACCTCTTAGTAGTAGGCATAAGTTTAGTAACTAAATCATATTCACGATAAAAGATTCCATCACTTGCCTGACTTATAAAATTGAGACACGGGTAGAAAATCTACGAATATGACTTGACTTGACCGGGGAAGAGACCAAAGAAAAAAAGAACTGACACCAGTTATCCGGACTTTTGACATCTAGAATTTAGGGAGACATTGGTCGCAATGTCTTGCCCACTGACAAAAACGCCCTCAAGAACAGATTTTAAAAAAACGGACTAAAGCTACATTGACTTCACCCACTAATAGGGAATAAGAAATAAAAACAAAGCGGTTTCTGAATTCCCTTCTTAGATCGTTTTATTACTGGGGTACATGGGGATCTCCAAGCACCTTTTACAACAAGGAGATATGTCAATGTCTATTAAAAAATCAAGCAATATTTTCCTAAGTTCAGTAACTAGAACTTAAAATTAACTCCTCCACCCGGACCGACACTTGCAAAATGTTCGGCGGATAGTTTCTATTGTAAATAGATAAAATAAAATAGAAATAAAAATCACAAATCTATTTCTATCTATCACCCAAATTCAACGATTTCCTGTTTTTTCTTTGATTTAATTCATATTTAAGAAATAAAGTCCCTATTTTCTTTGAAATCAATATAATAAAGTATACACTTCTATGATTCATCCATACTTGAATATTCCCGTCATTTTTTACGGCTACTATGCTAATAACAGATCATTTTGCAACAATGAAGCCAAGGCAAAAGAGGCTATTGAAATTGCTTCATACATTTTCATATTGCTTCGTTTTGCTTCCTTTTAACGTTTAAAATGCTAAATAATATCCGTACTTTGCATAAATGAATCACTGTAGTTCGCACGTGTACCAGATCTTACTATTTAGAAAAAAAAATTAAAGAAAAAAAAATTAAAGAATTATCTAAAGAAAAATGATCGTTCAGGTGAAATTATTTTTAAAAATGCCAGCTCAAGATTTTTGATCCAAATTGACTTTAGATGTTTTTGAGGAGAAAAGAGAAGTTTCTAGCCTCACTGACGAGAAAAGAAAGTGAAACCTTCTTGGTTGGTCGGTTTGGCAATCTGTGGGGCTACAATTATTCGATTACAGGTCTGGTCAGCTATTTAATAGGAACCACCATGTAACCAATGTCCTTTGGCAGTATATCGTGTTGAGGGTGATCAATTAAAAAATAGGAAAAGGGGTGATCGGAGAGTAAGTTACTTCTATCGCTCTTTGTTGGATCATAAAAAGCCTGAAAAAAAACCCTGAAAAGTGAATACGCTGCTAGATATAAACTAGGGAACAATTTAGCATAAACTTACATTACAAAATGAAAACCCCTCTAAAAACTTATTTTGTGGAGTGGGTCAATAATAAAACGTTTTTTCTAAAGAAAATAAGGAGTAAATGTTTAGATTTTCAGTTTCCTAGGCTCATAGGTGCAGCCTGTACGCATGATACATTCATACCTAGCCAGCCAGCCAAACCAATTTAAAAACTGAGGAAACCTATGTTGATAGCTTTGCTGACAGTTTTGATTGACAGTTTCTAAGCTAACACGTTTCATTATGCTTTGATCGTAGTATACGATATATATAGATATACTTCATGAAATTACAGGAAATAGAAACCTCCAAACACTTTTTACAAATATTTTAGAGCGCATTGCAACAATATGAATATCTTCTTTGAAGCTTTGATCTTGGTTTTAACCACAGGAAAATAGAATAAAGTTACTCGTCAGAGAAAAAAAAATAGTTCACTTCCTCAAAGCAGGTTTTTGAATTTTTTTCAATTAGATAAATATTCTTTCATTCCAAATCAATTCGATTTCACTATGATTGATTTACTTTTATAGAAAAGTTTCAATACCGCAACAAAAAAATCTTCCAAAAATGCAATAACAATCATATAGATATCTATTGAAGGAAAAAATTGTTTTTTAAGGATTACTCTACAGGATTAAATGAATACTTTTTACAAAAAAATACTGAAATTAAACTTGTTCATACGAGATGTCTGTCTTATCAATAGAATTCAAACATCAAAGTTATGTTACGTAAGAAGTAAAGTTACCTTACGCTGGCCATGGCAACAGACACATGATAATTGCCAAAGAGACATTAGAGATCTAGACATATGTATTACCATAAGTACACCTAAGACGATCAATGAAAAACCCCATTAAAAAAAGTATATATGCATTCCCTTATCAGTATTTCTCAGAACTGTACATCGGTGAAACTTCAGGACCAATAAACAGAAAAATCCACGAACAGAGAAGAGCATTCAAAATGAATAACTATTCCAATAAACACACAACAGAATTTTGTCTTGCGACACACCAGCATAATAGAAAATGAACATAAAAACACAGGAGGAAACAGCATTAAAGCAGCTGTCATCTTCCAAAGTAACACAATTATTCAGAGACCAGGCTGCATTGACATCAATCCACATCTAGCAAGAATCATTGTAAAACAGCTCGAATTACAATTGCATAATATTAGCCTCCCAAACAAACCTCATCGACCACCAACCGCCTAATTTTATTCTTTACTAACACACATATGTACGCGCGTGCGAACACACACTCATTCATTCATCGATCTTGTAAACTCTCATATACCCACAATCTCTACACAGCCAACATACATGGTTGGAAATCTCATCACTGGGCCCTATCCATCACATTACCCTTTCTAATCTGCATCAACAGAAACAAACTTCCTTTTGACCCCAATCTTACTCATTACACTAATTCCAATTATAACGGACATGTAAAAACATCTGCTGAATGAATGACCTCCTATATCTTGAAAGCTGATATACCTGGGATCTGACACAGATCTCACATATCTCATCACTCAGCCTACAACACATGTGATCAACTTAGTCATCCACTTGAATCACTTCTTCCTTACCAACAACAACTCACAGATCACTTATTAAAAAATCCACCAATTTCTTATAACACCTCAGTTTTCGACAAAGCTCGATATGGGCGGATCGACGAAATAGAATATTTATATTCAATTCAGTAAACTTTCAGATATTGTCATTTCAATCTCATACTATAGGATTAAGTATAACCCATACCAATATATATATATATATATATATATATATATATATATATATATATATATATATATATATATATGGTTTCTGTAACACAGATATATCTCTAGTGATAGAAAAATGCTGCATATAAATGTCTCAAGTGAGGTCTCTCTATTTCTATTTTGAAATTCCCTGATTTTGAAAGACGGGATCCATTGAACTTTCTGTCAAATACGTATTTTCACAATCACACTTCGGAGCATTCATCATTTGAACAGAACTCCAACTCAGTGATATACAATTGTAGACTCCGTAAAACATGAAATATATGTCAACTTAAACAATAATTGAACAACCGTCAAAATTGGAAGTTATGTAAAAAAAATTCCATCGAAAAATGAATATGGTTTGTCTGAAGACAAAACGGTATGGTCAGGAGAACTGGAACTTGCTAAAATATAATCAAACACACGCACATAAGGGAAGGGATAGAATACCTTGTTCAGTATTATACTTTGAAGGGTGTCGAAGTTCTGCTTACCAGGGGAACCAGGAACCTTGGGGGGGGGGCTGTCATGAATTCACCTTTTTATCTTCAACTGGAATTGCCTTGTGCTGTAGACAAAGGGAATTCGAACACCTGGAGAACATGTGATTCTAGTTGGAAATCTCAGAATTCCCCCACCCCAACCAAAAGGAGAGGTTTCTTTTTCTGCGTGGTCTATCATTTTTTCTTATAGAATCCCGTGACTCATAATTTTAGCTTCCACTAGACTCAGACCTTCCCCAGAATTCGACACAGCAAATACTTTCTGAACTTTTCTAGTTCGTCTCTTCATCTTATACTGGCCACGGATTTGCATGTGATCTCTCGGGATCAACGTTATAAGTTGTGATGTCCAGCAGTTGTCTGATATTCTTGCAACATAACCAACCCATTGCCATTTGAATTTTCTAATGGATTCTATGATTTCTCGGACTCCTGTTTTTTTCCTGATATATTGTACTGCCTTGTGACCTCGCCGCGGGATGAGCATAGTTCTTTCATGTGCAAATTGCATGGTTCTCAGTTTGAGAGTCAATCTCTTGGCTAAGTTCCATGTTTCAGCACCAAAGGTGACTATCATGGGAATGCATTGATTGTATAGAGATTCACCGGTCTTGTAGAAAGAAAAATTTGTTATAAGGGACATAACTGTGAAATCTTAAATAATAGTTGCGCCCCTTGAAGGTAATATTTGTATACCAAAATAGCTATTATTTCTGTTTTAAGCCTAACGAATTTTACAGCGCGACAACCAAAAAAAAAAAGGTCAAGTATAAAAACCCTTCTGATTCTGTACTCAAATTAGATATTTAGATATTTAAGAATTGTTCTACTAACCGGAAAGAAATGCTAATCAAGAAGAGGTGTATTTGCAAGAAGAAAAAATATTTAAAGAAGATATACATTTGCAAGTACGAAAATAATTGTATTTAATTTGAAATCAATTCTATCTCATTCTAACTCTATTCAATTTGATTTATTAGTTTTAGTAATTATGTGATTTTTTTAAATCATTGTTTCTGATTTGGCCGGTAACAAATTTGGAATCTTACAGAAAACTTGTGAAACTTTTGTTAATAATTGCAACAAAATATTTTTTTTTTTGTTCATTTAAAAAAAAAAGTTAGCTTTGAAAGTATTTTTGAAAACATACAGACTCCATGTGAAATCACAGGACGTAAAGGTTACTAAAGGCGGAATATGACTCATTAGTCTTGAACAATCTGCTACAATAGTGTAAATGATGAAACCAGTTTTGCTCTAATGCAGGGCCTCCGAAGTGGTTGATATCAACTGTGGGGGTCGATGGGACTATCCAAACGGGCTATAAGTGCATGGGGTGAAAAATTGGTGAATAAGCACCGGGATGGGGGTAAACGGTTTGGGTATAAAGCTGAAATTTTCATAAGAAATAAAATACAACTTGCTGATACGTATTTCAGATTTAGATGTAGTTAGTTTTTAGAGTCTATTTATTCTATATTCAGTTTACTGAAACATGATGGTAATATAATTGTCAGGGATGGGTTCCTTTTAGCAAATGATTCATTTTGTTTCGTTCACTAATTTTCACATATTTATATTTTCATCTCGTTCTGCGACAAAAATAGTTTAGAGCAATTTCATTCGATAATCCTTCTTTTAATTTGATGATAGAAAACGAATAGAAGCGCAACTATATCTGAAACTACGCGTTTATTTAATTGTTATTTACTTATTTATTCTCTCTGCCCGAGGGTTGATGAGAGATCTAGGATTGCACGGTTGTTGATCTAAAATGTAAATATACTAATACACCTCGGGAGAGATCATTCGCTCCCCAGAGGTATTAAGTGTCTGTTATAGCACACTGTGATTATTTCTATAACCTTTTAGCAGTCAAGGTCGGCCCGTTCATCAGGCGAAAATAGACAGCTGCCAAAGGCATAAAATTCTGAGGGAAGCACTCAAACCTAAAAAGAAATTAGTAAAGTTTTTTTGCAGATTCCTGTCTCCATTTTGGTTCATTTTTTACCATAAAGTCTCGGCCAACATACCTTACAATCGTAATGAATGTGTGTATTTTCGATCATCGAGGTAAAAGAGATGTTACTGACGACTACAAGAGGAAACAAAAACTCTTGACCGGGAACAGCATTTGAGGATGAGACGCCTAATAGAGATAGCACATATGATTTGTTCTCACAACTGTCTTAAACGGCCAAACGTAGAACTAGACACTACATGGGAGCCCCTGATCTTGAAGGAACTTTCATTGCATTCAAAAACCATACACCCATTACCCAAAAAGACAACAACTGCACACATAACAAATTTGTACAGGCCTCGTCTCTGTTATAAGCCCTGAAAGTATTTCTAGGGATCGAGCAAGGAAATATTGATCAGTAATGAACTACTGAACTATGTAGCTATCTCTATCTACTCATCACAACATTTGACATCACACGCCATTCACCAAAGTACTCAATGGCATGCACTATACACTTCAGAAGTTGGTTCCTGCCAACAGACTTACTGACGTCATCCAGTTAGCAGACTATACCACTTGTACTGCATAATGAACAAATTCATTTGTTATTGTTTATCATAACATTCATCATTCTATGATTCTACTGTAGGGAGTCCTTCAGTTTTTAAGGAGACAAAATGTAGGACTCGGTCGACAAGATACAGAGTGGCACAAAATAAGATGACCATTGAAAAAATGATTTTGACCTCTTCTAAATGTTACATTTTAATTAAGCTTATTTTTTTATTTTAATACGATATTCAAGTATCCTTATATTATTCAATTATTTCTGAAATAGACTGTCGTTGATCAAAACAAGTAAATTTCACTCATTTTCACAACAAGCTCATGGAACCCAAGCTTTTGAAAAGTCTGCCCACCGGGTTAAAATGAGGGTCAGTCTCTTGGTTGGGTTCCACGTTTCAGCTTCATTGGAGGATGCATTGCTTGTATACTTTTCTTTTTAGGACTAATGGAATTTTGCTTCTTCTTCTTTTGAGGATTTCATGGAGATTTGTTGTCCTAGGTAGATGTAGTGGTCTACTTCCTCTAGTTTTGCGTTTTTGATTTTGATCGTTTTGTATTTATTTCTGACATGTTTGTTGTATATGACCTTTGTTTTGATGAAGTTCATGTGAAGGTTGATATCTTGCTTTCTTCATTCAGTTCATCTAGCATTAGTGGGAGGTCGTGGAGGTTCTCTGCAAAAAGGATGATGTCGTCTATAAATCTGGGGTTGCTCAGGTATTCGCCGTCTATTCTGATTCTTTCATTTTCCCAGTTTAGGTTTCGGGAGGTAGGCTGTGAAGAGTTTGAGTGAGCTGGTATCTCCTCGTCTTATCCGTTTTGGGGGATAAAAGGTCTCTGAGTCTTTACGTAGCCTGTTAAAGGAGCTGATTTGACTGAATATATGTTGCAGCACTCTGACGTATACAAGGTCTACGCCTTGTAGAATGATAGCCTCAATGACCTTGGGAATTTCCAGCGAGTGGCATTTTCGACTTGGATGCTTTCTCTTTTAGTTGATTTATCCAATGGAGATGGTCGTTGGTTGAGTAGCTATTTCTAAAGCTAGCTTGTTCCTGTGGTTGGTTTTAATCTTGCGTTTTGGTGATTCGGTAGATGATAATTATGATGAAAAGTGTGTATATGCAGTTGAACAGACTTATTGGTCGATAGTTGTTGAGGTCTTTCGGGTTTTCTTTATCATATAACAGCATTATGATTGCAGTGTTCCAGTCTTTTGGGACTTTACTTTGTTTTAGGTATAAGTTGAATAGAATGGATAGTTTCCTAATGATTTTACCAGCTTTTTTTAGTTGGTCGATGGTGATGTTATCTGGTCGAGGGGCTTTACGTTTGTTTGTTTGATGGCTTGTTTCAACTCCTATGGCGTAACTTCTGTGAAATCTTCGGAATGATTAGTCGCGTCTTGCACATCCTGTTCATTGCTTTGGGGTCTTTGTTTGGAGGAAAAGAATTTTTGGAAGTCTTAGGCACGTTTGACAATCTGGTCTTTGTTATTGGGTTTCCATTTCCTCGAGTATACTAGTCATCTGTTTTTGTCCTGTATTGAGGGCTTTGTTAATAGCTTTGAAGCCTCAACCTTTTTCGAGAATCTTTTCGATGAATTCTGTCGTGTGTCTCTTTCTTCTTCTCTTCGTTTCTTTAGGATAGTTTTATTTTGTTCAGCTCCTTCAATTTTCTCTCTTGTTGTCGGTGACTTGAGATTCCTGCGTTTTCCCATGAGTTTCTTCTCTCGGTCCAGCATCCTGATTATTCTCTAGTTATGTCTTTCAATTCCTTCCACTTCGCTTCTTTTACTTTTGTGTATCACCAATGTAATAATTAATTGTTATTTAGCCAAAATCATTACGGAGCTAAATACGAAACAACTAAATTAAAAACGAAATCAACTAAATACGTAGATAAAATACGATAATGATAAAGCTGTCCCACATCTTCTGACATGACTTCTTTATAGCTCTTAGTTATAAAAAGAGCAATTCCTGATAGTCAGTGCTTACCCATCTGGCTTCTTTAGTCACGCGGTAATGCTCTTATGCTATTCAGTATACGTATTTCTGTTAATGGCTCATTCTCTATTTGTTTTGTTATAGCATTATATATTTTGGCATACATTAAGTCCTATCAATTGTATTTATTGATGTTGAGAACCAGCCACGATTTTTCACGACGATCACAATGTGTGTGGTCTTCTCTTGTCTTAGAAATGTGTGGCATAATTCTGAAAACCAAATAATCAAGCATTATGGAAGCAAAACATTTCAGCCTCTAAGTCTTTTTGAGAGTTCTTTTTGTCGAGTTATGAAGGTGGAGAGATTGAAATGTTCTGTTTCCATGTTGCTTAATTACTTCGAAGACCAAGACGTAATTATTGAAGCGGGGGTTTCAGGATTATGCTACACACAAGCATTACCACTTTTTTCTTTATAACTATGAGCTAAAAGGAAGTGACGTCAGAAGCTTTAAGGTAGCTTTATAACTTTCGTATTTTATGTATTATTTGGTTTCGTATTTAGTTTAGTTGTTTCGTTATTAGTTTCATAATAATTTTAACTAAACAAAAATAAGTTATTGCATTAGTGATGCACAAAAGTTAGAGAGGCAGCTTAAAGAATTGAACCACATAACTAGGAAATAATCAGGATAAAGTACTGAAAGGAAAACTACAATAATCTAGGAATCCTGAATGGAGATTCAATAAAGCAGAATGAGAAGAAGTAAAATTAGTAAATAATACTTCAGAAGAACATATTCAAAGCCCTTTTTGAACATGAGAAACTTGGATTAATGAGCAAGGAAGATGGTGACAATGACTAAAGCTTTATACCTAGAAAGATGAAGTCGACACATTGTATGTGAAAAAGACACATCAGCACTGAGGATTACGCCAACTGTTATGAAGTGATTTAAAGACTACATAAAAAAGAGTAAGGAATGATTAATTACAACAATCAAAAGTTGCAGAAGGACTGACAATAGGGCAAATGAGGGATGTAAAGAAAATTCAAAACGTGGATCTAAAAATGGGCAGAAAGAAAAACAAGTGTAGAGTCATTTCAAGAAACAAACGAAAAATTTGCGAACAAAATGTCGTGAATATGTCTGGAGAGGAAGACATTTCAAGAAACAAGAAATGCCCATAGAATGGCAAGGACGTGCCTGGAAGGGGTAATCTTGAAGAGAGACACTGTTTAACTATTTATAGCGGTCCAAATGATTCAATAAGTACAAACTATATTAGGGCCAAGATAGACAAGATGCAACATGATATTAAAGGGATGAAAGGATCAATGCATCATGTCTGGGTGGGAAAAGTGATCCATTGAAAATTATAAAAACGACAGGGATTTGACCGTACAAACAATTGGCTTATTCACAAACCTGGAAAAACACAGATAAAATTCTCTGGGGGGTTCAAATTCAAAAGGATAATCCAATCCTGGCCAGAAGACCAAATCTTGTAATCGTAAACAAAGAAAAGAAGATTTTTCAGATAGCTGATGCCGCTGTTTTAACAGAGAACAGAATAACATTGAAAGAATGTGAAAAATTGAACAAGTATCTAAATCGATCAAACGAACTGGAAAAACGATGGAACGTGAAGATATCAGTTTTATCCATCGTGATTGGAATAGCCCCAATAATCTTGAATGAATTAGGAATCCGAAGAAGCATAGAAACCATCCAGACGACAACATTACTCAAATTAATACCGAGAAAAGTGCTAAAATACTGAGGAAAACTTTTTTTATTCAACCTCTTGTGAAAGCTTGCAAATACTATGGTGTGAAAACTCATTGCATACATCATTTCAAAGCACAGATAGGACTAATTTGATCGAATACTTGGTAAGAGAAAGAAATAGAGAAACAGATAAATAGGTGTTGGGTAGGCCAAAAAACTAGCTCTTGACAAATTCCGAGAACATATGCCGCGGCAGAATATGTTCAAGAAACCAACTTGTGTTCGTTTAAAAACGAGGACTAGCGAAAATTATACGAAATCAAATTCAACAAAGGCAGGAGTTGTCTCCCTTGCACCATTTGCACAAACGATATTATTTGGAATGTTTACGCTTAGCAATCATTCGTAAATAAGAAGTCATGGCATATAACAAAAGTGAAATTGAAAAAAATATGAAAAACATCAATGAAATTTAACGAGAGTTATTTTGTGGTAAATGTAATCATAAAACTCGAAGACTAGTACAGAGTGATTGAAAATGTTTCTCTAAGAAATATTAATGATTCTGGTTAGCGCTTCAGCTTCATCCTGTTGCTTTCTATCATGACTGATATTCAACGACAACAATTGAACAGCACAATCGGAAAATAAAGAGTAAATCAGCGGTGAGAATCGAAATCACAGCCGGTGGCCTGAAGGGGTTTAGTATACGCCTGGCCTGTTCATTTTTTGTAATGTAAACCTCAAAGTGGGAAAAGATTTCATATTCTGGCCGTGTTGGAGGTGATCAATTAAAAAGTTAGGAAAGGAATGATCAATGAATAGGTTACTTCTCTCTCCTTTTGTTGGGCAGTGATCACTGAGAGAGTTTCAAAAGAAACAAACATGAATGCCATTAGACGCAAACAATTTAGGATAAAATTAGATTGCAAATTGAACCCCTCTAAAAAAACTATTTAGAGGGGAAAATTTTTTAAAAGTTTTCAGCCCTCTAGCTCTATTGATGCGGCCTGTACGCATGATACATCCATTGCCAGTCAGTTAGCCTGTCAGCCAGACAGTCAGTCAGACCAGCTTGAAAACTAAAGAAAAGGTTGACAGTATTGGTTGACAGTTTCTAACTAGATAAAACTTCGGACAACATAAGATACGAAAAGAAAGCAGGGGTGTGACTGAGGAGGGGATGGGTCGATTTTAAAACTGATGGAGAAGGACGATAGAAGTAGAACTGGATGTGAACATCTGTACAATGGAAATTACGCGAGCCATTTGATAACACTGATAAAAATAGAATAGAAACTGTTGTGAAGAACCAAAAAGTCTGTCTGCTTTGGGATTTCGAAGAAATGAGTGACCATCCAATGAAAACAAGAATATTAGTCTTCCGTAATCGTTAAAACATACATAGCACACATAGCAGAATGGACATAGCGTAGAGTGAAACAAACTCGTGGAATCTCTCAACTCTGAATTATCAGAGTAATAAATGTACGTATAATAACTTGAACATCGGAACTTACAGTGATTATAAGAAAACATAGAAATTCCAACTGAAATAATCTATTCGAAACTATTGAGAAAGATGCTAGAGTACTAAAAACATTTTGGTGTTATTTTGTAAAATAGACTGTTAATACGGCTGTTAATAAGGATTATTGATAATGGTAATAATAGAATTGATAATAATAGGTAAACTTATGATTACTTTCGTTGTGGTTGATATTCATATGATAGTCTGAGAGTTCAGCTTTCAGACTGCTTTGACAATTTGTTCTGTAAACTAGTTTACCTGCATCGTCAAAAAATGACGGAAGTATTTAAATAATTTTCTAATTTTCTTTTCAAAAATGGAAATAGAACAGAGAAAATTTGTCATCAGAGATTTAAGTTGAAAGGATAGACTACAAAAGTTAGACACTAGTACAACGTCGCAGCGGAGGGAGGGAGGAAACAAAATTGAAACGGTCAAAATAATAAGTGATTTTACAAATTAAAGAATCCTGATGTTAAATAACTCAGATAGGACAGGAAATTTACTTGATAGGTCTACTAAAAAACTAATTCATTTTTACTCTTAAATGATTTTGAAAAACAGAAATATTTTGCTATCTTATGCAAAAACTGGTACAAGTATAAATATTTTTTTTAGATAACAGATGAATTTATGTCTTCTGGGATAGAAAATAAATACAGAGGGCGATTTAGAGAGTTATCAGCTGAAATATATAGAAAGATCCATGAAAAATAGATAAATAAAATGTGCTTGGTAAGTGTTTGACTGTACTGTTACGATTGTAATTTCTTTTATTTCTATATTTTTTAGTCGTCAATTTTAAAAAATCAAGTTTCACGCATTTTTATGAAGTGAATTAATGTAGTTTTTAATGTTGAATGTATATCTCTATTGTAAATTGTTAAATAAGGGCATTTTTATTTGATAGATAAATGAATAAATTGTACTCAGAAAATATCAAAAACATTACGTTGCTCTGTGTTTACTTGTTCGTACTGGCTCGGCGATGTCCATGTTAGAGAGGTGTAGTGAATCGTGGGGGAAGGTCTATGTCCAACAACGTACGACAAAGGACTGATTCTGCTGCTGCTGCTGCTGCTGCTGCTGATGATGATGATGATGATGATGATTGGCATGGGACATGATATCATTATAGTCAACATTTAAAACTGCATGAATACAGGTCTGGTTAGTCACTCAATTGAGACCGGTAAGTGACCAATATTTTTTGGCAGCATACTATGTTGGGGTGATGAACTGAAAAATCGAAAAAAGGGATGATCAATGATTAAGTTACTTCTGTCACCTTTTGTTGAGTAGTGATAACAAAAAAAAATCAGGATACCCCCCCCCCAACAAGAAACAAGCATAAATGCAGCAGGACACAAATTAAGGGACTATTTTAGCATAAACTTTCGTTGCAAATTGACCCCACACACTAAAAACCTATGGGAGGTTAAAAAACAACAAAAGAAACATATTTTTTTAGACATAATAGAGGATGAATGTTTAAATTTCCAGCCCTCTAGCTCCATTAGTACAACTGTGTGTGTGATACATACACAGCCAACCAGCCAGCTGGGCCGACTTGAAAACTGAAGAAACTTATGTTGACAGTTTTAGATGATGGTTTCTAACAAGAATTACTTTTAGTCAAATAATAAAATTAGTAAAATAGTAAGAATTTTTTAAAAATATCATCCAGTTGACACTTCGTTTTATTCAGCATATAACTATTCATTTTAGATCCAACCAAACCTCCAGAATGGAGGCTCTGGTCGGGTTTAAAACCCCAGAGGGGAGACCCCAGTCCCTCTGAACAAGTTAAAAATTTCTCCTTAGCTCCATACCTGACTGCCAAGATGAAAGTTTTAGTTGGATTTATATCTCACGAGGATACGCCCCTGTCACCCTGAACAAACTTGAAATTTAATGTAATTACTTTCTTCAAAATCATAATCATTGGAAAGCTCCAAAACCTGACATTTCAGTTCATTTTTTATTCAATTACATCGGATTTGTCCAAACCATTTTTGTCTCTAACATGTTCTGCTAACTTATTTCAACAATTGTTCACTCATTCCCCCCAAGAGTATTCGTTTGTCAGCCTTCTTGTCGAGGTTAGTCCCGTTTGATAAATCAAAAAAATGTCTACCATAATAATTGAAACCATTCAGAATTTCGATGTCTGTTTTTCAACCTTTGCTCATAGTTTAGACTAGAATGAATCCGTATTTTTATGCTGTGGCAAAAAAGTAATAAAAAAGTGAGGGAGACTACTTTATAATAGGCATTTAATAGTTATCTCCCCTCTATAATGTTGAAGATAAAAGTATAGGCATGCACGTTGTGTATTATGTAAGTAGATAAGCTTGTTATGCCAGTTGGGTCTCATCCCTCACCACCATTTCCTCTTTACAGTTGTAAGATTTTGAGATTTGGTTTTGGTTGGAGAATTTAACATGAAAAAAGCTTCAACGAGTGAAAATTTCACATGATAATTCGTTGGCACGTGACCACTGATGAGCTTCCATCGATCGATCAAATAATCGTTGATGACATAATGAAACACTCAAACATCTCGACCCTGCATCGACGAAGTAAGGTCAACACCACACAGACAGAGGTTCCTCTTGATTATCATTCTGAGGGTCATGGATGGGAGACCGACTCTGCCTTTTATATCAGACTGCCAGAAGAGAACCTATGCAGTCATCTCGTCATTGGGCATCACATGTCCAGCAAGAGCGAGGTGACGGTTTTCTTATCACCTGCGTAATCGTTCAGTTTTTTGTTGGTGGCATGAGATCACCACGATACGTTGCTGACATCGACTCTCTTAGCTAGAGTATTGGTCAGGGCACGGGATTAGGAACCGTGGTGTAAGGTGGATTCTTTACAGGATCTGAAGAATTCATCGTTCTGTGGATTGAGGGACATCAAAACTGTTGATGGAGATGAAGAATGAAGCTTTATTGAAATCTCAAGCATGAAGCTTCCTTTCACAATTACGCCAGACCTTCTGAGGTTTTCCCAAACAAAGTGAGTACTAGCTCCGTTGTAATCATCATCATCATCATCATCACTATTGATGTCTATCCGATTCGACTTATTTTTCAGGGAATTCACCGCCATTTTACCGTCTCTAGAGACGTTTGTGAGACAAATTCCTGTAGGGTCGCCATAGTTTTCTCATTATTTCTTCTATAACCAGCATTACACGAAGTGTAGTAATTTTACGTCCAACTCAGATTCATTCATAATCTTGAGAATTTTCTAATGGCACTCCCTGCCATATTCATATATATTTATATGGATATAGCCAACATAATTTTAACACATTCACAAACACACACGCGCACACACACACTTGTACACACAGACATTTGTACATACATACGCTGGGAATGGAAAAAGAATGAAAAATCAATGAGAAAAAAAGAAAGTTGATAAATAAAGAAGGTTAGGAAAAAGTGATAAAGAGAAAGAGAGAAAAACCCAGGCAAAGAGAAGATAAAGAAAATGAAGAAGAAAAAAGATAGGGAGAGGGAATGAGAAAATAATGGAATTATAATGAAAAATCAATTAAAAGCAGGAATAAAAGAGAGAAAGCAACATGAAAAGGGAAAGGAAAATCCTGGATGATCCAAAAAAAGGGGAAAAAAGAAAAAGAGAAGATGAAAATAATTATGTCGGCGTTCATTTCAGCGGTCTTTTTGAAAAGATTAGTCACCATGGCTATTCATTAGTTATTTTTTGTCCCCATTGGAAGCTCACCAAACTCGTCCGGTTTTTATAATAGCCGGCTAATCCGAATAAAGCGATCGCATATTGTACAAGGTTATAATCACTCGGGACCTGGATGAACGGTTGTGAATAGGAAACCTTTGAGAGAATCTTGATCAAATTCAATTGCAACCTTCGCTGCTCGTTTCAAACATATATTGTTCCTTCCAGCTTATTTTTCTCTACTAACTATGAAAACAAAACTATTCTCGTTGACTTTGAAATTATCTTTCAACCTCGATCGCTAGTATAATTCTTTTGATTCTTATATAGACAGGAATGCGATTTCTACGATGTTGCCTAGCCGAGGTGAAATGACTTTTCAACAATTCTTGCAATTTCTTTGATCTTATCTTATAAACAGTTCATCGTAGATAAGCATTTGTATGGGAAAAAGAATAGAAATCGGCCAGTAAGTTATATGAAGCTTACTGTATAAATATTCGTATTTATCATCGTTCGCACTTATATCCTTATCGAGTGTGCCGCAGGATAAGATCTGGTACACACGGGTAATTGTTAGAAAATCCCACTTCCGGTTTGTCAGGCCCATCGAGGAAACGTTTTGTTCACGGCCCGTGGTATTTCTAATGGGTCACTCATCAAAGTACTTACAGGGAACGACGTTACCTAACTTTGGTGATCCCACGAGAATCAGATTATCTAACATAAATTGGTTTTGTTCCCCTAATTTCTATGGTCAGTGCCTACCTGATTCATATAAGTCAATGCTCGTCAGCTTGATTACAGAAAAGAGAATTCATCTATGGGAACTTATCAAAATGTCATGAGAGCAAGTGATCTGAAAATTGTACGTGAAAAAAAAGAAAAGAATATTTTTTAGATTGCAAAGGCCTGTAATGGAATTACTATATTTAATACTAGCTGGGGTAGCTCACGTTGCCTGGGGGGAATTATAAATCTCGCAACAGTGGAAATCAAATGATATTTTATGATATTCTATAGAGATTTCATGGAATCACATAAGGAGTGGGGAGAGTACACTTGTGTGCTCATCCCCTTTCACCCGTTTGGCTAGCGCACACTCCCGAGCAGACCCATGCAGGCCAGCGAGTAAACTTGGACAAGCGCCTGTACCCGCTTTTAAAACATTGAAAAAATAATCTTTCTCAAAACTGAAACTTCATTTGATAACTTTTGGCGTTTGTATTTCGCACATCAAAGCGGACTACCGGATAGAGTGATAGTGGCCTCTGCGGAAAAGAATAATTTGAAATAAAAGAACCTTAAATTCGTTGGTGTTTACTTACTTCACTTGCTTGAAAAAATGTGAAGTCTTTGAAACAATTAGTCAAACCTTGGCGTGTTTACTAATATATATATAAAAGATATCGTCACATTATTCTTTTCTGGTGTAAGATGTAAGATTTAATAAGGAGTGGCAAAAGTATTCCCATTCTGCGCATAGTTCCATGGATTCTCCATTGATCGAAAATCTGGTAATTTCTCGTAATGGTTGCGATTTCTTTGGACAGCATTGTGAGAAAACGTACTTGTAGATAATATGCTATAATATAAAATATAGGCTTAGCCTATGCAGCTGAGTGATGGGGGATACGATCACGTTTTATAGCACGGGAGTAAGTGTGCATGTATCCCATAGAAAAAAAAAATACATATATATATATATATATATATATATATATATATATATATATATATATATATATATATATATTATATATATATATATATATATATATATATATATATATATATATATATATATATATATATATATATATATATAAATTATGAATTGTGTTATATTATGTAGAAACTTATCTGAAATTATTTCCCGTCATTATATGTTGAATAGAATAAACAATTAAAGAAAGTGGGGCTGCTGCAGGAAATGAATTTTCTTTAATTGTTTATTCTATTCACGTTGTCTAAATTGAATGATGTATTGACCGTGTAACGACGGGAAATCGTTTCTAATAAGTTTCTGTATAATATAAAGCAGTTTATAATTCTGTCGGACCATTTCTTAAATACACACACACACACACACATATACGTACATACTCGCAAACAAACACACACACACATATAAGTATATTCTAGAAAGCTTTATAGCTTTAAACACTAAACATTGAAAGACTTTTTTAATAGATTTTTTGGTGTCACTTCAGTCACCCATATATATATATATATAAATATATATATATATATATATATATATATATATATATATATATATATATATATATATATATATATATATATATATTTATGTATATATAAGTAGCCGTTATAAATCCACTACTGGCCAAAGGGCCTTTCCTATCTCCTCGCAAACAAATAATACTATTTTTTTCATTCTGTTTGCATTGTTTACATTGGGCAAGTGTATAATGAGTATTTATAGTAAGTGAAAGATCGAAACGAATTATTTCATAAAATTATTGAATACACTTTTTCAAATTAGCCAGTCTTTTGGCCATAGTAGATTTTTATCGTCTAAATTGGAGAAAAAATGCTAGATCTAGCTGAAAATGGCCAATTTGACAACCCTAGTGTGAATCTTTGCAGTGAAGGTCAAGCTACATTCTGATTGGTTCATAATTGCAGGCTTCCTTTTCCAACTAGTTGATTTGAACTTTGCTAAATTATTTGACGATGCTTAATAGTCACATTATTCTCTTTTCTAGCGAAATCAGTAAGATTTAATTGGGAGTTTAATGATTGCGAGTATATTTCTGTTCTGTGCAGAGCTCCCGAGATTCTCCATTGGCCTGAAATCTTGTCAAATCAGGCCGAGATTTCTTTGATCAACATACATCCATTCATAAACAGGTTCGCTGTGGTTCGGCACTGATAATGTATGCTGCGATTTTGACCAGAGTTTCTAAACCTGAGGATGATTTCATTTCTTGGGTGGGTGGCGGGCAACTCCACAGAAAATTGTACGTGTTTTGAAATTTGGGTGGGCGGTACAGGATTTTGAGTATCAAGGTCTGTAATTGACAAAAGAAAATGAGTCAACAGCAATATTTTCTATAATTAATTCACCGAGCAGTGCTGTGATATCGCACATTATATTGGTGCGTAGAGAACTAAGTAAATGTTTGTGCAGGTGTATTGCATTCTCTGTAGGTACGTGGTACATATATACGTGTAACACTTTTGGAAGACACCAGAGATCGCCTTGATGATATTTGAAAACAGTATATGTATACCAAACATTTGATGTTACTACTTTACATTACTGTCATTAAAGAATTTTGTTACGCGAATGCTGTTCATTTTTATTGATTTGTAAAAGTTAAAATGTTTTGGCATCCTGTACAGGTGGTTGGTGGAAAAATTTTCCATCGAAAGTGGATGATGACGCCAAAAAGGTTAAGAATCCCTGGTTTAGACCAAAGGAGTCATACTTACTCACACCTAATAAACATCATCCGAGGTTTTCAAACTTACCAGATTGACCTGTTTGGTCCAGCTAACGTTCTCATTACAAATAAATCGTCTAGATATTTGTCGTCATCAGCTTGACTGTCAAATAAATTGGCTCCGTCTCAAGTCACATATAAGTCATATTTGTTCAAATACGCACATACTATCAGGCTATGTCTGGTAATGTATACTTCATGGAGGTGTCAGTGTATAAGCAATCATATTGACTGATATTTTTATGTTTGTCAATACTTCTCTTTGCTAAATTGTAATTATATTACAGTAGCCAAGTGTGCTGCGATTTCTGTTTTAATCCACCCTTTTAACGCATGAATATGACTTTCTGTATAAACAGATATGTAAAATGCATTATAAATTGGAGTTTTGATCTTCTAGTTCTTCTCAATTTTATATCACCGTTTCGATTCGTTCTCGCAGAAATAGTCTATTTATGAGCACAATGAATAATTATCAAGATAAAATAGAGTCGAAAATCTATTTACTAGTACATGAGATGAGAAAAATAAAACAAAGAACCATGAATTTGATTACTTTTCATTTGATATTGTATGATGCGAATGAAAACCGTTTTTTCTTTAGGGTAGTGATTTCGGATCTCTGGAATGCAGAACCCTGGGGTCTGTTAGATAATGGTTGCAATGAAAATTTAGATTAATACAATGAATTCAGATTTAGGATAACTGGGCCCAGTGCTATCGTATGATGGTTCCTTAAGAAGATAAGTTGCACAGAAATTAAGTAATTTCTCTTGGTCTTTTCTGATAATGCTCGATAAGTATTTCTTGCTGATAGCCGAAAGCCAGGAAGAGTATTTTGTTTGAAAATAATTTTCATCTTCCTGACGTTTGGTCTGCAATGAGAAATGATTATTCAGAATTATCAGAAAAAGTCTTCCAGAAATTTCTTCTTTGTTTGGAAACTATTTTTATTTTCCTGATGTTCAGTCCTCAGCGAAAAATAATTAGCCAGAATTATCAGAAAAAGCCTTTCAGAAATTTCTTTTCTTTTTTCTTTTGTTTTTGTACAACTTACCTTTGTGGGTGAGCGTTCCCCATGATGCTATATTTAAGAAATGAACGATGGAATCAACCGAATGTTTAAGATGACTTGAGAATTGACACATCGAATATTGAACCTGACTTTGAGAAACAGCATTATCTATCGCACAGCAATCGAAAAACACAATTATTATACACAGGTCTGTACCATATATTGGGATTCGAATAAATGTAAGCCTTCACAAAAATGATATTTAGAGGCCAAATTTTGCTTATTATTGTAGTTCATTAATAGTTCATTCATTGCTGTCAAAAAACTAAATGCTAGAAATAGCGGCCAGCCCAAATATTTCCTTTGTAGAAGGGGTTCTCCAGTTTTCAAGGTTTCTAAACCATCGTTTTCGGTCTACCAACTGTCCAACCATTTTACATCACTGTCGCCAGGCCCTCATTCGTTGGCCTTTCCCCGTTTGTTGAGATCGAAGTTACTCGCGAGCGTTACCACCTCTGGACCTCAAATAAACGTAGAAGACGAATCGAAAGCGGAGGGACACAATGGGGTTTCTAAGATTGCTAATTTCGTACGTGTTTTGTAGCCTTACGTGGGAAAATATTACATATCACTTTCTTTCTTTTACCGTTGTATTGTGTTTTGTGGCCGTGCTGAATTAATCGTTTTTTTATAAGGACTTTGAAAGTAGTTAAACTGGATGATTTCACCAACGCTTCTCATTCAGTAAGTTTATTGGCTTGAGTATAACAATGGTATCTGGGGAAATGTGGTTTCATGTTTACAACTAAGTCCTATTCTATAAGATCCACTGCTTCTTGCAAGTCGAGATGTGATCAGGGCTCCAGAAGGAGTTCGGTTTTTACATTGATGGGACCCGATGGAGATTCAGAGAAAGAAGAGAGAGATTCTGGAAGCAGGTGTGATAAGAGAAAGAATTACAATAATGAAAGTAAAAAGGAGTCGGTGTTATTTTCGAATTCTAACAACTCTAGCTTCTTGATCCATACGTCTTTGTTGCAGGGTTTATTCTAATGTGCAGTGGAAGCACGCTTGGTCAATTTTGTACAGTATGGAAATTTATAGTAAAAATACTCGTCCAGTAAAGAAACAGGAAACCAATGCATGACCATCATACTGAAATAGTAGCGTTATTTACTGTTCATATGACAAAAAGTATATTTTTAGTTTTACATATGCTGATAAGAACTTTCGACCAGTCAAATAACAAAATGGTTAAAACTTAAAAGTCTGTATTCATAAGACAAGACTTATAATTTTAGACTTACATATGCTGAATATTACTTTAGTTTACGTTTTGTATCAAATACTACATGAGCTTACATGAGAAAGGGTGGTGAAAAGACTTTAAACACTTACAAAAGCTTCTCAGACTCAGAGGATATGAAACCCTGGGTCATAACATTTGCCCCAAAGATTTGTGAAGTACTAAAATTTCCTTAAAATAAACCCTGCTTTGCTGACAATTCAAACAGATGTTTATAATGTGAATTCGATGGAGAGACAATTATACTGTTAGAGTACACGAATAAAAATCATATTTTAGATAAACATGATTCTTTCAAACCAAAACCATTCTTGAGACAAGTCTGTCGATAAATGAGCCCCAGTGGTGTTTAAGCACGTGCTAAGTGCTATCCTTAAATTGGCCGTGGAATAATGACTTACCCTAACACTAGTTCCAAGTATCTCCTTCGTCGTATTATTACGGACAAAAATTGGTAACAGAAGTACATCCTACATTTTGTTCGTAAGCACGAAAGAGACAGACACCATTTCCAAGAGTTTATTCGTAAACTAATCGATTTTTATTGCATTTTCCTCTTTATTTTGAAAATATTTCGTTTTTTTTTCCCAAACCTTCGATGTTTTATTGGTGATTTAATATTCCCACTGGTGACAAAATCAGTCATACACGCCAACATGAGGACTACGAATCTTTTAACAAATAATTAAACGACGACGGTGGCCACGATGAATGTTTAGAGGGATAAAAAGTGATGCATAATTTCACGTCTGATTACTTTGATGCCATACAATGTCACCTGCACAATAATTGAGGAGCACAGCTCTTCTCTTGGCATTCCTTCTCCCCTATTTTCTCTCTTCTCTCACTTTTCCATCGATTATTCTTCTTTCCTTCTTCCTCCAAACATCTCTAATCACCCTCTCCATTTTTGTCTCTTTCTCTTAGTGTCTCTTCCTCCTCTTCCTTTGATGCGTGTAATTAAAATTTTCATTTTTCTTTCCCCCTTTTCACTTTCCATCTTTTCTTCTATTGGACAACCATAGCCACCAAAGGTGGCGAAGGGTTCTATCCTTTTTTTTTTTTTTTTATATGTACGTGTGTTTGTCTATGTGTTCGTGTGTTCCAGCGCCCGTAGCCGTACTGTCTCGTCCACAGACTTGAGAGTGGGGATCAGTACAGCACTAGACCCCATCAAGAGATTTTTTTGATTTTTCGAAAAAAGTTTCTTTTACCTTTTGGGGGCCATATTTTGACGAGTTTATTAACAGCATCTATATTCTCTAGAATCTGGATTTTTCTTGAATGTTTTTTTCTTCTCTATTTTAGATATTTCCAAGTGGGAAAAGCTATCGATGTCATAAATAGAATTTATTCTAATCATTTTTATTCTTCAATAGAATTTTTTTCACTCGACTTCAAATTTAGATGCTACAGTTGTTCAGTTATTGACTGTGACGTCTTCGTTTTTTCCTCATGTTTGTGTTCTCTCATGCTTCACCGGATCAAATGTTAAACCCGGGCCGAAAGTGATTCAAAGCAGAAGGGTAAATTTTCAGATTACACCGTAATCAAAATCTGATTTGATTTAATCAAAACAGGTTTTGATTGCTACTGCTTTTTTCTCTCGCAAAGCAGTTTTTTTTCTGAAAAAATAAATCAAAATGTCTTTAGAGGATGTTTACAAAATGAACTCACGCGAATTTACAAGGTTTTACACCAAAAGATGTGTGTGACACAAGACTAAAAAAATCCGAAAAAACTTGAAAGATTCTATTGAAAAATGTCCTTTAATCGAAAAATGATTTTTAGAAGAAGTCTAGGGTTTTTGGAAAAAGTTTCAGGCAAATTTGCAAGATCCTGGGCCAAATGGCGTCTTTGGTAACGCTGATACAACCAAAACAAAGTGAACATGGAAGAATACCTTGCCAACATGTTCGGTGATCGTGGTCACAGTGATTCAATAGAAAACTCACACTGCAACGGCACTCGTTCTAATGACACTATTTTATGACAGGTGCATTCTAGCAGCACGTTTGGTTTTCTACTCACAAGACTATCGCAGATTATACTCTTTCTTGGGCAAGTTAAAAAGTAAACAATTTGCTTGCAGTAATTTTTAATTCGCATGCCTTATTTTCAATCCACCCTTTATAACGGCAGAAATGGCAGTCCCAGCTGGGGCCGTAATAACGAATGTAAACTGGAATCTTGGAAACATGGTTTTGTGGAGTCGCAGAAAGCATTCAACAATTTGCAAAAACCAGACGAGAGGAATTTGATCCAATGTTTGAGAATTTTGTTCCCTTTTTTTCAGTCAATTCGTTTTTGGGGAAGAGTATGGGCGGGGCTGGCATTTTATGATCGTATTTAACTGATTACCAGTGGTGGGTACTGTTAACGAAAATGCTGAACTAATAAACGACTGAAAATTCAGCGGAAGCAAAGATAACCACGATTTTTTAAAAATGAATCTAATTTCAGTTCGTTTTGTTTTTTTGTTTTTGTTATTTGTTTTTGTTTTTTGTTTTTGCTCTTGACCCCTTAAAGACAGACAGAAATGTTAACATATAGCTTAGACAACAGCTTTAAATAGACTGTGGGTTGGATGTAAACCAAGGTTCAATTCCATTCGTACATTCAGTTATGTATGCACACCTTGATCATCATTTGATATATTTTTTTAGAAAGCTCTGTGTCAAAGCTTCTACTAAATTTTCAGCAGTTTGATCTTTTTCCACTACTGATTATCTTCGGCCTTTCATTCTTTTTTGAAAATTTCTCTTTGTATCACGTTGTTAACATTGATTTCTGGAGAGTAATCCGTTTTAAATATAGCCTCAGGAGCAGGCTCGTTTGGATTCATTTTTCTCATTATTACCTGAAGTATTTTAACCCATTGAATTATCTTGACAACAATTTACCTTCATCGTAAAATTCAAAATTATTCGTATCACAACTTCAACTTGGTTCGTCACAGCAAACAGCGTGGATCGAAAATAAAGATTAAGCTTTTTGGTAAGTTTCGAACTCATATCCGTCTCGCTAAAGGGAAGCCTCGTATACTCACTGCCGTAGAAATAACAGATCGAGTTGGAATTCTAATGAAAATAATTTAAACATTCAGATGAAAGTAGTAGTCAAAATTAATTGAAGAAATATTTGATAGATTATGTAAGTATAGATATTCAGATGTAGAATTTATTTGAAACTGAGCACAATCATTTCCCTTCTTAAACCCGATTGAATAATTCTTACTGATGGATACCTTACAGTGCAACATAGGTTGCTATGACAGAGATATACCATGAATTCCGACATTTCAGATTGTTGAGACGGTGAAGCGCCATCCGAATCAGTTGCGTCAGAAATAGAAGTTTCAAAATTCATAATGAAAATGATATCCTTTAAGTGAATTTATGTTAAAAACACTTCACAATCTTGGCAGTACTAGGGTCAAACTCCCTTGCTACATTAAAACCTAAAAAGTAAACAAAACAGAATTCATTTATCCATACAATATCATTCCTAAACCACATGTCCCATTTCAATTCATTTATCAGTTCCTGCAAATGTGATTTGCTAACTTCAGCAGAACGAGTCAACCTGAGTTGGGCTTTAGAAAAGTGGATGAATTCGTCAGCAGTTTTTTTTTTCACGTACGTCACTGTGCTCCTGTTAGACGTGAGTGACTGGTTTTTGGTCTGGTCTTTGTCATCTGTCATTGTTGTTCGAAAATAAAATCAAAACTCCATAGTCGGAGTTTGATATTAATGTTTGCATTTAATAACATTTCAGGAAGGATCAAGGTAGATGAAGGTGCCTTATTTGTTAAGAACATGAAAAACAGCTCAGAGTCAATAAACTTCACGCAATTTGCCAATGATTTGTTTAACCAAGGAGTTCCAATTTATTATCAAACTAAGAATATCAATACGATTATCGAATCATAACCAGCCATGTGGGCTGTAGATTCATCTGTGTTCACTCGTCTGTGTGTTTCTGGGGGCTGCTGTTCACATTCCTGGGGCTACAACCTTGAAAATCTGCATGAATACACCACTAGGCACAAAAGTAGTTTGTGGGTTTCTATGGTCATTTTGGATCGACGGTGCCCAAATCTCGTGCTGATAATTTTTTTAGACAATTTCAGATGAAGACCTATTTTTTTCAGATAATTTTAATTCTTCAAATAATCGGTTCTGGCTCATGCAAGGGCTATGGTGATCTATTTATGCAAGGTGCGGATATTATTCATATCAATGATAACTGTTTGAAAATTCTAGTTTATTTGATTTTTCTTGCACGAAAAACGAAAAGAAATTCATGTATAGTCCCGGCGGCCAAAAAAAAAAGCATCACATGATCTTTTTACTTTTTGATAAGAATGTATCTGCAGATGTCATTAGTTTCCTATTAGCACGGAAGGAACAAGACAAGTGATAATGATTTAGGAAACAAACATTTTTTATGGAAGAAAGAAAATATCCAGTTTTTTTGTTTCAACTGAGCATAGTCCACAGTCCCTTAAGGGTTTTTCGGTTCCCGGTAAGGTATCGAAGAAAAACTCTCACTTTTGTGGGTATATCTTACAGAGTATTCAAGTTAGCGTTGAACTAGGAAGCTGGAAGTAATTATCATAGAATCTATAGAAAAACAGTCGACAGTTTATTCCTTAATCTAGATGTATTATAGACATGATTTAATCTGGTTGCAAACATTTTTTGTAACCATATATGTGAAAAATATCAAGACTTGCCGTTTAAGACAAGAAGTTGAAGATAAAAATCACTACACCACAAGGCAGGGAAACATCAAAATAATCTTTATCTTAAAAAAATGGAGGTTTAAAGAATACTTCTAAGTACGACACATATAAGTGCAGCTTCTGGCGCCATTTTGTGTTCATCAGTTTTCATTGGTAGTTTATAGATAACTGTGCAATAAGCGAAGGAAAACATTTTCATTTTAACCAGTATAATTCAAAGAAATATATCAAAAAAATGTTTCCCAAAGAGCAACAGAAGGAGGTTTTTAGTATGTTAAAGTGAATATTTCTTTTCCAACGGTACCAATCTTGTCGATGATAACTCCCAGGTTAACCCTTTTGGGAGCATATTTCCTCACACTGTCAGACGAAATAGCCTGACGGAATTGTTCCCTCTCCAGGCTTCCCGAATCCAACCCTTCAAGGTCAGTGCTTAGTAGAGAGGTTCTGAGTATCATTTTAAAGTCCTTGATATGACTCGGGCATGGATTGAGACAACGACTAACCAAACTGGAAGGGAGCACTCCACCACTGAGCCACGGTCTATAATTACGATTTCAAGGGTGTTTCTTTATTGATAGTTCTTGACAACTACTCAAATGTCTGACGCAGGATCAAAATAATCACGTCAATATAGCTGACTCAAGTCATAAAACGAAGCAACATTACACTAATCCTTACAAAGTGTTAGAATCGATGAATTGCTCACGTGGACGGTGTACCATACACACGAACAAAAAGTTCATTCAACAAATATGAAACTGTTTCTTTTGTTTTGAAAATCACCCAAGGGTATAAATATGAGCTTGAAATTCACCAACGTGATTGTTTTGTTTAATGTCTTATGGCTGATCAATATTTAATGATGGCGGACGACATAATCCCTGTTAAGGGAACTATTGTGTTCGTGTATGTGTGTTGAAAGGATTATGGTGACGTCTAATCCATAATTTTTGCTCTTTATTAAACTAGGGTCATTATATATAATGAAGCTGCCAAACCTTCTGTAAGGGATAATTTGTGTAGCGAAAATAATGCGCACGTAAGCATCAAGTTCACCTGTTTTACTGGAAAAGATAACTGAAAGGAGATACTGAAAAAACAGAATGTAATTCAATGTATTTCAACAAAGTAACTAACAAGGAATTTTGCGGTACAGTCTATTCAATATTTGAAGAGAAATGTCTGTATGTATCGTTGTTCTTCGCTTGAACCTTCAATGAGTGTGTTAGGTACTTACAGGCAATTGTGATAAAGATCCACTTCCGGATTGCCATGCCCGTGAAAGCTTTATTTTGTTTATGTCACCTAGTATTCCCCAATGATCAGCCATCTTGGTATGGATCAGTCGCTTAAGTTAATCCCCTTTAAAACATAAACGATTAAAAAAAATCATTGCATTAAAAATAAAATGGAAAATATCGTACGAAATTCAATATAATTCATTGTAAATTTAATATATATATATATATATATATATATATTTGTGTGTGTGTGTGTATGTATGTATGTGTGTGTGTGTGTGTGTGTGTGTGTGTGTGTGTGTGTGTGTGAATTTTTCATCACGAGAATTGATTTAAAAAAACAGAACTATGCCGTTGTGTGACGTAAAAAAACAAGAAAAAGATCAACGTTCCTAACAAAGAGAGAAGGCTGTCTGTCTCTCTTTAACCACACTCTATTCGGGTCACTTAATTCCTTACGAACGTTTGTAACCTATTTCAACTTGGTCTTGACAAGAAATTTCTACCATTCTCAAAACTGCCGTCCTACGTCACAGTTAAAAACCCAAGGCCTGGAAGTAAATATTCGAAAGCCAGGATTCGATTCGGTAATTGTTAAGTAGCTCAAGATTTCCCTTTTTGATGTTATTTTGAAGAGAAGAAAATCACTTGAATAACCATTCGGTAGTTATATCTTTTTTTTCTTTTGAAAACTTATTCGATCTTAAATCTATTTAATCGACATTTATCAAGTGAATTGAATCGCACATTCACTTGACTTACTTCATTTTTTCAACTGCAACGTAAGTTGTCAGTTTTTAGAATGGCAGAAGTTTGTTTTTAAGACTGGATTCAAAAAGGTTAACAACGTTTGCAAGGGATTAAGTGACTCGAACATCGGAACACGATATCGGAAGAATTAAAAATATACAATTTAGAAACATCGGATTATTCGAAATAACCGATAAGAATAATGAAATCGGTTTTTGTCTTTTAATATTGAGTGAAGAATATTTTTTCCTTTTTTCACTAATGCTCGAGATAAAAAAAATAAGGATTATGAAAGAATGAAAGAAAGAAAGGAAGAAAGTGAAAAGAGCGAAAAATGAATTAAAATAAAATTGAAAATTATATGGATTCGCCCAAAAGTTTATTTAAACGACAATATAGATGAATATAATTAGAAAGACATGATCAGAATTGACACAAAATTTTTCCCTGGAAAATCGAATCGTGATTTTAAAAATGTTATGAACATGTGTAAACAACGTCTCAGTTTCTGAACAGGATCTGCCCTTTTTCTTGTTTTAACGCATACTTACTCGTTAACTTTTCATTTTCTCTCGGCGTTCGACTTAATTTATCCTCTTCTCATTGAATCTATCGATTCACGCCGAGTGCAATGAGAACTGCTTCCGTTTCTGTACAGATCATTCCTGCTTTTAACTGCACAAATATTATTTCAACAGCGACTAGGAAGCATGGTTTAAGGAAAAGGTGGGACAATAGCAATCAAGGTACTTTCCATAGTTGATTATTTTAAATTATTTTAAAGGAAAAATGCAGTGATAATGATGGTAGTAGCATCCGTAAGAAGAAGAGTGAGATAATAATAATAATAATAATAATAATAATAATAATAATAATAATAATAATAATAATAATAATTGAAGAAGAAGAAGAAGAAGAAGAAGAAGAAGAAGAAGAAGAAGAAGAAGAAGAAGAAGAAGAAGAAGAAGAAGAAGAAGCAAACAAGAAAAGAAAAATGGGAAAAGAAAAAATTGTACGGAGAGTTTAAAAGGCAGATACAAGATGTGGCAGACGAGAAATCATGGACCAGAAGGAAACCTGAAGAGAGAGACGGAATCGCTCATCATGGCAGCTCAAAACAAAAGCATCAGGACAAATTATATAAAAACAAAAATCGACAGAACACAGACAAACAGCAAGTGCCGCCTGTGCGGTGAAAGAGATGAGACCGTAAACCACATAACGAGTGAATGTAGTCAACTCGCCCAGAAGGAGTATAAGTATAGACACGATAGAATAGCAACAATGATACACAGGGAACTGAGTAAACGAATGGGATTCAACCATGTGGAAAAGTGGTATCAGCACAAACCAGAAGCAGTCCAGGAGAATGACAACCATAAACTACTCTAGGACTTTGACATCCAAACTGACCACCTCATCCAGGCAAGAACACCAGACTTGGTAATTGTAGACAAGAAGAGGAAGACCTGCCAAATAGTAGACGTGGCTGTACCTGCAGACAAAAGAGTAAAGAGGATGGAGAGTGAAAAACGGGGAAAATACCACGACATAGCGAGAGAACTGAAGAAGATGTGGAACATGAAAGCCAGGGTAGTGCCAGTCATAGTGGGCGCACTGGGAACTGTCCCAAAGATACTGAGGGTGAGACTGGAAGAGCTCAGGGTAAAAGGAAGGATTGAGACTGTACAAATCACAGCACTGCTAGGAACTGCACGGATACTGAGGAAAGTGCTAGAAGTATAAGGACTGCGACACTAAATCTTAGCAGTAGCCTAACAGAAGAAAGGAAATGGAAGCGGAGATGTGAACCACAGCACTGGTGTGATAGGGGAAGGATTGAGACTGTATAGACTACAGCACTGCTTGGAACTGCACGGATACTGAGGAAAGTGCTAGAAATATAAAGACGGCAACGTTAATTGTTAACAGTGACCCAACAGAGGAAGGGAAATGAAAGCGGAAATGCAAACTGCAGTACTGGCATGATAGGCGAAAGAGAGAAGAGACGTTGTCTGAAGACCTGAGGAGACTTACTGTCATTCAGCCTTCAGCAATGACCACTGGGCAACCGGTGAGAAACTGTAAACTGCAGTATTACTACGACCTATGAGTACTAGGAGAGAAAGGCTGGAGACTTGAGGAGACTTGCTGTCACTCAAACTCCAGCGGTTACCACCAGGCAACTGGTGTGAGATTGAAAATAATAATAATAATAATAATAATAATAATGATAATAATAATAATAATAATAATAATAATAATAGTAGTAGAAGTAGTAGTAGTAATGGTAAAATTAAGGATATGTTCTTTTTCTCTTTCACTTTTTTCGCTTTCTACCTTTTGCCTGACATGATGAGTTTGACAAAGAATACAAAAAATGTTCATAATTGCGACTGTGAAGACGATAAAGAATGTTCGTATGTCACTTAATGTATAGATAAGATCTAAAAAGCTTGGAAAAATGACCAGTAACTTCTAAGCGTTGCTAGATCAGATGTCCCACTTGACATCTTCTCCAAGTTTGCCAGATCACAAAAGACGAGAGTCAAAAATGGAAGAAAGAAAGGAAACGATAACAAAGCTAAACAATGACTAAAAAAGTTAATGAGAAAAACATTACAAATAGAAATGAAACAGGTGAAAGTTGAGAAGGTAATGGGAAACAGACTAACAATTTGATAATTGTTTCCATTAAAGAAGGTTTTTATTCATTAACCACAAACTGTCAACCAAAACTGCCTGCAAAACTGTCAACATAGATTTGTTCAGTTTTTTAATTGGCCCGGTCGGCGGTCTATCTGACAGTTAGGCTATGCATGTATCAGGTGAACAGACTGCACCAATCGAGCTAAAGGGCTGAAAATGTTAACATTTACTACTTATCTTGTCCACATCAAAAGAGGTTTTTTTCCTGCTTTTTTAATTCTCCCCTAAACAGGTTTTTAGCAGATGTTTAATTTGAAAGTTTATGCCAAATCAATCACTTCATAAGTGCCCGCTTCTTCTTCAAAACCCAGACTTTTTAGCGACCACTTCCCAAACTAAAGACGAGAGAAATAAGTTATTCATTGATCACCCCTTACTCTTACTAATCATGCAACCAAGAGATATCGGTTTCTATTGAGTGATCAGCCAGACCTGTCCTTTTCATTATTCTATTCAAGAATTCTTGGTCCAGAACGATTGAACTAGTAAGTCAGAAAGAATGAAAGAGTGGATTTAGAAAATCAATACAAGAAATCAAGTGAAACATCAAAGAAATGGGGAAAAATTACATTGCCAAGAGGAGTAATTGAGCATGGATCCGCCCCAAATCAAGCACTTCTTCCATAGCCTATTGTCCACCATTCTTAAACATTTCATTGAAATTATTTGAGAAAATTTGGAGATAGCATATGGACAGTCATGAGCATATACATATACATATGATGAAAAACGGAAAATATCTCTCAATAAAAATCCCAGGATCCACCCCAAAATTTACTCTAGTCTTCATTGTGTCATCGCCTCCTCTGAAACAACATTTCATTGAAATTCATTGAGCACTTTTGGAGGACGGACAGGTAGACAGATGGAAAGACAGAAATACGGAAAAATGAACACCACTGAATACATATACGTCTTCAACTTGGTTGGAAAAGGTAATGAAACAGTATAAAAGAATAAAGATACTCGTATCTCGCATCAATGAATCACTCTAACCCACACGTGCATTTGAACTAATCATCTAAAGATTATCTAAGATTATCTTTTAAAAATACCGGCACTAGATTTGAGCATTATTGGTCCAAAGTAATCATAGATAGCCTAAAAAGTACTTAACCGCCTCCCTGCAAAAAATTCTAGATGTTGCCTAGTGGTCTAGTCATGCTAATTTTTCAAGGCTGTAGCCCCCAAAAATGTGACCAGGCGCGCCCGGACGTATACACAACTCACACATACACACGGACACTAAAAAAAAAAAAAAAAAAAAGGAAGATCTGGAGCCAACGTGGCATGTTGTGGGGCTAGGGGTTGTTGATAATGTATCACGACACATTTGATAAGATTGGTGAGAAAACGACTAAAGCTCACTCCACTAAGACTATTCCGCTTTGTATTTTTTATCACAATTTTTTTGTCCACATCGCATCACCGTAGCCCTACAAATTGTCCGCCAGATCAACCAGCCAAATGGGCTATAAACTATTCTTTCTTTGCTCGCTCTGTGTGTGTGTGTGTGTGTGTGTGTGTGTGTGTGTTCGAGCCGTCCTGGTCACATTTCCGTTTCAAATTTTTTAGATAAGTTGTTTGATAATTCTATATAATTGTTCACATAATTTGTTCTGGTACACAAGCGGGGATTCATTTATCCGAGGAACGGGTATTTTCCTGATCTTCCATCCGCTGATTTTTTAGAAGAACTTAGTGTATTATTTTCTTCCATCATCTCAACAACAGCAAAATCAAAAATATTCATGGAACCGTTAGCTTCGTGCTGTCAAAAAACTTTCTGGCAAGACTATAAAAGACGTGTCTATCTTTATCAGTGAATTCGTTTAATGTAGATCTCTGATGTGGAGGTTTTGACGGCTCAAAATAATACTCAATGAACACTGATGTCATATAGTGTTACAATCTGCACAAGGTTTGTCAGTCTGTCTCTGTCTCTGTCTGTCTATCTGTCTCTGTCTGTCTGTCTATCTCTCTCTCTCTCTCTCTCTTTCTTGTTTTAGATAAAACCACATGTGCGGCTTCTTTCATCTTATTTGCATCGAAGTCTATTATTTTTACCACATTCCAGAGAGGTCGATCCACTGTCTTCTCTCTTTACGTGGTCTTTCATTCATCATCATCATCATCATCATCATCATGATCATCATCATCATCATTCTTTCAACGTCCGTTGTCGGAGATAGACCTTCCCCAGGATTAGCCACACTTCTCTATCATAGGTGTCTTGGAGCCAGTATTTCCTGAACTTGTCTAGCTCGTCTCTCCATCTAACATTCTGCCGGCCTCGGTTGCGCATGTGATCTCGGGGAATCCATGTCGTGAGTTGTGATGTCCATCGGTTGTCTGCCATTCTTGCAACATGACCAGCCCACCACCATTTGAGATTTTTAATTAATTCTATGATGTGCCTGACTCTTATCTTTTCTCGGATGTACTGTGCTGTCTTGTGGTCTCTCCATGTGAGGCCCAGCATAATTCTTTCATGTGCACGTTGCATGGTTCTCAATTTTCGGGTCTGTCTCTTAGTTAGGTTCCATGTTTCAGCTCCATAATATCTCTCATCAAACAATGACTTCAGGATATTCTTCAAGTTCCATCTTCCTCACAATTTCTACCAACACTGTGTGAGATTCTTAGGTTATTTTCCCCTCATGTGTAGTTCTGACCTTTGTAAGGAGGTTGTGTTGCGTACTTATACTATGAAAAACAATCTGGATATTTATTTACTGCATATCTTTAGGATCTTTTCGGCAGCGTTTATTCGCTATAACTGTACTATACATATTCTCAGGATCTCCCTTATTTTTTTTTTGGCTCGTCCCGAAATTATATAAGTTGCTGGACGATGGATTTTGTTGTGTGCTTTGTATACAGGTAAATTCATAATAAAAATTCAAGATTATTATTATTATTATTATTATCATTATTATTATCATTATTATTATTATTATTATTATTATTTGCAATCTCACACTAGTTGCCTGATGGTCACTGCAAGAGTTTGTGTGACAGTAAGTCTCCTCAAGTATCCAGCCCTCCTCTCCACATTCTCATAGACCACAGCAATACTGTAGTTTACAGTTTAACACCAGTTGCCCGGGTAGTGACAGTAAGTCTCCCTAGGTCTTCAGTCCACATCTCATTTCTCCCTCGCCTATCACGCCAGTGCTGTGGTTCACATCTCCGCTTCCATTTCCCTTCCTCTGTTAGGCCACTGCTAAGATTTAGTGTCGCAGTCCTTATACTTCTAGCACTTTCCTCAGTATCCGTGCAGTTCCTAGCAGTGCTGTGATTTGTACAGTCTCAATCCTTCCTTTCACCCCGAGATCTTCCAGTCTCACCCTCAGTATCTTTGGGACAGTTACTAGTGCGCCTATTATTACTGGTACTACCCTGACTTTCATGTTCTACATCTTCTTCAGTTCTCTCGCTATGTCGTGGTATTTTCCCCGTTTTTCACTCTCCTTCCTCTTTACTCTATAGTCCGCTGGCACAGCCAAGTCTATCATTTGTCAGGTTTTCCTCTTCTTGTCTACGATTACCAATTCCAGTCTTCTTGCCTGGATGAGGTGGTCGGTTTGGATGTCAGAGTCCCAGAGTAATTTGTAGTTTCCATTCTCCAGGGCTGTCTCTGGTTTGTGCTGGTATTTGTTTCGTTTCCACCCTAGTTGTGACTGGTGGCTCTCACTGGCAAACAAGTAACAGCAAGTTTCTTCAATACTCCAGGACTTTCCCAGTCTTTTAACTGATTTCTGTGGTGCTACCGTATGAATGGTCTTGATTCTACGTCCGATTCTCTGTTCCACCAAACTTTTCACCAATTTCTTCAGGACTCTTTCCTGAGCTCTGACCACAACTCGTACTGCTGTGACCTTCATGGTTCCATTGCAATTAACACTAGTTAATAAATTTCACGGGTATATTTTAATTTCAATGGAACGATTTTTGAGAAAATAATGAATTTGTTTCAATTGAAGAGCCCATATTTTCAGATGGTGAGTAGCAAGTATTTCTATCTGTAAAGTTTCTACCCCTGAGCGGAAGAGCCCAGTGTTACGGATAGAAGATAAAAACGATCACGCTGTTCCTTATGTAAATATATCATCCCTGCATGATTTTGTATCAGACCATCAATAAAGGTAGATCCAAAGAGGATCGAAACCATTAATAACGACCAATAGGTTCAGCTTGCTGATCATTGCTATATGACGTACATCCAGATTCATTTTTCATATGATCCTACAGGAAGAAAAAAGATGGATACCCCTCTCCCCCTACTAAGAACCTATTTAGAGAGGGAAAAACGTCATCAGAAAGTTGAGTACTAATGCAATTTTTCAGCCTTATAGGTTGATTGGAGCTGTCTGTTTTCCAAATGCATACATACGTTCATACACACATAGTCCTTAACTTGACAACTATTATATCTGTTTGTTCCCCTCCTCGAACACTCCTGAAAAAGTAGCAGAGGTCGCCAACGAAAGGAACCTATGTGTTAGAGACAGGTTTGGTTGACGGTTTCTTCAAGAAAGAAAGTGTAAATTAGGGAGTGAAGGAGGGGAGGAAGGAAGGAAGGAAGGAAAGAAGGGAGGAAGGAAGGAAGGAAATAAGGAAGGAAGGAAGGAGGGAAATAAGGAAGGAAGGAGGGAAAGAAGGAAGGAAGAAAAGAAGGAAGGAAGGGAGGAAAGAAGGGAGGAAGGAAGGGAGGAAGGAAGGAAGGAAAGAAGGAAGGGAGGGAGGAAAGAAGGGAGGAAGGAAGGGAGGAAGGAAGGAAGGAAAGAAGGAGGGGAGGGAGGAAAGAAGGGAGGAAGGAAGGGAGGAAGGAAGGAAGGAAGGAAAGAAGGAAGGGAGGGAGGAAAGAAGGGAGGAAGGAAGGGAGGAAGGAAGGAAGGAAGGAAAGAAGGAAAAAAAAAAGGAAAAACACCGAAGCAGGAAAGATGAAAAAGAAATGCTTATAGATAGAAAACTAGAAATAGCCTTCAAAGAAACAACTCATTAGCAGATTCATGGCCGTTTGTTGAGGGCAAATATTTGCTTGAAACATCTTCATTGCATGTCGTTGCATCTTCTTCTCTCCCTTCCTTTCGTCTTACTTCCATGCCAATCAACATTTTTCTTTGTTTCGAGGGATTTGAAGAAGCAAATGAAATAGGAGAAACAGATAGAAGAGTTCGGGGAAGGGGAAAGAAGAGTTCGGGAGCTCAGTGGAATTGGGACCAGGAAATGTGTCATATCGACCGTTCATTGCGGAGAAATGTTTATTTTTGATTCCTTGTTAGTCATTTTAATGCTGGAAGGAAAGAAAAAGCCCGAAAACAAAAAGATTTGTGGAAACGGGGAAAGGAAGAAAAAACTAATAACAAACAAATGAAAATATCTATAAAAAAAAAAAAAAAAGGATTGGAAGGAAAAAATAAAGAAAAGATGATAAAGGCTGGTAATTGGGAAGATGGACTTCAGTAGAGGGTGAGAATAACAGGAAAAAGAGAAAAGAGGGGAGGAAGATGAGAGAGACAAGCAGTAACTAAAAGAGAGAAGTAAAAGATGATAGAAAAGGATTGCTAGAGAAAAAGAAAGGAAGAAATGAAGAGAACTGAAAAAGAAAAAAAGTGGAAAGAAATAAAGAATGTAAGAGATAAAAGCGAAGAAAATGAGGGAAAGAGAAATGAATTTCCATAGCTTGCATAAATGAATCGCTGTAGTCTGCGCGTGTACTAGAACTAGTTATCTAAAAATATATCTAAAATCATGTACAAAAATAGATCTTTTATTCAAAATTATCTAAAAAATATCAGCACAAGATTCGGTCATCGCAGATTTAAAATAACCAGAGAGACAAAAAAAAAAAAAAAGCAACACTGTTTTGGGAGAACAATTAACAGTTATTAGATAATGGTATACATTCAAGGTTGTAGCCCCACAAATGTGTCCTGGAGCACCCGGAGACTATCTCTCTCTCTCTCTCTCTCTCTCTCTCTCTCTCTCTCTCTCTCTCTCTCTCACACACACACACACACACACAAGGACACTCAATGGAAGGAGACTATGTAGCTCACTTGTCTGGCTGTGGGCTACGGTGATGCAAATAGCGGATTGAAGGAAAAAGAAAACGAAATGAAAGTCATAAAGAAAGTGATATGGAACGAACGAATGATGAGGAAAACGAGAAAGGATAAACAAAAAAAGCAAAGAAGACACATTCTGAGGGAAATTATGAATCACCGCCAACTATATATGCTGCGTTTTACCTCGTGAATTAATCAGTGGTGATGGTAAAATGAAGTTACTTTGCTGATCATATTACCAGTATGGTTTGAATCATAAATTTATGAAGAAAAAAAAAAACAAAAAAAGAACAAAAAAAAAAGGACTCAAACTAAGAGACCGATTTAGCAAAAACTGACATAGTAAATTGAACTCTCTAATGAAAACTCATTTATTGGGAGGGGAGTAAAAAAAATAACAAAAAAACATTATTCCTACTCATTGAGGGATTGCAAAATGTCTAGTTTCTCTTATGGGCAGCTAGGGCTGGACGAAGTCCAGAGATAGATAGATAGACAGATAGATAGATAGATAGATAGATATGAACATAGGTAGATGGATAGATATGAACAATAGATAGATAGATAGATAGATAGATAGATAGGAAAGTCAGAACACATGATCAACCTGAGCCAAACAACCGTGATTAAACCGGTCTGCCGTGGGTAGCGGTGATGAATATGAAAGAATGAAGCGAGGGTGATGCTTATAGCGGAAAGTAAGGAAAGAAAATAAGACATGAAAGTGAAAAAGAAATTAAAACTATTTTGCAATGCATCATGGTGCCATTTTGATTTTGGCGATTTCAAAGGGCTAAAAGTGGACAGATTTTACTGGTTCAGATTACATTAATTTCGATCTAAAAATACTGTTTTCGACAATGTTATGGTTAAAACACAATAATGGAAAATATGTGTTTTTTTCGTTTAGTTTTATATATAAAATGTGTATTGAAAATTGGAAAATCACTATAAGAATCCATGTATTGAAAATTGGAAAATCACAGTAAGAATCGATGTATTGAAAATTGATGAATGAATCCAATAATCCGTGTATTGAAAATTGAAGAATAGATGTAATAATCTGTGTATTGAAAATTGGAAAAATCACAATAAGAATCCATGTATTGAAAATTGAAGAAATCTGTGTATTTAAAATAGAAGAATATGTATAAGAATCCAAGTATTGAAAACTGAAGAATCTTGTATTAAACTGTTTTATCCAAATTGAATAGGATAACAAAAAGTTTAAACATGTGCATTATAAATGTGACCTTTGGATAATTTTCCAGTTACTTTTCAAATTCAAAATTACTGTTAATATAGAGGAAATTAAATTTTTACAGTTCTATGGCCATTAAATCTACCCAACTGCCATTTAAAAAAATTCCACCACTTTTAGCCATTTGAAATTGTTTATATGAAAATGGCCCATATCAAAATGGCGACATGATGGATTATTGCTAAAATAGCCGAAATTAATATGAAATGAACGAATTCTAATGAGAACGAGAAAGGATAAAAGGCAGAGAAAATGAAGACGAATTGGCACAATAAGTAAATGAGGAATTAGGAAAAAGAGTAATAAAAGGTAGGATTTTAGAGACAAAGAAGGCAGAAAATTAGAAAGTAAGAAAGTGGGGATTAAAAGAGTGGCAAAGATTAAAAGAAAGGGAGGTAAAACAAATTAAATAAAGAGGAATTGTTTAAATATCAGAAAAAATCAATTTCCAATCAAATAGATAAAACCAAACGAAACGCATTAATATGATCAAAAGAGAAGAAAATTAAAACAAAACTAAAAGTCAATGTAATTAATGATTAAAAAAATAGAGTTTTCCATTAAGTTTCGCCTCCTGGAAATTGTGCTGAAGAGAAGGTGGCGCCTTTTGGCTGTCGGAAAGATTTTACTGAATGATGAGTGGGAATATAAAATGAAGAGAAAGGATGGGGTTTTACCCTGACTTATCAACCCAAATAGAAACCTTGAAAAAGGCGTAGGGAAGACATGGAAACTATGTTTGGATTTAATGATGAAGTCAGTTGCAGTGGTAGTTAAATAAGTCTGTTCTGATAGCGTAGCGGAGAAAGCATAGAAACTCAGTATCGTTGAATGATTAAGTATGTACAACAGATCTTGGGTTCTGTCCATTATGTTGTGGGGATGTTGTGGGGTGGAAATCGACCTAACCACACGATATACATCAATACAATGTCCAATTTTGGTTGGTGGGGACCTGTCATGCACAATTCCCACAGGATTTGATGAATACGTAAAATTGGTTATTCGTCTGTTAAATTGATTTTGGTTCAATTCGATTGTTTGCGTTGAATGAAAACGAGTTCAGTTGACTGTATCGCCATTGTCTGATGTTCAAATCCGTACGCAGCTATACTTAGAGTTTCACCACATATCCATACAGATCAGTTATGCCTTCATATTTCAATAGACAATAGTTCTATATTGATCAAATTTGAATTACTCAATAGGTGTCCAGATATTTCTACAAGTCTATACTTGGAGTCTCACATATTATTTTTCCGATGAAAGTTTATTTCAACTGGACTAAGTTTTCATCGAACTTCGTTTCGAATCTATTGCGCTAAAACTGCAAAGACTACAGCAGGACGTCAGTTTGAAAATATTTTTAAAAAAAACAATATAAAAAAACAACCTGCTTCGACTTAATTTGTATGCCTAATAAAGTTCAAGATGCAAAACAATCGAATTTCATCTTTGCAAATAATATATTAATTTATATTCTATATGCTATATGACATTCCTCTCAATGTTTCTTTCTCTCTCTCTCTCTCTTTCTCTCTCTCTCTCTCTCTCTCCGGGTCTGAAGCTAAGGTTTCGATCCTACCTCGTTGTACTGGATGGGATAATAGATAGTCTATAGCCTCACTGAAGAGTTGTAATACAAGGAAGCAGCTGTCTGTGGATGATACAATGATTAACGCTCCCTTATTCAGGGTTGAGCAACTCGTTCATTGTAAGCTTCTGCAATGCTCTTCCAACATGGAATTGAGTACTCTGGTGGATGAGGAATATATACGATTGGCCAATTTAATTCTGGGTCATGAAGTATAGGACGAATAGCTATGATGAAGGGGAATAACTGTATAAATCAGCTCCAAAATAATCATTAAAGATCCCCTCGTGATACTCGGTTTTCTGTGTTAATTTTAGTTAAATCGTCCAAGTAGTTATAAATTTAGGACAAATAGCTACGATGCAGGAAAGATAAATATTTATATTTGTACCCAGAATGTATATTTTAGAAGCTTAAAAGGGGGAAAAGTTCTCCTCACTTTTGATCCCGATGGAGAATCGTGAAGATCATCATACACCAACAACACGGTGCTTAAAGAGACTCCTTTCGACATAATCTAATCTGAAATAAACCATATCCAACAGAAGTCATCATGACATGTTCAAGTTCAAGTTTTAGCTTAGGAAAAGAAACGTACTCATCAGGGATATGAATTTTATCAAGCTTGATTTGGACTTTAAAAAGTTCTACATTACTGTCAAATTTATTGTGCACTTTTTGTTCATTTGACTTGTTTAACTTTCAAACCCTATTCAAAGTACGAATATCTAAACAGTAATACATATTCTTATGGATTTTGGATTTTGCAATAATTGTAGTATTCAGTACAGGGGGAATTTAAACCATTGTTGACCTCATGTGACACCAGGTTGACCCCAAGAAAATTTGACTACATCCTATTTCAGAATGTCGACTGATCACAGGTGAACTAGCATGCCTTTTTAAGACTTCCTGTTTCCTACTATTGACCATTTAACCTCATTCATAGTAACAGGTCGGAAATAAAAAATGTTACTCTTGTAGTTGTGATTACCAAGCGTGCTCTTCAAACCATCGTGGGATCTGCTAAAGATTTGAGCTTAAGGAAAAGTGTCCAAATGAAAGTTTCTCTTCATGTTGCAGTGAAATTGGAGATTTGAAGAAACTGAAGAATGCTGGAAATTTGTGTCCTCAGCGAGTTGGAAAATGTGAACGACAATGTGTTTCAACTCAAAGACAAGAGAGGATGTTTGTTGCATTTTGCGAGAAAAAAACACAGATCAGCAACATTGAGGGACTTGGCAATTGATATTAACACTTAACGATATTTTTCATGTTACAAAGAAGAAAGAGTGTTTATCAATTTGATGTGATTAACTTCTTGTTTCCTGAAATAATCAAGGCGGAGAATATGGAAACAAAAGATTCGATTAAGCTATCAGAGGACTCAATGTTACTCAAATCAAAATAATGACATATTTATTATAGCAGCCAAAAGTTGCTGTCGAACTGACAATAGATCAAATATCGGATCAAATTCCAAAATTAGAGGCAGGAAAAATGGCGAGAAAACCAACTCTACGAACATTCCAAGAGTAAAATACAAAGAATTGCAGATGATATTATATGGACAAGGTTAAACAGAACACACTTGATGAAAGAAACTGAATACCTATTAATGGAAGCCTGGAACAATACTATAAGAACAAACAATAATAAAAAAAACCTTTTTATTTACCGATCAACTATATTACATTTTGAACAATATTTTTGTTCTATTTTTTATGCAATGCTTATTTTTGTTTCGGGCGTTTTCATGGGGATAAAATTGAAAAATGAACTGGGAACAAATAGTTTTATTACAGAAACAAATGTAGAAATATATTGCCAGATGCTGTCAAAATTGTATTTACAACGTCGCAGGTTTTCAATAGGGTCTATTCTTTTCTTTTTTTTTTTTTCTTCTTTATATGTTTCTCAATTGCCGATGGTCACTGCTTTTATATTTAGGCGAGAACTTCAATTACTTTGAACTGATACACAGAGACGCCATTGTTATTTGAAACTGTTATAGATTCATCTCTTTCCTTTGGAGATCACTGAGGAGATTAGAATTACTCTATTTGTGTAAAGTCCTTAGGAAAAAGAAGGTCCCGCGCTTGAAATTTTATGACTGTGTTGTTTTTAAATGCAAATATATTTTCTTTCTTGATAGAACGTTCGTATCAGGTTTCAGGTTTCAGAAGTTCCTTGTCGCTGGTTGGTTAGTCTATTTTACTGCAGGCAAACATACAGAAAATCCAAGAGGTGCTGTTTTTCTAAAGTATAGTATATCACAGAAATAAAATAAAAATCATAGAATATATATATATATATATATATATATATATATATATATATATATATATATATATATATATATATATATATACATGCATGTATATATATATATATATATATATATATATATATATATATATATATATATATATATATATGAAGAAAGGTCATACGTATAAACACGTATATATATTTATTTGTATGTATATAGACAATTATTTCCCTCTTTCTCTGTATATATATATATATATATATATATATATATATATATATATACACACATATATATATATGTGTGTGTGTGTGTGTGTGTGCTTCTGAAATATGAAACTCAGCTTTCAACGGCAAAAAAGGTATTTTTCAAATGAGGTTGTGTTCTTATTAATTCATTCATTTCACTGACACATTTCTTAAGGTTCTAAAACTTTTTGGAATTCTCTTTGTTTACGCTGTTCTGATGTTGCAAATAAAAAGATAAATTAGCACCGTCTACTTCGGCTCCATCTTCTTGTGGCAGTGTTGCTGCTTGTTTGATCAGTGAGCAAGACATAACCTTCAATGAAAATCAGTGTTTATTCCCAACACAATTAACCTATTTGCCCGATCCCCCACGAGAACAGAGTATGACACAAGGTCGTTTTAATGTGAGATACCACACATACAAACGTGTGAGCAGGCTATCAGCAAAAATCATCTTTCAAATATGTTTGCGTCGATGTAGACTGTTTTAGAATCTCTGCACTTACAATTGAGGGGGTCAATTTCTAAAGCAGAAACGACGACGAAGAAGAAGAAGAAGAAGAAGAAGAAGAAGAAGAAGAAGAAGAAGAAGAAGAAGAAGAAGAAGAAGAAGAAGAAGAAGAAGAAGAAGAAGAAGAAGAAGAAGAAGAAGAAGAAGAAGAAGAAGAAGAAGAAGAAGAAGAAGAAGAAGAAGAAGAAGAAGAAGAAGAAGAAGAAGAAGAAGAAGAAGAAGAAGAAGAAGAAGAAGAAGAAGAAGAAGAAGAAGATCCTACATGACAAGAAAGCAGATCTGATGGATTCAATGCATAAAAGAGTGAAAACTTTCAAATCTTTTAATGATAAGTCCATCAAATTTTACTTTGCAAAAATATTCTTGAAGTATTTCGATCGTAGAAGAAAGGCTCTTGCTTTAAAGAAAGAGTCTTCTTACTTTTGCCATATACCTATAAGTGTGGTCAGTATGTTGCTGTGTCGGCCATATCAATTTCATTTTTTCCAAATGTATCTGGTTTTTGAATGTATGTCAAGAATATTAACTCTCCCTAGGAAAACCAACAATGCGTATAAATGTCTCAAAAGATACCAAACAAATCTAAAAAAATAAATACACATAAAAAGCAGTAGAATGTCATTCTTCATTTTGAGTCTCATGCAGGTGGGGAGGGTTGTCAGTTATATCTGTCAAGTGACAAATAAAATCGGCTAAGGTCTCTCTCTCTCTTTTTCTCCCCTCGCTACTCTCTGTTTTTATCTCTTTCATTCTCTCCCTCTCCCACACCCGCTCTTTCTGTCTCTTGTCTCTCTCTCCATCTCTGAGAGCCATTATTTCTTTACATTTCAGTTGTTATTACTGGTTGCCTCACTTTCCTTCAATCTGTTTCTTCTTACTGAATACAAAATACACGTACATATACCTACATTCATACACGATACATGATCCCTTGCGTAACGAATTTCAAGCATATATATATATATATATATATATATATATATATATATATATATATATATATATATATATATATATAAACACACACACACACACATGTATACATATATATATATATATATACACACATATATATATGCATGCATACATACATATGTGTGTGTAAGTTATGTCTGTTATACGTTTCTTTGTTTGTAAACGTATGTGTGTGTGTGTGTGATTGTGTGTGCGTTGCATCAAATAGAGTACACATCTAGGACAGTTATGAGTCAAAATCAATTTTTTTATTTTCTGTTCTGTTATTGTGACAAAACATATTTTAATTCATATTAATTATTTCACCCATTAAGTACATTTTAGGGAGAAAAAATATTGGTCTAAATTCGTCATAAAGAAATTTTATGAAACGGCATTTAATCATGATAGATTGTGAAAGTAAAAAAAATAAAAATCTTTTTATTTAGGGAAATTTAAAGCAGATTCCTTATACTTTGAAAACGGATTCATCCTTTACATTATTTTTGTTTTAAACAAACTCATGACTAACCTGACCGTAGTTTTGCAGTCATATTATAAAATCTGCTGAGTTATTCAAAATTTCTTCCCAATATTTCCTACCCAAATTTCCTCACGGAAAGAAATTGTCAAAATGGACAGAAGTGAGATTTCATCCGTCGCTTCATTATGGAGACACATTATTTGACATTCGATACGAGTAAATAATTCTCATCAGACGCTCAGGGCGGGAAGATTTGGGGATTTTAAACAAAATAAATAATTCCCTCTATTTTCTTGCTTTCAAATGAAATGGATACACAACTTGTTTTTATAACTGAATACTTTTTTTCGATGAAAATGATCTATTTTACAGCTTTCAATGATTGTATTTGAGTTTTTATAGTGTGGCGGATAAACCGAACATTTGGCAGTATGGGTTAAAAGCATGTTACTTGATACATATATGTAGCTGCCCTTACTGGTTATTTCAAGATATGGGTCTAGGCAGCTGTGATTAAAGTTTCAAAATGGCCGCCCAGTTCATATAAACGCCCATATCTTGAGCTTGAAATTTCAATTAAGCATTTCGTCCGGACCAAAGGACACATATGAGGTTAATCTTTTGAAATCGAACTTTTAAATTAGAGGTCTAATGTCTATGGCTATGCCATTTGGGATTTTCTTTCAGTTATGAAAGAATAACTATATAATGTAAAGCATTATTAATAATATAGAAGAAAGAAATGTCAGGTTTATACTCCGTACGACATGGGATTATGTATCTCATATGAACGATTCAAAGGAATTCGTACTGTGACAGGCACAAAGCTTGTGCTAATTGTGTCTCCAGATGTCCGACCTAGACCTGATCTCATCGTAAATGGGCTAGTTACGCCAGAGACAGTAATTTCGGTTTAAAGATTGTCAAAGAAAAGCAACTGGTGACATCATCTTGAAAAACTAATCAAGAAAATAAAGCTGATTACAAGAGACTTTGTTTTAAGGGTTACTTAACATGTTTCAGTGCAGCAAGATTCATGCCTCTTTTCCTAAAATGCACCAAATTAGTCACCATGATAAATTATGCAATGAATGGTGTTAGAGGCTTCAACTGAATACTTCAATCTAAACCAGGTTCCAGTGTTGGTAAAAGATCAGCCACTATTCGCTATAGCCCAAATCATATGATGAAAATTCTCTGCTACATATATAGAATATATAAAAATATTTAGTGGATTGCCCGTTGAAATTGCTGATCTTAGCACTTGGCCCGTGGTTGGACAACTGCTCTCTCCGGTGCTGGTATTGCTACAGGTGGGGACGCTGATTCTCTGTTGAAGGGCCCACATGTAACCCAAATCAGACAAACCCACCAACTGACATCTGCTGCTCTCTTTATACTTTTTATGACAAATATATAACCATTGTATCAGATGGAGAACAACAATTAAATTTTTCAGCCTGAAAGGAAAAATATCTGCTAATTTTACATTCTTCAGAATAGTGTAGGAATCAGGAAGGAGATTTTTCTCTGTACTTGGTATCAATTGTTATGTCCATCTCATGGGTATTCAGACAGACTATATCGACGAGGAAAGGTGACTCTGTTCACATCAGATATAAGTGTTTGTCAATTAAGGATTATATTAGATTTTGTTCCATTCGTGATTCAGCAAATCATCATTAAAAAAAACTATGTCAGCTCAAACTAACTTTGCCCGAGAAGTGAAATCTCTTGTGGTTGTATTTGAAGGGATGGTAAACCCATTCAAGGGAGACATTGATGATCTGCTAACCGTGGATACCAGGATCATTATGAACTCCGGTATTCACAGGACAGTAAAAAAGGTAGAAAAAAGTAGGAAAGCAGCAATTGAACAATTTTTTCTCCTCATAAAAAGAGGTTTGTGGTAGAAACTATGAAGGAAGATTACAAATTGTTTTCCAGATTATGTATTGCATGCCAAACCAAGATAGGAAACTCTAGACACTTCTTCAAGCATGAAAACTAATCATGGTCTCCAGCACTTGCCAAGACCGGTGGCATTGGAATAAATTTACTTACAGAAAATCCACCAGAATCAATTCCACAAGTGACTGCACATTGGGTGATGCAGTCCTAGTTCAGATATTACCACCAAGAACCACACAGTCTTTAGATGCTTATACCAAAACTGTGTTTCAACCATATATTCAATATTACCTTAATCTTGTGCACCGACTTGATATTGAGTTGGATGTTACACAACCTTAACAGCCTAAAGAGAACAACAGTGGAGAGAGAATAAGGTGGATAATTTATCTTTCATCAAAGGCACCAACTAACTGGTAAAGCTTTCTTTGTGTCAGTAGGAACAAAACAGAGCTCTTTCATGTACTGGAAAGAAGATTACAAGCACCAATTTCGAAGTTGAGAATTGCAGCAATTATGATGATCAAATACATTCATCATCAGTGAGAGATGACAAAAATCTCATTGAACTTTGCTTGCACAACGAAGCAGACACCAGGATAGAACTGTATATTTTAGATGTTGCACAGGGAACCATGGTAAGAATATCAGATACAAATGTGGTGGTACTCATTGTGTTAAACCTGCATAATATTCCAACATATGAAACATTGATATAATCTAGTACAGGGCATCACAGATACATAGCATTCTATGAAATTGCAGTTGGATTAGTTCATCAAATGTCTAGCATTAATAATATTTCATTCAAAAACTTGGAATGGCATCACCTTTTTTATTGAAGGCAAACGCAGAGCATGGGTCACATGGACTGTATTTTCTGATGTCTTAGATTAATTCCTACTGGTAGATGCCACTTCAAGTATCGCTGACAATATATTTGATTCGCTGGAGAAATGCGTTGCTCTTATGCGCCACATTACACGTGGGTTGTCCAAGTTAAATGATGCAAGGCCGTATCACTTTGCAAGAAATTCCAGGTCTTTGGAGAATATTCTACCAACACAAGCAGCTCTTCAACGGCATATGCTTAGAGCAGTCTGCCTATGAGGACATGTATGCGGGGGGCAAATGCTGAAAGGGAGTCCAGACTTCCAAGTCCTGCAGACTGGAGCTGATCTAACAAGGATGGTTCATGGAAACCAATGTGGACAACTATTGGATAAGCTCAAGGCACATACTCCGAGCTGATACATTGCAAGTATAAAGAAGTAAGTAAAGGTGTATACATATTTTACAAGGCTAGTCTTAAGTGCTCGGCATTTCGCTACCGTGAAAGCAGTTTCCAAGACAAACCACATGTACGCACTAGAGCATATATATTTGTTTCCTTTTGAATTTTGATAAATACATAAACGTTAAGCTTTATTTCATAGAGCAAGTAGTTGAATTAACATCATTTCTCGCACTATAAACTACAGTATAACTGTTACAACTAATGCTAGTTTTATGACCAATGATTTCATCATGTTTTAGTATTTCTTAATTTCAGTGTTTCAATTTTTGCTTATTGTGTTTTGTCTTCTTTCATTTCAAATAAATATTTAATCCTCTTTTCTGTTATTTTCTGACATTAATGGCCTTAAATCCATGTATTTAGTGCCGAAAATCATGCTTTTATTGTGTACAACTCATGAGATGTGGGCGTTTATATGAACTGGGTGGCCATTTTAAAAACATTCAATAACAGCCACCAGGGGGCACTGCTGACCTAGATCCATATCTAAAAACAATTAGTTGAAGTGAACTCTTATGTGGATGTATTTAAAGAGATGGAAAACACATTCAAGCGAGACAGCTAGCGATCTGCTGACAGGGAATTCCAAGAACATTTTGGACTCCATTACCTATTCACCAAGTCTCATGCTTTTAGCCCAAAGTGCGTAATTCAGACCCAAATCCCTCCTTAACCACCGCCACTATAATGCTTGCTATTTGACCTGTAGCATAATGCTGAACAGTATTTATGATTGCTGTGAGTTTTAAAACGTAATAGGAATATTTTGCGAAATAGCTACAATATCATTTCTATTATATCTGACAAGTTTTTACCTTCGGCTTTATTTTAGTTGCTTTTATACAACTTTCAATTCGGGCCATCATTTCTATAGAAACAAATAACCGAACAACCAGAAAAAAAAGTTGGCCTTTAGCAAGAATCAAACTCCCATCCTCATTACCCAATCGTGCTGTAATTCGTGACCATACAAAACGATGGCCTGAACAGAACTTTTAGATATGTCCACTCATCTCTATTCGACTCTATTCGGTCCGTCTCTCGGTCCTGCTTACGTTAAACAGGAATAAGAAGGGAGAACGAAGGAAGAGATATTAAGTCATCGAAAGGCGTGACGTCATTAAAAAGAATTTCATCAGTAGGTAATAATGCCATGATAAAAAGAAGAGCCAAGAATGGCCACTTACGATTTTTATTCAAAAATACTTGCAGAATATTTCATATCACAATATTTTACGAGTATAAGAACCAATTGCATCAAAGAAAGAAAGACTACACGCTCTATCTCCTCCTCCTCCTTCTACTACCATGGTGGACACATCGCTGAACTAATGGCTCTTGTTTTCTGTCAACATTATTACTGCCATCAGTAAAAATATCATGATTACCGTGAGCCTCATCATCATCATCATCATTGCTACTATAATCATAGTGACATAATAATCTGTACTACCTCCTTCATTGACTTCATTATTGTCGTCATTAACAAAGTAGTCACCGGTACCACCATTTAGTTACATCAGTGGAAACATAAGAGAACCTGCTAAAATTAACCCATTCTGTGTAGGGTAATGCGCACGTAGATCGTGTCATGCCATTAGAAGCAAGCAGTCTTGGTCAGTGTTTCCCAAACATATTTGGTTGCAGAACCCTTGTACGATTTTCAAAAATCGTGGAACCCATACCTATATTTTTCGGGCAACCCCCTAATTTCAATAAGACGTAAGTTGACACAAAAATCGTTTCAGAGGGAGAATTTATTCGTATAAAAACATATGATAAATTGCAAAAAAAACAAACTCTGTTTTCAATTGTTGTAAATTTGTAATTGTGAAAAATTGTTATCGAAAGGAAATTAACGCAAAAAATGTTGCTTTTTCTCATTGGATTCCGGTATTCTCTGGAAATATGGTTTAATATTGGATGATTAAATTCTCGTATCTGATGCACTGTCCAGTCTGTTATTATATTTAGTTTTTATGCAAACGTATCATTTACAAAATGGTGTATACCATTCTTTTCAAAATAAAGTTCAATTAAAACTTATTAAAAGGTAGCTTATCTCACCAAACCCCAGTATTTTTCTCGCGAAACTCACTTTGGGAATCTCTGCTCTAGCTAGACTGAAATGCCAAAAATAGAAACGTCTATCACATAAACGTGTAGTCATGAAAACCTTTCTAAACATACATATCAACAAATGCGTGAAAACCAATGCATAAGAACAAGGGTCGTTGCCAGCACATGTTTTCAGAAAAATCGATCGCTGAAACTTCTGTGGAAGAATCAATCTTCAATAATCCATTATCTCCTAAATCCAAGAACTATAAGCAACATCAGGAATATTATTTGATTTTCTCTTATCAATAATAAATCTAAATGCGTGAACACGATTCAAAGTAAATACACACACTGCGTACTCGTGTGTCAGTGCATACTTATACACTAGTCTATATAACTCTTCCAATCAATGATGTACCGTAATTAACCTATAATCTATGCAAAGATCTACTAATGAGGTCTGCTGAAATCAATATGTACTCTATAAGAACTTTCTTCGACATAGGGATTATCAATATCCCCAACGCGGTCATTCTTGTTGCATGAAGTCAAAGAAAGTCAAAGAAAGAAGGCATAACTGGTACTCCTGAAGCAGTTGTTACACAAGTTTTGATTTACTTTTAAGAGTTTATGTAAATAAATAGTAGGAACAATTGATACCTAAGTATCAACAGTTGCTTTATTTTTCCTGCCACTGTTCCCAATATGAGAGAAAACTTCGAAGTACCTTGGAATATGTTCTAATATCCATTTCAATGGACTCAAAATGTCCCTCTGTAACTGGTGAGATTTCAATGTTTCCTTGGGGGCAAAATATCCGGAGTCCCTGCGCTTACCAGAATTATAGTTGACAATGTAGGCCCATCAACGTAGGTCCTAAATTAAAGATCGCGATCCGCTCCTGGCTCTGTCCTTCCACGACTTTGTGCCCTACTGTTTTATGTATGCACTGTAAATAGTGATCGAAAGGGGGGGTGATTTGGGGGTGAAAAAATTACCAATTTCTCAATTTCAAAACGGCTTCAACATTGGCCATATTTTTTTTAACTTCCTACGGGGCTTGCAGTGCCCTGGTACACTCAGGTACATGGGTTCACTTCGCTCATCCCTGATATATCCGTCTGTGATCCCAGAACATAAATCCTAGATTTAGCCTTAATGCATTCCTACTTCCATCATTGAATTCTCAATCTTTTTAGGCATCAACGTTCATTTTCACATGGAAAACTTTTCCACCGTTCACTTGTATAGTGAATATTCAAAAGGATACACAAACGTTATCAAACTCTTAAAACACAATACAAATGAACAGCTTTACACCCACTAGCACTTCGTAGCCATTTATTTCAAACTTGTGAGGATATAAACGAGCTTGTACAAACATACACAGATACTCATAATGCAGATGCCACTGTATATCTGTTCACTTAGACATAAATATACAGCCATGCGCCGAATCGCGTCTGGGTTACGATTTGGTAGTATAGACGCAACTCGATCTTTGCGTAAGTCGATCAATATAGGGTGAAGTGGAATGTAAGCACATTAAAATATAAGATACATATCCACCTAAACCTCTATTATACATACGTCTCCCTTGCCTTATCGCAGAGAAAGGAACAGATGCCATCCATTATATTTCTTTCATTGTTATTAGCTCAACCCAGCAAGGCATCTGCCCCTTTACTTCCTCCTTTTCACCTTCCCTTTTGGTGAACTTGAAAAAATATACTGTATTCACTGTAACAAGCTATCAATAACGAGGCGGGAATTTTCGTCATTTCAATCGTAGAACTACAATGATTGGATTTAACGTCATCAGCAGATAATGGGTCCTAAGCTCTTATGGGGACGTATCCACAACCGGTCGTAAGTCAATTAGGCGTAAGTCGACACATGACTGTATTAATACTGACATCAACAGGAAAATATTCACTTCAAATTGCATTTAGATTTATTATCTTTAATTCCCGTGAAATCGTCAGATTTTCTAAAACATTTGTTATTCACAATTCACCTTTCTCGCTCTCTTTTCTTTTCAAACAATTACTCCCTCGGCAATTTCTGATTTTCTTTCTTTTGATCTTTTGGTTTATTTTTTCGCACCCCTCATGTCTCAACAAGTTGTGTTTTCTCCTTGTCCTCAGGGTTTATTTCAAGATGCAATAGACACTTTCTAATGCAGCTGTTAATCTTATTTTGATTTGTTATGGAATACTAAGATAAAAGCGATCCATTTACAAAATTGCGTATAAAATAGCGAATTTACAACTGCATTAGGTCTTTTAAAATACTTGCCGAACCATTGATAGGGGATATTGAATATCAATTACAGGTGAAATGAAACATGAAACATTGGACACTTGCCAGACTACTATCATTCACAATGTATTTAAAGCAAATAAAAATTAGTGACAACACTCAAAATTTATAAAATGTTAGGGATAGTTATCATAGGTAGAGAATCTTAGACACTGGGTCATGGCGTCTTTTTTATGTAATTAGTTCTGGTACACAAGGGGGCTACATTTATGCGAAGTACGGATATCTCTAGTTCTTCTATAAGTTTGACAACAATCATTCATCCTTCGTTTTCGGTGCTTCTTCGTCAAACTCATCAACTCTCTCTCTCTCTCTCTCTCTCTCTCTCTCTCTCGCAGTTTTCAGGGAGGGCGTAGGAACAGGTTGTATTTTTTCGTTCTTCCTTTACCCCTGCCCATCCATTCTTTCTTCTGTTCCTTTTATCTTTTTTTTTTTTTTATTAAAATGTTCTTTTGACAATTTCCTTTTCATTATTGAGATTGTGGATTATTTTCAAAATCCTCCTGTCAAACGAATTTAGCCTTTTTGTTAATCATGATTGCAATTTAGGAAGGCAACAACCTTCACAACTATTCACTGTGCGTATAATCTATGTTAGTATTCACAGGTGTGTGAGTGTGTGTGTGTGCGCGTTCATGCGTGTGTGTGTATGTATGTATGTAGAAAAAAAAGTAATGTTATACGTTTACAGATGCATGCCTGCATTCTTCAGAATGTTTCATTTCATGTAATGCCTGTCCCCACTTCTCTCTCTTTCTGTCTCTCTCCCCCTTCCTCCCCCTCTATGTATATGTATAAATTACAAAGATATACACCCACTGAATGACAACTTTTCGTGCCTAACGCACTCTTCAGTGACTTGTTATTTCAAGAACAAAACATATAGCCGGTTGCTGAAGAATGCGTTGGGTATGAAATGCTGACATTCACCGTGTATATATCCTTGAAATTCTTATTTTTATATGATAATAGTTCTATTTATTTTGTTTAATATTGGATACTGTGATTGAATATTATCATCAACAGATGAAATATGTTTTTGTTTTCTTTTTTGTATTATCATAAATTGAAAAATACATTAGGAACTATATATGTATGTGTGGGGGGTTGATAATTGTAGAGACAATTTATTTGGAAACATATTTCGTCCGGTACCAGAATTACCCGAAGAGCTGACCACGTATATGAATAAAGAAAATGGTCGTCGTCTGGAAGTCGAACCTGTGACCACCAGGAAGTAGTATTAACGTGACGACTCTGCTCTACCGACTGAGCTTACATCGCTTTCAGTTAGCAGGAGTTCAATAGAGCCCAATTAAACCACCTATCTCTCTACTCAGCGGTCGTTTGCTTATATATGTGTGTGTGTGTGTGAGAGAGAGAGAGAGAGAGAGAGAGTTCCCATTTTGTCGGCGGAATGTATGCATCAAGATTCGACAAAAGACCACCTACACACATTAAACCATTTAATCAGAAAGAATGAAGCAACTCACTTTGTTCGGCCTATGTAGACTACGAAGAATACCTTGACTCTATAAAACACACTGCAATTTTCAGCTCAAAACAATATATAAATGAGGACTATATAAAAGTAATCGGAAATATATATTAATCGATCACCAATACATATTGAACCAGAAGATCAAAGAGACATCAGAATACAGCAAACCACTTCGTTAACCACTGCAATCATTAGACTTCATGAAGATACTAACGAGATAAATATTGGAAAGGAAATGAGAAAAAGAGTATTTGATATCGCCAAAACACTCTTGACACCGAGGCTCGGGAGCATCAGACAGAAAAAACAGACTGGGAAAACATAGGAGTAAACATAGAGATTATCTTAACTGATATATATATATATATATATATATATATATATATATATATATATATATATATATATATAATGTGTACTTTAGAGAGTAAGACAGACTCGGGAGTGAAGTTTTTGGTGGTAAGGTTTATTAACCCTTATATGTTAATAGTCCATACATGTTTCGGGATTCTTCCCATCATCAGTGGTGTGTGCTATGTGAGTGTGTATTAAAATGTACCATGTGGAACCAGAGTCCACTGCCAGGGGCTATGCATTGTGGGTAAGTTTTGTTGTCAGGGCTACTGGAGGCCTCCTGCTGAATGGAAGAATGACCAGCAGGTATCAGGACTTTGGTAAAGCAGCAGCAGTTGGTCTTGGGGAGGGCAGAGTGTGTCAAATTTTTATACAATATAATGCAATTTATAATCATTAGTTAATTTCTTAATAACATAACTGTCACGTTGAAAGGAACAAATAGAGCAGATATAGACTCTGAATAACAAGTAGACAATTTGGAGTAGAAACATACACACACACAAAGATATATATGTACATATTGTTTATCAACTTATCAGATTATTTATGTCCGAGCACGTATACCTGTCAGGCAATTTGCAGGTTAATAATTTTCTCTTGTTATTATATACTTAGAGCTATCAGCTTCTCATTCGTACATCTTGGTATATATATATATATACATATAAATATATATATCTGTTTATTTTGTGGAGGTGATTCGACTGAATATTGATGAAAGTGACTATTGGGAGATGAAGCAGGCAAATTTAAGAGAAAAGCAGGTGTTACATCTCGAAAATTTTTATCATTACGTGCGCATGTTTCGATGCATTTTGACGGTTGCCATCCATCTATTTCAGAGAAACTTGCAGTGGTAGAGAGAAAAATGTATGCTGCTTACATGTCTGAGATTGAGGAAAGAAATAGGGATATTTTTGTTGTGCGTTGTTAGTAGGAGTAGGATGGGAGGTGTTTGTATCCGAAATAAGAAGAGATTTATGAAACCAATAATACACAAGTTAAAAGTTACGAAAGAAATTCCAAACCCAATGGAAAACCAAAAGATCGAAAAACATCGGTCGGCAAGACCTCGTCCACAACATGCCCTAAAATATACTCACATCCACCGAACAGGAAGCTTTCAGCCTCGGATTGAAATTTGCCACCGGCATCCCCAAAACAAACATTATTAACATTGTCGCGAAGAACTAAAAACATTCTGACTTAGACTTCAACAAAGGATTTATACAAGGCGTTATCACTGCCTCCGTTAATATAACAAACGACAACACGTTATCACTCAGATATATACATGGATTGTAAAACATAGCCAAGGGAGACAAAATACACATCACTACTTTAGACGAAAGAGGAGGTGTTGTCATCATGGACACACACCGCTACCTCGACAAAATCATTTCCCACCTTTGCGACAGTAACACATATGAAAAAAAAAAACGAAAAATCAATTGACAAAGAAGCATCCAAGTTTAACAAATCCCTTCAATAAACATTACAATGGGAAAACAAAATATGAACCAAACTCATTGGAGACTTTACGGCTTACCCAAAACCGACAAACCTAACATACTCTCACAATCCATTATTTCAGGAATAGCTGTGCACGCCATAAGATAGAGCATCAAAAACTATAACCCCATTACTAGGTAGAATCAGCCCCATAAACCTTGAAAACTCTGGAGACTTCATGCACTCAATGAAAAACAGATATGAAATTCAAATTCATCTCCAGCATCGATGTAACATAACCCTACACCAACATCCCAGTTAAAAAATGCCTACACCTACTGAATAACTACTTCAAAAAGTGAAATCAAAATAACCCTTTCCACTCACAAAATCATTAAAATGTGTACACTTATAACATACCAATGCTTCTTCAGCTTCGATGGAAATTTCTTCAAACAAGAATTCAGATTACCGATGGGGTCTCCGATAAGTGGAGTTTAAGCTTGTATTTTTCTGGAATCAAGCTTCTTCACGCATATCATACCCAAAACAGCCACCGATTTTTGCTCCCTCAACGATGCTTTGTACTCCCAACACATAGATCGCGGCAACTTAGTTGCTCTACTACACACAGTGGAACCATCTCTCTAATTCACACTAGAAAAAAAATTCAATAACACACTACCTTTCCTTGACACCCTACTACACAGATCCAACAACACCATCTAACGCAGTGTCTTCTGCAAAGTTGCTAATAAGAATGACCACTTCTACTTTTACTCCCACTATCAAAAATAAAATCAGGATTAATCATAGACTTAACCTAAGGGCCCACAGAATATGTAGCCCCGAATGCCTTGGTGACGAAGAAAAAGACAAGCTTGCTGGAAATATACATTGCCACCAACACCTTAACAACCATTAAATATTAGATAAACAAACCACCACACGTATCCCCATCACCCGAACCTGTTCTTTATGCAATTCCATGAAAGGACTGCGACAAGATCTACATCAGAGAAACATCGAAACTTCTCATAGATTTTAGTATTTCAAAAAATTCATTAACTCTCACCAGACAAACATATCCAAGGCGATACACATCCACTGACATGTTCAAAAATACAGACGTCCCTACAAAAAGGATAACTCATACAAATCAATATCAGTGTAAACACAACGGGGTAACGTTTTCATATATCATACATAATAACTGTACAAAAAAAAAACACCCCCATTAAGTGCATTAGCAATAATAATAATATATGCCATTTTTATTTCTTTCATTTGCTTATTGAATTTTTAGCCATCTAACAGTGAAATAACTCTCTGAAATGAGAGCCGAATTCGTAATAAAATAGACTTCATTATCAGGAGGATAGTCGTATTTTAGGTTATCTCATATTTTAATATTGCCCAATTCTACAAGTGCTTCTGTATTTAGCCGCTAGGTGGTGTTATAAGTACTTATGAGTCATGAATGACAGAAGAAAATATCGAATAAAATTCTGATGCAAAATGACTTCTCTGTTGATTTTCTTGCGTTATTCGTTTTCTTTTACTTTATCCCCAAGCGCTAGACATAGTAATTGGAATTTAATTTTGAAATTGGAGATTGCACAAAGAACATTTACCAGAATAAGTAACTTGAGAGATTCAAGTTATAAGCATAGACTAGAAAGGTTAGGCATGACGACACTGTTTGAGTGGAGGGTAAGAGGAGAGTTTTAAGGTAATAAATGGTTTCACAAAATACGGAATTCCGATGTTTAATAAGTCAGATGGGACGGGTCATTTACTAGCTTGGTCTATTATAACAATAAAGCCGCAGAAACGAATCGATTTTTCCCCCTAAGAATTTTGAAAAAGTGGAATAGTTAACAATCTTATGCAAAAATAATACAAGTATAAACAATTTTGAGAATAACTTTGCTAAATTTAGACCATATGGGATAGAAAATAAATTGATAGGGCAATTTGGAGAGTTATCAGCTGAAATATATTGAAGAATTTAGATAAAATAAATAAATAAAATATGCCTGGTAAATGGTATCGATAACATTTATTATTAAGTTTCATGCTTTTATAACTTGAATTAATGTATATTTTGGTCTTGAATACGTATTTCTAAAGTACATTGCTTACGGAGATGTCCATAGAGGCATTTTTACTTGATGACTACATGAAGATAAATTCTCTTCTTTCAATACTATTTTTATGATATTTCTTTCATTTTTACTCGATTTGTTTTCCATTCTTTACTTCCTTCGCCTCTTTCTTCTTTCCAATCATTTTCCTCCATTTCACCCGGCATTCAGTTATTTCAAGTCTCTTCCATTTCTTTCTTTCCCCTGCTTTTAAAATCGAGCAGTCTTTCAGGAACTACCAACCAAAATTCACTACAATTGTCAACATAGGTCCCTCTCAGTTTTTAAGCTGGGCTTGCTGGCGGTGCCAATGTAGCTAGAGGGCTGAAAATTTAAGCACACACTCCTTATTATGTGTCGAATTTCTTTAAGCTCCTCCATGAGGGTTTTTAGAGAGGGATCGCAAAGTCAGTTTATGCAAAATTGTCGCTTAGTTTGTATCTGTCACACAAACAGGCACCATCCTTCGAAACAGAAAAATCAATTGCCCACTTATTGGTCGGCTATTTGCGAGATTATGGTACTTTGATTCATATTTTAGATGCGCATTTCTCTGAATTTTGCATTGATTGAAGTAGTATATAGTAGCGTTTTCCCGTGTACATACATATATATGAATTATGAATTGCGTTAAATTATATAGATACTTATTTGAAATGTTCTTCCGTCGTTATACGGTTAATGTATCACTCAATTTAGACAATGTAAATAGAATGAACTATTGAAGAGAATGGGGCTGTCGCAGGAATCAGTGACTGTTTGGCTCAATGGCAAGGGCATCGCAACATTGAAGCAGCTACCTTATTGGTGGCAGGTTCGTTTCCTGCAGCAGCTCCATTTTTTTAAAATCGTTTATTTTATTTACGTTGAGTGATATATTAACTGTGTAACGACGGTAGATCATTTAAAAAAATGTTCTATATGATAAAACACAATTTATGATTAATTCTATCCGACCAAATATGTCCATTTCTTAAATACATACTTAGATATGCATGTATAAGTAGCATTTGGACCAATGAGATAGTCTGTACTCGTACACATGAATAAATGTAAAGTTATACGTTTTTATACGTATGTATAATTTATCTATGATGATAAGGAATTATCTTCTTTTTGTTATATATATATATATATATATATATATATATATATATATATATATATATATATATATTACTGCGTGTAGTTTTCTCTATCTCTATCTTCCTCATTTCTCTTTTTCTATTTCTCTTCATTTCTTTTTTTAAACTCTCACTTGCTCCCTTTTATTCTCAGCATCTGCCTTCTGTCTCGGTAAACCATTCTCTTTCATAATGTACATCTCCTTTTCAATTGTCCACAGAACTGGCCGTATGAAAAGAACAAGCGATTTCCCCACACAAGGATTTGTCTGCCAATAACCAAGTAACAAAACACAAATCCTTTGTGAAGCTTCGGAAAATTCTTCTTTTTTTTTTTCAAGTTTATCTTTTCCCGCCAACGATCAAAGAATGCTGCCATTCGCGCGTCCCTTATCTCGTGTCGACAGCCATTAAATTGATTCCAGATGACCGAAAGGATGGTAGAAACAGCCGACCAACGAGGAGCAGCCCTTGACTGCTAAATGAGTTTAGAAACTGAATGGGGGGAGGGCAAGCCACAATGCCAGGCATTCTTTTTGGAAACGTCGCCGCATCACCATAACGGACGTAAATTCTTCCTTTTCCTCTTCCGACAAGTTTCATCAGTTGGTTGTCAAAAATGAAAACCGACCATATCGATCGAAGAATATCGATCGGGGTTTGATTCACTGCCTTTCCGTAGAGATGATTAGTGTGTGTGCTAGGGCAAGTATTGATGAGCGTGTATGTTCGATTATTTGCACGAGAATGCGTAAATCTGAACATAAACATACATGTGTATCTATATGTGTACGTACGATTAAATCGTTGTACAACAACTGATATATGTAAATACGTATTTGAGAATGCAGATATTTATAGTATGGATTTTATAATCATTTGACAAAATGGTAATAGCAAATCTCCCCCGAACTGTTTAAAATTTGAGTTTACTGTCAATAAATTCTTTAGTTCACCTGAAAATGAAATTCTTGAACCACACGTTCGAGTGATTGATATTATTTGTGGGGGATTTAGGACATTGTGACAAAGGGTATATCTATGTACGCAAATGAATTTGTGTTTACTGAGTATCACTATGAGTATGTGTGGGTTTGAGTGAGTTTAATTATTTAGATGCGACTGCACACGTCTTTTTGCGTATGTGTATAAGTACTGGGGTAAATCGATTTTAGAACCGGGGCCTTAGACAAATCTGGATCGCTGGGACTGACACAAAGTGTTTTATTCGTAGTTTTTGTCGTCATTTGTGGAAACTATTTCAAAGGATGGAATATTTGAATATTTCCTCAAATGATTGTAACATCTTGGAGTCGAAGTTTTGGTGTTAGTACTTATATCAACCCTAAACTATCTAGACTTGTCCTAAGTTGATTTTGTTTTTCAAGTACTTAATTTGTTTATGTGTCAATTTATGAACAGAGATTTTCACAAAATATAGGAAACAAAAAGATGACAGAAGTTGAGATAAATGAGAAAAAATATTTTATTGTTAGTTTATATGAGAGTCCCATGGACCCTACTTTGAATGTAGGTACAAAAATGAATGTGTACATATGTGTACTCATGAGTTGAGTCATAAAATATGCGTAGATGCGTTGAGCGCTTACACTTGCTTCAAAGTGGATGTGTGTATACATACATTTGTGCACATACGTATGTTTGCATATACATCTAGGTGTATATATGCATGTGTGTATATATACATGGGTAAGGTTTATACTTCCGTGTGATCATGTGTTTACCTGTCAACTTTCAAAAAACACACTAAAACAAATAAAAATCATCCATAAACACTACGATTTCATTGCAGGGACCCTTTAAGGCTCACACTTTTTTTCAAATATTGATTATTGACATCTCTCCTACTCCCAAGAACAGGGCCTATGAGAGTGAGGTGCAGTCATTGCATCGCAAAGGGGTCTGAAAGGCTTAGGGGATCCCAGATTTCCTCCAGCTGAGCTGTGTCAATATCCGTACTTCGCATAAATGAATCAGCGCAGCACACGCGTGTACCAAGACTAATTGTTGAAAAATTATGTAAAGAAAATAGATCTTTAATCTAAAATTATCTAAAAAAATATCAGCATAAGAATTGAGCATTATTGGTCTTAAATGACTCTATAAACCCTGTGAAAAAATCCTTTTTTGGAGAAGTTTTTAGATGGTACCTAGTGGTTTACTCATTCGAATTTTCACAAAAACGTAACCTGGAGCGCCTGGAAACACACACTCACAAACACACGGCTACTGGACGAGAGTAGACTCCGTAGCCCATTTGGCTGCTTGGTCGGGCAGACCATGTATGGGGCTACGGTGATTCGATACGATATGTCCATAAATAAAATAGTTGACACTATCGTTTTACCGGCAAGCAAGAATAGTTCGGAGTGTTAAAAGGGTTACCTTTGTTTTGAATGCTTTTTTAGCACAACAGCTTGTTTATGGTGTTAACAAAGGTCTGTGATTATGTACGTCTTTGTTGTTTGCAATTCAATATTTGATATACGTGATATTATACGTTAATGTAAATAAAATACAATCAAGAATATAGAAATTTCATGAAAAAACTCGGGATGACAGAAAAAGTGATTTCTTTTTTTTCATTTTTTTCATATTTTATCAGGTCTTAATTTCAATTAGTTTTTAATTCTTTCATTTGTAACTGAAGTGTAGGCATACTCTCGTTGGATTCCATATAGTTGTCTACGAAATTTTGCGGTGTAAGGTGACGCGGATATCGATAAAATGCTCAATCGTGCAACTCTTCCCCATTCCTTACCGTAACAGATGTAAGCAGGGTGGCTAAAAGACGAGGGTGTTTGCGCAGAGTACATGTGGGGAAGGAGGAAACAACTTTACATCGCCTTATAAAATGCCTCCCAGAGGCTTTGCCTGAAAATCAATAGTTTCAAACTATGACAATATAATTGCCTAGAAATTAATGGTCCGATAAAGATGGCTACCAGTTAAATATAGATTTATGGCCGCCTTTTAGAGCATTTTTAAAACGTTGATCTTATTCAACGAATATTTTATTTCTGATCGAAATGGAGTCTTTATGGTGAAAGTTTTCATTCTAGATTCTTATTATCAGCGTCATTTTGAATGAATATTCAAGAATATATGAATACCCACTACCCAAAAAATCTAATCCACCCGAATGCTTGCAGAAGCGCCCCAGTCCTGGTTTAAATCTAGCCAAAAAAAAGCAAGTAGTAACTAAAAGAAAACGTTGTAGAAAAAGAACATCGGTCACTGCAGCCCCACAAATAGCCCGCCCGACCAACCAACAGTGGGCTGCAGATTCATTTCTCTTTACTCGTCTGTGTGTGTCTCTGGGCGCTTCTGGTCACATTTTAGGGGCTACAACCTTGAAAATTTGCCTGAGGACACGCCTGGGTAAAAATCTACCATAGGTAAGATTCAATAAAATGCTGATATTCAGCAAGAGAGATTGTCCATGGAGACGCTATGGCTGCTACTGCATACGGGCCAAATCTTTAAACTGGCCATTTTAATGGTTAAACGTGGCTAAATTTTTTAGAATTTTTCATCGAAGAAAAAAGAGTTTCAAGAAATTTTACGGGAGAGAAAAAAGCAAAAAAGTATGAGCATTTGAAACTGTACTTCATCAAATTTAACTGAAAAGGATATGGTTTACGGTTATTATTTAAGGTGAGTGTTTGGAAGGATAAGTCATTTTCCATGCGTAACATAGCAAAAACATACCTATCTACTGATCCTAATTCCAAGCCTACTAACTAACCCTAATCTACCAACTAACCCTAATTCGAAACTCAATCTCTAGCCCTAATTGTAACCCTAACCTACCAACTGGCCCTAATTCTAGCCCTTATTCCAAGCCTACCTACTAGATCTAATCCCAAGCGTACCAACTAACCCTAATTCCAAGCCTGCCTACTAACACAAACCTACATTTTTGCCATTCACAAAATGGTCAATTCAATTTTTTTCAACGGTAGTAGCAGCCATAGTATCTCTGTTGATCCTCTCCCTTGCCAAATATCGGCATTTTGTTAAATCGTACCTAAATCCAAATAATTACCCACGACTAGATACCATCTAAACGTTTTTTTTCGTTTTTTCAAGAAATTGCTTCCTTGGGTTTCTATGGTCATTTTGGACCAACAATGCCCAAATTTTGTGCTAGTATTTTTTTTTTTTTTCAGGTGTAGATCTTTTATCGAAACGATAAAAGATCTACTGTTTCGATCATTGTAGATAAAACATCTATTTTTCAGATAATTTCAGATATATTTTTAGATACTTCGTTCTGGTACGTGGGTTACGATGTATCATTCATGCGAGGTACGTATTTCCTTATCAATTTGAAACTCTAGAAGAATCTTATGATCAAGGCTTTACAGTTACCAATACTATTATCTACTTATGGGGGACATGGATGGAAAACGATTGAGTTTCCTGGAAAGTCCTCATTCAATATTACATGTACATATGTTGGTACTTAGCGAGGGTAATTTTAAGTATATTTACAAACCTTGAACTCGTAAAATTAGAGTTACAATAATCACACATCTGGCATAAAGCAATTTCTCTGAAAACTGAGTTCGAATGTTGTATCACATTGATTGATATTGGACCACTGAAATAAAACTCATATAAACACGTTCCTTCTTGTTTCATTGAGACAAAAAGAGTCCATCAAACACTTCAGGCGTTTTAAAGGATTCTGTACTGTTCGATTAAAATAACGTATTCAAACAAACGATTTGTTCCCTCTCAGAGTCAATACAACAGTCTGTTCATTTCTATTTCATTTTAATTTGGTTAGCTATAAGAATGTAATTCATGATAGATATCCACGCACAGAACATATTTGCTAAGATTTATCAAATTATCTTCTCGTGGTTAAACATTAAAAGAACTAATTAAAATGGATTCATTTTGTTGTACAATGCTAGCGTAAACTGACAGCATACAACAATTATAACTTAATTTCCAGAGCACCAAACTGTGTGCCATAGTATAAATCGTGGCTTTGAAATGATGAGACGTAAGGTCAATAGTAAGTAACCACGAAAGAAGTTCAATGAATATTTTAAGTACTGCCACAACTACCCCTATCACAAACAGATCTTGTGAGAAAAACAGAGGAAAGAAGTGAAAACGTAAAAAGTTTTGCATTCCAATCGTTAGATTCCACAATAGACTAAAGATCCCTTGTCGGGATCCAGTAAAATCTTCAATATCTACAGAGTACAAATCATAGTTGAGTCACTTTACATTAGTAAACTCTTAAGATCACTGCATCTTGAGTTTCATTTTGATGCAATATAGCACGAATACAGAAAGAGATCTTAAATGACAAAAAATGGTATTTCTATATCAACCATTTTACTCACAGCATTTTCTCTTGTATTGTTTGAAAATATCACGGCTTGTGCAGCATTACCTTCATTTTCTTATATCGATTCACAGTAGCCCAACAAATTGCCCAACCAACCAAGCGGGCAACAGATTCTTCACTCTTTGAGTGTCTGTGTATATCTATCCGTAAAGTGCGCGCGTATCTGCGTGCTCTTGGTCATTCTTGGGGGGGGGGGGCTACAACCTTGAAGCTAAGCACTATCTAAAAACGTCTTTTTATGATGTGCTTTTGAGGGTCTCTATGGTGTCTTTCGACCTGCAATGCCCGAATCTCGAGCTGGTATTTTTTAAAAACAATTTTAGATAAAAAAAAATCTATATTCTTTCAATAATTGTTGATAAGAATTTTTTCTCTAGATTATTTTACATAATTATTTCTAAATATTAACAAGTATTTAGTTCTATCATCAGTTGGTACGACAATGATTTCTTTTTTCGTATCGTGAGAAAGGATCAAGAAAAGTCGGGGGCTATGCTTTCGCCAAACGATTACAAAATCACAGTAAGGACTAGTTCATTTATTTATTTCTTATCTCTCGCAGCCAGGTCAAAGGGATCGTGGGAGTCTTTGGCTTGGGGTTTTAAACATAGAACAGAATTTTGTTATCCGATGGCACAGCATAAGCTGAGAAACCGCAGAACAATTCTGTCGCTGCAACGACAACGACTATTTCCAGACAGTCACCCATCTAGGTATTGATTAGACTTGATGTTGGTTAACTTCGGTGATCATACAGGACTTGATGTATCCAACGCGATTTTACTGTAACAAAGACTGGAAGCTGGAATCGAAACTGTTCCTCCATTTTTGCTTCTTATTTGATCCCTTGATTCGTGTGAGAATGCTCTAAATATCTACAAGACAATCTTTTATTATTCAAATGAGAAATTTATAGAACACATGATCCTAAGAATAATAACTTTGGGCCAAGTCTGCCTTAGCCAAGTCAATACAAGTATTTTTTCAAAAATCCAATTAGCCTAAATATCTACCTGATTACCCACGCTCCTGATATATATATATATATATATATATATATATATATATATATATATATATAGAGAGAGAGAGAGAGAGAGAGAGAGAGAGAGAGAGAGAGTTGTCCAGCTGGTGATGAATGGGTCCCGAATGGGTCCCGGATGGGTCGGATGATGGAGGGTAATTATTGTTTGGTGTGATGTCAGTTTCGGTTGTAGGGTATAGGTGTTTATTTCGATGCATGATTTTAGATCTTCTAACATTTGGAACCGAAGATTGGTTAGGGAATCACTTCTACAGACCTCAAACGAGCTCGAAGGGTAGTCTATGTAGGGAATCGATTCTTATTGATTCTCCATGTCAAATATCAGTTCAATAGGCCTTTTGGTTTTTGCGGAGAAGTGGTACAAACAGACAAAATGTTAGAATGTTAGTATAAATATATATCAACAAGCAGAGATAGATATGAACAAAACGTTAAAGAGATATAGATAAACGGTAAGGAATTGTGAAAGATAGATGTATGGAGGAGTGGTCGAGATTTTAAGATGGTACCTTTGTATGTGTGTATAATTGAATTAAGTGGAAATGCGTATGAATATGAATATAAATAACATTTTAATTGATCAGTAAGAACAAATATCTATTTCAAAATATTCAGCAATCCCTAAAAACAGCATATATATATATATATATATATATATATATATATATATATGTGTGTGTGTGTGTGTGTGTGTGTGTGTGTGTGTGTGTGTGTGTGTATATATATATATATATATATATATATATATATATTATTGCTTGGCCAGGTCAATTCAAGTAGTTTTATTTCGAATTGAATAAGATAATAGACTTGGTATTTGCAGGAGGAAACAGTAAATATACTAGGTTTCAAACTCTTTCTGGTGTAAAAGAAAAAAAGGCAAGACGTACTTCACTTGCTCTACTCTGATAGCGATTGTAAGTTGTCTTATTGGGGGATGTTACTTTAAAATAAGTAATGAATTATTTCATCAGATCACAGGTGTCCCTATGGTGATTGATCCTGTGCCTTAGTGGGCGAATTCGTATTTGTACACACACACACACACATACACACACACACACACACACACACACACACATGTCGTCTTTAATTAGGACCGATATAAAGCGAGCACGTTCATTTTTAGGGTGTACTCGTTTTGTTGACGACTTATATTCTCTTAATGATGGAGGAGAATTCGGAAAATCGTTTAGGTATATATGCCCTTAGGATCTTGAATTAAAGTATAAACATAACAGAATGCAAGCAACGTTCCAAGATTCGAATTTTCAAACCAGGGGTGGGATGTTGGATAAACGAGACTCATTTCCATTCCATACCGTACGCGTGCCATTTAGAATAAGTAGCATCCCATTTAATATATATTTTACGGAACTATATTATCGGAATATTCAAGAGTGGCACTTAAATTTGTTGATTTTATACCCAAAATTGTTTCTTTAGTTGTAAGAATGATCGAACAGGGCGGCAAAATTAGTGAGAGTTTTAGACAATTTAATAAAGACGGCTTGATCCATTTGAAACTTATCCGATTGAGCATAATGAAATAATCACGAAACTTAAAGAATATGTTAACGAGAGTATAAAATAGAATAAATGAGTAATGTATCAATGTTAGGGGAATTAGGTAAACAAAAAATCATAGATCCAGTCTTTGTCAGTTTGAAAGCTCATTGTATAGACTGGAACCAGAGAAAGGTCAAGTTTTTAGGTTTAGTCAATTTGTCTAACTAATATGTGATTGGGCGAGTGGGAGATCGATCATGGAAAGTAACAAATTGTTCAAGTATATTAATGTAATGACTCATTCAGTTGTAGTTGGATTTTGTTCAAACCATGTATATAAGGATAATTTTTTTAATTCTTTAAAGGAAAAAATAAATTGATGGAAGCAAGATGACATATGACGTGGAGATATTAACTTTGAGACGAATGGGAAAAATTTTACCGTTGAAAATGTTGATAGAAAATCAACTCGGAGAAGTTTTTCTGTGCAATTAGTATTTTTAAAGATGATATCATGGGTTGGTTTGCACGCAGTCTGGTATTAAAACCGACACGACAGATTTAATATTCACGTGGGAGGAAACTCAGTACAAGTGACACGAATAAGTCACACCCTGTTGTTATACTTACTGACTCTTCAACGTTAAATATGTTTTGGGGGTATCGTTAGTAAGTTATTTTTCAAAAAATTAAAGATGTATAGTACAAAATAACATATATGTACAGTACACTATGATAATACCCTATATGAAACAAACTACGTATATTACATAAGCTATATAATAAATTATTGCTGAAAGGGAAGTAGTGTTTGATCAGCACTGCTGGGGTATCATGTTAATAGAACTGTTTTGTTTTTAAAATCCTGGAAACGGTTAGATGGTAAACAACTGATGATCCAAACGAGAGAAAAATCGCATAGTACCACAATAATAAAGTATAAGTGAAACTTTTTTTAAAAATTAAAAAAAAAACACTGAAAAAAATTATGTGAACGGATATTGGGAAATAAGTGACTGAAGTGACACAAGTTTTGAAAATGATTTTCGATGTGTTTAGTGTTTAAAGCTGTAAAGCTCTAGACTATATGTATATTAGCAGGGATACCAGGCGTTGCCGGGGAAAAATCACTCCATATTTTACAACAGAGTGAAAGTATGTTCTTAAATATATTTCTTCACACAAAACATAACAAATTACGAATAACGAATTATTTACACCTAGAGCTTATTCTTAACTTCCAATCTGCCCTGATTACTGAATGTATTAGAAACTGTATAAGATTTTTCTTTAAAAAAATGTATGGTGCTTTCAATTCATAAGACCTCCGTTTTATTTTGAAAGGTTCCAGTTTGGAAGAAGTCAAAGAAGTTACTTTAATGCTGACCTGAACTCTCACTTAACGTCAGATGTACGAAAAAACATTTATATTAGCGTGAATTGAGGAAAAAAGTATACTTTTTTATATGAAAGTATGCATCAATTAATCATATTTTCACAATGCTTACAATGTCTCATTAAGCATTAGCGTTAGCAGTGGTAAAATTAACATCAGCATTCTTTTTAAACTCATTTTCATTGGTTGATAGTACAAAATACTCCGATAATCTACTCAATAATCCAAGTACTCTTCTGCTAAAAAAGAATTCCCTAATTTTCAATCTACCGCCATCATCATTATTATCAGCATTTTTTATTTTAGCACTCGTCGTTGAACATAAACCTTCCCCAAGATTCGCCAGACCTCTCTATCATGGACGTTGCAGAGCCAATACTTTCTGAACTTGTCTAGTTCCCCACACCATCTTATATTTTGCCGACCGCAGATTCGCTGGATGCATTGGTTATAGACCTTCCTTTCTTTGTTTTTGTCTTGTTCTTAAAGATTCAGCTTGCTCTACCAAAAGTTTGCCATCCAAGAGTGATTCTTCACTTGATTTCTTCTTCTTTCTTGTCTGAACTTTTTCGAAAGATTTATATCCTCTTATAAGTACAGCGTACGACTAATTATGTTCAGATGAATTTCTGTGCTTTTTTTAAATTATTTTGATCGGTTGTACGATCGGCGGAAAGAAAGTTTCCAGTTAATCATTATAGTTACATCGTAAACAGCATCCTCGAACAATAAACTTCTTCCTAACAACTGATATCTATCAAAAGGTTACAGGGGTGTTATTGATTGGAAGCACAAAACATTCACTGGAAAATTAATTTTCAATACGTTTTTTGCTTTTACTGGTAACAGGAATCAGAACCTAAAATCAACTAAAAAATTAAGGTGAAGGTAACCAGTAATCAAAAATTAATAATAAAGGATCAAAAAAAACTTTTCTTCCATTAGTGACCGAGGGGGAAAATGCAGTTATTTGGAAAAATCTGTTTATTTTGATAGATTTTTTAAAAAATTTACATTTGCTTCCGTAACCGACAAAGAAAAACACAAAAGAAATAACCTAAGGATTAAATCAAGTATTAGAGACGGATTGCACTATTTGTTATATATATATATATATATATATATATATATATATATATATATATATATATATATATATATATATATATATATATATATATATATATATGTATGTATATATATAAATATATATATATATATATATATATATATATATATATATATATATATATCTTAAATTGAATTAGTTTTTTTAAGTTTTAAAAAGATTTTAATCCACAGCCATGTCAGACAGCGAGTATGCCTTTTCTATATCGCAGTAATGTAAATACTGAGTGGGGTGTAAAAAATGCTACTACTGCTATTAAGAACCAATCTTCAAAAGGATGGTTGCCTTGCTCAGTGGTTAGACTGTCCGATAGTCATTTCCCTTTCGTGTGTCATTCTGCGATCACTTTCCTCTTTCTTTCCTTCATTCGCTATAAGAAACCCTTAATCAAAACTGCCAACATAGGTTTTTTTTTCAAAAAAAGCATCAATGCAACTAGAGGGCAGGAAATCCAAACATTTGCTCCTTATCAGAATTTTTATTTTTATTTTTTTCAACCCCCCCCCCCCACCTCGCTAAATGGGTTTTATAGTCGAAGGTTCATTTTATAATGTAATTTATGCTAAATTAGTCCCTTAGTTTGTATCTTCTTTTTTGAAAATTCTAACTTTTTGTGATCACTTCACTACTGAAGAAAAGACGAGAAAAGTAAGTTATTCATTGATCATTCAATTTTTTCAATTTTTAATTGATCAGCCCCAACATGGCATGCTGCTAGACGACGTTGGCCATGTAACGGTTTCTATTGAGTGTCTAACCAGCCCTCTATATTCTTTGTTTTATAACTCCATCAATCCCCCATGTCTTATACTTGCAACGGACCTTGGGAAGGCCTACATGTGCAACAACAAACGTTAAGGCTGATTATGATGATGATTATGAAAGACCTTTTCATCTCAATTCTATTACCTCACAAAAACTGCTTCCACAAAACAACTGCCGCCTTTTGTCTCCTCGTCCTTTCCGAAAGGGAAGTTCCAATCAAACCCAACCACAGCATTCGCCTTTTTCTCACCCTTCCTTGATTTAACTAGTTAACCATAGCGTCAACTAATTAATTACAGGAATGAGGAGCAATAAAGGTCATCCCCCTGCTTGCTATTTTCTCTTCCCTTCCCTAACCGTTTCTAAAGTCACAATCTTTAGAAAGCATTTCAGATATCAACCGCATCGGCCGGGATTACAAGTCTGTGAGTCAGTTGACTTCCTGGCGATACTGACTAAGCAAGCTGTTCCATTTACAGCAAGAAGCCTTATGAGATTTTTTTAATTCTATTTTTGATATCTCCCCCCCCCTCTCTCTCTCTCTCTCTCTCTCTCTCTCTCTCTCTCTCTCTCTCTCTCATTTTCTGTCCTCTCTTTTTCTCTCGTCTCTCTTTCTCTATCGTATTTCTAATCCTCAACAAAGGATTTTAGTGGAAAAAACTAAATGGAATAAACAAGAAATACAACAGTAGAATGTGAAATTACTAATTAAATTCAATTTCTTCAAGTATTTAATGGACACCTCAATTCTCACAGACTTCATTAAAATTCTTCCAGTCTTTTTCTTGCATCAATATCTTCTTCTTTCTTCCGAGTTAAATCCTAATTATCCATATCTTCTCTTTTTTCCCTTGTCTTCATTTTTCATTTTTTTTCCATATTACCTTATTCTTTTTCTTCCACTCCCATCATCCTTTACTGCTTTATCGTCTGCTTCTCTCATTCCAATATGGCAATTCTGATATCACTTTCCTTCTTCTTTAAAAAAAATAATACTACGAATTCACTTAATAGGTTTTCTGCCGGATTCCTTTCTTCTATTCTTTGTTTTCATTCCTAGTTATTCTCATTAATTTTATTATTTGCATTTTATTGTTATCATATTGTTTTATTTGGATATTTTGCTTTCTTTCCTCGACTGCTTTCGAGTCATAAACTTATCTTTTATGGGGAATATGTAATTAAGTTTTTTTATTCTCCTATTCACAGTAATCGATTAATTTCTGTTGATTGTACGACAAAGGTGCCACGTGATGCATAACTTTTGAAAGAATTTGAATGAAAAGTCTGTATCAGGGAAAAATTTTCATAAACCAGAGATCCTTACAAATTCTTTCTACGTATTCTCAGTAGAGTCAATGGAATGGCTTTATACCCTTGCCCACTCTTGTAGACAGAGCTAGACTCAAATCTCTTTCTATATATTATTGCACATAACAAGCTATACATCCAGCTATACATGTACACATATGAGCGTACGGAAAGGTTACTCAGTAGCATCTTAAAAGTCCTTCAGTAATTTGATTTTTCTTCAATTTTAATAATCATATTGTTATGAACAATGTATTCGGTCTATTTATGTACTATAATAAATGTTGCGCAACTATCCATGTGAATAGTGATTCGTATCCATGAATTGAAAAGTTGTCCTTGGTTTCTAACGAGATGCTCTTCAAAATATCGAATCTATCTGGGCTACAGGCTTGTATATATATGTATGAAATATCCCTCTAGTCCAAGCAATGAACTTTCAAGATGGCGTAGTCCCACAAATGGCCCACACAACCAACCCGTCAAGTGGGCTACATATTCGTCTCTTTTTGAGTGTCTCTGTGTATGTGTATGTGTATGCATGTGTGTGTGTGTGTGTGTGTGTGTGTGTGTCTCAGGGTGCTACTGATCACGTTTTGGGAGTAGCAACCTTGAGAATACGTACACTACTAGGCATCATCTAAAAATGTTGCGTTTTTTCCCTCGAAATAGTTCCTTATGGATCTCCTTGGAGGTCATTTTGGACCTATAATGCCCAAACCTTTTGTCGGTATTTTTTCATACATTTTTTAAAGATAATTTTAGACGATTTTCTAGATAATTAATTCAGGTACACGCTACAGTGATTCATTGATGTGAAGCACGGATATTTGTTATAATTTTCGCATAAGCTTCATTCAGAACATATTTATCAATATTTATTTACAACACCACATATGAAGCAATATCAGTATCTAATTTTGAGGATCCGTCGTCCGACCTCTAGAAGACACGGAACAAATTTGGTAAGTTAATGTGAACTGAATAAAAAATGATTGTGGAACCTTGGACATGGCATGGGCATCGGTTGATAAATTGACGCTGCCCTATGGATAAAATGGAAGGTGTTGCCTTGGGGACAAATTCATGATGGCCAAAACATGGAATTTTTCTCCTTAATCATATATATATATATATATATATATATATATATATATATATATATATATATATTATAATCTACTTTTTTTTACCTTTAGGAAGAGGAGCAAAACGTAGTTTATAAACGTTCCCTCGCACTCACGTGAGGTGCTACACAAAGTTCGGGGAATTTAAGGAGTGAAATGCTTTTCAAAGAGAAAGAAAAATTGTTAAAAATGTGGTTCTTTAATTTCTGGTGAAATGGTTTTGAGTGACGTGTGAAATCCCCAGTGAGACACGGGATAACTTGACAGATGAACAGCATGATTCATTCTGGTATCCTTTGTAAGTTCTTCATCAATTGTAAAGTACTTATCTGTTGCATTCTCTTCTCTCTCTTCCGCTCCCTTTCATTCCCCCCCTCTCTCTCTCTCTCTCTCTCTCTGTATATACACATACTTCAGCCATATTGTCGGAATATTCGACGGCAGACACCCATAGCTTGCCTAAGCATCTGTCAGGAGAAGGACTCTCATGTCAAATGTACTACTTGCGAGTATTATTCCTAACAGTGCCTCGTCGGTAAAGCATAGAGTTTGAAGGGTGAGGTCGCCATCTTGAAACTTTATTGCTTGCACTGGAGGGATATTTCATACAAAGGCTCCGCTGCCTACAGCCCTGCTGCTGCAGAAAACCCTTCCAAGCCATTCATTCATTCATATATATATATATATATATATATATATATATATATATATATATATATACATTGAAACATGAAAATATCAATAATTTTTTCTCCAATACCTTAATATTTCAATAATCCAAACAACTGAACAATATTTTATGACGCAAAATAAATTTTGATTGACTTACTTATTGCAGATTTTAAAGTTATTTTCATTCTTCAAAGCATCGTATTCATTGAACCTATCTTATTTTATGATGTGTCTAACTTCTCTATGTTCAAAACACAAAGCCTTTTTTTTTGTAAAAGGTTTTACTTGACATTTTTCTCATTTTGCAATCCCAAATGGCCTGGACAGGTTCGATAACGGATTACGGCAACAAACAAAACTCTTAGCTTGCAAATCCTCGAAACCAAACTTGGTTACTGTTCGAAATGTATAAAAACGCGGATCCAGCTGAAAAGGTGACAGTGTACCAAAATATAACGCTCTTTGATTGAGATCCATCTCAATCATCCACTGCTTTTTTTTTTCTGCTGAACGTTGATTGATATAAGAAGTGGCTTTCTTCTGGCTACTCTGTCATGAAAAACCGATGTGATACCTTACTGTTGCTTTTGTGCCGATTTCGACACATTCTATATATGTGCTGCCTTATTACGAGGATTTCCTTTCGATTTCCCATTTCGTTGCGTTAAAACATTTTTGACAAAGTTTTCCTTCTTTAGTGAAGTGTACATTCACACTGTTAAAGTAGAAATTCCCTATCCAAATTCTATTCGGTGATTTCTAATTTCGCTTTCAGGATGACCAATAATGTGCTCTCCACCCCGACCACAATCTGACGTCCTGGAATACGAGGCATTTGGAAGGGGTTGTGCAGTTATTCTTTGAAAGTATATCAAATAGTTTTCAATTAATATCAAATAGTTTTCAATTAATGAATCTCCAATGTTTTTGTACCATTAGATTTTCAGGCTTACCTTAAATGTTCAAGTAAACTGATCGTATCTAAACGACCGTAAGTTAATTTCTGTTTTCGATTGAATATTTTTTAAAGGTCCAGCTGCGTTCTAGAGATGAAATGCTCAACGCTTATTGTAATTATAAGTGAATGTAAAAAGGTTCAAACTTTTCTGAAATGCTGATTCAACCCGAGGATGATGAAAGTCTGCATTAAACTAGCATTCATCTATCCATTATTTATATGATAATGATACATTCTATGTTGTACTGAGATACCAATGAGTTGTTAGCGTTTGTAGATGTGTACAACATCACTATTAGTCACTTTGTCTGTTCCGTGTTAACTGACGTCATTCAATCTTTTTTTTCTTTTTTTTTTCAAATCAATGCTCATGAACTCCATTTCAGTGGTGTGTTTTTTTATCATCGAAGAACAATCATTTATTCTTTTTTAAAAATTAATTCTCACGATAGATATAAATTTACGTCATCAGGATTCACAAGCATCGGATTACGGTTTAAAATTGTTTTTTTTTTTTAGATATAAATCATTGTCTCCCTTCTATCGGCCCCTGTACCTGCAGTTTCCTTTTCAGTAGTCCCTTATCCATAGTTTACTGTACAGAGGTATCCCTTGTCTGCAGTTTCACATTCAGTGAGCCCCCATATCCGCAGTTTTTCTTTCTGTGGTACGTAAACAAATCATTAGAATTCCTTTCTTGTTTCTTATAGTCTCTGGACCCTAGATATTTGCTTAATGTTCGGTAATCGAATATTAATTCGTAAAAAAATATTGAGCGTCTCCTGAGAAGCAACGGCATCACTTTGATCTAGCCATATCTGTTTATCTAAAATCTTGTGTATCGTTGGGGAAGTATTTTAATGGAATGTTGTAATGGGGTGTTGCAAAGGTTGGAAATTACAGTGTAAGAATCTATAATTACCATATATAGTCGATGCGTGAATCTTACTTGGCGATCGCTTTGAAAGAGAAATGAATAAAAAAGGCCAGACACGATCTGTGTTAGCCGCGGTGATCTTGACCTTTCAGTCATCCGACTGGTTTTGGGCCGATGTTATCCCGACTTGACCTTTTCAGATAAGGGGAAAAGCCGCTTCTCATTTCCGCTAAACTCTGTCGAAATTTGGAGGTCAATGTCGAGTGAATGCTTAGTCATCGTTGGCTTCAAGGGAAATCTTTTTTTTCAAAATCGAATGCCTTCCGAAATTACTTCACTATGCATCTAGTGTTGGCAGAATCATTCAGTAACAAGGACCATAAGTTCAACGATGCGTCCACCATCTGTGGTAGATATAGTAGGATGAGGAAGAGTGGGGGGGGGCTAATAGCGTTTCTTTGGTTCAATTGATTCTCATAGTAGTAAAATATTGCGATTTGAAATATTCTGCAAGTATAATTTTCAAAAAAATCATAAATGTTTTTTTTTAGCCATTTTAGACTTTTTCCTGTTATGACTTATAGCTTGTAAAAGAATTGTCGTCACACTTTTTAGTGGCGCCAATCCTTTTAATGGTATCATACCTTTCAAATACATCATACCTTTGAAAGATCTATTTCGACCGATACATCGAAAGAAATCAAGTGAAGGATCTCATTTGAATGGCAAGCCTTGGGTAGAGCAAGTTCAACCTTTAAGAACAAAGAAATCTCATCAGTCCTTAAAAGGAGAGTATAGAACCAATGCATCCCCCCGATAGTCACCTACGGAGCTGAAACGTGGAACCTAACCTAGAGATTGACCCGTAAACTGAGAACCATGCAACGTGCACATAGGAGAATCATGTTCAACTTCACATGGATAGACAACCAGACACAGTATATTAGGAAAAAAACATGAGTCCAAGACATCAAGGAAACTCAAATGGCAAAGAGATGGTCGTGTTACAAGAACGGCAGATAACCGACGAACATCTCGACCCACAACATGGACCCCCAGAGATCAAATGTAGAACCGAAGCCAGCAGAATATGAGATGGTGAGACGAACTAGACAGGTATTTCTATTATAATTCGGCCTAGTTGTTTTCCATACCACGTTTTGGCCGTTGTACTCTAGGGCCTTCATCAGGTATCATCTGGTAGGTGTGGGGAAGTAACGAACTGGACCCTTTATTTAACTGACGGGGGTATATAGACTGCACTCCCCTCAAAAACTAGCAGTAGTAATATTTTCGAATTATTATTGTCTCACACTGGGATTGAACCTAGAACCATTTGATTACCTGCAGTAATTCTGTCTAATTTTCTAACCACTACGCTATGTGTCCATGAAGATAGTCCGAATAATAATAATAACAATAATAATACCGCATCTCCAAAATTCAGAGAAACACGAACTAGACAGGTTTATGCCAAACTGATCCCTAAGCAGAATAAATGTTTGTTTCTTTGAAAATTCAGATTTTGTCTGATTACTAACAAATATAAGGTGAGAGAATTCGTCCAGCGATCTCCCCTCTTTTCCATTGTTTTAAGTGATCACCACCAACAGAGCATGCTGCCAAAAGACGTTGGTCACATGATGGTTTCTACTGAGTGATTAACCAGACTTGTTTGTATACTTTTTCACACGAAATGAATGTATTATGTATCGTTATTGCTTGAAGGCTGCTGCTGCTGGTGGTGATGATGTATAATTATGTATTATCATGTATAATTATGTACTAGCATATATGATGTCAACTCAACTCTGTTTTAAAGTGTTATCAGACATAAAGTCTCAAGGGTTTCCATGACGTAATCTCTTTTGTTAAAAACCCTATAATTATTTTTTATTCGCCGTGTTAATCTATTTCCCATGGAACAATTCATTATATCTTTCAGGTTATGACAGGAATCAGGCAAAACAGAGATACAACCATACAAACAAGTATACAAATAAACATACTCATTTGCACGTATAACCTTTATATGGATAGATTATTATGTATTATGCACAGAAATTAATAAACAATATTCGAATCGAATTTTATGAAGAAGAGAACGTGAGAACTTACAACCTCCGGTCGAACGGTCTTCTATCCAATCCATTAACTTGTTGATCTAAATCGAGCTGAAACAAATGCATCATTGGATAAAAGAGAAAGAAATTAATTAAAGCAAAAGCTGTTGAAATTATTTAAGAATCAGTTTTAGTTCCACTAAAAGCATCCAATATAATGATTATAAAAAAAAAAGAAATTGAGTTGGTAAGAAATTTCTCTGGTTCATGGCCTTTTATTTCTAGTCCTTGGCAACGGTAATCCGATGATCACGTGATGTGAGATTTGAATGTGAGAAAGGAATAAGCGATTGGCTGATTCAAGGATTAGTGCCGGAATGTAGGAATGCTTACATTAATTACGGATTTAGAATGATCAGATTAGGAATCCGGAACATGCTTCAATGCGGGAGTTTTCCATACTTAAGCCATTTGAAGGTACAGAGATTGGATCCTGTACGCGCAGACGTGTTTTTGAGTGTGATTATATGTATATGAGTGAATGAGAGAAACAGACGATGCAGTTGGGAGATTAGACATCTGTGTGAATTTTAATGTGAACTACGTAATTATAAGAAATAAAACAATAATCATAAGAAGGTAAATAATTATTTACTCCATTTGTGTACGGATGCTTTCTTTTTGGCTGCGAGGGCAATTTTTGTTTCTGTTTTCACAGAAGAGTTTTCTTTTTCAAAACACTTATTGTTTGTTCTTTACAAACCTCAGTATTTATGATGGCGTATTAAAACGGCGGTGGGGGTAGGCTTCTTTTCAAAGTTTTCCTACAAATTGATCATTATTATCTATCTTTATATAAAAACAGATACGCAAAAATACAGATAGATAGATAGATAGATAGATTCCCGGAGAGAGGGTGAGAGATAGAGAGCGAGAACGAGAGAGATAAACATAGATAAATAGAAAGGGGAGAGAGGGGAAGAAAGATAAATAAATAGAGACAAAGTGAGACAGATAGATTGATAGATTGAGAGAGGAAAGGGGAGAACGAGAGAGAAACACAGAGAAAGAGGTGGAAAGATAGAGTGCCAGTGAGATAGAGATAGGTAAATTGAGAGGGGGAGTCAGATAGATAGATAGATAAATAGATAGAGGGAGAGCAGGAGAGAGATTGATCTGTTGATATTTCTCTGTTCAAATTGGATTAAGTACATTGGACTTGATAAAAACAAAATTGTCTATTGAGCGCCTTGCTAAATGCAGATTAAGTGAGATTTAAGGGGACCCACTGGATATTAATTGGTTAATTATCTAAATCTATCCCCAAAAGAGATTTTATGGAAACAGGAAACTGAAAAGCACCTTATTATATGCCAAATAATGCGACCAGAATGTTTCTTCTAATCTGATCAATGTGGATAATAGATGGTTTTCTAGATATGATTGTAGGTTTGCTGATGATGTTTCTAAAGGGTTGCCGATGGATGAAGAGGTTACTAATTCATTTATATAAAAGAGAAAATGAAATACTCTTCTTTTTGAATTCAGTAGGAAAGACTCTTGTTTAGATCAAAATAAAACAAGGGAGAAGAACCATAACTTTCCTTCCTAATTCCATTGTTTAACATAAGAGGGACGGATGGAACGATCGAATGGTGTCTAATAGTAATGATACCGATAAAAGGTAACGGAACATTTAATGATATGAATCACCTCAGGACGAGATTGAAAATACATTTCAATATTTATCAACGATAGGTTGATAGAATCAAAGCATGCAGTTGAAATATGTGTAGTTGATAAAAGAAACAACAGAGAATATAAATGATAATCGTACCTCACATAAATGAATCCCCGTAGCTGCGCGTGTACCAGAACTAATTAAATGAAAATATTTTCTAAACCTATCTAAAAATATCTATTCTAAAATTATCTAAAAGAAATACCAGTACGAGATTTTGGCATTATTGGTCCAAAAATGACCATACAGACCGAAAAAAGTATCCATTTGAAAAACCAAAAAAATGTTCTTAGATAGTATATAGTGATGTACTAGTGTGTATAGTATATGTATATGGATATTCTCATGCGCATTTTCAAGGTTGTAGCCACTTAGATGTGACCAGTAGCGCTGAGATACACACACAGACGAGGAAAGAGAGAATAATCCTAATGGAGAGCCATTTGCGAAGCTACAATGATTCGATATCCTAAAACGATATAAAAGTATTAGGCACAAAAGGATTGCTTTTAAGAAGATCTATAAATTCCGAGCGAAAACCTCTCCTAATGTTGTCTGCATAAGATGTGGAGAGAGAGAGAGAGAGAGAGAGAGAGAGAGAGAGAGAGAGGGGGGGGAGAACGACTGTAACAAGCGATATCGAGTTATTTCATTCCTAGAAGAAAGGTCACTGAAGATTTAAAGCATTACATATGAAGTTAACCCTTCGGTGACCTTTCTGATAACGATTTTATAGAATGTCTAATCTTGGGTGCGATTTCGTCATCAATAATTTAATTTCTTTACGATGGTTTTCTAAATCCTCACATATGTTATAATTTCCATTTTTTCCGCCGAAAAAAAATCATCATCGATGCGAAGTGAAGACCTACTCACAGAACCTGTTTGGCAGAAAGGGTTAGCACCATTTGCAGTTTCTTCAAACGAAGATGCCTTATAGATTGTTGGATGAAATTAGATACTGGAGACTTTTGGACCAAAGCTCAACTTTTATATACATCAAACTATTAAAAAAGGCGCCCTCACGCTGGCTATGGCTTCATACGGTCCTAAGCAGACTGCTTTAAAACATTCCAAATTGGCTCAAAGAACGTTACAATACTTGAATGCATACAGATGATTTTAAAATTTTCACCTCAAGATTTATTATAAGAGCTTGAAACTAAATTTATACATATCAGTTGACTCCACCTCTGATATAAGTGGAACTGTTATTATATTATGAAGTATTTGGTTAATTTAGTTACTTGTGTTGCGAATGAAACCTGATGTGCTTTAAAGGTTATGACTAGAGGTAGAATTGCCAGCTGCGATACTATCACAGTAAGTCATTATTATGGGTTTCATCAGTAGTTTTACAGTAGCCTCGTTTCAGGAAAATTAAACACACGACAGATTTCTTGCTACGTTACTCTGTTATATTCACATATTCTAATATCAATATTTTTATCACTTCATAATTTTAATTGATGGTGAAGTATATCTTTGGCCAGTTATTGTTCTATTTATGCGAATATGTATTCTTCAACAACATTTCATTGCATATAGTTTACAAATATACACAGATTATTTCTAAAGAGAAAAATCTTGGTTATGTCTATATTTATGGGGTAAAAATAGAATTGCAATGTATGTTAATGATGTGCGTAAATAGAATTTTAATTTGGTAGGAAGCTAACTTTTTCCTTCTATTACAGTTATGTCAGATAAGATTTAAGTAGAATTTTATTTCATACGGTTTATGCATGAACCCAGATTATATTTAGAATTGTAATTTGTTATGAGAGAAATATGTTCTTCTTGTTACAGATATGTCATGCAAACATGTATTGCTTAACATGATTCATAAATAAATGAAGAAAGCAATATTTATTTTGAGTAGGTATTATTCTATGAGGTCTTAAGAGATTCAAATCATATATTTAAAATAAGACATTTTCTCCATCTTAAATGTGTTCATCTTAAAGTATACCATGTCAATATCAGATGATGCTTAAAATGTACTTAAATGATTAAATGAACAAATGAAATTAAAGAAAGTTTACATTCAACTGTTTTCTGGGAATTCAATGCTCAAGCTACAACAAGGTAGAATTTCAGCTCTCTTGGTCGATATTTAAAGAATTGATACAAAGAAACGAATCGAAGCTAAATTCGTGTAATTAAAGCGGTTAGCAGTTATCCTACCTCCCACTAAATTTTAGCGGTTTATCAGTTTAGCGTCTTCGTTAGCTGTACTCAACACTGCCTAAAACTAACAATAGCCAATGAGATATGAATGCATATAACAGATTCTATTTTCACTCGAAACTGTCGTGATCCTTAAACTGTCTGTTTCATGCACATATATTTAAGTCTATTTACAAATTAATGTTTTTCTTTGTTATTAAACATATGCTAATGAGTGTCCTTATCGCAGAATTAAGCCTAGGAACAAAGCATTCAATTTTTGTTCTTATGATCGAATCTCTGACCCGTAGAATTATTTTGATCTCATGCATTCTCGCTTCTACATAACTGCGTTGTCTGTAAGTAAAAAGGCTGCATGAACAAAAATAAAATTTCCTCTTTCAGAGGATAGCAACTGATCTGACAAACATGACTTAGTGCAACAATGCGTACAAACATTTTTAAGCTATGTCAGTTTTTATTAAGTCCACAAATTGATAAGCTGGGGGGGGTTATAATAGAGAATGTATTTTGATGTATGCCTGTCCAAGAAGAGTGTCTCGTTCTGCTGTGCATATTTGCATCATGTGACAGCGCAAAAGATGGAAGATGCATGCGTGTTTAATCAATTTGTCATATCTATGCCAAGCTGGGCCTCCATTTTGGCATGCTTAATATACACAATAAAAGTAAAGAGTAGCATTTGATATCAGAAGTGATGACGACGGCACCGAAAATAATGAGAGCAGCCATGTTGTTAATGTTGCTTAAATGATTCTGATAGAATATTGATTAAGAACCAAGAGATGATAATATCGTTGGTGGAATTGTTATGATATTTTGGAATCAGAAATCGTCTAGATAAAACATTTTATTGGCAATAGAGGATTGAATAATGATAATGGCAGAAATAACAATGACATTAGAAGCGAATAAAATCTTTTTTTTTGAATGGAAGAACGTGAAAAATGGAATCGACAGAATAACTTTACAACTCATCTGTCGATTATTTGATTTATTCAGTCCTGAAGTCTTCCGGAAGGCATGAGCGCAAATTTATCAAAGTCCTGTGGTAGTTGTTGTAGTGATATTAGTGTTATTGTAATTGTGATAAAGCTGCGAAATCAGAGGATTTGTTAGATGAAACCTGTTGCAATGATGATTACATTAGAAGTCGGACTTCCGGAGAAAAAAAAGCTGGATTTGTCCTAAATGCAGTAGGACTGAATCAGAAGATTAAAGATTAGTGCAAGTATCAATAAACATGATTTATTACTTTTGAAGTGGAATTATCTATGATTTATTTTACCTAGTCGTAAGATTAGTAGGATTTAAATGAATGAGTCACAATTTAGTAGCAAGAAGACTGACAATTCACTTGTAGGATTCAATTGAATACTGAAGATTTCATGAACCTACGAAGGTGAATCTTTAAGTTCACAGCCTTACACTCAGTTTTTTGGCCGAATTTTGATATTAGATATTTTCTGTATGATAATCAGTCTATGTGATTAATATTCATCACTGAATTGATTGAGTGCATTATCAAGGAAGGAGATTATATTGAACAATAAATATGAGTTGTATCGAACAAATTCTTTACTCTTTCTAAGATTTCAGACTTATTGATGTAACTACGAATATATTGGATTGATGGAAAGTTTCAAGTAATATCTTTTACACAAATTTAGAAAAATCTTATAAACGTTTTTCCGAGCATAATTTTTTATGAATTTATACGGAAAAGTGATAAGCTTATTTTATTTTAGCAAAAATAATCCCAGAATACAAAATATACACTCGATACTGTTTATTCTTCACGCTTAATCTGGGAAAAGTAGATGCAGAAGCCAGATAATGATTTATTGAAGTTTATTTTGATGATACAGTAGGTGCAAGCATATCAAGAATGTTGCGGAAACTGATAAGAAAAACTTTTTAAGAAAAAGGTGGAACAAAGAAAGTGAGAATTTGCTGAAAAAATAGAAGTGAGTTAGTCAACTGTTTTAGGTTGTTTACAAGCCCGAGGGAAAGATTCACAAGTTCGGAAAATGGGTTCCACCTGAACTTACAAAAAAGAACATCTGTAAGCATTTAAATACTTATTTCCTTTTCTTGTTCGACACAGAAAAAGTCTTCTGTTAAGGAGTAAATAGACGTAAGCATAAAGTCACTGTAAATACTGAAGAGGAACATTCATGTATTATTGATTTAGTCATTAGTGATTGGTTAATCAAATTCCGTTTATACTAAACCTTGTTTCCGTTATGAAACGCCTAAACTAGAGGATCAATTTAGCATAAACCTACATTGCAAACTGAACCCACCGCTAAAAGAAGAGGGATTTTTAAAAAAACATTTTTTCGGATATTTTAAGGAGTAAATGTTGTTATTTCAAGCCCTCAGATTGTACGTGCAATACATGCATTCCCAGCCAGCCAGCTGGACTAGCTTGAAAAATGAAGAAACCTATGCTAAGTTTTTTGTTGACGGTTTCTAATTAGATTGAGGAAAGCCGTCAACATCTGAACATCATTTCGGTATCAGCTGGGGAAAAAATTCATCTCTGAATTCTTTATAATGAATTGCTTGGACTCGAACGAACTATGTAACGCTGTAATGGGCCATCGGCTTATTTGAATACTGCTTTGGGACGAAAGAAATCCTTTCCTAAAGGCATCTTCGCCTCTCTATAAGAGGCTCTCTCAGTCGGTCGGTCAGCCTCCATATTGTTTCACAGCTGTTTTGAGTCAGATTTACTTGAAGCTCAGTAGAAAGGTGTCCCTTGAAGAGATGCTTCTTACCTAAAATCATCTTCCACTCATGGTCAAGTGATTCGGTAATAATGGCGTTTAAACTTTATAGTGGGCGCCTAATTGAACTTCCGGTTCTTGTTTCCAGGCGAGGACATCTATCTGTGATATTGTTGCAAGACAACATCAGTATTCCTATTGTAAATGCAGCAGGTGATCGTGGAACTGGCTTGGGTGATTCTTTCACGTATGGCATATCCTCCAAAGCATTTACTTTCAGATTATCGATAATTTTACTCCGTACAACACTTCATATGCGGTCAGCGCTTCCAAAGATTTTATCGGATCAAAACTGGAATCGTTCTTTTATGATGGAGAACACAATTTGGTTGTGTTGGTCATTGGTAGCCAAGAAAAATACTTTCAATAATTTTGCTAGGAATTTATTTGAATGAAAGATTTTGTCAAGAAATTTCGAATGGATATATATATATATATATATATATATTATATATATATATATATATATATATATATATATATATGTTATAAATCGCGTTGTATTATTTTGAAACTCTATTTGGAACGATATCCCGTTATTACACGGTGAATGGACCATTTGACCAAGACAACATTGATACATTCACCGTCTAATAACGGGAGATCATTTTAAATAGAGTTTCAAAATCATAAAACACAATTCATAATTATTTTTGTCAGATTATACATCCATTTCTCTATATATGTATATATATATACATACATACATACATACACACACACACATATATATATATATATATGTATGTATCTGTACAAAGACAAAAGTCTGTTCATATATATATATATGTGTGTGCATGTATTCTCGCATGATTTTATGTGCGTGTGAAAGAGAGATTCGATTATAGTGCACAGAATGAGATGTACATGACTCTGAATGAAAGAAAGGAATCGTGACCGTTTTAGATGGAAATTATCTGATGTCTCCTCATTGGCAAGGGTTCACTTGAGGCAAATCATAGAAGAAAACCCATTTCTTTGCAAAGGTTGGAGAAAAGTTAATTGGCTGGATGAGAATGTCGACCAATCCCATTGAAATGATTGGTAAGAGTTATCATGCTTGAATTTGATGAACAGAAAAGACATCTTGCGAGGCAGATACTGACCTTTCAAATCAGATCATCATCGAAACCACTGAAGAATCTGGCGGCTCCTTGGCGAGCACAGTCATGCATCCTCCATGGGGCAATGTAGGCTTGAGAAAATTTTGTTATTCGGCAGCAATATCGCAGAACAATTTTGTTGCTGCTTATGGCACCTGCTATTCCCAGACGGTCACCAATCTGACTTCTGACCAGGCCCAACCTTGCTAAACTCGGGTGATCATACGAGAAGTGGTGCATCCAATGCATTTTGGCTAATTATATAACCTTCCATACATTTGTCAGATTAGTACATTAGTTACTGTGAAACATTCTAACCTATCCAACAAATCAAAAACCTGAACGATCGTGTTTGTGTCAATATCATTCTTGATGAAGGAAGTATTCTCTTCGGGAAGTTTCATGGATTTATTGCAAGATGATCGCTGCCATTCAAAACGAGTATGGCATTTTCTAGGAGAGCACACCGCTGTTTGTACTCCATGAAGCAACGTGTGTGTGTGCTTGGTAAGATATTCTATTAATAGGCGGTAGAGCATAGACAGAGACGATCGCAAAACAATCTTGTTGTTGCACCTGCTATTTCCAGGCGGTCACCCTCTGGGTAATGACCAGGCTCGACGCCGCTTATCTTTGGAGATCGTATGAGAGCCGTTTTATGCACCGCGAATCGGTAGTATGAGAGATAACGGAAAGATGACGGGAAGATGGGAAAAGACAATCACTTTGTAAACAGATAAACCATAGCTTTTACAACTGGTATCTTTTATATAGTTGCTATCTTATTTTAAATCAAAAATATCAAAATAACAATAAATGTTCAAATAAAATTCAGTCTGATGAAAAATTGAAACTTCAAATAAATTGTTCATATACTTTTTCTCGAGAAAAATGGAAGCACAAATAAATCATAGGTTTATAATTGCACACACACACACATACACACACATATACATATACATATACATATATATATATATATATATATATATATATATATATATATATAAACGTACATAAAGATGACGAATGTTTCTTGTTTCTAACGTCATGTTTTATAGACTCCCAAACGGCTGCACCCTACAGCTGGCAAAGTTGTACACTAAAGTAACCCTGGAATCTAAAATGAACATAGTACAGTTGGCACTGATCTATAGTGACCTCCTTAAGTCAATTTAGGGTCAGGTCAACTCGGCATTTTCAAATCTAAGAGAGTCTGTTTTATGACAGTTTTGTTTTTTTGTGTATGTGCATAGGCCCCACTGGGGTAGTAAACGCCCCCACTTGATTATTCTTTTGAAATTTATACGAATCATGATTTGCTTTCCTTTGTTGTTATAGTTTGATTGTGTGTGTCTGTTTGTGAAGCCCAACAGGGGTTTGCACGTTGACACAACCTTCCCCTTAATTATTTTTTGGAAATCTATTTAAAATATTATTTTCTTTCCTGTGTTGTTAAATATATACGGTTTTTTTTGTTGTTTTTTTTCTTCGTGTATATATTTAAACTTATAATATACATAGGAGACATATGAGATTCTGCTGTACAAACACATACATGCACACACGTGCGCATGCGCACAAATACCTATATTTGCCTCCGGTGCATGAAATTGGCATTTAATTTACTGATATCTTAATTTTTTCTAACTTAGTATATTTTATACATCAAGAAAAATTCCCCTTTTTATGGCAAGAAATTTGGATGAATTTTAAAGTTTCGGGCGTTTTTTCTCTTATCAAATGCACCGCCTAACGAAATCCAGTCGAGCACTTAACTCGCACATCGATATAATCAAATGATTTCCTTGTGGCGTTATTTATATTGATATTACAGCAGTATGCGTTCGGAATACAGAATGCATGAGTAATGCATCGACAGAGAAAAAATCGGCAAACCAGATAATAATCAAAGCTTGCAATCTAACCTTGAACTTCTCGGAATAAAAGAGTAAATACATTCTTGCATTATGGCACAAAATAATCGACAAATATGGTTGTATTGTGAGATCATACTGTGATGCTCTAGAGAGAGACGGTGCAGATTTAGAAGTTATAAAAAAAGATTCGATTTCAGGGTCCTCTAATGAAAATAGATTTTATTCCAGGGTCGTCTACTTTGTTGAAAGCTGTTCGTAAATATATATATATATATATATATATATATATATATATATATATATATATATATATATATATATATATATATATATATATAATTAGTCTAGTCGTTTTTTCTAAATCCACGAAACAAACATATGTATACAAAAATTTGGAAACTAAATTTTTGCTCGGACCGAATTGCCAACGGTAGTGAGCGGAAAAAGGATGTTGATCGAAAGTTTTTAGAAAATTGCCTCAGTTGGGATTCTAACCCACGCTATTTCCCATGAAAGCAGATTATGTAGCAAACGTTGAAAAAGCTCCCTAACTCGTCCCTCCTTTTTCCAATCGCTGGCCAGTTTTGTTCATATGTTGTGTTGGTTTCAGAACTACTTGTAATTTTACGTATTTCTACTTATTATGAGAAAATTAGTTCCCAAATTATCAGTCTTTATTCAATATGCCATACTTATATCCATTTCTCATCATACTGTCGAAATGAAACGTAGAAATACGTAAAAGATGTAAGTAGTTCTGAGATTGGCGGAACGAAGAAAAAATTGGTCTGCGATCGGAGAAGGGAGGGGTGAGTTAAGGGCGTTATTCCGATCGCTGCTCACCGTAAGAGTGTCGGTAGCTCAAGAGGATGAACATAGGATAGGTAGGGCTGACCTCTGGTGACTACTAATGGTCAATTACTCTCAGATCAATTTTGCATTTTTAAATCTGAGGATGATGACTGCATTTACGGGCTACACATTTGTGTACACGGGTAACTTGACTCCAGGATGTTGTACTAACCTTTGGTGACCTCTAGGTGTCAGTTGAGGGTTTGGTCAGTTTTGGCATGTTCTAATCCGAACAGGACAGCTATACCCTATGTGCTGCAAATGTGTGCGCAAGGGTAACGTGGCCCCAGGATGATGAAGCTGACCTCTGGTGACTGCTAATGGTCAATTAGGGGACAAGTCTTTAGTTTCTGATTGATAATGCATTTTTTAATCTAAGGGTGATGGCTGCATTCTACGGGTTTCAAATTTGTGTTCAAAGGTAACTAGACCTCAGGATGAACAGGAAATACTGACGTTGTAACCTCTAAAGATCAATTTGGGAATTTTCATATCTAAGTGAGACGACTAATTTTCCTATTGGTATCAACAATTTCTATGAAATTTTTCAATAATTTTTTGTGCGGATCCGACTGGTAGGGGTACACCCTTATTCGACTTTAGAAATTTACTGTAAAATACAGTTTGGTTTTCTGTGTGGTCAGATTTGAAGATTCTGTGTGTATGTGTGTGGTGTGTGTATATGTGTGTGTAGGCTTGAGGGTGGAAGGCACGTGTTAGCGTACCCGAGCCCAAATTTGAATTTATGAAATCTCTATAAAATGTAATTTGTTTTGCTGTGTTGTGATATTTGAAGTTTTTTTTTTCCTGTATGTGGACCGACTAATGTATTTCAAGTTTTTGATGGTGCGTCTTTAGGCCCGACGTTGAGAAGTATTACATGTGAGTGCATCCTTCACATTTTATTAGTTTTATAAAATGCAATTCCATGTGTTGCTATATTCAAAGTTCTTCCAGGTCAATGCAGGACCTTCCCCAGGATTTGCCACACTTCTCTATCATGGGCGTCGCGGAGCCAGTACTTCCTGAACTTGTATAGCTCGTCTCTCCATCTAATATTCTGCCTGCCTCGGTTACGCATGTGATCTGGGGGGATCCATGTCGTGAGTCATGATGTCCATCGGTTCGTGATGTCCATCGGTTATATATATATATATATATATATATATATATATATATATATATATATATATATATATATATATATAATTATAACTTCTGTTATATTGAAACTCTTATTTACCTCGTCATTGCATGGTGAATGTATCATTTGGCCGAGATAACATAGATAAAGGAATTAGGGCTGCTGGAGGAATCGAACTTGCGACTGATAGGGTAGCCGTTCTTACCATTGTGCTAAACAGTTGCTGGTAATGCAAAGGCCCAAATAACCGTTTCAACTTCATTTTTTTAATTTTGCTCATTCACGATCTATATTTGCGCTATGTATTTCTTTCAACGCGACAATTACATTATTAGGAAATGGACATATGATCCGACTGGATGATAATAAATTGCATTGTATACATTTTCTTTCATTGTTTATTTTATTTACATTGTCTAGGCCAAATGATACACTCAATGTGAAATTACGGGAGATCATTTCAAATAAGATTCAATATAACACAATTTATAATCATTCTGTTGGATTATATATCCATCTCCCATAAACACATATATGTATATATATTAGAGTGGAAGAAAGAGATTGAGAGGGGCAAAAATGTGAGTGAGAGTTTTTGTCTGGAAACATTTACACAAATACAACGAATTACACATAGAAAACAGACTCAAGATGAAAGGATATGCATTGCCTGCGAAATTGATTTCTAACAGTTTCAATTCACCTCACTGACTATTATTAGTATCTTAAAGTTTTCAGCTACATCTTTGAAAACGAAAAGAAATCAATGTCTGCTTTTTCTTTGTAGAAGATCCATTAATTTTCCTTTTTTTTTAAACAAAATATCAATGTGAATTCAAAACAGTTATTAAAGTATGATAAACGTTAACGATAATTCTTTTGATCGGGATAAACGGAGCAATTGGAAGTTTTTAACACTTAGAAGAGCCAAATAAATCTGTATGAGTTCTTTGTTTCGAGAAATTACATGGAGTAATACAGACGAAAATTTCAGTAGAGGGGAAACCGGAACATAGTGGGTCACGGGGCACAGTGAATCATTATGAACTTTTACAAATGTGAAAATTGGACGGCTGCTACTACCTTTTCTCAAATCAACTCATCTGCCATCTTATTTTGTGAAAGACTTGCCTGCTTGAGCGTTTCTGCACAGTGAGAAAGCTAATTTTAAGTTAAAAGTAATATTCAGAGGAACACTCAATTTACAGAGCGACAACTATTCAGAATTTCCTTATCGTCCTATGAGAGGTAAAATTAAGGTTGTGTTAAAATCATTTATTGTCCAATCACTGTGCTTGCTCTTGTTATCTTTCTCAATGGTATGTGTGGGGCACAGTGTGAATCGGTGCACAATGGATCAGATCTGAGACTGAACCACTTCAATTCTTTTAATTAAAATTGCTCCTGTCAATTCATTTCATGTCGTTTACGAAGAAACCAAGGGAACATTTTAATTTTACTCTTGTATCATTCTTTTTTCTCTTCCTAAATTACGTTTGAGACTTCGTGAATTTGGTTTTGTGTTAAATGGTTCTTTTAGTGTGCCTAATATTTGCCAATTATTGTTTGGGAGAATTTTAGGATCGCACTTTGTAACATAGTCAACTACACCACCATACTTTAATGAAATGTGTAGTTTTTCTTTCGGTACTTCTTTGAATCATTCAATGCCATGTTGATTCACTGTTCCCCGGCAGATGATTCAGTGTGTTCTCATCAGAGCAGTGATGGTCAGCATCACAAGCTCGTTAACCATTACTGCACTGGTTTTGAAACTATGGATTTCATGAATTCACTAGTATTAAAATCTTGCTGTAACATATATAGACAGAGACACAGAGAGGTTACTCATGCTTGTGCCCATTCACAGATAAAATTCTATTTGAGGTTTTATCAGTACATGAAATAAGTAACTACTGATGAAGACTGGACAATACTGTTGCACCAATATTTCAATTGTAGGTGGCCTACGTACCTTAAAAATCAGCACTTGCAATTCTAATGATAACCACGCAACTATTTCAGCCTCTAAGCAGCCAACTGAAAGAAAGAAAGAAAAGCACAATAAGGAAGAGATAAAATCTAAACTATTTGTGAGTAAGAAATATGTACCGGGGCAAATTTATTTCTATAAACCCAATCTTGAGGCTACGAAAGTGTTAAAAACTGTTCGATCGTTCCGATTATTCTGATCAAAAGAATCATCGTTAACGTTTATCATGTTTAAATTTCTGATTTGAATTACATGGATTTTTTGTTGAAAACAAATTTATGAAAATTGATGTATCTTTAACAAAGAAAGTGCAGACATTAATTTCTTTTCGTTTTGAGAAAATAGAACAGAAAATTTAAAGATACTAAACAATGGCCGGTTGTGTAAATCGAAAATATGATAATCTCCCCGAGAATCTATTCTTCATCTCGATTTGTGCTGTTGATTTATTAAATCAATGAAATGAAAATCGTTTTATAGTTACAGCTCCATTTTTATCAATGGGGCAGAGTCAAACTATTTGCATGAATTTAATTTCTAGCACCTATGATGGATAATAATGGGAATATCAATTAATCATCTCTATATATTCAAATATTTTGGCGTACTTTTAGCTAATTTTGACTATTTTAGAGTTTCAGCACTTGAAATGACGGAGGGTCAGTTTTCTAAGCAGGCACAACTGAAGCTGTAGCCAGCGTAAGGGTGCTTCTATCAGTTCTATGTATATAAAAGTTGCGCCGTGGTCCAAAAGTCTCCAGTACCAAATTTCAACTCAATCCGACAATCTAGGAGACTAATTCATCGGAAGAAACTGTGAATGGTGCAGACCCCCCTGCCGAATGATTTCTGTGGATAGATCTTCGCTTCGCTCTAATAAAAGAAAATTTAAATTTTCGATACAATATTGTGCTTTTTATAAAGCTGTTCGTGTCAATTACATATTTATAGCAAGTTCGATTGATGATAAATGCAGAAAGAAATGAGAAGAAACAGAAAAATAAAAACGTCTGCTAATCAAATGAATGACTCATAAGTCTGTCATTTATTTCAACACATTGTTTTTCTTTTGCTCCTTTTCTTGGCGTCTATTTTCAACTCTTCCTCTTTCAATGAATCATTCAACATAATACTTAGTTTAACTTCTCGGAAGAAGAGTATTCCTTAATAAATCAGTAACAATTTAATAAAACCCAAATCATTATCGAATCATCGTAACTCTACACGTCCTTGTGTGTATGTATGCATATGAGTGTATGTGTGTGCCTGATTGCTCCTGGGCACATTTTGGTGACAACGGCCTTGAAAATTTACATGAATACCTAAGTAGACACCATTTAAAATGTTTCGTTTTTGCTTTTTTTCACGAAAGTGATTTTAGGATGTTTTTGACCAAATCTTGTGCAGATATTTTTTAGATAATTTTAGATAAAAGATCTATCTTTCAAGATGGTTTTAAATAGAGATCTATTTTTTAAATAATGTAGATCATCTTCCAGATATCTTGTTGCGGGTTACAGGTTATTCTTGCGAGGTACGGATATTTATAATGCCGTTGAGAGAACGATAGCACAGCACATAATTTTACACAAGAAACTTATCTCTAATCACATATCTAAATATTTATCTATGGATATACATATAGATATCTATCTCTCTATCTATCTATATATCTATATCTGTATCTATCTATCTATCTATCTATCTATATATATATATATATATATATATATATATATATATATATATATATATATATATATATATGTGTGTGTGTGTGTGTGTGTGTGTGTGTGTGTGTGTGCTACGGTGATTCATTTTTCGAGGTATAGATATTACCACTCAATTTCCTCTATTGCTTCCTAAAACTGGATGATAAATAATTCACTTGGGATGAAATTCCAAAAGAGCCTGCAATATTCTGATTGGCTAGTCAAGATGCCTCACATCTGAAGACTGAATATTTGTCTACTTATCTCTTTACACTCTGTTTTATCTCTGTTACTCTTCTTCAATTTCTCGATAATTTCAATTTTATTTGGCTTTGTTCATTTTCTTATTTCCCGTATACAAACTCATAGAAATAAACAAAGGTAGTCATTCATAATGTTCTGTGAATGATTTGAAATTGGTCTGATGGACAAATTTTCGAATATATATGTATGTGTGTGTGCAATAAATATGAAGACATTTTATTTGCTCGGAACCAATGTTTATTTATCATCATCAGTCTCTTAACGTCTGTCATTGGATATAGACCTTCCCCAAAATTCAACACACTTCTCTATCACGGGCGTCGCGGAGCCAGTACGTTCTGAATTAGTCTAGCTCGTCTCTCCATCTTGTACTTCTAGGTTCTATGTTTCAGCTCCACAAGTGACTATTGGGAGGATGTATTTGTTGTATACCCTCTTTTTAGGGTTTTTGGGATCTTCTTACTTTTGAAGGTTGGGCTTGCTCTGCCAAAGGCTTGCCACCCGAGAGTGATTCTACGCTTGATTTCTTTTTCTTTTGGGGATCTCGTGGAGATCTGTTGTCCTACGTAGATATGGTGGTCTGCTTTCTCCAGTTCTGTTTCCTCGATTTTGATCTTAGTGTTCGACGTGATTGTCGCATATGATCTTCGTCTTACTGAAATTCATGTGTAGGCCAACTTTCTTGATCTCTTCATTTAGTTCATCTAGCATTAGTTGGAGGTCGTGTAGGTTCTCTGCAAAAAAGACGATGTCGTCTGCGAATCTAAGGTTGCTCAAATATTTGCTGTCTATTTTGATTACCATATTCTCCCAATCCAAGTTTTGGAAGATTAATGCTACAGCAAGTGGTGGCTTATATTCTGCTGCTTTTTCTTACAGCTGATTTATCGAGTGCAGGTGGTCCATGGTCGAGTAGCTTCTTCTAAAGCCAGCTTGCTCCCGTGGTTGGTTTTCATCTACAGTTTTTGCGATTCAGTTCAATTCAGTTCAGACTGATCATCAATTGCATTATATTACATTGAAACTCTATTTGAAATGATCTCTCGTTATTTCACGGTGAACATATCAGTCAGTCGGATCATACATTAAGTTGAGAAATGTTTTACCTATGTTTATTTGAACGTAGAAACAAACATTGATTGAATATTTCTAAAACTAATGATCTAACACTTCCAAAAACATATTAAACAAAATCTATGTAAAAAAATTAACTAGAAAAAAAAAAGACTACGCGTGCATAGACAACATAGGCAACATATATTTAAATCAATAAATAATCATGAATAACCAGAACAAAAACAGAAAAGAACGTTAATTGTAACTGCAGGAACATTGATGAATGCCCAAACAAAACAGAACAATTGCACCCAAAACAACGTAATTTGCAAAGCAACTGATTGAAGAACTGCTAAAAAAACAAAAGAAAAACGAACTAATCGATCTACTAATAGTAGAAGAAGACGGAATTCCCACTTCAAAATTACGACCAAAAACCACCATGAAAATTCTAATGACTAAATCAACATCACTAAAAAAATACTAGATATAATTTTTGAGATGTTTTTTTAAAAAAAGATATAGATAAATAAAAAAAATACAATAAATGAAACAATAATTCTCCAAATCAATCACAAACATCATAATGGATTTATCAAAATTATAAAAATTATAAAAATTATCTCAATCTTAATATAGAAAAATGAAATAGATACAAAAAGTAAAACAAAACATCGAATATAATACATAGAATTTTAAATCCAAAATATATAAGTAAGAAAGTAAATATCAGACATATCAACCCGAAATTAGACTGACAAAAAAATTTGAATTAAAAACCAACGTGAGCAAGGTAACTCAAACCTGATTCAAGTAAAACCAAAATACATGGGAAATTATTCAATCGCGATACCACCTGTAGAACGAAATTCGTGAAACATATTTGTTGTGATGACTATAAGTATGAAAACTATATAATTATATTTATATATATATGCATATTATTATGTCATCCACAGACAGCTGTTTCGATGTATTACATCTCTTCAGTGTGGCTATAGACTTTCCATTATTCCACCCAGTACCGCGAGGCAGAGTTGAAACCTACACTTCAGACCTGCAGGCCGATATCCTACCTCTGAACTACGAGTAAGGCTAGATGTAAGTGATATATTTATTTACACAGAAATCCTTCATCCATCAGAGTAATCTATTCCTATGGAAATATATATATATGTTTAAACCCGAAATTCCAATTCAACCCATTATTCCCGGTCTACATCTGCTCTATTCGTTTCTTTCAACGCGACAGTTATGCAGAAGAAGTGGATATATGATCCAACAGAATGATTATAAATTGCGTTATAGTATATCACATGGTAAATATATTACTTGGCCTTGACGTAGTAAATAGAATAAACAATCAAAGAAAATGAGGCTGCTGAGGAATCGAACATGCGACCGATAGGGTAGCTGCTTCAACGTAACGTTGCTCTTACCATTGAACTAAATAGTCACCGATAATGCAAAGGCCCAAATAACTGTTTCAACCCAAAATTCCCATTTTTGCTTATTCAATTAGAAACTATAGACAGTAAATGAGAATTAATTTTGTTCCAGAACTTCATGCATCAACAAAGAAAGTTCTAGAATGTTCCCGTGAAAACTTCACGTGGGAACGGTTCAATCAAAGTGTTTATTCGCCCCATCAAATACTTTCAACAAAGTTCTCATCATTATGGCTAAAGCTAGCAAGATCACAATACAATAATGCCATTAAACAATTAAGCAACGTTCTGACGGTTTGAACTACAACAGCATTCCTAAGAAATCAACCATTTCCATCAGTTCCATTGACTCAATTGTATAAAAGTGGAAGAAGTTCGGAGCCACAAGTAACTTTGCTGAAAGTGGTGCTCCATATAAAAATATCTGAATGAGCATTTAAAAATGGAAAGGGAATCAAACAATGGTTGTTGAGTTCTGCACACCTGACAACTTTGCTCACTGCAAAGCAACTTGAGAATTGTTAGCAAAAAAAAAAACCAAAGTAGATGTGTTCTAATAGTCAATCCTGATTTAAATCCCATTGAAAATGTTTGGTAAAAGTTTAAAGAAGTACAATCATCAAATGCATCCACTAAATCTCAAGAGGGCTTAAAATGTGTTTGCAATGGGTGAAGATTTTAATTGATTCCGAGAGTTGGTTAAGTTTTATCAAAATATTTCTCAGCAGTAATTGCAAACAGAGGTTTGGCAACTTAGAATTAATCTTTTTAGATTCATGTAGAAGAATCTAATGTTGGTTTTGTTTTACGGTTTTGCAATACTTACATTTTTTCTTCACTTCCCGTATTTCACATCAAAAAGTATTTCCTGTGTTTATTTAATTTCAATTTGTTTACGTAAACATTCTATATGGTGATATTGGTTGGTGTATATTACATTGTTTGTTGCAAAGGGAAATACGAATTTCATCGGGTAACCTTTTGTTTGTTTTGTAGTTTTTTTTAATGAGCATAGTCCAAGTTTCTAATATATCTCCATTGTACCCTGAGATAATATGATGTAACTATATAACAAATAGATAATTTTGAAGTTGCATTGTGCTCAATAGATATCTGTTTTCTCTTCTCTTACGTTGAATTAACTCAGAATTTTTATCCATTTCCACCCAAAAAAATAATTGAGCATTCACAACTTAGGCTCAACCTTGCTATGGTAGTATCGAAACTCGTAATCCATAATCTTCAATGAAAATCAGGTTTTATTCAAAACAAAATTGGCTATTTGCCCGATCCCCTACGAGAACAGAGTGTGACACAAGGTCGTTTTAATGTGGGTATACCACACATCCAAACGTGTGAGTAGGCTATCTGCAAAAATTATCTTTAGTCCTTGAAACTATTATCGCAGGAGCATAAGAGCGCAAATCCTGAGCCCTACATTGAGCAGTACCACATCTCATGAGGAAAAAAAACCAATCGGCCATGGTACCACATCTGCGTCCATCTGGTCATATATGGTCCTATTTACCCGAGCCCCCCCCCCCATGAGAACGGGATGTGACACAAGGTCAGGACGTATTCTGAGCCTCTTGGACTGGACTACACATAGCAGTGAGGCAAAGCCCCAATCGGAGTTGACTGCTTTCTATAAATTTAATTTCTTGCCCTTATAATTAATTTCAATTGGAATATTCTTTAATTATTTCTATACATTCAAATACAGCTGGTTTACACTGTTTTAGAGTCTCTGCATTTAAAATGGTGGGGTCAGTTTACAAAGCAGGAACGCCTGAAGCCATAGACAGTGTCAGCCTTGGTCCAGTCTCCAGTACTAAATTTCATTTCAATCCGACAATCTATAAGGCAACTTTGTTGAGAGAAACTGTGAATGGTGCAGACCCCTTTGCTGAATGGTTTCTGAGAGTAGATCCTCGCTTGGCTCTGATAAAACAGTGGACAACAATACAATTAGGATTTAATAGTTTTTTCCCTTGAGAGATGTTACAGACTGGAAATAAAGCCATTTATATCACGTATTATATAAATGGATTGATGAGTCTCTCTTGCTTTTATTTGGAAGCAGTTATTTTCTTGGTCTTGACAGGGCAAAATTCCGAGTGAATGTTGTTGTTATTTACCTGTGAGTACACATGCACTCTGTGTCTGCCATTGAATCACCATTCTGTTCACTTGCTCGTTCTTCTGAGTCAATTCATCGATTTATTGATTTGATATATAGTATTTCTTTCTTGTTAAGAATCTTCCTTTTGGTTCGTAGCAAGATTACATTCCATTCTCACCACAAATAGGTGAAGAATCGCGCCCAAGCGAAAATTGCATCCTTTAGAATATATTGTGAGGCATAGTGGCACAAAAGAAACTAGTGTATGTCAATTTCCATCGAGAAATCTGGAAAATGAACGGTGTCGTGCCCCAGTGTCACGTAATGGCTGAATAGGTTGGTTGGTTGAGCTCTTTTCTGGTCAATACTCAACTGGGATCTGTCAAAAGGAATTAGGTCAGCCTGTAAAACGACGCAATGATTTCTCACAACAGACATAAACTATTATTCTGTGTAATAAGCAAGCTGACACGATGGTGTCCCGTTTCGTTTGTTGTTTGGGTTTTTTTTTACTCCATTTTTTTGTTTTTGTTTTGTGGTTGCTTTGTTTTCTTACCTTAGCGATTATTGCACTGCAATCAAAACCTTTTATTCAATTGGTTGTATAAACAAAGGTATCAAACTTCTCAAATGAGAAAACATCATGTTATTACTCGATAGCTGAACAGTTCATAAAAATGAACATTTATTTCTCGTGGTCATCATATATTTCACAAGTGTTTAACAAACTGAGGAATTCAAAGACCAGCTCTCAGCCCAAAGTTTTCTTCTCTTATGAATTATACATAATGTATATCACTGATCCGATGCTGGAGATGAAACCTGCAACCTATAGTCCTACCCCCGGACAGGCAACCCAGTAGAGATTGGAGATATTTTGTGGTTGCTGACTGTTAGTTAGGACGTAAGGGAGATAATCGTGCATGAATCTGCTCTAAAATTTCCTGACTTCTTCCCTAGCCTATTGTCAAATTCAACGACCTTCTACAAAATTTCATTGAAATTTATCAAGATCGTTTGAGAATATTGTGGACAAACAGAGAAATTTTGGAGATATTATGTGATGTGGACAGATAGCAACAATGTAGGGGAAGTAATTGTACATTGATCTGCTCCGATATCTGATTACATTTTCCAAATCTATTGCTCAGTCTTCTGCGAAATTCCATCGTAATTCATAGAGACCTTTTGAATATATCGTATGAAAAGAGAGCTTTGGGAGATATTTTGTAATTGTGGACAGTTAGCTACTCCGAAACTTCCTAATTTCTCTCGTATATTCCTCAAAGGATTTTTGACATCTGATTGTGAATTGCTGAAAATTACTTGCTTTGAGATATATGGTTCTCTCGTAGTCTGTACTCGGCATGGAATTTCCTTTCCAACGATATGAAATATTTCATGGAAAAAACAGTGTTATTTCCAGACAAGGACACCACGGCAAAAATCCACCATTATGAAAAATGTCGCTCAATTCTTTTGAAACTGATCTAGAATTTCTACCCAAAATCCCTTTTGTAAGTCAAATTGGTTTCATTAGTCATCTCAAAAATTCCTCCAGGGTTCTATTACAGTACCAGGACTATTTCAACGTTGACTGCATGCTTGTAAATTAGGTAATAACGCAAGCAGTACAGATTGTTCCATCATTTTTAACATAACAGGAAATACCACGTGTATAATCATTGTAGCCGAAAAAAATGGCCTGCCCAACCCGACAAACCAAGTGGACTGCAGATTCTCCTCTCTTAGCTCGTGTGTGTGTTCGTGTGTGTCCCTTGGTCACATTTTTGGGGAAACGGCCTTAAAATTTGCATAAGTAAACCACTAGACACCCTCTAGAACGTTTTTTGTTCATTCAAAACTAAGTGCTTTTTGTGCCTATAAGGTCATTGTTGACCAACAATGTCCAAATCACGCGCAGGCAATTTTAAATAATTTTAGATAGAAGATCTATTTTTCAAGATGGTTCTAGATATTTTCGGACAATGAGTTATGGTACATGCGCTGACTACTATGATTCATTAATGCGAGGACCGGATATTTTTATCATTTTCAAATATGTTTTTCCAGTTAATGTCAAATTTTTGCTTTGTTTTCCTTGTTGAACTTGAAATCATAAATGTTTTAATAGTCCTGTTTGTTCAATTATCCGAAAACCTCCACGAATGTTAATGGTTATCCACATAATTACAGGAAGTATCTTCCAGAATGTGCTTCTCTCAGCGAACAAAAACTTGATTTCTGATTCTGTAAAGAGTACTTCGCATTATACATTGAATATTCTGGATTTTAAAAAAGAACGCACCGCCTTTTAGGATCAATTTAGCAAATCTATTTCAACCAAAAGTTTAGGAATGAGTCAACTTTCGATTATATCGAAATATTTTTATTTTATCGATTTCTATCGACCAAAACCTCTCTTTCTCACTCTCTCTCTCTCTCTCTCACTCTCTCTCTCTATCTCTCACTTTTCTTGCCTTTTTGTGTGTGAGTATGTATTTGTGTATGCACATGTGTGTTTGTACTTACGTGTGCATTCACGTCAGAACTTTACTCTGCAATTAATTTAGCAATTACATGTGTCTACCTCATAAAAGAGAATTATTTTTCGAAAAAAAGGAAAATTGTAGCAATCATAAAAGATCAATATAAGCAATATATATATATATATATATATATATATATATATATATATATATATATATATATATATGTATATATGTATATATATATATATATATATATATATATATATATATATGCTCGAATATTTCTATGATAGATTTAGTTACAGACCTACTTATATATATATATATATATATATATATATATATATATACAAACAGAGCCCTTTATATATATATATATATATATATATATATATATATATATATATATATATATATATATATATATATATATATATATATATATATATATATATATATATATAAGTAGGTCTGTAACTAAATCTATCATAGAAATATTCAAGCATATATATATATATATATATATATATATATATATATATATAAAGAGCTCTGTTTATTCAGTTATTTATCTTGTTAGTGAACAGACCTTCCATTAACAGGATTAATGAAACAAGCTGTATTGAAGTCTGATTCGATTTTTTTTAAATACGAAAACCTTAATTGAATTTTTTCAGTTGTAAAAATCAAGTCCATTTCTCAAACAAACGCAGAATAACGTCAAGGTCGCTACTGTTGTTTTAAAGGGGAAACAGGCAAGTCCCTCGTCCTTTATTTTTTTTAAACTGTAAGCTTCAACACAATTCTTAAAACATCGATTTTGATCTATTCAAAGATATAAAAATCATATGTTCTTTTATCAAGTAAACAATATCATAAGAATGAACAGTTCGATTTTAAGAAACCACAGCCAGAAGGCTAAAAACGAACCAAAGATAAATGAGATTTACTTTCGAATTAAATTTCGTTTTGCGTCATTTTTTGTTTAAATTTTCAGACTTATTTTTCTCCAACGTTTTCAGATGACGTTAACATTTTGGAATTTTTTAAATGTTGTTTTTCTTGTTTTACTTGCTATCGTTGATGAAAAATATGTATAAGCACATCTATATAAAAACCTTTTCGATCGGTTGTTCGGTCTCAGTTGTGTTGAATAACAGAAATAGGAAGGAGGGGATGATATTATGTTATTAAAAGGGGGGACGCCGTTGAAAAGTGTAACATCTATTCCAACCAATAGTTTTACCAGCTGCTCATAATGTCATAATAGGATATCCAAGGTCCACGTAAAATCCAAAAATAGCCATTTACGATTTTATTTAAAATAATACTTGTGAAGTACTTCGATAAAAGTATATTCGGCAAGTATGAGAATCAAAAGACTTCTTGCTTCCCCCCCCCTCCTCGTGCTATTAGTACCACGAATGGTGGACGCATCGTTGAACTTATCGTTCTTGTTTCAATGTTTTTCCTTGTATTACTTTCTATCTTTAATGAAAAACATTTCCTTTTTTTTTAAATATTTTTATCCAAATATGATATTGCTGATGATATTGCTGCTGGCTAAATGAAGTAAATAAAGAAATCATGCAAAAGCAATCCTCACAGATTAACAGCAGCATAACTAGGTTTACTTTATTTTCAACTTCATTTCATTCTATGCAGTTATGTCAAAAATAATAAGACACGGGACAAAAGGATATTTCATTAACGACGGTTAAGAATTTCTTTAGTTCAAAAACAAATTTAAACATCTGACGTGGAAAACGAATCAAATGGTCATTCAGTACTTTCAGTTCCGAAATTTCAGTCTGTTTTTCACAAACAGATAACAAAGAATCGAGTGCTAAACAATTAGATGATCAAATGAAAATCCACTTAGAGTTATCAGAAAGATTATCAACTGGAGATACATCGAACAAATGTAATAGGGGTTGGCATTTAAGGTGTGAGTATTTAAGAAATGTTTATATTTGTGTGGTGAGCTAGTTTCTTTTGATAGGTGGTTTTGAAGATGTTAATTGAGGTAGAGTTTACTATTTCTTTTGATAAGAAGTTTCTGTATGAAAGGGATCTTGATGTCAAAAGTTTGTCTTTAATATCAGGATGGTGATGTATTTGGCATTTATGACTCTGCTGTTCTTTGTTGCATGGGTTTACTCTGTTTACATATATTGCAGCATCTGTGTCCATTCCTACCATGCTGTGTGTTATTTTGTAAATGTTCATCAATTCTCAACCTTCTGTATTATAGAGAGGTAAGCAGTAGTATCCTTGGTCTGTCTTCACATGACGGGTCTTTTTGATTGTTTCTAACATAACAATGAACTCATCGAGTAGTTCGCCTCAATCCACGAAAGTGGAATGTGACGCAAGGTCGGTTTTACGAGAGGGTCCACACGTATATAAGTGGGTTAGGACAGAAATAACTCTGTTCTTGTCACTAATGTCACAAAGGCGTCAGAAATGCCCTTCCAATATTTCTCCTTAAATTGGAATCCCTAGAAGTGGGCATTATATACTTTTCAGGGGCTACAAGACGAATCTTAGGCCGGGTGAGTATGAGTAGAAACCTTTGCTTGATTCAACTCTAAAAGCTCCCAAATTCATATTATCACTATATAGTAATTATTTTAAACAATCAACTGAAGGACCTCATATATAAGATACGACTCATGCTATATCAAATGACAATTAAGTTTAGAAATCATTACGAAAAGCAACAGATATTAAATATAGATAAATCAACACGAAATTTAATGTTATAAAAAGGCAGTTAGGCACACAAGCTCCACATCATCATCATCATCATCAACAGTCTACTGACATCCATCGTTGGACATAACCTCCACCAGGATTCACCACAACTCTCTATTGTGGGTGTCACTGAGCCAATATTTTCTGAACGTGTCCAGCTCGTCTCGCCATCTCATATTCTGTCGGCCTCAGTTCTGCATTCGATTGCCAGGGATCAAGTTGTGAATCGTGATGCCCATCGGTTGTCTGCCATTCTTGCAACGTGGCCAGCCCATAGCCATTTAAGTTAAGAGTGGACATAAACGTTTTAAAGCTTTTCGACTTCAACTGCATCTTTTCTTTTATCTTATCACACAGATATTGTCATGGGATCTATTTGGTACAGCCAATTCTTTCTTGGAAAATTCCTTTGTGTATGAGACATTTATCGTTTCAGTATAACTGATGCTTCATTTAATAAATTAGATTGGCCTTTTGTCAAAAGACTACGTTTTTTAATTCAACCGCTTATCCACTTGAATGTCAAATATCGAATATTTGGTGATTGAAGCTAACATTCTTTAATTTTTCAACTAAAATGCAACGTTGGAAAATATCTTTTTCAAATTCCATGTATCACGAATTTTGTGAGCCTTGTTAACGTAGTGGAAGTTTCTAGGTCTTAAATAAACAGAAATTGAATCTCACGTTCGATACTTCGCTTTTAAACTGTGATGTGAAATTTCATGTTTAGACCAGATTTGAATTGATTAATGGCGTTTGTAAGGAAGTAGATTACCCGATGAAAGAGTGGTTGAGAAGTGATAACGTTGCTAACGACGAAAGACAGCTGTCATTTTAATAAGAGGGAGTATAATAAGAGGGAGAAAGAAAAAAATAGAAAGATATGATGTAGAGAGTGGGCAAAGGGAGAAGAATATTTTTTTTATGTCGCACTACGTCATATTATTCCATTTTTAAACATCAATTCTCGTAATAAAAATAGAAAAGTACGAGAAAAAGAAAGAAAGCAGATACACAGTGTTTATAGATATAGAATGTATTTCATATATATCTATAACTTTTTTATTTTCCAATATATTATGTTTCATTTCGGACGATATCTTCCGTTTTATTTTTGATGCAATGCAATGTCACGGTCGTTTTAACGAGGACTAATCTTTAAAATGGAATTGGAAACAAATAGTTTTATTACGGGAACAAATGTAGATAAATATTGCCAAATGCTGTCAAAAATTGTACATAAACGTCGCAGTTTCTTGACAGAATCTGTTCTTTTTATTGTTTTCTATTCCAATAGACTCACTCAAAAAACTTGTTTACTTGACCATGTTTCTGAAATTGATTTCTGTCCTGTAAGTGTCTTGAGATATTTCTTTATCGTTAACAAAAATCTACCTCAGAAGAACAAACATTTGCCGTCAGCACTACAACTTGAAAGCTCAAAGCATTTCACAAATATGATTCCATATGAAAACGGACAACGGCCAATCAGACGGAGAAATCGTGTGGTGGACACAGCTAACGAAAACGCTAAACTGATGAACCGCTAAAAATTTAGCGGAAACAAGGATAACTGCTTACTTTTATAGTGTGAATTTAGCTTTGATTAAGTATAATATGTGGGTTATAATAGTGAGAATGATTATTATCATAATATAGAGTTGGCAAACGCAAAATCTTTTAGTGACCGGGCTTAGTTGGAAAAGGGGAAGGTTAAACCATTTGCTTTAATTTTTGTTCCCATCACTTGATGGCACCATTGTTGGCCTCATTTGGAGAAGAATGATTCGGCTATTTTCTGCTGTTAACCATATGTGTTGAAGCACAAAAAGTTTTGCATGAAATACGTTTTCCATCCAAGTTTTTCACCTCGACAAACGATTTCTCAGTTCATGTTGTGTTGTGCAGTTGATGATAGTGCGATCTACGTTTATGAGAAGTGGCAATGGACCGTATATGTACTACATTTCAAGCAGTTTCTGTCAGAACTTTTTCTTGGAATAGAACGTAAAAAAAGACGTGTCTGGCGCTGTTTAGTACATTGTACGTGGGGCTACTTGGTACATTGTAATTGTATGCAGTTCAGGCAGAGAAGAACAAAAATACTTTAAAATAATAAAACAAACTTCAAACTAGTAATTGATTTCGTCATTCTTTTCTTATTGTTCTTTTTTTTCGATTTTCTACCTTATAATACATCACTGACGTCCATTCACTTATAATCCCATTCGTCCTACCAGACCTACATTATATTTCTGAAATCTTACTTTTTACTCAAATACATTCTTCTATCTGGTTTAAAATTTTATATTTCTAATCTATGTCAATATAATAATCACATCTGTACGTGCAAGGGAACTACCTTGTCCAATCAGATTAACAATCCCTCTAAAATAGGTTCGTTTACTTTTTCCAAATGTTTAAATAATGAATTATACAAATGTTTCAATTTTAAACGATGCATCCAAAGGAAATTTCTTTTCCATGGTAAATATTTGTCATATTAGCGTTTTAATGAATTTAACAGAAAGTTACAGCCATCTAAGTCCGAAATATACCAAATAGCCCTGGTCTCCCTTAATGTTGATTGTGATGGCAATTAAGATGATGCGTCATAGGGGTCAACTTGTTGACGATAATAATCTTTGACTGCAACATATGGATGAATTATCGCTTTTGATGGCAGTAATTATCATAAAAATAGCGGTAGCAATACATTTTGGCATAATAATGATACTGATAAAGCGGGTGTATTATTCAAGGAGTATTAAAGGCTTTTCTTATTATTCAAGTCTTGAAAATTCCTCAGGAGATTAAGAGAAAATAATCTCAGTGAAAGAATGGCGTTGAATTCAAGAAGGAATCGGTGAATCCTGGTAGCATCCGGAAGCAAAGGGAATGGGTCTAAACAGACAGATGTATCAGCGAAGGGGGATTAGGAGAATGAATTAATTAAAGAGAGAGGAATATGCACAATTTGGTTCAAGTTAATAAAATAGATGAAGTAATGGAGAAACGAGGGGAAAAGAAAAAGAAAAATTAAGAGAAAAAAGTGTAAGAGAAAACGTGACTTAAAGGAGAGAAAGAAAGAATTAAAGAAAGAAAGAAAGAAAGAAAGAAAGAAGGAAAGAAAGAGAGAAAGTCAAATAAAAACTTACCATCACAGTCAATACTTTAACAACTGTAGCGTTAAAATTCGAAGTCTTGTAAAAAAGAAATTCCATTGAAGAATAAATATGGTCAAAATAAATTCTATTTACGACATCACTGGCGTTTACACTGGAAAACATCACAAATGGAGTAAGAAAACATCTAAAAATATCTAGAATCTGAAGCATCCAGATGTTATTAATAAACCCGACAAAATAAGACTGCCAAAAGTTAAAAAAAGCCTTTTTTTTACAAAAATAAAGAAGAAAAATTTTGAAGGGATCTAGTGGAGTACTGATGCCAATTTTCAAGTCGCTAGGCGGAACAGTATGACCAGGAGCGCTGGAACACACAAGAAAATACATGCACGTGTACAAAAGGATAGAACCCTCCACCATCTTTGATGCCTACGGTTGTTCAACTAAGTGGAAAAAAACAAAAAAACACAATATGAGAAAAAATAAGGTAAAAAGGGAGTAAAGGGGAAATAAGGAAACGAAAAGAGGCAATATAAATGACAGAGAGAAAGAGAGGGAGAGAGAGAGAGAGAGAGAAAAGCTAAGGTGAGAAACGACCTTCAATGGAGTCTGACAGTTTCCGTTGCATTTGTCCTCTTAGAGATCCTGGCAAGTCTCAAGTCTAATAGAAACCAGGACTTGATTCCAACGAGTTGTTATGACCACACCCTTGGTAGGATGCAAGTCCACCGAAATTATATTTCCATCTTAATCACACAGCTGAGAGTGTACTCAATTAGCTGCTGAGTGCACAAGGAAATTCGTCCGAATGAAGCGTTTTCAGCTCCATTTGCATATACCGAGAATCAAACCTTCTGCATGTGAGGCAGGTGTGCCAACTGTTATACTATCAGAAAGGGCTGAAAAGAAAACTAAAAAAGGTAAAAAGAGGTGTAAATGTGAGAAATTGTGAAGTGTTAAGGCACTCTGTAAGAGGCCAGTCAGCGATAAGTAAACAAAGAGAGAGAGAGAGGGGGTGCGGGGGAGTTGACGATAAATCATGTAAGAACAGAAAGAGCAATACTGCTTGAAAGAAAGAGAAATACTGCTCAAGGTAATGAAATATCCGTACTCCGCCATGAATCACAATAGCCTTCATATGTACCAAAACCAATGATCTATAAAAATGTATTTAAAAAGATAGGAGAAAAATTTTTTTTATCATCAAAAAAATTGAACTTCTAAAAAAATACAAGCACAAGATTTTGGCACTTTTGGTCCAAAATGACCAAAGAAGCACTTTTGGGGGTAAAAAAAAACAAAGAAGTTTCTAGATGGTGCTCAGTGGTGTACAAATATTCAAGGTTGAAGCCCCAAAAATGTGACTAGGGCCGCCTAGAGACATATGCACATAAGCATCCAAACAAGAGAGAAGAATCTGTTGCCCACTTGCTTGCTTGGGGGCTACGGTGATTTGATATGAATGATGCAAGGTTTGAAAAAAATATAGGAAAGAAGGTTTAGATAGAACCAAAAGAAAATGTGAGTGAATGAAACAGACCAGAAAAGAAAGAGAGAAGGATGGATGAAAGATTGTGAGAGGAATGAGAGAGTGGGTGGTCTGAGTAAAGAGAAGGAGATGACAGGATAGAGTGTGAAAGCAGTAAAAGCCAGTGAAAAAACGGTTGAACCAAAAAAAGCAATAGGGAGAAAACATGAGAGGGGAACAAAGACAGGACAGTGAGAGAAAACGAAAAGAAAAATACAAGAGAGAGGGAGAGTGAGGGGGAGGAAGAGGGTGCATCTGAATGCAACAAGTGAGAAGGGCATTAAGGGGAGACATCAAGAAGAGAGGGAAAGAGAGAGGCAGGGGAGATCCACTAAATTCGGATTAATGCTCCGTACATTTGAGAGAGAAAAGACATTTAAAGAGATTTGTGATCGGATAAAATGGAGCCGACGGTGACGGAAATGGTTCGGGCAAGGAAAGGAGACTAATGATGGCAATAATGCTGCTACTGCTGCTGCTGCTGATGATGATGATGATGATGATGATACCATGGAGAGTTCGACAGAAATAGCGGAAGAGGAAATTGAATGAACGGTCTGAAAGGAAGTAGAGCCCTAACCAAGGAATTAAAGAGGACGAAAGGAAGTTCCTTTATGCTGGCTACGGCAACAGTCATCCATGCCCAGGCCTCACATATCACATAAGAATGAAAATGAAATTCAAATGGAAGGAAACAAAGTGAGAAACCCAAATGCAAAATCGAAATAAAAATACGAAATGAGATAGATGAACCGTAACCATTAACGATGGCGAAGGTGCAAGTGTTTATTCATTCGTTTGTTTATGCTTTCCAGTGCTCCTGGCCATGCTGATTTATCCTTCGGCTTGAAAATTGTTATCAATATTCCCCTAGACATCTAAAAGTTTATTTTTCTTAATTTTTCGAAAAAAAATCATTTAAACCTTTTGGGGGCCTCATTTGGCAGGTTCAATAATAACATCTAGATTCTTTAGAATCTAGATATCTCTAGATGTTTTTTTACTCGTTTTTAGATGTTTTCTGCTGGGAAACACCAGTGATGTCATGAATAGAATTTATTCCAACCATATTCATTCTTCGATTAAATATTTTTACATGACTTCAAAGTTAGACATTACGGTTGTTCAGTTATTGGCTATGATGACGAGTTTCTCTCAAAGCTACAATTAAGTTGAAAATTCTTGATTAAGTAGAAAAATGTAAGAATTAAGAAACTTGAAAGGACAAAAACATGATGACATAATGATTTAGAACAACCGATGTAGCGAATGATAAATAAAATATCCGTGCCTCACAAAAATGAATCACCGTAGCCCATGCATGTAAAAGAATTTCATTCATCTAAAAGAAAATATCAAATTATCTAAGAGGAATGGATCTTTTATCTAAAACTATCTTAAAAAAAAACAAAACAAGCGCAAGATTTATATATTGTTGGACACAAAATGACCTTAGAGACTCCCAAAAGAATTTTTTTTTGAAAAGGGAGGAAAAAAGCGTTTTTATATGTTGCCTAGTGGTGCATTCGTGCAAATCTCATAGGACCCTAAATGTGACATGGGGCACCAAGAGAGAGAGAGAGAGAGAGAGAGAGTGAGAGAGAGAGAGAGAGAGACCCCACGCACAAGGATACAGATAGGCAAAGGAAGAAAAATTGGTAGTCCACACGGCTAGTTGGTCAATCGCGCTATTTGTAGGGGAAACTGTGATTCGGTACGAAAACGCCTCCTGGACTCTGGACTCTGAACTCTGGTGCATGTTAAGCTAAAATAAAAACAAAAACTTAAATTAATTCTGGAAATAAAAAAAAGGGTTAGTAAAGAGTATCCTAAAAGCAACGCTTGCCTTTTCCACAAATCAAGGTTACATTTTACAAGATTGGCTTGATGACAATTTAGATGGACGCTGGCTTGGACTACGTGATACTGACAAATCGCTGTCGAAATCATCTAACTTAACCCTTTCATATTTTATCCAGTAGGGACTTCTAAGAACATGGTGCATGAAACAAAAGAAGGCACCATACAAAAATTGAAAATTAGAAAGGACGAAAAAGTTGTCGATAGTAGGCTTTGTCAGAATGCGTGCAGATCAGTAGTTTGCTATCTAAATGAATGCATCAAAATGAACGGCAGTCATATTCGACCTTACAAGTAACGCATATTCTTATATCAATGGCTATAAGATCTGTGTGATTTATTTATTGCATCAATAATTTCTTTTGGACAAATTGGGTGTTACTCTTTGAATACCTTGTACATAGCATTCAAAAGTACGACCTGAAGCTTTAAGTAGCTACCATCTATCAGTTCTAAATCCAATTTTGATTATTGGTAAATGGCTAGTTTTACACCATATCTCTTTTTAACCAATTCGTTTTGTTTTTTTTCTTGGAGACAGTGGGGGTGTGAATACAGTGATATCTAACAATTAAAATAAGTTATAATGGAGCATCTATTAGCAAATAAGAATGAATCAAAGTACCAAATGTTACGGATTATCATCGCTGAAAAGTTCCTTCAAATAATAACATCATCTGAGACCATTTTTAGAATTTTATTGTGGATTAAATAGCTGTTTGACTTTCCAGTTGATGTTAGAGCCCAGATGGAGGCCTGTAGTTTGAATGCTGATTTCCTATGTATATAGGCCAGTCTTCATCATCTGAAAGATTAGCGTAACACAATCGTTTTTCTCATTTAACCTTGTGCTGCATTAAGTTAAGCTTGGCAAATATCAAATATGCGGAACCTGGGTTGCCATTTGGTAATAATCATGACCAAAATTGAACGAATCCAGAACTGAACAAAATTATTTTGTTCCGAAAATGAAGATTTGGTTGTACAAAAGATAACAACCCCTTACAATACCGACGAGAGGTTAAAATTAGCCGGCTCAGGCAAAAACTAAAATCCCTGAAGCGTCAATTCAAGTTACCCAAGGAACAGAAGAAAGCTGTCCGGTCTAACCTCAGAGGAATCATAAGCCATCATAAAGCACATCATAGGCGGGCGGAGTCGCACCGTAGGAAGGGCAAACATAGGGCCTGTAAGCACAGTGCATTCATTGCCAACTCCTCTTGCTTCTTCAAGAGCCGACTTGGACAAATTCGTAGCGGCCACCTCACTTGATCTGCTGAGGAGATCAACTCCATCATGATCGCCTTGCAAGCAACAGGTGACACCAGTCTCGATTCAACCTTAGATGGATGAAAATTCCAACATTAACAGAGGAACTGGTCAAGAGAAAGACAATATATTCGCTAACCCCTTAAAGGACACAATCGCACTCTAACAAACAAAGAGCAACTTGATAACCTGGCTCGCAGGAATTGTTAAATCGAGTCTGCCAGGGATATTAAAGGCCTGTGTGTACCAATACAGTCTTACTGGGGTTACTTTGGCTCCTTCGAGGTACCAATGATAACAGTGGAGGCACTAGAAAGAATCTGCACCCAGTATCTCAGGAAGTGGTTGGTGGTTTTAAATTTAAAACCAGAGAGGTGATGATGTACCACGAGTTGCTTCGGCAGGAATCTGTGTCAACAGGTAGGAAGTGGCAGGCACATGATGCAGTAAACAGAGCAGAGTCAGGACTGTGACACAAAATTATCATAGGCACCATGGCAGTGGGCGGGCAGGATTTGGCAGCTCTCACAAACCGGGTTATGACAAGACCCTTGGAAAATATCAACTGGTGCGAGCAGCGTTGGAGGAAGAACGTTGCAAGATGGCCAGCATGCACCAACAAGGAGTCTGGACCAAGTGGGAATATGCAGGTGCTCAAAAGATCACCTTGGCAGAGCTCTGGTGAGTCGAAGCACTGTGCATTGTTCCTCTTAAAATCTTTGTAGGATGTCCTCCGAACCCTCATCATCATAGATCTTCCCCTGGATTCGCCACACCTCTCTATCATGGGCGTTGCAAGGCCAATACTTTCTGAACTTGTCTAGTTCGCCTCTTCATCTTGTATTCTGCTAGCTGCGGTTGGGCATGTGGTTCCTGGCGATCCATGTTATGGGTCATGATGTCCATCGATTGTCTACCATTCGTACAACATGACCAGTCCATTGCCAGTTGAGTTTTCTAATGGATTCTATGATTTCTCGGACTCCTGTTTTTTCCCTAATATATTGTGCTGTCTTGGGATACCTCCATATGAGGTTGAGCATGATTCTTTCAAGTGCACGTTGCATGCTTCTCAGTTTGAAGGTCAGTCTCTTGGTTAGTTTTCATGTTCCATCTCCAGAGGTGACGATCAGGAGGATGCATTGGTTGTATACCCTTCTATTTAGGACTGATGGGATCTTCTTGTTTTTGAAGAATAAGCACACCTTGTCGAATGGTTGCCATCCTAGGTTTATTCTTCGCTTGATTTCTTCTTCTTTTGAGGATTTCATGGAGATCCCTTGTTCTGTGTAGATGTAGCAGTCTTCAGTACTGCATCTTCGATTTTGATCGTTGGGTCCTTATTTTCGACATCACCTTTGTTTTGTTGAAGCTCAAGTAAAGGAGAACTTTCTTTCTTCATTTAGTTCGTCTAGCATTAGTTGGATGAACTGAACTATGTAGCCTGATAAATAAGCTGCTGTGACTCTATATTTGCTCAAGAATTTTGACGTATACAGGGTAATAGTGTTCATGACCATAGTTGAAGGCCTTCTTGAAATCTATAAATGCTACAGCGAGGGGAATTTTGTATTTTGCTGTTTTCTCTTTTTGTTGTTAGATCAAGTGGAGATGGCCCATGGTCGAGTAGCTTCTTCTAAAGCCAGCTTGCTCCCGCAGTTGGTTTCCATCTAGTGTTTTAGTGATTTGGTTGGTGATGATATCTGTGAAAAGTTTGTATGTCAAATACTCCTGCATACCAACTCTGCTGTCTGAGCATATCCCCAGTTAATGCCCGAGGACTTTGGGGGAAGGGCAATATCGCTGGCGTCATGACCAAGTTCTGCGATCTTCGGTGGACACGGTCGGCATAGCAAACGGTCTATCATCTTCTTCGGAGCCAGGGAAAGTTACATCAGCTGAGTTCCTCGATTGTGGATAGGGGTCTTCTAGCGACTGTTCGTGACTGGCAGCTCCAAGTCAAATAGGTTCCCAGAGCACATCACAGCCCCTTTCCTCCGCCCAGACATACCGTTAACATCAGTGTTCGGAGCAAGTGATAATGATGGGATTGAGGGTGGGGCTGACAAGACAGGATTCAAGAGGCCAACAAAAGCAAAATAGCGAAAACTGCAGAACTTGCATCAGTGCTGCAGCAATGGATGGAAAGCCCGATGTGGGTCGGTTGAGGATGGGTGCCGGGGCTTCGCTTCACTACAGAAATATGAACCAATCCATTTTTCCTTGAAGCTTAGTCTGATGATAGGCTCCAAGTTATTTGATTATTTTGGCACTGATCTGATCTGATGATACATTTCGAGCTATTTGTTTGCTTCGGATACAGAAGCTACCTTATTTGGTACCAAGATCATACAAATTCGGTTTGACGATGAATTTCAAGTTACTTATTTATTATGGTACTGAAGCAATAAAAATTTGGTCTCGTTTTGCAAAAGACACTTAGAAGACATCTGGAAACTCTGTACTAAACAAAGAAGAAATAAAACTTTGGAAAATAAGCAAAAAATGTAAGCAATGAAATACTAATTTGGGGTTTTAAAAAATAGAAGAAAAATAAAGAAAATGAGAAGAAGAAGATGAAGAAGAAGAAGAAGAAGAAGAAGAAAAAGAGGAAAAAGAAGAAGAAGAAGAAGAAGAAGAAGAAGAAGAAGAAGAAGAAGAACTGAAGTCTACGATGCAATAAAAATGGAATGCAATAGAGAAAAAACAAGCACAGAAAAGCCATAACGCAGGTTACAGGAGGAACATCCCGGAAGTTGCGACCAAGCGAAATGGAAAAGGCGGGAAAAAATGAGCTGAGGCAAAAATCCGACGGGATATTAGATTAGGCTCTGGGGGAGGGGGAGAAATAAAATAGAACGGAGATAAGATTGCAAGGCTTTGGGGCGGGGTGATGGAGGAACGGATTAAAATAAACCAGAATAAGGCGTTTATGCGCAACACACAGCACTAACAGCAGTGGGTATGAAAGATTACAGGTACAGTAATTCACAGAACGTTGCTATTAATCTGGTTCGCTAATTTAAACTGACATTCCGCGAGAGTACAAGAGCCCATCAATCAAGGGTATGGGAAAGACGAACGAATGAGCTCGATTCAGGCACAAGACTCTTCCACTCTCTGAGCTTAACGTTAAAAAAATAAACAATTCATAAAGTGCAAGATGAAGAGGAAAAATGAACGATGGATGAACAGATTAAAGCTTATTTTTTAAGTCTCTTGGTTTTTTTATATCTTACTGTTCATTATACAAGTTCCTTAAAACGAACACCTTTAGTCAGTAGCGTAGAGCCGAAAAAAGAAAAGTAAGTCAACGCTGCCTGTTCGAGCGAGCGTAGAGTTCTGATGAGTGAACCAAATCTCTACGGCTTGGTGGTTCAGTACCTTCAATGTATATAACTACGATGCAGCGTTTCGGCTAATTCGAAGGAACAAACATATAATCAGGATGGAAATTTTAGAAGCATATAGAAGGTGAGGGAACACCGCCCCGCTTCCAAAAAGGATGAAGGAATGCCGTTCCTATGCGTTCCCACTGCACTAAACCTCTGCTTTTTGTTGAATTGATTAAAGAAGTCTATTCGAATCACTTTCTTTCATCTAGTTACTCCCTCAACGACTTTTTATTAGAAATGTGGCACTTCGCTTGATACTGGATTTTATTCAGACACAGTTAATGATTGGACAACCGTAGCGTCAACATTTGAAGTTCATGTAAAAAAAATCAAACCAAGAATAAGTATGGTCAAAATGAATTATGTGAATATTGTGAGAATGAATTTTGTTCGATAGATTTTTCATAACTGGCGATTTCCACTGGGAATCATCTAATTTAGAGTAAAAAAAATATCTGGAGATATCTAGATTCTCCAAAATCTACAAACGCACACGCAATTGAAAAGCGGTAAAAACCTTTCGCCACTTTTGATGGCTACGGTCGTTTAATAAAAAAAGTTAATCACTCAAAACTTTGTTTATCTATGATAACATAGGTCTGCGAATTTAAGATTATTTGATTCGCTTCTTTCTTTTTTCTTTCTTTACTCTCTCTCTCCCTCTCTCTCTCTCCCTCTCTCTATCTCCTTCTTCTACACGAATACACATACACACACACGCGCTTGCACACATGCATATGTATGTGTGTGTGTGTGTGTACGTTTTTTGTTTATTTACACTCACATCTTTAACAATCATGCCACACACACACACTATTATATATTTACATTCAATAGAAATGACACGAACAGGGAGTTACGTCTGTTTTCATACTGATCCCCCATCATTAAATACGTTTTGGGAGTAACCTACGTAAGTAAGCCCAGTTTCAAAAAATGAAAACGTAGTATAAAATAATATCAATATATAATACACATAAAACCTTACATAAAATGACAAACTACATTATTATGTAAACTATATAATAAGTAAGGGGGATGTTGTTTGATCAACATTGCAGGGGTGCCATATTGATATAATTGTTCTGTTGTTTAAATCCCCAAAACGGTTACATGGTAAACTACTGATGATCTAAGGAAAAGGAAAATTCACACAGAGTATTCTGTGTAAAACATTTTAAAGAAATGCTGGAGAAATTTATATCGATCACATACCACAAATAAGGTATATATAATTCACATACGATACCATAATAATCAAAGTCTGTGTAAAGCCTGAAAAACACCGAAGAAAATTACACAAATTTGATTGGTAGATATTGGGAAATAAATACTGAAATGAAACGTTTGGAAGAAAAAGGGTTCGATTTTTAGTGTTGAAAGCAGTGAAGTTTTTTAAAAACACACACACACACACATATATATATATATATATATATATATATATATATATATATATATATATATATATATATATATATATATATATATATATATATATAGTTCATAATATATTTACAATTCGTGAGAATACAAAAAGAAATAGAGAACAGATTTTATCCGCTGTAGCTGTTTAATCTTCATGCTCAATATTCAGTACAGTGAATAGGGCTATTATTAATTCTTTTATATATATATGTGTGTGTGTGTGTGTGTGTGTGTATTTACATATGTATATGTGTGTGTGTGTGTGTGTGTGTGTGTGTGTGTGTGTGTGTGTGTGTGTGTAGTATGACTTAAGTGGATATATGAATACATATGTGTTCATGTATGTATGCATTTGCTGATTCTTCGTAGAAAAACACGAGAAATGAACGGACAATAAATGGGCCTTCTAATTTCCCTCATTTCCAGGTTTCAATTTCTTTACATAGCAACTCTCTTTCTCTCTTTCTCTCACTCTCTCTCACTCTCTCTGTTGTTCTCTGTTTATAACACTGCCTCACACTCTTTCCCCCTCTCTCTCTCTCTCTGTCTCTCTATTTCTCTATTTCTATCTGCCTCTCTTTCTCTCTTTCTCTCTCTCTCTCACTCTCTCTGTTGTTCTCTGTTTATATCACTGCCTCACACTCTTCCCCCCTCTCTCTCTCTCTCTCTGTCTCTATCACTATCTACCTCTCTCTGTTACTCTCCTTGTCTCTCTCTCTCTCTTTATTTATCTCTATCTCCCTCTCTTATTCTGTGTTTCTATCACTATCTGTCTGCCAATTTCTCTCTCTCTTTCTCTTCCCCCCCCTCTCTCTCTCTCTATGTCTCTATTTCTATCTGCCTAACTCTCTTTCTCTCTCCACCCCTTTTATTTTTAATAATAACATTCCATTGCTCGCAGTTCATACTTGTCCTGTCCCAAATCATTTATTCCAAGGTCTTTTCTTTCTCTTTCCATTTCTCGAAGGAGCATCACCGTCCCAACCTTGTCAATCCATCGTCCCATCACTCCCCGCACCTACCGTCACATCGAAATCGTTCATTGCCTTGACACTGCAACTACACATGTACGCACAACTACAAGAAAGGCTCAGCACTCAGAACCTGAAAAGTCGGTCTCCTCCTTCCTCGCTGACTTTTACGTCTACTTTCACTTTCACTTTTGTATTTCTTTCTCCATCTAATCCCAACTTTTTTTTTAAACACAACACATTCTTATCCACTTCATTCTCTTGTCTTCTTATATAATTTTTCAATCTTTGTCTTTTAATCACTGCTACCCACAACAGACAGGTTTAATCACTGTTGCTGGGTTCAGGTTATTAAATCTTCTGACATATACATCTATCTATCTATCTATCTATCTATCTGGACTTCGCCCAATCATAGAAAAAACTTGAAAGTTTACACACACGTCCTTTCAAGGGGTAAAGAAAATGTTTTGTTTTTTTTCCCTCCTAAATAGTTTTTTTTTTCCTAATTGGGGTTTCAATATGCAATGTGAGTTCATGCTGAATTGGTCATTAGTATGTATCCAGTTGTTATTTGTTATGTTTTTTGAAAATCCAGAACTTTTTTTAGTGATCACAGCCCAACAAAAGATGAGAGAAGTACCTCATTCATTGATCCTCCCCTTTTCATAATATTTAATTGATCATCCCCAACAGAACATGTAAGGGTGGTGGTTATTCATAATTCCTTTTGGAATGCTAGTTTTATATCCCCCCTCCTTTCTCTGGTTATCTTTGCTCCCCATCTCTTTCTGATTTTCCCCGTTTATCTCTTCCAACTCAACGTCTTCCCCGTATCCTTATTAACTTCACTCTCTCTTTCTTCAACTTTTTATCTTCCTCTTTCTTTGTTTCTTTTTCTTTTTCTTCAATCAACCCTCTATTTTCTCACCTTTTCCTCTTTGTCCTTTTCTCACTCAGCCGCCTTACCACCTCTCCTTCATCCTCCCCCATTTATCTTCGTCATTTTAATCTTCACTGTCAGCACAGTCTCCAACAACGTTCTTATTGTCCTCGCGTCAGTATTTGTTTTTTTCTCTCTCATAAAACCCTACATTTTTTTATTTACTCTCTTTTTTTCTATTTTCAAGGCATCGAAGGCTCCGCTGACAATTATCGACTGAAAAGCTTATTCCAGCAACAACAAAAATAAAACCCTACAAATTCTGCTACCTTTTTTCTCTCGACTGCGACTCCTCCTCTTTTTCTTTTCGTTTATCTACTCTTCCTTCTTCTCGTCCTTCCACAACTACTACTACTGCCTCTACCATTATTAGAACTTCCATCACAACAACACAAGAACGCCTCAGTAAAGTAACGTACACCTCATAAGATCGCTTGACTTGTAGGACGTACAGTTTTCGGTTTTACTCTGCGGAACTTTATGTTTATTCTTTGAAAAGAATCCTGAAAAAAAAGTGTGCGGAATAGGTCTCCCTTTCTTTAGCCTTTTCTTCACTTTCATACAGGTGGACATCTACGATCAAATCATTTTGGAAAATATTTATGGCGTTATAGAAACACGTATTCCTCCACTTACGTTCCTCAGTTCAATCAAGAAGATTGGTACATTACAAAAGAGAGTTGATAAGAGGCGACGATTCTTCTTTAAGGACTAGTTAATTTTATTTTTCAGTAAGTTTAAAAAAAAAAAAAGACTTCCTCAAAACAGAAGGTGGGGTAGGTAGATAGAACAAAAATTACACGTGCGCTCTCACGTACGCACACGCAAAACCACGCATAATCGCTTGATACACCTTTGATGCTTAATTTCTTTAACTATACCCGCCGATAGTGAAAACTTTTTCTCGTTGTTTATCCGATAGATTTGGCATTGTCGTTGCTGCTTGCTGTTGTAGCTGTTGTTGTTGCTGTTGACCAGGTGTGTTGGGTGCTCTGAAGCGGGTACCGTTCAAGTGCGTGGGGTTGCGTGTGCGGGCGTGCGGGCGCATAAGTTACAGCCTTATATCCTTCCCTCCTAGAAAGAGATATCATCCATGCAAAGAAGAGAGGAACAGACGTAAAATAAAACTTAACGCGACAAAGAATAATACTCACAAACACAGCTTGTCAAATAGTCCTTACACGAGCTCTGGAGCATACGAAGGTAGATATATATGTACGTGTTATTAGTTTGTGAAAATATACGCACATATATAGGTATGCAAAAAAAAGAGTGTGTATATTTCAGCATCTGTAACAATACTTACAAATATCCATAAGACGTACAAACAAAAATACTCATTTACTAAATGATTTATTAAGACATCGCACTCTGAAATATTCCGCACACATATATCACAATATAATATAACATTCACATCAACATTAAATCAACTTAGGATAAATCAAAGTGCACACATGTACTAATTGATATACATTTATTTGCAGGGAAGTTACTACACAGGTGATTGTTCTTCTGAAGGATTTTTCCGTCGTGTCCTTTAATGCAAGATTCGATAAGTGACTAAGAAAGTTATAAAAGAATTGGCATAAAAGGAGGGAGACCATACAAGAGGTGAAGTGAAAAAAAAAAGGTGAGAAAATATTTAGAGAAAAAGTAGATTTGGAAAGAAGAGCGATTCTAAATCTAAAGTAGATTAGAGATTTAAAACTATAGGTGTAAAAGAGAAAGTGAAAGTAAGTAAGAAATCAAGAATTGAATTTTTCGCGTTTACGAGAATCCAAAACAGTCAGCAACAACAACAAAGCAACAGAAACAGCTACAACAGTAGAAGCAACAACCATACCAAAAACGTCGCGTTTCAAAGGACTTAAGACAACGAGGAAAAAGCGCATCGATCAGGCGAGAGCTATAGCTATGGATGGAGACAGGGAATTAATCATGGAGTCCGTTGGTAAGTTGTCTACTAGGGGTGAGTTAAGTTCAATATATTTGTCCCAATGAATGTGTTCCCATACGACACTTGGTCGATGACCCTAGATTCAAAACCTTTCATCTCTCTACTTTTACTTTCACTATCGAGATAACCCTGTGAAAATAACTTTTTCTTTATGTTGAATCTTTGTTTTGGTTTTATGTTAAGTGTGTAGTCTTCCTCTGCGTATGTTACTTCACCCTCATTCCTCTTCTCGTCATTAGTTTTCCCTTTTATCTAAGCTTTCCTGTCAACTCAAATTGAATAGCACTTTCTTTGAGACAAACAAATAAGCACAGGTCTCAGATAATCACGTGTGTTAATACGTCTCCTGAAAGATGGCATCCCAGACGAAAAGGCTGATCAATTACACAAAGGCGTGTCTAGATTAGTTTCTAAAAGACTGTACAAAGCATTTGCACGCTTTCACATCTTCCCCCGACTACATACGCACACAAACACATACAAACGTATAAACACTCAATTATTTACGCAAGACTTACATAGGAGTGAGCGTAGTTTGATAAAATATATACACATGTAAACGTGCACTTATAGATGAATATCTGTCTCACTGAATGACGTGAGCACACAGAGGCATGTAAACATACATAGATGGATAGGATTCAGACATGCACACACAGACATACACATACCTCACACACACACACACACACATACACACACACACACACATATGAATATATAACTACATATCTACATTGTATGGTGCCAATTTAATGTATGTTTGTGTATCCTACATACGTAAATATATCCATTTATATTTTTACATTCTCAACTAATTCGGTCTAGTGGAATGCAGAAAAACAGGTAGATACATTGATGTACATAGACATATGCACATTACCTTCTGCGCTAATGAGTTTCAAGTCTTGAGTATAGCATTAAACAAACAATTCTTCCAATCACTCGTTTTTTTTCTTTTCTTTTAGTTTCAAACAATCAGCGTTTAATGATGTATTCTTTATTTTATAACAACAGTATTATATTTCATGATCTTTTTATAGTTAATCTATTTTGCAGAGACAAATCATTATAAGTTTTAGATTATAACAGGACTCTGAAACTACAGACTATCAACCAAATAAACACACCAATTTGTACGTATGGTTTATACATACATATATATATATATATATATATATATATATATATATATATATATGTGTGTGTGTGTGTGTGTGTGTGTGTGTGTATATATATATATATATGGGCGTGTGTGCACGGGCGTATGTGTGCGTGCGTACACTAGTCTAAAGAAAAGTAAAAAAAGTTTGTTACGGATATCGTTTTAAAATATTTTGGTAAAGCAATTTAGAAACACAGTTATTTAAAGATAAGTATACACTGGAATATATATATAAACAAGTGTTCTAAGTAATTATTCATATATATATATATATATATATATATATATATATATATATATATATATATATGTGTGTGTGTGTGTGTGTGTGTGTGTGTGTGTGTATGTGTGTGTGTGTTTGTCTGTGTATACAGCCATTTATTTATACATATATATATATATATATATATATATATATATATATATATATATATATATATATATATATATACACATACGTATATATATATAATTGTATAAATACATATATATGCATACATGTGTGTGTATATATCAATGAAACCAGCCGTGCCTTCGAAAATAAAAAATTTTCGCAGTCTTGTAATAAACACATTTAAATTGGCGTTCTCTTGTGCGCACTTTTTATTTTCATCAAGAGCTAATTCTCTATGAACTGTTTATAGCTATTTCTCGTGGAAGATTCTGCATGAACGTTTTTATTCTAAATCTTATAATTTTACGCAGGTTTTAAGTGTTAAAACTAGGTGCGTTCAAAAATAAACTTTTCCTCGTATGTAATCCAATACGAGAAATCAAAAAACAATCTTTATAAAAGTTTGGATCGTTCGAAATTATCAAAATGTGTTAAGACTTAACGTTTCATTGTACAAATTCATGCATCGTTATGTATATCATTCTTTCATTTAAAAGTAAAAGGACGATATACACCTCTGAGCAGATTCACTGTTTCGACAACTTTTATCATCAACCTTGAGCTGTGGTTACGTTGTTTTCGGGGCCTCGATCGCATGTGTCAGATTGTCCATGGAAAAGTGAAAAACTGTGACATTTTCGGAATATCATTTTCTAACTATGTAACACACCATGTACTAAAACCAATAATTAGAAAAACAGAAAAAATATTTTTTTAAAGTAAAGGAAAAGAACTAGTCTCATCTTAAGGTACTCTTGTCACTTCAACTACGATGATTCATAGATCACAGCAAATATGTTGGTTCCTGCATACCTTGATGAATCAAGAATTGGTGCTAATTTTTCTAGAAACTTACCAGGTGAAGTTGACAGATAAGTTAGTCTCCTGTTTATGTACATATACAAATAAGCATTCATACTATCTTGAATAACCTACGCATGTCATATCGCCTAGATGCATTATTCATCCAAGATATTTTTCTCATTGATGTATATCTGTTCAGGTATACACAAACAGGAAGATAGGCACTAACATACATGCATACAGTCAAGCTCAGGCTTACGAACTTGTATCTCTTCATTACCAATATATGTATATGTTTGAGTTCGTGTTTTTGTGTGTGTTGGTGTTTGCGAACGCCTCTATGTGTGTGTGTGTGTGTGTGTGTGTGTGTGTGTGTGTGTGTGTATACATTCTACGTCAAGTCTTATCCATGTACCAGCTCGGCTGTCAATTGAAAGTCATTTTCGAAAGCGTTTGTATGTCAGTGGGGAAAACGTGAGCACATTTGGTTGCAAGTCTGAGACAAGATAATCATAATCATCAATTCTCTGCAGCAGATATTTTTTTAATGACTGGGCCCTATTATCAAAGAAATAACACAATTCTATCTCCAATAAGTGACAGAGCTCTGCAAGTAGAGAAATAAACCAATTCTGCCCCTATGAAATGACTGAGCTCTGTAAGCAGATAGGTGAATCAATTATGTTCCTATTAAATGACTAACCCCTATAAGCAAAGAAGTAAACCACTTTTGTCCCCATTAAGTGGCAGAGTCTTGTGAGCAGAGAAATGATCCAATTATTATTAAATGACTGAGCTCTGTGGATACAGATATAAATCAATTCTGTTTCAATTAAGTGATTGAGACAAGTGAGCAAAGACATAAACCAATTTTGTCCCTAATAAGTGACTGAGCTCTTTGAGAAGAGAAATAAACTAATTATGTCCCTATCAAACGATTAAGCTATGAGAGAAGAGAAATAAACCAATTGTGTCCCTATTAAATGATTGAGCTCTGTGAAAAAAAGAAATAAACCGATTCTGTTCCTGTTAATTGACTGAGGCCTGTGAGCAAAGGAATAAATCAATTCTGTCCCTATTAAGTGAGCTGAGGAATTCTGTCCAATTAAATCAAATATAGAAGCAGAAACACACACGTGCTTCTG
>OY735232.1:14229292-14381792 GCA_963457665.1 Thysanoteuthis rhombus | reverse complement strand
ATACTCTGAATGTGGGCGTCATTTGGGAAGGGTGCATTTGCCCTCAGGGTTAGGCCTTCTCACTGTGGGTGAGGGGTTTGAAAGTTTACATCTCATCAATTCCAGGGTTCAAGGAGTTGCCATAAACAGTCGCAGCCAAGATGAGTTACAGCTCAACCGCTCCCTGGTCCCTTTTCTGACATACGATATTTACATATATCCCCCACCCTGTATTATTAGGGGCTGTCATAAGTGGATTAAATGGCAGCCGCTCCAACGTAGCATTGCTCTTAACATTGAGCTAAATAGTCATGCAAAGGTCCAAATAACAGCTTTAATTCCTAATTCCCATTTTAATCGTTCGTTGTCAATATCTGCTATATTTTGTCTTTTAACGCAGATAATTGTATCATTTAAAAAAGGTATGTGATCAGACAGAGATGATGATGCTTTGCTTCATATCATTTTGAAAATCTATTTGAGATGATCTCCCATTATTACACGGTGAATCTGTCATCTGGCCTAGAGAATGTAAATTGTATAAACAAAATGAGGCAGTTACAGGAATCGTACCAAAGACCGATAAGGTAGCCATTTCAACATAGCGTTGCTCTTACCATTGAGCTAAACAACCGTGTAATAACGGGAGATCATTTCAAATAGAGTTTCAATATGATATAACTCTTCACAGCTTTGAACACTAAACACATAAAAAAAACTTGTTTTTCAAGAACTGTTTTGTGTCACTTCAGTCACCTATTCCCCAATATCTTTTAATGTGATTTATGTGATTTTCTCCAGTTCTTTCAAGGTTTTACAATACTTTGATATTATGATACTATGCGTAAATTTCCTGTTGTTGGGATCATCAATTGTTCACCATATAGCCGTTTCGGGGATTTGAAAACAAAACAGTTATATTAAGATGGCTCCCAATTTGTATTGATCAAACAGCTATGATTTTGATATTTAGCTTCGTTTTATTATTTTTAGGGCAGTGTCACAATACATTAATGTTTTATTCAATATATGGATGTTATTTTATACTACACATCATATAATTTTTTTGACAAAAGGCTTACTTACGTAGCTTTGACGATGAGGGATCAATAAGAATAAAAAAAAGGATGTGACACGTTGTTTGAGTCACTTCAGTTGATTCAATCTCAATCTGCGTGCAAGCCAAATTATGGTATCAATAAGAATAATAGTTAATCAGAAAAAATCCTTTGAATCGATTTCCTACCTATATATAACCGAATAATTTGACAAAATATTTTAAAGTCACTAACTTTACACTGAATTATCCACATCTTGCAAGAATGAAAGACAACCGATGGACATCACCTCCCACATCATGGATCCCTAGAGATCACATAAGAAACTGAGGCCGACAGAACACAAGATGGAGAGATGAACTTGACAGATTCAGGAAATACTGGCTCTGCGATGCCCATGATAGGGAATTGTGGCGAATCCTGGGGAAGGTCCATGTCCAACGACGGACGTTAAAATGACTGATGATGTTCCACATCTTACACCATCTCATTTCCATCGATATATTTTTCAACTAAATCACCTTTTTATATGTATTTCATTTATATAAGACGAAACCAAATAACATACTAGTAGTTAGTAACACTATATGGACACCAATATACTTCAGGCATTTGTTATCTAATATTTATTACATGTTCAATCTCCCTACACACCCAACTACTTATCATCCAGACAAATGGATCAAAGCCAAATGTTTTCCCGTTCCTGGTTTTAACCCCTTCAATGATCTTTCACGCTGACAAGAGCCAAATCATTTCTTTTGGTTTCTGAAATTCCATGAATACACTAATAGGTCTTATCGAAAGTTACATTACCCAATCTTTAAAATTAGACGTACACTTCTCATTTCTTCTATTTTTCTATATTCTCGTCGACGTATCCTTTAATGTTCATCATTATTTCAGTATGGTCAACCTGATAAGCTTTCAAAGGATTAAGATTTCTGGCCATGGTTCAATTATATTGCTGACTTGATTGGCCATTTTATGACTAAAGAAACAATCCTCGGTATAAAATTGATAAATCCAAGTGTAGTACGCACAATCTTTAAATGTTCTGGTAGTATGATTCCATAAAATATATAAGATGGAATACTACTTGTTCTAAAAGGCATCAGTGGGATAGGAATGAAAATGGGGCTCGTTTGTCACACATTCTATAGCTAAATACTTCGTTTTCGATTTCAATATCAAAATCTTGAAAAGTTGCTTGCACTCCGTTATGTTCAACAATTCCAAGACCTTTTAGGGAAATAGAACTATAAGGTTTTGTGAATTCTCCTCCATCATTAAGACAACACATCATCAATAAAACGTGCACAATCAAGAAATGCACGTGCTCGCTTTATATTAGTTCTAATTAAAGATGACATAAATATACATTCATGTTTATGTAGATACAAATTTACTCAGAAAGGCGCAGGATCAAACCCTATAGGAATACCAATACAGGTCAATTTAGGGACAAAATTATTTTTACCGTTCTATTTGTAAGTCACGGAAAATGGAATTGGTAGATCGACTCCGACGGATTTTTTTAATTTCTTCTAATTCTACGTGCTTTCTATCTATTAGAACTTCAAATCTTCTGAAAATTTGTCCGTTATGTGATGATTTTTTCAAAGTTTTAAGGGATCTATTATCTAGTTATCTAGTTTTAAGGGATCTATGTGAATACAGCGTTAACCCCTTATTCTTCTTCGTCCTAGGCAATCCATGGATGTGAATTTCTCTTATCTACTTTAAGGAATCTAGCCCTAACCTGACAATAAAACATCTTTTTTCTCAAAGTAAAACACTAAACTCCACCTTTTAATCTAACCCAAACTCGAACGCCACTATAAAACACGGGCATAATTTAGATCTGATAATCCGCTAACGCCAAAAAAAGAGAACCTGAATCCCCAATCTTTGAATTTTTTTCACTGTTTTAGGGGTAGGTACAAAGGCTTGTCTATGTGTTGGTGTGCACGCATATATCAATATGCTATATATGAATTCGATATGTACCCATTACATATATGCATACAGGGTGTATTGAATACCATATAATTTATATGACAAAGATTTGGTTGTCTTCTATGGAGGTACCCAAATGGGATAATAAGTCTAATAACAAATAGTGTTTTATTTTTCAAAATTTCCCATTGAAAGACAAGTATTACAAGCAATGCAGGAGGTCGCTTATTTTAAGTTTAACTTGAGTTTATAAACACAATTTGTTTAACCAATTTTAATTGTATCTGCTTGTACGGATTATAACATTTCGTACCACCAAAAAACTTTGATTTTTCTCCGAAAACAAATGAATTTTCTTGTTCTTGTTGATAGTATACATTTGTTCAGATCCTACGAAATTTTGCTGGTGACCATGCCTCCCGACACACAAACACACATACACACACGCTGCCGGCTTATTCCCCCTCCCCCTGGTGAAAATTGTGTCATTTCCCAACCCCCTGCTTATTCCAACCCCGGTAATTAAGCACTTGAGAGTAATCATTCTGTTTCGATTTCCTGTTCGCTCTTACTCATCCCACCACGTGTGAACACGCACCCACACACGCAGACGCACACACTCAGAAACATACACATGTACACACCTGCTCACCCATTTACGTCTGCACGCACGCACGCACGCACGCACGCTCACGTACATACACATACGCTTTCATGCACTCAAGCATACGTGCGATTCATATGCACTAATATGTACAGTCATCTATTTGAGCAGATTCAAAATGCCTGAATTCCAAATATTTCTTTCTGTGAATAAATTTGAAAGGATACATGTACATACACATGGATAAATGAGGTGTGAGTATATATATATATATATATATATATATATATATATATATATATATATATATATAAAGGTTCAGTGCTTTGTAGTGACTCCGAATTTCATGCCAGCGTAATCATCAAACCGTCCGTATTTACTCACTCTCTATCTCCCTCTCTCTCTCTCTCTCTCTCTCCCCTCTCTCTATCTCTCTTTCTCTCTCTCTCCCCCCACAAGAGAAAGATGTGACGCAAGATCGTTTTTAATGTGGGATCCTAGTGCAAGAGATCTGCAAAAAATTGCAAAGGCGCCAAGGCAAGCCCGAACCATCTCTTTTAGTACGATGGGACGGTACTGCCCAGGGGCGTACTGCTCCCCCGGGACTGGTCCAAGTAATTTTTCTAGGCCATCAGTCAAACCGTTGGCTTCCTACGATGACAGTAACACATCATCGATCAAGTCATAGCATTGGCGCAATTTCTGACCTCAGGAAACCAGAGTGTCAGAACGTTTACAACTCTTGCTAAGACGCTCCCTATGTATTGGGTGTTCAAGTTCACGTGAACCTGGGGACTGATGGGATACATGAAAAGTTTTTAATAAAGTGTTTGTTTTCGTTTTATGATTGTGGTATTATTAGCAGTTTTTAAGTTAACTTAGTTGAGTTCTAAAAAACGGGTTTTATCAAATAAGATCATTGATTTATTTTAGATTTAGGACTAATAACTGCTTAATTAATTTCGGGGGTGTTTTTTGAATTATTTTTCATGAGGGTTACTTTTTCAATATCTTTTGGTCGAATTGTTGCTATTATTGTTTGTATTATTATTTAGAATACGATTTCTCAAACAGGAGGGTTATTCATTTATTTTCATGCATTTTGATATGAACTCAGATCTTTTGTTTGTGTTTTTTGTGAAGGGTGATTTTGGCGATCTTTCTTCTGAGCTGAGAGCGCAGTTTTTTTTAACTGTTGTGTAGGATGGTGCTGTTTTTATCATTTTCCATGCTTTTTGTATGCTGAGGTTTGTTTGTTTTTAGGGTGCGGTGATCCTGCATGTATTTTTATAGCGTTGAGCTGTCCGTGTATTTTTTTTTTCTTTTTTTTTTTTTGATCGTCTAAGAATATGTCATGTGCATAATTCTTTTGCTTCCAAGGGCCTTCGGTCATGCAAATATATATTTTATCAAACTTCCCTTTGGATTTTACGGTGACTTGGTACACGACGTTATTTCATGAGCACTTACCGTCTTATGGACACTCTGTGGAGTGATTTTTTTCAAAAACCACGGCTTAAATATGGTGGCATTTACTTGTTAAAGGCAAGGTGGTTGGAAGAGGTGTTTATGTAGAGTGGGTTGTCATTTTGTTTCACAAATGGTTGCTATGTGTCTTCTTGATCGTTGAATATTACGTTTAGGTTTGTTCAAATTTCGAACCATGTTTTTTTTTAAATTGATAGTTTTATTTTATTCACAGTAATAATAGTATAATCTAAAACAATTGAATAACCTTTTTAATGAAACCTCTTTTTCAAACTTGATTTTATGAACTAAAAAACTGCAAAGAATACAACAATCAATAAACGAAAAACGAACATTTTACTAGAAACGTTTCACGTATCCCATCAGCCCCTGCCCTCAGGTGAACACCCTATACATAGAGAACGCCTCAGCAGGAGCAGTAGACGATCTGTCGATTGCACTGGCATGAAACTGGGAGTCACCGCGAAGCACTGAATTTTCTATGTACACCTTTTTACATATGCTCTATCCCCGATGTCGAGCTCTCTCGAGCCATAGATATCTTGACCCTCAAAATTTAATAGCAATGTGTACATTCATGTATGTGTGTGTGTGTGTGTGAAACTTTCCTGATCAACTGATTGATCGATAAATAGACAGCCACATGAATGTGATTTAGGTTCATTGGATTTCATTTCATTTTTCCCAACCAATAAGCTGATTTACATTCACGCATAATCACACGCTAATAATTCTATCAACATACGCACATGCTGAGTATAAACACTCATGAACAGGTATACATAAACAAACACACACACACGTGCACACACTCACACACTTATCGACGCCCGTAAACACACGTATTTACACGGAAGCCCACACGCTGCTATGTGAACCTTTTAAAGCATTGATATAGTAGTGATTTTGTGCGACATTTATTTCAAAATACTTAGAAAAAAGAAAATGCTGGATGAAGTAAAAAAAATTATTTGTGGTTTTTTTTTAATTGCAGCGTGCATTAAAAGGAATCGAATTTTACATCGATTTGTTCATCAGAGATGCCTTCGAGATCAACGCTAGGTTCGATCAAGTGAGATTTAGCTCAGTAGTTAGAAGGAAAGAGATTTAGCTTAGTTGTTAAAAGAAGGAAGGTTTAGCTCAATATTTAGAATGAAGAAGATTTGGCGCAGTAGTTGAAAGAAAGAAGTCTTAGCCCGGTTATTAAAAGAAAGAATATTTGGCTAAGTTGTTAGAAGAAAGGAGATCAAATCCTTCTAAGAAGCAGATAAACTTTCACTTATGGGATGCTTATGATTCATTCCTACATGGAGGTTTATCCATATTTGTGTATTTAGCTTTAATGTACGACAAGGTTTACAAAGAAAAGTTTATAAATTATATTTACATTGAAAACGTCCTTTTCACTGTATTATATGTATCTCCGTACGTAGGTACAAGTAGCCATACACTCACACGTCATACAAACAAGAGTCAATCAATCGAGAAATAAAACAAGCATGTAAACGTCTACCATTTTTTGCTACTGTTTTCTGCCTCGCTTAGTGCTTTTGAAAATGCTCGCTCAAATTCAGCGAAATGCATCAATCCAATCTTTAATGATAATTACATTTTTGAGATGTAACATGTCAATTTTTCACTTCCAAATAGTCAAACTAATACCACTATATATATATATATATATATATATATATATATATATATATATATATTATAAAGGTTTTTTTTACTTGTTTGCATCATTGCAACAATCTTTCATTGGTACAATTTTGATTTAAAACGACAGGCAAGAAAAGATTTTTTTGTTCTTCAGTTAATTTCTCTCCTTTCCGTACAAGTGAATGTGTGCCTTGATCTAATGAAAGTGGATATTGTCCCATCACAGACCTTTGGGGAATATTTGCCCCCACGACATCCAGACACACATTCACTTGTAGGGACACAAAAAAATTCAACCTAAGAATATAGGAAACATTCCATACCAGTCGTTCTCAATCAAACTTGTGTATATCTATGTATGGTGGAATAGTTTCCTTTGATATAGAGACACACACGTGTGAGAGTGTGTGAGAGAGAGAGACAGGCTGAGAGAGAGATTTTTCTCGATTTGGAGATAGAGACTTTAGAAATGAATACTGTTTTGCCAAAGATATCGTGTAACAACGTCTGAGCGTCGAAGCTATCGAAATGCTTAAATCAGTAAGCTAACTCCTTGGAAGGAAAGTAATTTGTTTTGGTTGAAGATCAATTTTATTTTTGAAGTGGGATGACCTAGTCGGCAGTGTGGATAAAACCAGTGACCTATCAAACATTAGTACTTTGTCATAACCACCACCAAGTTAGTCAAGTATATAGTTGGACTCAGCTTAACCTAGTGGTTTGGCTTCGATCCGGGAATTAAAACTTTAAGCGCACTGAAGTCAGTGTTAATGCTTTTTAATTACTAGTGTATTACCAATAGCAATAGCTGAGTATAAAATTTACTTTATGTTGAGATATCAGAAGCAGCAAAGATTTTCGATACAAATATTTTGCTATTATTTTAAAAGAATCAACGATCAATATCTGTACCTTGCATAAATGAATCACCGTAGCCTGTACAGATACCAGAACTAATTATCTAAAAACTATCAAAATCATATTTGAAAAAATGGATCTTTTATCTAAAATTATCAAAAAATATAATTTCTATCAAAAATTATCTAAATAGAATACCAGCACAAGATTTGGACATTGATGGTCCAAAATGGCCAAAGAGACCCCAGTGGGCACTTTTTATAAAAAGGTAAAACAAAAAACTTTTTAGATGGTGCCTAGTGGTGCAAATTTCCAAGGTCGTAGCCCCCAAAATGTGACCAGAAGCCCCTGGAGATACACATCCACAGACACGCAGACACCCCAAAAGTGAAGAATCGGTAGCCCACTTAGCTGGTTGGTCGAGCAGGCCTTTTAGTGGGTTACAGTGATTCGATTATCATAGTTATCAAATAATTAAAAAGAGGTCCCGTGTGTGCTGATAAGTCCTTTGATGATGGAAACGCCTTTTTACTCAGCAGGCGACTAATGTCTTCAATCACTGCTACCTGTTATTGAGTTTCCGAAAAGGTTTTTCTCTTATCTGAACAATCTTTGCTTTTCATACTCAGGTATTGCTGTTGATTTAATTCTTCTTAATCTCTGCCTCATTCCAGAGATGATACTACACGAGGGCTTCAGAATAATTGTTCTCATCCATAACAAGAGGAATTGAATGAAATAGGGATATCTTGAAACAGTAAACTAAATATCAGTGGGAGATAATTAACAATGACTTATGCAGCTGTTACTACTGCTACTAACATATTACAGAATGAACGAAGAAAAAAACAGACGTAAAACTGCATTTTATTATTTAATTATAAAGGATATAAGTTAGGATTAGGGTTGATTTCATGGTTAAGGTTTTAGGGTTGGGATTGCAAGTAACAATTTTTTTTCATAATTATAAAACTAGATATGTGGAATCTGGACGGTAAAAAATGACAAAGAATTGTTAAATGAATTTTTATCTTCCAATGTATATTCATTTTAGTTTTATAATTATGAAAAAAATGTATGTTTTTACCAGCAACGCAAACCCTAACCTTAAAATCTTAACCCAAAACAAACCTTAACCTAACAGTAACAGCAGCTACATAAGTCAGCGTTATGCATGATCTCCCTTAGATATTTAGTTTAACGAAACAGAAACAAACCTTTACCGATATGCTACGTTCGTTTAAAAAAAATCTGCTGATATTTCATATGAATACATAACTATTTTACATGTTCAATCTTATTAAGAAACAAACAAACATATGCTGCAATCTTTGAAAGTGGAATTTGGGAATACAATTACCTTTTCCGTCCAAAATGACCGTTGTTCCTGCTACAGGGTAGTGTTTTAGGGAAAGTATTTTTAAAGTTAGTAAATTCTGCGGTTGGGCTAGTATTTTTAGGGTCAGAGTTCTTGTCGTCTGTTTCTCTAACGATTAATTTGCCATCAGTGCTTGCCTCTCTACAGCTAGAGCAGCGGCCATTTTGAAACGGGAAATGTCACAATTACCAAATGTTCGTAAATTAAAGATATGGAAGAGCACTTGAGTGTAAAAAAACATAGTTGCATGTTCGATAAAGTAACCTTGACGAGAAACAATTACAGTCTAGATTAGTTCTTTTATGTAAGTGTTTTAAAAAAAGAATAATATGACGTAGTGTGATGTAGTGTGACGTAAAAGACATTCCTCTTTCTCTCACTGTTCATTGTCTCTGTATCGTATCTTAATACCTTTACCCTTTTCCCTCTCTTATTATACCCTTCTTATTAAGATAACAGGTTTCTTTCTTTATTGTTCTTTCTCTCTCTCTCTCTCTCTCTCTCTCTCTCTCTCTCTCTGTTGACCTATTTGGATCTGGGCTTGACAAAAAATTTCTGTCATTCTTAGTACTGCCAACTTACATCGCACTTGAAAACAAACGTGCCGTTAGAACGCGTGTGTCATTAAATGGTGCTGCTAGAACGAATGCAGTTTCCATAAGTGTAAACTTTTTTTTGATTTTTTTTTCTTTTGCTTTTTGCTCTACTTTCAATTTTTCTGCCTCTCATCCACTTTTGGCTTTTTTCTCATCTGTCATTGACAAAATTAATATCCTAGCATTTCTTTCCTTCCGTCTGAAAATTTCAACAGAATTGATTAAAAATTGCAACTCTTTTTGTAACAATTTTCCCTTTTCTTCTTCACCCCCCACGCTGAGAACGAACGAAGAAAATCCACTTTTCTTTCTTACATAATTATACGCCCTAATGTTCATCCCTTCTCATTTCATTGTAAACTCAAATCATCTTCTTTTAATTCTGAGCATAATAAAAAAGAAATTAATTTTCAATTAGGTTGATGAAATACAATATTTTCCCTGGGAAATTATTACTTATTGAAAAGTGCATGATGTAATTAACAACGCATTTATCACTAATATTTGCACATTTCTTTTTTAATTATGCTTTTTTAAATCTTTTTTTTTTTTCATAATTTTTGTTCCGATTTTTAGATGTGTCTGCACATCTCTATAAGACACGTTTCGGTCGGTCGGTCCCTGTTATGTTGAATAACTGAAATAGTGAAGAAGGAAGAGGTACGATGTCATTAAAAGGTGTAACATCTATACTGATCAACTTTTTTTACCAGCTGCTAATTATGTCATTATAGAATATCCAAAGTCTTGCGTAAAAGACAAAAATGTAGAAAAAAAAAATTTAAAAAACGCCAAAAAACGATTATTTACGATTTTTATTGAAAACAATACTTGTAAAATATGTCCACACCGCAATATTTTACAAGTATGAGAATCAATTGACTCAAAGAAAGACTACTTCCTCCTCCTCGCCCTCCTCCTTCTCCAACTACTACTACCACGGATGGTGGGAGCATCGTTGAACTTATGGTTCTTGTTCTAATAAAGCCTTACATTTTTCTCGCTAAATTTGATTTAATTTTCAATTCTGTCAAGTTAGACAGAAAAAGATGATATGATAGGTGGTGCTGACATCCAAGGCCATTAGCGGTCACTAGTGGTCAGCTGAACTAAAATAGCTTTTTTCAGCCAAACGAAACAACGTGAAGGGTCACTAAACTTTTTGTTCCTGCTTTCTTTTTAAAACGTTGTACACTCTTGGCAACTCTTTCAAACAAAAAGTCTAAACTATAACAAGGCTCTAAGACAATCTCTCAAGATTGTTTGTCTCAACCTGACTTACCCACGCTTTTCCAATGGCCTGCACTATGTTTGTTACTCTCGGATTGGGTTATCGAACAACCTTTTCATACTGGTACCCGATTAAGCGCTAATATTACGTAACCGGAAGTCGTATCAAATTTGTGAACTATATCATTTGTTTTGATTTGTATAGAATATTCTCTCGGTACCACTAACTTTTTCATGTGAAAATTTTGTAAATAATCTTATCTTTTTCATTGTGCAGTGTAAGGAAAAACATATTAATGACAGGTAACAGGGTAAAACATATATTCCTGTTAGCATATATATATATATATATATATATATATATATATATATATATATAATCTTTGCTGAATGGATGTGAGATAATCCAACAAAATAAATGCATCAAGCCTATCTCACTTCATCAGTATTGTCTGAAATCAGCCTTGCCTAGTAGAGATCAAATAATAATCAAATGCTATGGTGTTTAGCAAACGATATTTGTTATTTTGTTTCTATCTTGTAAGAATCGAAAGGAGTTATAATTATTCAATTGCATTATCTGGTTGATTTAGTGGTCGTTTTGTCTTTGCAGAAGTCTCTTAGATGTTTGTTGATAACGTTCTGCAACGACAACTTCTGTTGCCGTGCTTGACATTAAAATTCAGTTATAAAGATTAGATTTAAACATTATTTGAACACCAAAGCAACTTTGCTACCATGATTTTCATGTTACTCTATATCCACCGGTCTACTGGAATGTTAATCCTAATAATATCCGTCCTTGTTCCCAGAAGTTGCATATCTGTGGTCGATATTAGGCTGGTGTCACACATAATAATCATCGTATTGTTGGAATAGATAGAAGTGAGAGATTTCCTTAACATTTTTAGTGATTCCTCTTTGTGCCCATTTCAAAATTCATATCACCATACTTTTTGACTGACTATTTCCAAAACTACTTGTTTTGCTTTTGATAGATCATCAAAAAAGTTAAACATCGTAAAACTATAGAATTTACTGATTGCTGTGATATCTAGTCAACTAGTTTCGTAAATTGAACTCCACTCTTCCCGTATTCTGTTCATATATATATATATATATATATATATATATATATATATATATATATATATATATATATATATATATATATATATATATATATATCGCCTTGTATAGATAAAAGACAAAGTCTAAATCGAGGGAAAAAAGTCGTTTTCTCTATCTATATTCTAAATTAAACACGTCTTTCTTCTGCTAGGGCCATTAAATTATAATTTTAGACAATCTCAAATTACTGTGGCCATGGATAATTTGTTCTACATTCTTTCCAGTAAGTGACAATATTCAAACCCAAATCAGGTTTTTACGATTTAAATTGAAACATTGATTATGTTAATTTCAGAGACTATTTAGTTTTATTTATCTGAATCCATCCTTTCTAAAAATGTTTTCAAAAGCAAATATATCGAACATTTCTTTGGCCAGGGATAATACGCACGGAGTTTTCCGAAATTCTGTATGGGGTATTTTCATTATCCTGCGTAATTTTCGGGTTATTGTCTTCATCTTTGTTATTTTAAGGAACTTTTTCATATTTTTCATTTTCCTTCAGATACATGTTGTATCTGGTCTTCAGAAATGTAACTGTCCATGTATGTAGTCTCATCATGCAGTAGTTGTTGATATTACAAGGGATAAAATCAGTCACCCTTCAAAAATCAAACTTAAGGAACACAAGAAAGTCGTTATCTAATTCGAAATAATTTAATCAGGCTTGGCAAAACAAGTATCGAAATGAAAGGGAACATACTTATCCCTCTGTTATGAAGGATAATAGACACAGGGCAATGATGGAAATTGAAGGGAAAGGAGTTGCATTTACGATTTTTTTTAGATAATTAAATACATGAATAAACCGAATGTATATTTGAATACGATATTGGAATAAGTGCTAATCAATAAACAAATTATTGTCTGTGATAGTTAACCACAAGACCATTTTAAAAACTGTCAGCTGTATGCTTCTGTTGGATGTTAATGTTACAGCGGAGTTCAACCAAAGGACAGATTCTAATCTCGGTTGATATCACTTTCTCTTGTTGATGTAGTTGTTAATAGACCCTAACACTCAGAATTATATCAAACACAATTAACAATATTGCTCTGGCTTAGCAATTGCTTCAAACCAAAATTAGACATTCTGTCCTCATAGTTTAATGACGACCGCCTGTTGAAGTTGAGCTTGCTCTGCGGAAGGCTTGTCATCCGAGAGTGATTCTTCGCTTGATTTCCTCTCCTTTTAAGGATTTCGCAGAGATTAGTTATCCTAGGTAGATGTAATGGTCTACTTTCCCCAGTTTTGCATCTTCGATCTTGACAGTTATGTTCTTATTCTCAATGTGATTGTTGCACATGATCTTCGTTTTACTGAAGTTCATGTATAGGCTGAACTCTTTGGCTTTCTTCGTTTAGTTCATCTACCATTAGTAAGAGGTCGTGCAGGTTCTCTACGGAAAGGACAATCTCATCTGCTAATTTGAGGTTGCTCGGATATTCACCGCCTATTTTGATTCCTTTCCCAGTCTAGGTTTCGGAAGATCATCTCGAGACAAGCTGGGAAGAGTTTGGGTGAGCTGTTATCACCTTGGAAAAGGAAACCACATGGACCTCAACAACTACAGACCTATAAGCTTACTCAACTGCATATAAAAACTTTTCACAAAAATCATCACCAACTGGATCATTGAAACACTAGATGAAAACCAACCACGGAAACAGGTTGGATTTAGAAGAAGTTACTCGACCATGGACCAGCTCCATTCAATAAATCGGCTGAAAGAAAAAGCTGCAAAATACAAAATGCCACTCGCGATAGCATTTATAGACTTCAAAAAGGCATTCGACTCTGTAGAAATTCCTATGGTCATGAAGGCCATCACCCTGCAAGGTGTAGACCCTGTATATTTCAAAGTACTGCAATATATATACTATTACAGAAACTCCTTAATCAGGCTACATAAGGACTCTGAATCTTTCCAGCTCCGAAAAGAAGTAAGGCAAGGTGACACCAGCTCACCCAAACTCTCGAAGTGTAAAACACCATAAATCACATGAAGTATAATATGGTGGATAACCAAGTTGTTTCTATTTGTGATTAATATTGATATATGGTAATAATGATAACACTAAAGAGATCCACAGAAAGCCCATTATTATTACTACAAACCACGTGGTGCGTGGCGACCGTTATTTAAAAAGAGTGAATCCTGCGTCTGCCCAATGTTTTACAGGTTGTTGGGTTGTGAAATTTACCATGTGCTATTATAATCTAAAGTTATCACTAATGATCTATTACAGTCAAAGTTCAAGTATGAGTACTAAACGAACTCTATTCGTCTACGCATTTGACTACTAAAAGAACACTGTAGATTTGATTACCGAACCAACTCTATTGGTGAACTGACTACTAAATATACTGTGTATCTATTACTCGCATATCTTGTGGTGCTGCCACGCTACTACATGAAGTTCATACAAGAAATCGGATTTCTATAAAATGGACGTTTTTAGTGCTGTATAACCCGTGGAAGTGTCAGTGTGGCAACAAATAGAGTTTATCTCAATATTTTTGTCAATCGACTTTCTTTTCGTGTCATTATCGATTTATCTGTAAATACCGCTGATTTATTGGCTGACTGTGAACAGGAAAAAAAGGCCACCGTTTCATCAAATTTTCCACAGCACAAGGAAATGATGTTTGGCGCTGAACAGTCTCGAACTACTTATCTGTTTATCTATTGTGTCAGACTGATCTTGTTTTATTGCAACTTTTTTGTCCAGTTATTTTAAATTTCGGATTTTTTTTACGTACTATTTTTCATTTTCTTTGAAGATTTAGCGAATGCAATGCTGCGTACAAGTACTAGCGCATGCGCAGATATGTCTGACTTTTGATCACCATTCCACAATCACTGACACTTTTGTCGTCTATTTTCGTACACATTTACGTCACTTCCATTCAACAAACTCAATTTGTCATTTGATGTTATAGCTTTGCTGCAGCCCCATTTCTTTATCATATCAGTTAGTTACACATAAAAAATCGTTCACTTCTTTTGAATTATCTCTACTTATCTCTCTTGGGGGAAAATAGAATACAAAAGTCTCTGTAAATTGGATTATTTTAGTACATGTATTTTTTCCGTTTTTGAATAGCTTCATTTTTTTTTTTTCGAGTTTTTTATGCAATTCTGTGCTCTAGGAAAAACATATATCCATTTTTATGATGGTATACTTTATGTGTGTATGTGTGTGCGCATGCGCATATACTTCTGTCAAACCTTAATCCTACTGTGTATATCATGCCACTTAAGAGAGTATTATAATCACTGAAGTTTACATCACGGCATTTGATAGACATGTTTTTGAAACTATATCAATTTAATCAACTTCTTAGTGATAGGACCGTCGGAATACAAATCGGAATCTTTTTGTTTTGTTTTTTTCTTCGCTTTATTCAAAATGTTATTGGAGAGAGAATGTGGGGTTGAGCGAGGGATAAGATTTCTTCTCCAATCAAATCAAGTCGTCAATCAAATCTACTGCTAGGACAGGCAGCATTGCCCATATGAAATCTGGCACATTTCTGCTGACGTTGATACCGAGATGGCACTCTTCAGCATTACTCCTATACTAACGCCTTGCTATCGCTTTGGCAGACCTTCAGGCTGATTAGTCGCTCCATTATGCCTATTCATGGTGAAAGTACGCCAACACATGTATATAAAAATCATGTGATCTGATCACGTGCTTTGTTTTAGACCACGTTACAACTGAGAACTTCTGAGTTCAAGCCACGCAGTCGAATAAATTGCAGTACATGTGTCCATTCATTCTTTGTCTGTCTAGCTAATTGCAGATATCTTGCTGATTCTGCTCATTAAGTGTAGTAGTACGAATTCTATAATCTTCATAAATCACTTTCCATTTCCTATCAACAAATGTCTTCGACCAGGTCAGTCAGACAGCAATCCAAGACTGTAGTCACTAAGTCAATTATTCAATTCATTAGTGTCTAAATAACAGATTGTCGTAGAAATAAATTGCTCTCTAATAAGCTGAGGTCTCCGACCTGAAGAACAGAAAAGTAACCTGCTATACATTGATCAAAATCTACCGAAAGAAGTTAACCCAGAAAAAAACTTACATCCATATCCAACAATTATTCATCATATCAATGATACCAACCTACTATATCTTAGTACTATATGAATCCCAAACAAAAAATCTTTTTAAAAAAATATCTAAAAATTGAGTAAAAAACATCTAAAAACATCAAGATTCTGGAGAATCTAGATGTTATTGATAACCCCGTCAGAATAGAGCCCCCAAAAAGGTTTTTTTAAAAATGGTTTCCTCCCAAAAAAGAAAATATTGAGAAGGAGTCTAATGGAGTACTGATGCCAATTTTCAATTCTGCTGACAAAACGATATGGCCAAGAGCGACGGAACACACAGACACACGCACTTATTAAAAGGGATAGAAACCTTCTCCATCTTCGGTGGCTACGGTGGTTCGGCATTCAGAAGTGTGACTACGATTGTTACATTCCTTTCGATTTTGATCTTCAACTCTTATGGATTCAAAGGCTTTGTTTATTCAATTGTGATATACTAATATTGCAAAGAAAATCTCTCATAGCTCTTCCTCTCTTAGCTCAGACCCTCTTAACATTGACAGGGCTTTTGCGTCAAGAACACAAAGATAGGAAATAAGATCTAATATATTCGCACTGTTACTTTCATTACAATAGGGTTGGGATCTGTACGTGCTTATGTGTATACACACGTGCATGTGTGCGTATATTACTCTGCAGATGCCTGTGGGTGACGTATAGAGAGAAAGTGAGCAACATCCAGCGATCAATAAAAAAAAATGTTCCGCTCTATCTGGCCTTTTCACTATTCTGTGACCAAAACAAAAAATGACAGAAAACAAAATTCATCGACTCTCGTGAGAGGTCTGAGAGGCAGAACCCGCCATGATGTCGCGACCATTCTGATGCAAACAAAGGCTTTGGGGATAAGCATATCATTCCAAAACTAGTTAACGCATAAAAAAAGTCAGCATAAATGAATCATCGTAACCTGTGCGCGTACCAGAACTAATTATCTAAAAAGGATCTAAAATCACCTTAAGAATTATGTAAAGAAAATAGATTTTTTTTCTCAAATTATCTATGAAAAAAATACCAGCACAAGATTTGGATATTGTTAGTCAAGAATGATCATAGAGACCCCAAAAAGCACTTTAAAAAAAATAACAAAAATCCATCTTTATATAATCAGAAAATGTGATCGGGAACGCTTGGAGATACACACACAGACGATCAAAAAGAGAAGAACGTGTAGTCCACTTGTTTGGTTGGTCGAGCATTTCGTGGGGCTACAGTGAATCGATATTGAAATAGTTTTACTCAGCATTTTTTGTCTTTGTCCAACAAGAAAAAATTTGGATTTTTTGCGCATTTGCGAAAAAAGACGAAGGAGGCTATTGTATGATAATCATCTCTTTTGACAAATACTACAGTCAGAAAATATAGACCATCATGTGGTATATTATATAAGTAGATAGTTCGCGTGTCACATTTTATAAGAAAATCATTTTATCTCACTGACGGAAATAATTTTTTTTGTAGCAGAAGGATGCCGTTCACTAACAACATGACCGAAAAGCCTTTTGTAAAATAAAATGATTACAATAATAATAATAGCGGGCGAGCTTCAATTCAGAAGTTAGTCCTTCAACTTGAATGCCATTGTACACTTGGTTACTGAAATTATTAGAAATTGACGACTCATAAAAAATATATTACAAGCAACAAAGAAGACGGTGTTAATGTTAATGATACAAATAGTAAAATAAAATAATTTAGAAATAATAGATATAAGTAATCAGTTTTCGTCTTTTTTTTTTTGACCTGATAAATTTCAAGATTTTCCTGTAGAAAACGACGGTGACATCTGTCATAAAAAGAATAAATAATGAAACATCTAAATTGAATGAAACTTTTGGAGAAAACGTAAAAACAATAGTTATCAATTGTCGAAAACAATAATTGAATCCATGGACCACCATGATTTTCCAACAGAAACAGATCGATACATTCATCTCAGAATTTGTGTGTGTGCATGTGCGCTCGTGCGAGTGTCTGTCTATGCGTTCAGAGATAACTCGACAACTGGCCATTGTCCGTCATTGATATTCGTCCGATAGTTGGTTCGTGTACCGAACATTCAAGTGTAAGTTTGAAGTTATTTGGGTCAGCGGTTCTCTATATCAGATGAGGGGTGCTCGTTTGACAATAAAAATCTTAACTGAAAGGAACTCAGATTTTGTGGCCGTAAAAAGTGACGTGTTTATGGCGCTATGGGCGTCTCTGATCATTCCGGATTGGTATGGGAATAGAATTGAGAGAGACGGACGGACAGAGAGAGTGAGGGGTTATCAAATTTTTTATATAGAAAGAGATGAAATTAGATTATAGATAGGTGACGTGACAGTTTTTTTGAATATGTTTTTATTGTTATTGCGATTAACGACGACTTCTTAAATAAATATAGAACAGTGTCTCATTATTTCGAGTTTAAACATACCTTTTGAACCGGCATGCCCTTCTGGAGTACAAAAATAGACATCATCCTATAAATGAACGTGTGGACGGCAAGGTTTGTTAATATTACATTATCAAGAGAATAAAGGTATAAAAATTACAAACATTTTGCTAAACAAAGACTTAACAAGGGAGATAACGCCTGCAAACGATTACGAAATTGTGTCTTTTTTTCCAGATGAAAAGAGTAGAGGTTCAATTAAAGTCTGAGTGTAATTCATGGTAACAGAGGAACAAACATTATCGCCCTTGAATTGAATACAGACGGTTGTTCCAAATTACAAAATAATTTCTAGTGTCAGCTTCAGCACTTTTATCGTATCTTGAAAGATATACATGCAATGAATAAATAATTGAAAAGCGACCAAATGAAATGTAATATAACTGAAATTGGAAGAATAAAAGTGACGAGACTGGCTTTTGCGGCATTAAACTTCACTCTGACAGAAGTTTATAAGTTTTTGAGATATTTCGACTTTTGTAAAAATATTTTTCCTTTAAAATTTTTAATTTAATCTCAATGAAATAGTATAGATCTGAGTCAGTTTAGATATTAGCTGAAAACTAGCGTCCATGGTTTTCCATTCTATTTTTCTCTCTGTCTCTCTTCCTCTCTGTCTTTCTCCTCTTCCCTCTTCCTTTATTTCTTCCTCTCGTTGATTGATGCCGTAGGAATAGAATCTGTCTGTCTCTCTCTTTCCCTTTCTCTCACTATCAATAATTTGGAACATCAATTTTTAGTCTTAACCGGAAGTCTGGAATTGATGAGGCGAGGAAAATAAAGTCAAAACTTAGTAGGAGTTAGACAATAGCAGCAAGAACATGGTTATTATTGGAAAGAAAAGAGAGCGAAAGAAAGGAAGAAAGAAAGAAATTCTTAATATCTGAAAGGAGTGTATATTGAACTACCGCATATTCTGTCCTAAAATAACATATTTTCCAAGTTTTATAACGTTCTTAGAAGATGAAAATTGATTTTAGAAATGATTTAATACTTAACTGTAGGAATATTATTGATTCCTATCTATTACTTAACTGTAAACTGAAAGAATATTATTGAATCCTATCTTTGCTAAATCTTGACTGCTCAATGTTGAGGTTAAATGTAGGTTTGCTCATTAAAATAAGAGAAATTGAAATACGTATTCTTGTGTGTGTATGTGTGTTTAGGTGTGTGCAAAGGAACATATTTTACTTAAGGTTACATGAATTTTACAAAGCGTAAAAATGAAACGTTCTGTACGCGTATATCCACCAAAGGTTAATGTTTGATACCTCATTATACCAATTTGAAACTAAGATTGAACTTACGATCATTTTGTCTTCATTTTGCTTTATGTAAAAACAGTTCTGTACCTGCATTGTGTGTTTGTGTTTGCATGCGCTTGCATGTGTGTTGATACACAACTGTAACTTTTCTTCGAGAGAGTTCTTCTGCTGTGTGTCGTCTGCTTCAAGCAACAATTATCGTCTCGGTTGCACCATTCTTCTAGCAATACGGCATCATTCTTCTACGAATAGGATGCCCTTTCATCGTCTGAAGGAGATAAAAATTCAAGATGTGAAAAGAAATGAGGGAAAGAACAATCGAAGAAAAGGGTTCTCAACAGTCGGGAAGGTAGAATCTTACTGATATAGTTTGTTCCCATTTTTCTCCTAACTTGCTGTCGCCGTGACCTCATCTAAACAACAATTCAATTGTTTTTATATAGTCATGTTTTTGCTTGATGTTTTTATTGTTCGAAGTATTTGAGGTTGGGAAAATGCAAAGATCCCGAGGCAGTAATATAGTGACGTGCAAATGCCTGGGAACGGCGTTCCCATACTTTGTTGTTGTTTTGGGGAGGAGGGTTGCGTTCCCTCACTATCTATATACAACTAAAATTCTCATTATTTGTTTTTACCCTCACTTTAGTCGAAACTATATATTGTAGCTGGAAACATTGAATCCAAGTACTCCTAAAAGGCTTCAACATGAAGAATGAATTAGAGTAGATTGTCTTACATTCCTACACTTCTTTTTAACACCATACAATCGAGCCGATGGGAATCAGGTTGGTTCCGTTTGTAATCTGTGTCTTTTGCTCTCAACTTTAAATTGTTCGCCTAATATTTTCTGGATTTGTAATTCGATATTTTCGCTCCGATTATTATTATCATTATTATTATTATTATTATTATTATTATTATTATTATTATTATTATTATTATTATTATTATTATTATTATTATTATTATCTGGTGACAGCAAGTCTCCTAAAGTCTCCAGCCATCCTATCGGTATTCCTACAGTCCACTGCAGTGCTGTAGTTTGCTCTTTCTCACTAAATATCTGACAGTAATTCCCCTTAGGTCACCTGCCCTCCTTCCATAGCCCTAACAAAGCACAGTAGGGATGTGGTTTGTACCATAACAACCTTCCATCGCTTTACTCATACTTATGTTCTCACATTTCTAGTTGTTCAGTCATTGCTAATAACTGGAGGCCGTAAGTCTCATATTTCAAGTACCCTCTTCAGTGTTCTTGCAGACCCCAGTAGTGCTGTGTTCTACATAGAATTAATTCAATCTTCACTTTAATATCTTTGGCACAGTTCACAATGAGCCTGCTATTATTGGCTCTGTTTTGATCTTCATGTTCCACACCTTTTCAGCTCCTGGGCCAAGTCCTGGTATTTTCTCAGTTTTTCACTCTCCTCCATATTCACTCTGTGGTCTGCAGGCATAGCCACGTTTTTGCCCGATTTTTACATGTGGATTTCTTTTATGTTTTTCTATTGAACAAAGGATTCTATTCTTTTTATATGTGTGTATTTGTTTGTATGTTCCAGCGCTCCTGGCCGTACTGCTTTGTCAATAGACTTGAGAATTGGCATCAGTACTCTATAGACCCATTCTAAAAAAAAGCATTTTTTACCCTTTGGGGGCCTTATTCATTATTATCATCATTATTAATAAAAAATCTAGATTCTGTGGAATAGAATTAAAGTATAGAGAGTTTATTCTATATTTATTCTTCAAATGAATTTTTCAAATGACTTCAATCTTAGACGCTATGGTTGTTCAATTTTTGACTTCGACGGCAACTTTGTTTTTTTCCCAGGTGGATTGCATTGCTTTGAATCTTTCCTTCTTTTTAGAAATCTTGATCAATCGTCTTTGTACTTTTCTTTTGTCACTTTGTATTCATCAATTTGTACTGCTCAAAGCTATCATTATTGTTCTGCATTTACTCAAAACTTATTTAAAGTAACTTAAATATGTTCATGTATGCCATAAGTACGTTCATGTGTGCCTTAGATATGTTCATGTATGCCTGAAATATGCTCATGTATACCTTAAATATGTTCGTGTATGCCTTGAGCACGTTCATGTATGCTTAAATACGTTCTTGTATGCCTGAAATATGTTCATGTATGCCTCAAGTACGTTCTTGTATGCTTTAAACATGTTCATGTATGCCTTAAGTACGTTCATGTATGCCTTAAATATGTTCATGTATGCCTTAAGTATGTTTATGTATGCATTGAATATTTTCTTGTATGCTTTGAATATATTCATGTATGCCTTAAATATGTTCATGTCTGCCTTAAATATGCTCGTGTATGCCTTAGATATGTTCATGTATGCCTTAAGCACGTTCATGTGTGCCTTATATATGCCCATGTATGCCTTAGATATGTTCATGTGTGCCTTAGATATGCCCATGTATGCCTTAAATATGTTCATGTATGCCTTAAGTATGTTCATGTATGCCTCACTCATGTCTATTGCTAACTCATACATCGATTCAAAGAATCAATTTGTCAATCTATGTTTATATCAAATGTGCTGTTCGCCTGCATGAACTGCAGAATGAAATGCTTATGACAATCTTTAATGATAACTAATCATGGTGTGCACTTTGTACTTGCGGATGAGTGTTCTAAAGTATGCAGTAAAAGGCCATGCGGGCGGAATATTGAGCCTCCATGTAATGGCAACTACAAAGGGCTTTTGCTTCGTTCAATGTTAATTATTTGCCCCATTTATTTATCCCTCTCTCTCTCTCTCTCTCTCTCTCTATCTCTCTATCTCTCTCTCTCTCTCTCTCTCTCTCTCTCTCTCTCTCTCTCTCTCTCTCTGTAGCTCAACGAATGGCCGGACAGATTCTCCTCTCTTTGAGTGTCCGTATCTATCTATGGCTGTCTGAGTGTGTGTAATGGCGCTCCTAGCCGCATTTTTGGAGTTACAACCTAGGAAATTAGCATGTGTACACCACTCGTTACCATCTAAAAATGTCTTTTTTGTTCGTTTTTATCAAAAAAAGTGCCTTTTTATGTCTCGATGATCATTTTGGATCAACAATGCCCATATCTAGTGATAATATTTCGAGATAATTTTAGATAAAAGATCTATTATTTTAGATAATTTTAGATAAAATGTCTATTTTACTTGGATAATTTAAAATGATTTTTAAGATAATTAGTTCTGATGCACGTGTAGGCTACGGTGATTCATATGTGTGGGGTACAGATATCCATATATCTATCTATATATACATATATACAAATGTGCGTATACATATTTCTGCATGAAATCATATTCAAACAAAGAGACAACAAGTTTACATTTCTCGTGCATGTTTATATTCTGTAGAAGAAACAGTTGTTAATTGAGTTACTTAACTTTAACCTAATCTTCAGATTATTAAGTCTTCCATCGTTAAGGATTAAAAGTACAGTAGACTCCCGTTATTACGGCATCCGAGGGGGCGTTTGGAATTAATTTGCTGTTATAACAGGAGGATCAAAATTACGACATGCAAATAAAATATGAATTAAGGCAAGCAAATCAATATGCCCAGGAAAGGGTATAATCACCAATAATAGTTTTGCAAGAATATAAACACAAACGCGTGTCTGATTAGATAGTGCCATTAGAACGAGTTCTGTTACCACGAGAGTTAACTTCATATTAGAATTTTGAAATTTCCCAGATATTCTCCGTGTGCATTTGTAATTATGTTATCATTGAGTGTACAATCATCATCAAAGACGTAAGGAGACCAGTGCTGGAATAGATATACAATAACATACAATAACAACGTTTAACAAATTATTGCAATTCTCTAGAAAACAAGTAGGCGGAACCTGTTGGGCGTTTGGTTAAAATATGGCAGGCGCTTTTCTATCTGTGCCACGCCTTTCCTACTTGAGAGTTGTGATTCCGTTGTTGCCGTTATTCGTCTGATAACACAACACAATTGCAGTGTTTCACAACCTCTGCTATCTTCAACTACACGCGCTTCTCTCTATGCAAATATGTATGGATGCACGCTTTTCCTCGATCGATCGAGGGAACAGGAGAGAAAGAGAGAGAGAGAAAGGCACAGGAGAAGGTTGGATGAATGAGGTGGATGGATTTAAGAAACCGTAAGAGTTTGGATCAAGAAAGGTGGAATCAAAATTCAGATGGAAGATGTTGAGAGCGAAAGAACTGGGGTGGGCCAAGGGCAGAATAAAATGATTTTATGTTGAATAAATAAGAGCGGTAATTGCTTGAGAAAAGAGGGAAGGAGAAGTGAAACAGGGAATAAGAACAAAAATTAACATTTAGATATTTAGAAAGAAAGAACGAAAGAAAGGAAGAGTTGGATTTTAAAGAAGTGTGAAAAAGAGAATAGAGAGAAAGCAGACGAGAATGATGAAATAAGTATAATGAGAAAATTGAGAAAAGGGAAGGGGATTGAAATAAATGGGGGCGGGAAAAAGGTGATTTACTGAAGGTAACAGAAAAAGAATGTTTCTAAAGACAGGATGAAGCGAGATAATCAAATTGAGTGAAAGAAAGAATAAACGAAAGAAAAATAAAGAAGAGAGAACGGGGAAACTGAAACTATTGAAATTACCAATAAACACGGGGGAAGGTGGAATAATTAGGCTTGACAATAGAAGAATGATAGGTTTAGAGAGTCTTCTGAAGAGAAGTGCGCTTTTAACTAACAAACACAGCTGCAAACACACGCTTAAACAATCGCCTCTATAGCTATGTATATTCATATACAGTTCGAGAATTGTGCATAGCAACCACCCACCGTAAGCATTTCAAGATACGCAGCTTTTCAACGCATAAATACACACTCACACACATATGCAAGAGCGCACCTTCTCGCGCACACATTCACAGGGACTTATGTACGTATACGAATAAACTGATTTGACGCAGACTACCAAAGCGGGCTCAGAAGTGAACGCCTTTCTGATATAGCTGATAAAAAGAGATAAATATTTTTTTTAATTCTTTCGCTCTCTTTTGATCAAGAAAAGAGAAAAATAAGAAAAAAAAAACGAAGATATATTTGTAGATCCTGCCGAAATCCTTCGTAAAAGATGTGGGTCCATAAACAACTCGGCTCAATGGTGGTCTGGGACATGTACGTACCAGAGTTTACTCCCATAGTCTTTGACGGCGGTAAGTAAGAACTGTTATATTTTTTTTATTAACACGATATCATGAGCAATTTGGCGGGAAATTGATGTGTCTGTAGGTGAATGTATACACAGGCATACGTGAATGTGTCACTGTGCGTGTGGGTGTCTTCTGCCTGTTGTCACCATGCGTTGGTACAAAGCGTGCAACTCGCGACAACTGGCTGAGGTGGAGATGATCGAAGTAGGTGTGATAGTAAAAGGTATCCGCTCTCTCCGTGGCTAAAACAGTCGATAGACAAGCACTGCTGCAAATGGGGGGGGGGGGAATATAGCGGGAGTTCACTTCCTTCTGCTTTGAGACAAGTGCGAGACCCACCCCTTCTAAGACTTTATAAGCTGTGAATAAATACACTGACAGGCATTGGGCATAAGCATGCAGAAACGTACAACTTATGCGCAGATTTATACCAATATGTGTATTAAATCCTCAAATATTTATGTGCACCACCCATGAAATATATATATATGTATATATATATATATATACATATATATATATATATATATATATAATCTCGAGAAAGTTGATAGTCTGTAAAAGAAAACACTTGAGGCTGATTAGTTCATATCGAATCCTTCATTGGTTATGATTGCTAACGTTCTGTCCGAAATTTGAACTTCTTCAGAGCTTCCAGTGAGAAATCTCATCGGATCTTTCTCTCTCTCTCTCTCTCTCTCTCTCTCTCTCACACACACACACACACACACACATATATATATATATATATATATATATATATATATATATACATATATATATATATATATATATGTATATGTGTGTGTGTGTGTGTCTGTACATATTTTTATTGTTTTATACATGTACATACATTGGTGAAATGCACACTAAGTGCTTTTATATCAATAAATCATTTACATGAATGCAAAAATATATGTACACGTACACACAAATATATCAATATATTTCAGAAAATGTCAATGTTTACTTGCTACTTAAAACTCGTTTTTGCAAATGTTATTATATACATACATACATATATACATATATATATATATATATGCATACATGAAAGAGTATAAAATATATACTCAATAATGTATGTCCACATGCATGCCCCTAAATATATTTTCAAACATTTAATTTGAGACACAATATACCTTAAAGTTTACAATCGAAAGTACAAACATATACTTTAAAACGGTAAACTTCTCACTTTGGGGCATATAAATTTGAAAAAAATGTGGATGCATTACCATAAGGACCAATCCATAATATAATGTTCAGATACAAGTCTGTATGTGGGTGTGCGTTTGTAGATGTTTTATTGATTTCTTTCGTTGAACGACCAGGGTTAGTAGCAGCACTGAGTTTCCACTTCCACAGAAATTCTACCATTCACAGGTAAAGAATGCCCAATTTGCCCATCGATTTCATTTTCCTGGCCGGATCTGGACTTAGGTACTACTCCAAGTTTATATACGAGCAAAAAAGGGATTTTTTAATGCTTATGCCTTTTTCCATTTCATTTGTACTGAATTATTTCTTTAATCAGAAATATCTGGTTGAAACTGTTTCTTCTGTTTTATTTTCTTATTTACAATCTGCAACTTTTTGGCAGTTCGAATCAGGACAATAAAACATGCAGATATGCACGCAGGCATTGTATCAGGAAAAAAAACTTTGTATACAAACATAATTTGTACAAGTATTCAAATAATAACGTTGGTTAGTTCGATCTCAAAATTGCACGCTTATAAAACTACGTCAGTTTTACTAACCTGTAATTGAGAAATACAAATATTATTTCATTCTTTGATATTTTATCGAAACCAAATTATAAATGACATCAAATATGCAATAGCATCCTGAGGAGACAAAAGAATTGTTATGTGTTCTATTGTCTTCAGGAATATCACATGAAAGTAGATAGACATAAGGTTCACGAAGGCGAATATCTGGGAATGTAAGCAATATATTCGAAAAGGAAATACATACACATAAATAAATGCACGCCCCCTCGTAACATTGACATTTATTTGTCTATTTACCAATACTTGCTGAACTATATATGCGTCTATGTTAATAGCATTAATTCAATATGCATCCTAAATGTACACATTGAAGTAACGAAGTGTTGGCAAAGTATTATGTTTAATAACGAACACGTACTTATAAAAATGTACTACACAATCAAAATTATAGAGTGGTTATATTCATATAAAAATGTATGAATATGACTTGGAGTGCCATAGCAAAAAAAACCTGTTCTGTTTTTTAATACTCCCGAAACAGGGCTTTGATAAAACAGCTAACGAACTCCATAACGAAGAATAAAATCACAAATACAAATTAAATTAAATCACTCGCATCAAGAACTTGAACTTATATAACAAAATAGTCGTAAGACAACACACTGAAATGACACTGATCGGAGATAACAACAAAATCAAAACTTATGTTTACTGTGACAGGTCTATGCACATACTTATAAATCAGTACATGTAGCATAGACGGACAACCGTAAGTATATATATATATATATATATATATATATTGGTCGACAGTGATACATATAACTGATGAATGATTTCTCTCTCTCTCTCTCTCTCTCTCTCCTCTCTTTCTCTCTCTCACTCTCACTCTCTATGTACGTATGTGTGCATGAATGAAAACACTGAGAGGTACATACCAACTAAAATTAAATGGCAATACGTAAAAAAAAACTGGAAATATGAAATGGACACGTTTCATGTACAATGGTAAATAAATAGATGGCCGGCTCCACCGCCGCTGCCGTCGGCTGTTTAGCTCAAAGATAAGAACAACGCTATGTTGAAGAGGCGACCCTATTGATCGCAGGTTCATTTTCTGCAGCAGCCCCGTTTTCTTTAATTATTTATTTTGTCTATGTTGTCAACGCCAAATGATGTATTCACCGCGTATTAACGGCAGATCATTTCAAATAGAATTTTAATATGATATTACGCAATTCATAATCATTCTGTGAGATCATATATCCATCTCTTGATAACATAACTGTCTGCGCTGAAAGAAATGAATAGAGCAGATATAGAACATGAATAAACAAAAATGATAATTTCGAGTTAAAACAGTTATTTTGACCTTTGCATCACTGGCTGCTGTTTAACTCAACATATATATATATATATAATAAACATTTTATACTCAAGTTTATATCATAGTATATACACGTATATATAAATACTTATGTATACATACGCATCTGCCAGGAGAAGGACACTCCTGTCGAATCTACGACCTAGAGACCCTGCTCCTATTCGTGCGACCTCATTGAGCTATAAGACATAAATCCTTGGTTTAAAGAATGGCGTCAGACGTGGGCAAGTCGCACTTCACCGTAGAACTTTCATTGTTTGGGCGGGAGAGTTGTTCAGCACACAGGCCCTGCTAAGTATGGTCCTATTGCTGCAGAAAACCTTCCGAAAATCTTCGTTTGAAGCCAAGGCATATATATAAATAATGGATATATATATATATATATATATATATATATATATATATATATATATCATATAAATATAAATAATGGATATTAGTATCCGACAATGTGAATAAGGAAAGACAGTTTTAGAAACTGAATTTTTTCTCGAATCAAAATATTTACGGTCGTAAAACAACAGCGATGATGGGAAAATAAAGAAATGTGCCCCGGTGGGATTCGTACTCACACTACCGTCTTTTTTATTCACAAATTGCTACTTGCAAAGAAATTAAGGAAAGCAGGTGAGAATTTCGAGTGTGAGCGCTTTTTTATAGTTAGCAGGGAATAAGAATTGGACGTTTCCTAAAATGTTTCTTTCCAAAGTAGGATGAGATTATGGCTACAAAATCTAAGGAAGAATTAGTTTTGGATATGGCTACTCTATTGGAAAAAGACTTTTTTTTATCCAAGAACTCAATGAACATTGTATGTTTCTATTCCGATTTAATTATACCACAAGGAATGTAATTGTATCTTTGTTAATGAATTTACTGCTAAGGAAGAACAGTATGAAGGTTAAAATAGATTTATCTTGATTTGAAGAAATTGAATTTTGAAAAAAAAACTTCAAAAGTTATTATGCAATTTTTTGTCAATACTGTGTTTGATTTCTTCTTTTGAATGTTAATGATATGAAAGACAGTATCGTCTTTATTTTAGAATACATTTAAACTTGCTTTTCTTATTCCAAAACCTTACGTGTTCGACTCTCATTCTCGTTTGTACACGAATTTTGATTGACACTCACATTTATGTAAACTCCGTGCACAATCGCATATTTTCAGATATAATTTTTTGCCTTAAAATCACTCATTTTATGAATAACTAAAGGTGGTAGGAATTGACTTGAAGGTTGATCATTCTCTTACAATATATGTATTTTCGCATGCATGCATAACTGTAGCAACATTTGGAATGTCTATTTTGATTCATTGCTTCATGCTCCATGAGAGTAATGTTTTTGCGCATGCTCAGAAGTTTGTCATTGCTGCTGTGTAAATAATCGGTTAATGTGTAGCAACGAAACTATGAGGAACCTTTCTGGAACTGCGACTTACGGAGAAATGTATAAACAGATCGATCAATCGATATGGATTATTTTCTACCTTTTTTATTCTAATGATCAATATCATTATCATCAATATAATAATAATAATAATGATAATAATAACTAGTATTATTATCATTATTATCATTATCATTACTCTTATCATTGCCCTGTATGCATACCGGTTCTTCAATCTGTAAGCTGACTGTCAAGCCTGAACAAAAGGCATCAGACAGTACTTTTCTTAAAATGTGGGCTATTCCAAGGAAGGTAGACTTTTTGGAGAAATCCTATATTTGTCTTGATGCCCAACTGTTTGTTGTCCCAGTGTTTGAGCATTCTTTCACCTACTCCCCGACATCCTTCACTCTTGGTTCCCAAATAGCATTCCATCAAAACATTATAATCCTCTTTATTCCATCTCCTCCTATCATAAGTCTTTCTCAGAGCAATTGTTGGATGACGCCCGAGTGCTGCTGTTGCTGCTGCTGTTGCTGCTGCTGATTATTATTATTATCATTATCATCATTATTATCATTATTATTATATGCCTGTGTTCGTAATATTTTCAATTTCGCTTTCTGATTCTCTCTCTCTCATGTGTAAGCGTGCTAACGTTTGTGCCTATCTCGTCTCTCAGCTTCGATTCACTTAGAAATGCAATCTTGCTCGTTGATTGTCGCTAGGGTGAGTTTCGTAGATTTGAGCCTCATTGAATACTTCCGAAGTATGGCCTTCTTCCAGACTCATTTTAGTCCATTTATTCCATATTTATCAACTTATCGCTCAGTGGTCACAACACTATCGATTGTTCTTCCATTGAAGACTATCATTTGACTCCACGTCATGACCTTTAACGCTTTGTTTTGAGGTCTTCGGACAGCTCCCAACTTAAGGAGATTTACACATCATTTCTGCTCTATATGTGCGTTAGTTTACGTATTAAATCTGCAATACTCACTTTACTTGCCAAATGTCTCGAGTTCTATTAATGTTGAGATTTAGTGCTGTTGCTCGTGCAACAGTTTTTGTATGCATTCTTTCTGTTCAATCCTCGTTTTTTTCTGTGCGAATATGGTGTAACTATAATGAAACCATTGCTAACAAAAAGGAGAACTTTTTAGACTCATAAGGAGGAAAGAAGGTTTGTTGAACTTGACGCTCACAGGGTGCACTGAAGGCGAAAGAAGCATGTGTAGGCAGCAGGTGTTCTACTTGAAAGGTTTGAGCAGATGGAAGACAGACTGATTACTAACAAAAGGAGAGCAAGAATTGCAGTAAGCCACAGAAGAAAGTAAACATGATCTGGTTAAATACGGCGGACAAAGTACATCTTATCATATTCTAAAATAATTTTTCTTGTTTCCGTAGAAGAGAACGTGAGTTCGGATTCATAGAGTGTAATAGTTGTCCCAAAGTGTTATCTTACTTGGTGCTTTCGGCTAAACAACTAGACATTTTCAAAGTCTTTGATAATTCAACTATTATTTCAGCTACAGTGTATTTGACCAAATAATTAGTGTATTTATGTGACGCATTTTTAACTGTGATATAAGTAAGCAGTTCTTAGAATTGCAAAAATATCATGTCAAGACTAGATCTAAATAGATTAACAGCGTTTGTAAGAAATAAGTTGAGCTGAAAAGAGATTGGTATACATCTTTCTTTCTATGTTAAAAATGCTGTTCTTTACTTTGTTTCTCTTCTACGTCACACTACGTCGTATCATTTTTTCAAAATCAATTCTCAAAATGAATAAATACGAGAAAGTACAAGAAAGAAAGAAAGAAAGAAAGAAGGCAAGGAAGAAAGACAGTAAACGATACGGTGTTTATAATTAATGTATACACTTTATAGATATATATAACCTTTTCATTTTCCAAATGAATTATGATGCATTTTTTGGATATTTCTCGTACTATCTTTGATGCAATGATTATTTATTTTTATCTCAGACGTTTTAACGAGGATCAACTTGAAGACTCAATTGGGAAGAAATAGTTTTGTTACATTAATAAATGTTGATTGATGTCCAATGCAGTCAAAAGCTGTATACACAGAGTATACGTGTGCATGTCTGCAGGCATACTGGTTCGAAAATAATGAGCAATAATAACCTTTCTGCTCCTGGGGTGAGATGATGTTGCAGATGACATTCCGAGTGAACACCATCAATATCTGCTGGGATCAAAGGAACATTACATCTCTCCTTCTCTGACTCCCGCTGAATGTGCGATCCGAGTGAGCATCCATTATTCTAATTAGCAAACTGATTAGAAACCTTGTGAGGAGAGTCATCGATTTTTCTGTTGATGACAGGTTTTAGTTCAAATATGGGAGCATACCTAATAACTGCCAATAGCAAGAATATTTCTCGTGATACAACGAATCTATCAATATATATATATATATATATATATATATATATATATATATATATATATATATATATGTTTGTATTGTGGATGTGAAGTGATCTGACAGAATGTAAATGAAAATGACAATTGAAAGGTGAAGAGAAAAAGTCAAGAGATAGGTGTTGCATCTGAAAAAAAATATTATTCTGTGGGCGTATTTCAATGCATTTCGACAGGGGCCAGCCAACTTTTTCACAGAAAAGATATTTGCAGCGGTTCACAAAGAGAGAAAAAATGCTGTTTACATGTTCGATGCTGAAGAAGAGAACGTGGATATTTCTGTGTTGTTTGAATGTTTAGTAGTGTTTGTATCTGTTTTAGTGAGCGTAACATTTGGTTTGAAAAGAGATTGGTCAGGGGGCATTTGGTTCCTAACTCTGTGGGTATTTGGCTTGTCTTAGATTTTAAAAAAATACTTCCCCTCCCTCTCCTACTAAACAACCAAACAATACAGACATTCATACCGCTGAAACTTTTTTCTTTCTGTGAAAAAGATGGCTGGCCTCCGTCAAAAGACACCGAAATACGCCCACAGAATAATAAAAAAATTGAGATGTTACACCAATCTCTTGAGTTTTATCACTTTCCAAATGTCATTTTCATATGTATGTATGTACTGTAAACTACAATAAAAACAATTAACAATCTAATGATTTGATTGACAGCAACAAATCAAAATGTTTTTAAGATATTAAAAAAAAAACGAATTGAAAATATAAGAATAAATAAAGTCTAATCTAAATACATAAAAATATTGAAACAATTGAAACAATGACACGGCAAAGCAACTACTAGTATCATGACGAATGTATGAACAATCTAATGAAATGCTGATTTAACAAAATACAAAAATAGCCACAAAATATTGAATATAAAGTGTTTAATCCAAAATCTTTAAAAAAAGTAAGTAAACATCATAAAAACAATAAAACAAAACAAGTCAAATTTAAACAAACGAAAAACCAAAAAATGAAAATAATGAAAGTAAGTTCAAGGCAAAAAGACAAAAACAGCATTTATAACAAAATTTCATGAAGACGTACAATGCAAGGGAAATAACTCAAATTTAAAATAAATAATGATAAGCTGAAAGAGAGAGATGATGAAACTAAATGTAGGAAATAATCGGAGTCCATCCTTGAATGTATATATTTGTGTGTGCATATGTGTTTTTGCATTTTGGTTTATGTGTATATATATATATGTGTGTATGACTGCACACGTCTTATAAGATGGCTCACATATCTATATATACATGGACATAGTTTAATCGGTCATTAAACTGATAAGTGAGCTCCAAGCGATCTGCATTAGACGCCAAGCTTGGATATACTACATTGTTTATGTCTTATTGCCACTGACACATTTCGTTAACCCTTTAATTCCGGAGAAAAGAATTCTGGAATCGCAACCGACTGCATATCTATATGATCGCAACAAGATGCATGGCCAACCTTGTTAGAGCAGCAAGCATCATGAGATATTGCTCATCTCAAATAGGGTTTCACTACAAAAGAAATTCAACAAATATCATAAGTGCACCTAATAATTTTTAAGAAAATTTATGTGAGTTTTATGTAACAAAAGTAGAAAGAAATGACTTATGAGTTGCAGTGAGACGCTTGGCGTTGGACATTTTTGGTTTCCAATATTTGGAGATATCTGAGATGTATAATTTTGAAAACACAAAGTTATTAAGAGCCGCATGTAGCCTGCGGGTCGCAAGTTGCCCACACCAGATATAAACCATACACTCTCGAGAACTACTGGACTAATCCCAAATTTTGCACCATGTATTATCATCATCTTGAAGAGTTTTATACATCATCTTTCGTACAAACATGTATACATATATGTGCGTATGTATGTGTATATGGTGGTATATATACGTATGGCCAAATGATTCCAAATGTTCTACATTTTCTGAACGTAAGTGTGTGCTCTTTATTTCACACAAACTGTTTAGTTATTGTTACATTAGTTGATCCCAATGAAAAAAAGCAACTGAACTGTTCAATGGAAGACTCCATTGTTTCAAATGGTAGGTAAGAAACATTTTCATTAATCAAATGAACACTTCCAAGTGGAGGGGCCCATTCTTATGGACACACTTCATTATATAACTTAATTACATGTTTTCAATGCTTTAGTTTCGGCGTGTTTGATGAACATTTCTCATGATTTTGATCAACAAAGCAGATGGAATATAGTGCATCAACTTTCATTTTCCCACTATATCATATCACTATTTATCATTCTCATATTGAACGAAATCAATCATGCAATGACAACTCAGCTAGCATTACAAGCATTGTATTCTGCCTGTTCCATATCCAAATGTGATAATCATAAAAGTATAATAACCCAACTTGAGGCAAAGTATTCATCAGAATACTCCGTCTGCAAAGTCAATAACCCAATATCATACATTCACTGAATGCGTAAAATCGCACAAAACTTCAAACACTCTCAGAAGCACTTTAGAAACAGCACTACCAATATTTCCAAACGATCTTTCATTATTATTTTCATTTCTTTTCGATGAAAAAGTTTTGGGTGTTATTTCCCAATGTTCCGCTTCGCAACCTCAAAATCTATGCCATCTTATCATTCCGTTTCTTATCGATTTTTATACACCAATTGGATGATAACAATGGCTGCAACGATACTGTTACCATTACTACCACCACTTTTATAGTAGAAGGGGAGTGGTTAGTGGTAACTGGTTGGTTGGTTGGTTGGTTGTCATGGTGCTTAATAATATTGTTGTCATCATTGTCTGAAGTGCATAAAAGGAAAGATTTGGCGGCAAGAAAGTGTGCCAGGAGGTGCGGGGTCCCCGAGTCTGATTATGAGTAAATGAGACACAGCCGGAAATAGAGTTAATCAATGATTACCAAATGAAGAAAGAAAGAGAAAGAAAGATCGGGCTGGAAGGATGAGGCCAACCGAAAAAAAGGGTCTCTTGTACCTATGCCTGATAGACAAAACGGGGATTTTTTCGCTGAATATTTACTCCTTTTGATCATAAGACTTGTAAAATGGCCAAGTAATTTAGAAAAAAATATGATGAAAAATTCAAAATTATAAAAATACTACCAGAACTATCCGTCATAACTTGGGATTTTATCTTGGAAATGATGAATGTATCTTTGAAATGGACTGATTTCATCGGAAGAGCCCATTGTTTCAAATGGTAGGTAGGAGATACTTTTATCCCAGTTCTAACGGCACAAACATTTTAAAACACAAACAAATTCTTTACTTCTAAAAGCACATACAAGTTCTTATAACTTCAAGATTTTTCACTTCTATGAATTCGTAAAACTAATAGATCCTACGATTCCATTCTGTCACTTCAAATCTTTCTCTGTTTTTCGATTTTAACATTCACCAGATTAATCTTATTATCAAAGTTTCATGCTTTCCAAGTTATAGCGGAGTCTAACGCATTTTACTACTTATTGAAATATTCAGAGTAATTAAATCAGGATTTGGAAATCGTATGAATTTTTGTTTTAAAAGAACAACAGTAAACTCACATTGTAACGACACTCGTTTCAGCAGAACTAATTATTGGTACACGCGTTCCAACGTTAAGTTTGTTTTTATTTTCTTACAAGACCGAAAATTATAGCTTTTCCCGGATAAATTTGAATTAAATTATTTGTTTGTCGTATTTTTTAATTTTCATGATGTATTTTAAATCCACCTGTTATTACGGCAAATTTGTTATAACGACAATACCTCAGGGTGCTAAAAAACGGGATTCTACTGCACTACCTTTCGTCGCGATCAATGTGTCTTTTTATCCGTCCACCCCTTGATGATCAAATATTGTAAGACCTTAGTTTTGCAGGACACCTAGTCTCAACTTTTATCTAGCATATCCCACTCAAAACCCAGGCTTGTAGTGCTTGCAATAGCAACCATTGTGGATCGTTTGAAGTGAATATTTACAAGTAATATATCTTTTATTGTATTATCGCATAATATATTAGAAATCGTCTGCCACTGAGGAAATCGACCGCACCCTAACAAAAGGAAATCAAACATACGACTGCACTAAATAAGAATAAGAATACACGGGGTTAGCACAAAGATAATCATGAAAACACTTCTGCACAGAATATTGAAAGAATTAATCTCTCTCCTCCCGCAAATTCAATGTTCTTTATTTTTCTATAATGGCATGACCAATACACATGCTATATGCGATAGATTTTTGTTATAATGAAACTCGATTCTCCTGGAAAATTAAACCCTTTTGATTGAAAATCACCTAATTTTGGAAATATACGGCAGCCATCTTCAAAACGTAAGTTATCTCCCTTCTTTGGGAAGCAAAGTTTGAAAGTTTGCATGTGACTGAAACATGTTCATTCTTCCTCTATTTCATTATGCCAAAAGTCATAGACAGTAATGACTGAAAAGGCCATAGAGAATGGAATTCAAACTTTTTGAATGTCAATAAGAACGGACAAAAGGACATCCAACTGGGATATACCATGCCTTATGTTTGTGTGGTTATTTATTAAAAGTAATTCCCACACACATATACCTGGGTTGCACTGATCATCGGTTTCAGCCATTTGCTGATCGATTGGCCAACGGCTTTTTTGCCAATTAATCGGTTTTCGTACTCAGTCAACCTTGTTTATCACATCACAGAAATTTCATCCTTGCCTTGAGAATCATCACTCATCTAAGAAGTAGAATAGATTTAAATAATATTCTGATAGTTTTCTAGTAATTTTTTTCCCACGATTGAAAATAATAGGTTGAGTATTTAGTCCATTTACTCATTATCAGTATTTATTGAATGAGAAAAAGATTATTGTGCCTTACTAAACAGAGGAATTCGTTCAACTTTTTTCCTGTTGCAGAACAAAAGCGGCCTTAACCTACTTTCAAACGATAAATAGAATTTACTTTATAAAATAAAACCTCCAGCTACTTTTATTGAGAGTAATCAAATTTCAGCACTCTCAAATAGTAATGCAAGAACATGAAAACCTCTCCATTTTCAGGACATAACCTATTTCTTGCAGGCTCGTATATATTACCTCCTGTACTAAACAGCCTTTCACTTTTGACAGGAAAAGCTTGTATACTCAAATATTTTCAAGTTAGTTTACTCAAAAGAGTAAATGTTTCTTTTGAATCTTTCCACTGCACAAATGGGTCATTTCTTGGTAGGATGGGTAAATTTAGATGACCCTGCAATTCTCTGTTCCAAGTGAAAGTTATGCTTATTCCTTTCTTCTTTGTTATTTTTTATCTTTATTGTTGATCATTTCCTCTTTTACCAAAAGTCAATTCATCAAATAAATTTGAGAAAATGAAAGGTACATTTCCAGGTTCAATCTTCGGTTGAAACCCCACATTCACAAGTGTGAACATCTTTCAAGATTTCAAATGTCCATTCCTTTATATTTTCTATCATATCTGTTCTCTGAAATGTTATTTTGGGACTAGGATCAAATAAAGACAGGCAAAGAGATGTATTTTTCCGAATATGTTGCAAAGATTGATGTTCGTCCACTGTGGCACGAATTCCATTGAATATGCTTGTTTTTGCTTTTGAAAGAAATACATTCATAACCTGAATTGTGATGATAGTAATTGAAGAGGTAGATTCTCTCATACTTATTTCCACAGTAATTTCTTCAAATAGTTTTAGAAGTTGTGCTATTTTTTTCCTGCGAGATTCCGGTGATAAGAATTTGACGTAGGAATGTTGATATCTGTAGAATGTGTAACAAAGGCTTTTCGATCTTTTACATTTCTTTCTAGCATATAGTATGTTGAATTCCATCGAATCGACAATAGTCAATTTGTCTCTTTAAACCTAGCTGATCCTATAATTCTTTCGATGTTTTCAATGCTAAAGCAGATTGGTTGACATGCTTTACAATATTTCCACTGGTATGGTCATGTTCTTGCTTAATAAGTATGGATTCATTCAATGGAAGTTGAAACGAGATAGTGACTCTAGACCACAATTCCTAACACCAGCTACTATATTTGCTCCAGAATCTTGCAATGCTAAGAAAATATTGTTTGTCAGCTGAAAATTTTCAACGACTTTGTTAAACCCTTCGTCTGTTAAAGAGCCTACAAAAGAAACAATTCCCTGCTCTTTCTTTCTCAAATTGATACGTCAACCAGGGACATACTACATTCAGAAATGAAGAATAATTCGTATTAGCTGTCCAAATGTCAGTGGTTAAATGAAAATCGTAGGCGTTATTGATTCCTGTATTTTTGTTATCACTTTTTCAAATATATCTGGAACAATGTTTTCAGAAAAATATTTCGGAGTGGAATATTGTAATCGTTTTGGGTAGCCAGATCAAATATAACAGAATATGGCTGCAGGTCAACAGCAATCATTTCTCCCATCAAATACTGAATATCTTTGGGCAAATGATCATTGTTATCATATATCCTCTACTTTTCAAATATTGTTTCCAAAGTGGATGGTGATTCAGCTGCAAACTCAGTATAACTGTTAGTTCTCATAGGACATCTGGCTTTTGTATTTTTCCCATTGAATTTATCAGTTTCTTTATTCTTCTACTGGATGAAACTTTGAAGATGATCCATCATACTAAATGACGAGAAGGTTTTGATTGTTTTTCCTCCTCATTGAATAGACTGCATTTGCAAATATTTTTGACAGAGTGAGTGTCGACCTAAATAAATCTTTACTTTTAAATGTCCACGAGGAGGATACAATGAAATAGAATACAATTTTGTCAATAACAGAAAAGTGTTAATTGCGTTGTTTTATATTGTTGCTACATTACAATTGGCCCTACATTTTATATTGCCTCTATTTACATTTATGAGTATAATCAGTGCAAGTGGCGTAATCCATTATGGTAACCATATAATGCAATACGCTTATACAGTACATAAAAAGAATTATTCATCCGGTAATTTTAGGCAAAGTAATCGGCTAATTCATTTATCAGCGCAACCCTGATATATACTCTGGGCAACCATCGCCATAATCATCAACAACAATAAAAAGACGAAATATCTGGCTGGTCTTCGGAATTCTTCGAGGTCTTACGCTGTGTTTGTCTTCAGCCTTCTTGTGTATGTGTGGTCTTTGAGAGTGGGGGTTGTCTGTTTTTTTATTATTTCGAAACAGCAGTCTGAATCCGACGACATTAGCGTTGATCCCTTTTTCGATTTTAGTTTCTTGGGTGTTGTTCATATAAACGTGGTATCCGTGTCTCTGTCTGTGACGAGTTAATGTTCTTTAGTTACTGATGTTAGTCGTCAGCCATTAAATGTTGTTAATTTGAAGGAAAATGGAGTCAAGATGGCGTGTGATATGTGGAAATACACAATGGATCCATGCCATGAAGTAGTGCCACTCGTTCCACCGGAATTTGCTCTGGACAAGAAGTCGAAAATTCCAACAACGCTTTTGTTCTGTGTGTTGTTGATAATCGAATCATCATAGCCCCACATATGGCCTGTCCGACCAACCAGCCACTTGGGTTACAGATTCTTCTCTCTCTCTCTCTGAATGTACGTTGAGGGATCTCTAAGTGCTCTTGGTCTCATTTTGGGGGCTACAACTTGGAAATTTGCATAAGTACACAACTACGCACCTTTTACTGAAAACCCTTCTTTTGTTTTCTCACAAAAAGGTGCTTTTGGGGGGTCTCTATAGTCATTTCTTTTACAAATGATGCCCAAAAGATCTATTTTCTTTCGATCATTTTGGATAAAAGATGTACTTTTTTAAGATAATTTTGGATGTAATTTTTAATCAATCGGTTCTGGCTACGGAGATTCATCTATACGAGTTACGGATACTATAAATATTTTCCTCGACTATTAAGGGAGAATGAAACAGTCAAGATCATTATAGCAAAAACACATTATATTTCAAACACTTTATCCCTGTTCGGCCAGACGATATTTACCGGTCCAACTTGTTTAGTAATGGCTGACTAATCTTCTTTTGAAGAATATAGAATTATATTCGCTGAGTTCGTGTCCACTGATATGAGTAATACAATGAAGATGAGAGTCTGAAAATGGCATACCGTGCAAATTAATAACATTAAATACAATAGAATCCCAGACAATCCGCTTTTAGTATGATTCTACGAAGTAATTATTTCTCTATTAAATAAAACTATAAATTACTTTCGAGTTTGTGAATACCTTGTCTGCCAGTTGCAAGGATTTCAAAGACAGAAATGATTTGTATTACAAATCTGTCCTCTGACATTATGGCAATAATGTTACTTAATCGGAGTTAAATGTTTTCTTTTTATGAGCTTAGAGCTTGGAAAACAGTATGAAATTGTTAAATGAAGAAGCTTTTATTGTGGTGGTTCGACAATATAAGATCAAACTATCACATTCATCTCTGCATTGGTAACACTTTATATCTAACAATTTGGTAATGATTGACTCAATCAATCAATCAATGTATATATATATATATATATATATATATATATATATATATATATATATATATATACATATGCACATGCACACATGTATATCAAATCACCATTGTCCCATGAATGGCCCGCCTGAGCAACCAGCCAAGAGGGCAACAGATTGGTCACTCTTTGAGTGTGCGTATGTGTATCTGTCTTTGGGTGTCTTTACTAGAAATCAGCTAAAAATGATTTTTTTTTTTTTTCCCAAAAGTGCATTTTTGGGTCACTACAGTCATTTTAGACAAACAATTCCCAAATCTTAGGCCGGTACTTTTTGGGGGATAATTTTAGATAAAAGATCAAACTTGATTAGGTGATTGCAGACAAAGGATCTATTTTCTTGATAAGGTTAGTTTAGATTTCTTCTAGAACAAGTGCGTTTGTTGGTCAAGTTTGGGGTAACAACATACAAACACTCTATAAATTCAATTGCAGAAAATACTCTTCGTGTTTGAAGACATTTTGATATATCTTTTAAATTCTCTTGATAATACTTCCTGGACATACGTTGCTTCTAGTGATTGATACCAACCTCCCCACCCCCAAAAAGAATAAGATCGTCCACCTCAATTAAACCTCCAAATAAAATACTTTAACCACTTGTGATTAGTGAGCCATGAAAATTGAACTTTAAAGATTCTGGTTATGGCTGAAGAATCAGACGGAAGCGCTCGATCAGAAATAACGTTGGATCAATTCTTCAATCAATTACTTCAGTTTGACCCTGAAATTCGTTCTCTTGTCAGGGAAACGTAAAACTGCTGAAAAAATTAAAACGACTTCCCTTGTCTGCTATGTTCAATCAAACTTATATATATATATATATATATATATATATATATATATATATATATATATATATATATATATATATATATATATATATATATATATGCGTAAATTTGTCTGAGATGTTTTCGTATGCACATATGCGTATGTCACCTGGTCTGGTTATCAGTGCATTACAGTATAATGAAAATTGGTTTGTCTTTATCTTATTTTCCAAAAATGATTTTATTTTCTCTATTTCTGTTTGTTTCCTTTCCCCTCCCACGAGAAAAATCTTTAGTAAGCGATTTTAATGATAAATGCAGTCTATCATGGAGCCATTCAGAAGAAGGTGTGGGTGAAAAGATGGTGAGCTTACCCTTTTGTCAGTAATCTGTATTAAAGTGAATTGAAATCAAGTTGGTAAGGAATTGACGCCATCTTCCTACTCAAGTAGGAATCGGTATATTTGTGTGCTTGTAAAATCTGTCATACTCAAGTAAAGATCTACCTGTCTGTATTTTCATCCATTAACAAACACCTACTCAAACGAATCAATATATTGACAAACAAGTTTGTTGGCACCAATCCTTGATGCCATTACGCATGCGTGATCTGTCTCACAGCGAATCAACGAATGAATGCTCTAGGACATCAAACAACATGAAACATCACTTTAAGGTACAGTTTTATATTTCAATTAAAATTATAATGCCGGTTATATTTGAACAGGAATTGTAATCGAATAAAGCTGAGCAGCTGAATGAAGATAGGTGAATATGAAACAAAATAAAGATCCTCTCTGAATCCTGAAAAATTGCTGAGACCGTCGATGAGCAGATACATAGATAGATAAGAGAAGACGAGTTAAATGGACAGAGATAAATAGACTGAGATAGATGAATGTATCTACGTGATTGATGATCGGTATTTCCAAGATTATTCCTAAATGTCAGCATTTATTCTTTTGATGGTTCCATCGGTACCCTGGAAAGTGTTATTGAGTGTGTATGCGTGCATGTATAAGATGGGCATTATCCCCTAGAATTTACACACGAACACGCGCAGGCACACACAGAGACTATGTCTACTCCATGTTAGTGGGACACTAAATATATAAAAGATCTCTTTTCAATTCATTCGATATTATTGTACTATATGAGAATTTTTCTCACGAGGATCATCCATTGTTTTCCATGTAACTATTCTGTAATATCTAGAAACAAATCAGTTATAATATGACTCTTTAGCAGTGTTGATCAAACACCACCTCCCCTCTATTTATATAGGAAATCAATAATTTATAAATAGACATTTAAGTAGGTGTGTTAGTATATAGGTTGGTAGGTAAACTACTTAACAGAAAATGTGAACAATGGATGGAATAAAGAGATCTGGGGGGTCGGGAGAGTGTAGTTTTTCATACCATTCTCAAATTGAAGGCAACGTCTTCGTTGTCAATTTTCTCCCTCGGAGAACATTGTTATAATTTTTTTAAGCTTAGACGAACATATTGAGGGCACTGCTCGCCTTGACCTTACAACTATAAATTCCCATTAAACATTCATTATGTTCAGTGATGAAATGTTTCAATATGAGAATTTTCATGAAAACTTTCTCTTTTGTTATTTACTAGCTTTTATATATATTATAATGGATATCCAGAAATTACTGAAATTTTCAAAAATTTGGAAAAATCGATTTCACAGAACTATAAGTTTCACAATCTTACAGATTCATATATAGACAGTTATATGCTCATTCTAAATATGATAAGAACATGATCTAAATTCTTTTAATTATCTTAATATAAGGCCTTTATATACTATTCTTTATACAACACAATGAATAAACACGTATAGCATTATACATCTGGAATAATTTCAATCAAACTTTAAGTATAATCTATGCCCAACTCAAGATTTCTGTTTTCGAACCATTGTGTAAGATATCAAACTAGCGAGATTTCACTCATAAATTTACTGATGCCAAACTTCACTTTGACAGAACCCATGCACTGAGTTCTTCCAATTGTTAATTTATGCTCTAAAGATTTACTTTTATCTTTTCCTAAAATTATCTAATAAATAAATGTAAGCTGGTCCCTGTTGAGGTTAAAATGGGTGTAACAGCTTTTTGCAGTTGTTGATACCTGGGAGGCAGTTATAGGAGAGTGGTTTTCCCGAATGTTTGCTCAAACATTTTTTGATCAATCGTTGCAGTAAATCAGAGGCACGTTTTGTCAAGATATCTGGCAATGAGACAGAGCACTGGGGGGTTGAGTTATACCTTTCCCAAGGATGTTAGTATTCGATTAGTATTCGATTTACCGATTCCATTTTCGTTGTGCTCCCTCGCTCCCTCCCCTGTAAGGTGTATATTTTATACAAAATGCCATTGTGTACAAATAGGGGAAAGGGGGGGACACTCATACACAGAACGAGTTTTATAACTCAAGATAATGATTCCAAATTTTCCATCCAAACTGTAATTGGAAAATCTCCGTACGTTGTCAGTTCATGCATCGGACATTGCTGTGTTAAATTTGAAGTCGTTTGGATTTGCGGTTCTCGATGGGTGGAGGTGCTCGACTAACAAGGAAAATTCATCTTAAACTAGATATGTTTTTACTTTCGTCACCAGCATTCACGAGAGAGAGAGAAAGAAAGACACAGAGAGAGAGACAGAGAGAGAAAGAGAGAGAGAGAGAGAGGGAGAGAGAGAATTAGGATTCTTTTGTTGAAATTTTTCTGTGAAAATTAAATTATAGTTCGGATGACGAAACGGCATTTTCACAAATTTCAGTCTTGATTGTTATTACTGTTAAAGACGCAATTTCTCTTTTGATTGGTGCAATGAACGACATCATTCAAAACATGTACTTTTTGAGCAGAAATGCCCTAGTTATATAAACGATTTAAAGTGTGCACTTAATCGATGGAAGCTCATTTTCACCACATAAAAGGATTGGAACTCTGCCCTTTTTTACAATTGGTTTGGCACTGCCTATGCGATGATTCTCAGTCATTTAGTTAGGTTCTTTTACTGGATTCAACTTCGGAGCTTTTTTAATTAAAAAAAATGTATTTGAAAGTTTACGCTTCGTTTGTTTTCCTTAAAAGTATTAGTTTGAAATATTTTGTATTTTTTACTGCATACTAGATTTTATTGTTCATTATTTGTTTCTTTGGTAACATTGTTTTTCTTTCTTGTTTATTTCGATAAATCATTTGTCTTATAAAGATCTGCACCAAGGGGATGAAAATATTGTTTTTGAAGTACTTCAAATAGGTGAAGAAAGTTTTATTTTATTATAACATCTGGCAAAAGTGCCATTTATCAGTAATATTTTGGATATTATCTTTTGGTATATTGGATCACCGTAGCCCTACAAGTAGCCTGCTCGATCAACCAGCCAAAAGGTTCATATAACTTTCTCTTTTTGAGTGCCTGTGAGAGTGTTTTGAGAGCTACAACTTTGAAAATTTGCCTGATTGTACCACTAGGTACCATCTAAATACTTTTTTGTCTGTTTGGTTTGTTGGATAATCTTTTTAGATATCAAATTCTGGTACACACGCGAGCTACGCTGATTCATTTATGCGAGGTATGGATATATTTCTTATGTTTACCGCCACCATAAATTTCATATCTGTATTTTTGGGGCCATTTTCTCTTTTATCCAGATCATACTAATCACGCCGAATGGTTTACTAATAATGTTGATAGAGTCTTGAATTTCTGAGGTTTAACAATTTCATCTTCACATATTTATACTTGTTTGCTTCATTTATTTTGTTGCTATTATTTATAGTGTTTTTAGATGATCTTCGTTTTTTAAAGGAAGAAGTTTAGAATAAAGCATTTGCTTCAGACATAACTCTATGTGGTAGAAAGACTATAAATGAGAAGTCTGTCGGATCATGACAGCTTTGGTAGATTAATGAGTTAATGCATCGTACATGAATGACAAGTTTCCGTGGTGTATGAGATGTGCGTTTGCATTTCGTCTGAAACTACATCTTTATTCTTAATCTTGTAATGTTAATTTAACGGACAAAGAATGGATTTGCTGAAGAAATAACGTTATGATAAAAAGTAATAAAATATCCGTACCTCGCATAAATGAATCGCCGTAGCCCGTTCATGTACTAGAATTAATTGTCTAAAAATATTTTGAATTATCTAAAGAAAGTAGATTTTTCATCTAAAATTGTCTTTAAAAATGCCAGTTCAAGATTTGGGCTTTGTTGGTGACAAAAGAGATGCAAGTAAACATAGACCCCAAGAAGAACTTTTTTTTTTAAAAAAACAAAAAACAGAAAACATATTTAGATGGTGTCTAATGGTGAACTCGTGCAAATTTACAGGTTACATCCCCAATGAATGTGAGCAGAAGCACCTGGAGAGACACACTCAAACACACTGACGAGTAAAGAGAGAAGAATCTGTAGCCCACTCGACTGGTTGATCCAGCAGGCCATTTTAAGGGGCTACAGGGGTTCGAAAACTTTAGATGACGCAACATAGACTGCAACAATAAAGCTCAGTGCTGTAGGGCAGAAACTGAGTGGCTTTTCCCTATCTATTTATTTTGCCTTAGATAAAACCGTGGAATAGACGCACGTGCGCGTCAAAGTCAATACACAGCAAGTGAAAGTATTCAATAAATTGAGTTCGTTCTGCGCACCACTAACCTCAAGCTTCTTCCTTACCGTTCACATGTTCAATTACGCATGCGTGAATTTTGTTCAGCAACATTTTCCCTAACTAATTGCTTTTTAGCTTCGCACTATTTGCCAATTGTTCATACCTTTCATTCTGAAACATTTGAATATTACTTGAAATGCTACCATCCGAAATATAATTGTGCACCTGCGTGTCATGACCTACACGCAGTTTAATTTCCTTTTAGATTCTTTTGTTTCTATCGGTGCAAAAATAATTGCAGTTTTTTTGGGGGGTTGGGGGTGCTATTTCAAACTTTGATGCCTATTTTGGAATAAATCATAATTTAACTTTCATGTTAATGTTCATAAAATACACCATTTAAAGCGTAAATTTTTCTCAATTTATTTAAGCTGAACGTTTTATTTCTACTATTTATTCTGGTTCAAGTCTGTCAAATAAAAGATGGAATCCAATTGAGGACTGTTATCGAGGCAGACCCACGCAAAACAGCTCCAGATGTTGCAGAGGAAGTAAACGTTGACTATTCAATGGTTGTTTCAACTTTGTTCCTAACTGGTAAAGCAAAAAAGTTTGACATGTCCTGCAGATGACACTGCAAAAATTGAACGAACTAGACTAAGGAACTCTACCTCACTAGCTTACTCACCAGACCTCTCTACGACTAACGGTCACTTTTTAAAGCATTTAGAACACCTCCCGCCAGGTGGGGTTTTCAACATTCCAACAGCAGCTCAAAAGGCCTTTCAAGTATCCATTAATTCCAGGACCCTGAAATTCCATAGAATTCCTGAGTAATTTGACTTGTTTCCAGTTGGCAAAATGTGTAGATTCTAAAGGTTCTTATTTCGATCAATAACTTTTGATCTTAGCTGAAATATTCTGCTTTAAATTTGATGGTGAAAAACTGCAATTATATTCGCACCGACCTGATAGATAATGAAGACATAATACGTAGTGGTTGTTAATCATCAAACAATTACTTTTGTAATCTTTAAGCATCTTGGTTATTATGATAAATCCCATAGGATAAAAGTAAAGGTAAAATCTCATCAACAAATTTCATTTATCACACTTAAGCTTTAACTTACAAAATTCAATCACTCAAAGTAGCAAAACAGGATTCAACAGAAAAGTTTTTGATTATAGGGAATGAAGTCAAATATTGAGACAACAACTTTTTTCGGTCAACTGAAGTACTTTTCACGATAAAGAATTCGTGTATTGTGCATTTCCTCCGTTAGTTAATCAACTATCAGCACATCGCATTTGACTAGCATTCCTTTCTTTTCTTCCCGTAGTGTTCTACGAGAAAACTTTTGTCCTGTCATTTCAGAACGTTAATTTCGACGCCATCAATTTCATATGATGTTGGAAGACAGCAACAAATTATTGATATTGAATGTGAATTCTCACAGAAACGCGCGGGAACACAAACCTGCATTTAGATAACATCGATTAAAATCATTACATAAAAAAAGGAAATTCGCAAAATGACGCAGATAATCCAACATAGATCTTGTGAACGATAGAGGCGTACTAATCTTCGACGGTTTTGAATGAGAAATACTTCTGCTGTATGTGCGTTTGTGTGAGTTAGCCGAGTTTAGCTTAGCTTCATAATATTTTATGGGATAGGTTTTATGGTAAATCCTCTTCTCCAGACCTCTGTGGTCATTTTAGATTGTACGTGACTTCCAAATGTTTATTGTGGACTTGTAACTATATAGAATCTACTGCTTACCCCAATATTTATCAAGTCTGTTTTTGAAAGAATTCATGTTTTTGCTAGTATTTTCTAATGCTCTTGACGGAAGAATATAAAACTTTTTAAATATGATTCTAACGTTAACATTTTCGCCTGAATATTCAGTATCAAAAAAAGAGGATCATAAAATACGCTCATCAGAAAGTGACACGTCATATCATGGAAACTGCACTTGTTACCACAAATAATCTCTAAAACAACGTCCTGTTTTCTACAATTTATCTGAACACATCGCAAAAATAATATCAACCTTACTACACACAATACGAAATACACACGTCATCCAATATACGCAGGTTAGTACAAAAACAAACATTTATATGCATGTATATATATATATATATATATAGATATAGATATATATATATATGTGTGTGTGTGTGTGTGTATATATATATATATATATATATATATATATATATATATATATATATATATATATAACTGACACACTTTCAAATTGAAATATACCACCAACACACTTCTAAATGGGTGCATCACCCACACACATATTCACTCAACTACCAATGTAGACACAGTCTTCTTCTCAACTGATTAGTGCAAAAATCAAAAAGCATATAACCGACACGCAATAAAATTTGAAATAAAATTTGAAATAAAAAAATACCTATACACTTCTAAAATCTTGGTTTACTTACACATATATTCACACAACAAAATTCAAATGCGTACACACTCTCTTGATCAATAACACACCCACAACAAACTCACACATAATACATGAATCATCAAAAATCAATGCTGCTTACGTTGTTTCTAAATAACACAGTCACTAGATTCAACTACATATACACACACGCACTCATAGGTCCCTTCTCACTTTCACTCCGTATACACAACTCTGTTGAACTCTGACTCCAACATAACAATCCCCTCTTTCGCCAGTAAGAGGTAAGAACTGAAATCGATTAAAATACAAACCACGTCTCACTCCTCCTCTCCAGACCTTTCTATTTGCGTATTTTATCATTTTTTCCCATTTGACGTTTGACAACGGAGGAAACCACTTCCCAAAACTTGATAAATAAATAAAATTCATTTCCTTAATTTCCAATTTCCATGTTGTCTATTAAATTCACCACATAGATACACACACACACATGCACATTTTCAAACGAAGCCATATTGAAAGGCGAAGCATGTTAGTTTAATGAATATGATTTCAAATACTGTTATTTTATTGTAATGTAGATGTATATATATATGCGTATGTAATGAAGTGATTCATACACGCAGAAATACAGGATATACATGCACAGACGTTATTAAGTACATATTTATACGTGTATAAAATCTAGAACTATGAATAGAAGGTTACTCAGTAAGATGACCTAGAGGTCAACAAGTGGATGCCACCAAAATATAAAACTTCGGTTAATGTAACCATTAAATGAACCTGGTTGTTAAAACAGCTGCTTTCGGTACTCAATGCCTATAACTGCATACATACGCCCGTGCATACACATAAAAACTCATAGAAACACACATATGTATATGAATAAATACACATACATACATACACACATACACTACATGCAAAAATATATACACGTACATTTTTATAGAGAGTTGATTTTCTTCTAAATCAAACTGCTAGATCTTACATTTCCAGCGGAACATCATACAATCAAGACGGATATTATCAGGTAGTATTTTTAACCAACTCTACTCCCCAAAATCTGAAACTGTTGCCTTCCAAAAATGAGTAGACCTCTACAAAAGAAGTTTATTTCATTCTATATAGCAAGTATATTTTATTTGTTTCTTTTAGGTAACTGAAATAAATTTGAATATTGACAGAGTAGGCATTAGAAAGATTCATATAAAATCCTAGTTTCTGATGTCCAGACGTTTAGCTCAGTGATGGCTTCTCTTGTGAAAGGAGTTATTTCTTTTCCCCACAAACTGGACAACAACAGCTACAAAAATAGCTACAAGACTGAAGTTGGGCAAAAATGCTGCAGCAAAAATTGTGCAAAATCACAAGGAAAGTTGAAATGTCGGAGGTGAACCGAAGCGCCTTGTCAGTCATGCAAGCTGACACCTCAGTCTGTTCGTTTTATCAGGAGTGGTTGATGATGACCCGAGAAAATTGGTTGCAGGTGTGGCTAATGAGGTCAGAGAAGTGTGTGCCGTGAATTTATCTACTAATGCAATCAAACGTATAGTGAACTCAACCGGCTGACGACTGCGTCGGAAACTGCTACTGAAATTAGTACAAACAGACCCATTCAAAGTTACTGCAGGAAAATAAGGATCCAAATCCAACGTTTTCGGACAGTATACTGTGGTCATATGCAACAAAAGAACCTATTTGGGTTGATGACATCAATGCGTTTGGTGTCATCATGGTGAGGCGTACAAGGAAATGTGTTTGGTATCAACAGTTGAGCATGGTCATGATCTGGACGCGTGTGGAGTTCTAATGGCCCATGAGCTGCCCTCATTGATGGAATCATGAATGCTGAAGGTCACATCAATATATTGAAAGAAACATATTGACTTAGCTCAAACGCTCGGGAAGAGCAGTGTTTCAGCATGACAAAGGTCCAAAACACTCCGCAAGAAAAACAACAGAGCTTCTGGAGAATTGAAAGTTAAAATGCTCAGTCGGCCTAGCACGTCACCGGATATGAATTCAATTGAGTATTTGCAGAATCTTATGAAACTAAAAGTATAAGAACTAAGATCATCCAACTCGACAGATATGAAAGAAAGCATACTGTCGGACTGAAAAAAACATTCCAGTCAATGTGCAAATCTATTGTAGTCAATGAAGACTATTAGCAGTAATAGGAAATAAAGGCTGTCACACTAGATATTTGCTTTAAACAAACTATTTTTGTAAGGCATATTCATATTATTGGACAACGATTCCAATGCAGTAGAGTTTGGCCATAAATAATACCCAATAATGTCCGTTTTGATTATGTAATGTTCCACTAGAAATAATAAAATCTTGCTATGTTTGGTTTGGGAGAAAATTGGAAAAGGTGCACTCATTCATGGGTAATAGCGTACTATATATATATATATATATATATATATATATATATATATATATATATATGTGTGTGTGTGTGTGTGTGTGTGTGTGCGTGTGTGTGTGTGTGTGTGTGTGTACCAACATCGTATACAGTATATATATATATATATATATGTATATATTTAGGTTAAGATTAAAGTGAATTCAAAGTCTCATCACAGCCCAGACCGCTTCACTCTGCAGATCTTCAAATGGGTGGTTAATCGACTACTGCATTTTTTGATTTTTTTGTAACGGTGACAAATTTAAATTCATTGTAATTCATTTTATTTGTTCCACTCCGTAATATTGTATACCCTGGAATGGATGAACTTTGAAACATATATTGCCTTATATATGTATCTATCATTATATATGTATGCTGAACCAAAACAATGTGATCACCTTCCTACTAAGGTATTGCTCCTCCATATATCTGTAAAAGAACTCATGCCCGATCAGGCATGAACTCTACAAGACCTCTAAGGGTTCCTTCTAGGATCTGATTTCAGGATGTAAACAACAGGTCCTTCGACTACCGCTAATTCAGTGTTAGATACACTGCAGAGTGAACCTGTTGGTCCAGTGCATTCTATAAGTGATCAATGGGATTGAGATCTGGGGAGTTTGCTGATCAGGGCACTACAGTGAAAATTTTTTTCAAGATTTTGCCTAAACCACCACACTGCTTTCGGAGGCTTGTTGTTTTCGCACATTGTATCCGGATACCATCGCTTCCCCAGGATAGTGAAGCACATATACCCGTCTTCCATTCATACAAAGTTCAGTTCCGACGTTCGTGTGCTCATTAGAGACACTTTTGGCGATGGGCATCGGTACTCCGACTGCGCAACCCCATGCATGACAAATATCAATTTACTCTGTGTTATGACGCATCTGTCCCTTCACCTTCATTAAAACTATCAGCATTTTTCGCTACAATGGCTCCTCTGTTGACTCGTACTTGGGAGAGGCTCTGTTCACTTCTTGTAGGAATAGGTATTGACCGTCCAATACCTCGTCGGCGGTTGGTGATTTTTCCCTTCTCTGGTCATTGCTGGTAGGTACTCACAACATCTGAATGTGAATACTGTAAAAGCTGTGACTTTTTGGCTATAACAATCTGGCCTTTATCAAAGTCACCCAAATCTTTCCTTTTGTCCATAACTGTAGCATTCAACATCAAAATGAAGTGCACGATTCCAGCTAACATGTCTATCATTGGACCAATGATTTCTTTGGATATCCATATTCACCCTTATACTTCGATATAAGTTTGCTTATGAATAAGTATTGGTGTGGATTATGCTTTTCTTTGTTTTCTCTTTCGTTTGTATTGAGAAAGCTCAGAAATGAACGAAACGTCGGAATAGAAAATCTCATTTATTTTAAACAAGACTTCTGGTATTGTCATACACGTTTATTTATGTATAACGTTAGCCAAAATGCTACATAGGTTTCCACGCAATATATGAAAGTACATTATTACTATTTCATACAAACAGCTGGACTAATATAAACAGTTATGTCTGCACGTACATGTGTGTTTGTGTATATTTTGCCTCAGATTCTTTTCATTTGCAGAGCACCAATTTGTATCTTTCTTGTTCTTCTTTCCTTTCTACCAATAAACAGCCAATGTCGACGCATTTCTGCGCACTGAAGCGTAAAACTGAATGATGCATGTCGATAGAATGGCAAGTAACAGTCAAAGATACCAATGTAAATCCAATCATTACCTCTTACGTACTTATTATTGCTTTTTTAAGCAAATATTTTCAGCTTTTCTTCTAGACGATAACAATCTGCGAACAATTTTTCGGGGTTCTTCTCTTCCTTGTCCCATTTTTCCTCTTCTTTCCCGCCTTTCTTCATTTTATCTCCATATTTAATATCGCCAAATCTTTCTTCCTTTGTTCATTTTCCCTTCTCTCCCTTTTTTTTCTCCCTTGTTGTTGTCATTAACCAAATTCCTAGTTTCATAAGCTAACTCACCTGCCCTCACCTGACCTTGGTATTATTGAAATCTTTCCTGGCATTTGGGGACATTTTTGTGATTCGCTGTTCACAAATTGTATTCCATGGTTACACGGAGCCTTTATTTTATTGGTTAATATTCACATATCAATATGTATTACTGTATGCAAGTACAGAAGTAAATATGATTTTATGTACATTTTCTGGAGTGTGTGCGTATGTGTGCGTTTACACTTCACTTTCATGCTTCTTTATATTCTTATATATATTTACAAGAGGAAAACTTGATAGCATTTTCGAATCCTCGATTTTCTATGCACAGATTCAGACTGAATAGTTGAAGGAATTGCAGGTTGGCAACTGTCCATTCTGCAAATAAAAGGGGGGGTCGAGTCCTCACCCTACTGTTTTGTTGGTCACTTTTACATGCACATAAAGCCAATCATTCAATTATCGCCTGATCTTACATGGTCTAAATTAAAGGATTTTGATTAAATGTTTTTCAAAGAGTTTCTAGTTCCATTTTGGTACTGTGTATCCTTAAGTAAAATTTCACACAAACAAAACATGAGTTGCCTGGTCTGTAGAGGTAAAAAATAATTGAACATTATGAATCTTGTTAGAGATGTGCAGAGATTAGGTGGATTTTACAATTAGGAAGCAGTCGTTTCCATGGTTTCCAAATTGGCTTTCCTTCTCCTTGCTTAGTTGGTGAGGATAATCAGCTTTGCATGTAAGCCTTTATCTTTTCAGTCAATCCGTGTGTAAATCCAGCGAAACTTCCAAGACTATTAAATCAACAATCCTCACAATACGGTGGGCCAAAAAAAGACATGGTTCCTGCGAATTGCCTTGAAAAACTGCCCAAAGTTGCCAATATACTCACAATTAACAACAGTGAAAATCTTTTTGAGATTCGTCAATTTCTAAGGGTCCCCCAGTACTCATATATAGAAACGCCCACATGCAGGCGTGGAATAGCTCATCCACCTTGATTTATTTTTAATTTCTGGGTTATTTTGATATTTTTCCCTTGTGGATATGGCTGTTCAAGTTAACTTAAACATGAATAAAGATAGTTTTAACAGTTTGGGCTGAGTTTGCAACTCAAAGGACCAAGTTATACCAGATTAAGCCCCAAATGCATTTTATAAGCTGCGATAACTTAAAATGTGGTAAGTGATTAGAACTAGAGGCTTTAAACAGTTTATAGGATTATCTATAAGTGGGACTGCAAATGGGATTGTTAAGAGGTTGGTGGCTTCTCTTGGCCGTGCCATTTCGGAGCGGGCCTGCCGCCATCATATCTATGTTTGTGGTACAGCAAGTGGTATTGTCCTAGAAATGTCAGAGCCAAGAAAAGGGATAAAAACAGCATCAGATGAGCCCCTCTTCAAGAACTTATGTTATTAATGGAAAGATCTCAAAATAAAAAAACTTTCATTCTCTGAAAATGAAAAAAATCGCACTCTGCTGTGATACATTAATGACGCAAAGTGTGTCTTACTAATTCGCTAGAAAATGAGAAAACAATTGGAGAAGAGTACTCGAAGATGGCAAAGCCACGCTTAATTCAACTTGGCGTTGTTCTCTCAAAGCTACATATTACCATGCTCGGTGGATGTTAAAAGTGATGTATGTGTTGAAGATTAGATCTCGTTTCATTGAGAGCATTGCTAAAAATCGAAAGATCAGCCTTTTATAATTATGTTTTTTTATTCCAAAGCATGACTAATATGTATGACTCCTGCTGGGATTGTCTCACAGGATCTTGTCATCATCAAATCTTCAGTGAATGTATGTAGCGCTCAACAAACATGGACAGTTGATTTTCAACTGATAGATGAAGCTGCTTTGGACAAAATGCTAAATCATACTCAGTACTTTAGTGAAAGATTGGTAAATCTTGCACTCTTCAGCACGAAAGTTGAAGAAACGAGCAGTTTAGATTCACTCGCTCTTCTTTCTCAAAGAATCAGTTGACACACTTTGTTGGTCCAGAAATTTACCATTTGTTCGATCTCCTCAATATACACAATAAATTAATGAAGAAACTTGTGTCTGTTCGGCAGTTGACTTATGGATACCAACATACTGTGAACGCTATTAGAGGTCTATTAGTGATTAATGAAGCAGCTGAAAGGGCGCTTTGACTCACATGGGCAAACATAGCCACGATCTTAGGAACATCTTTAGACAGTATGTAAAGAAGCAGATGCCACAAGGAAGGTCCAAGGATCAACAGCAACTTAATCAGAACATGTGACGAGAAGAAGATTTTTTAAGTCTAGTTCTATTCATGATTATTCAGTAACACATAATGATTTAACATGAACTGTATTTCTATTGACTATATAACATATATATGAATCATAAATTGCGTTATATTATATAAAAACTTCTTCGAAATGATTTCCAGTCGTTACACGGTTGATATATCATTCAACGTCAATAGAATAAACAATTAACGAAAACGGGGCGGATGTAGGAATCGAACCTGACACCGGTAGAGCATCACGCTTCAACGTGCCGATGCTCTTACCATTGACCTGTACAGCCACCGGTAATGCAGAGGTCAAATAATTGCTTTCAACCCAAATTCTCATTCTTTGTCAATTCGTCTCTTTCAACGCGATTGGTATGTATTAAAGAAATGGACGTATTTGGCCCGACAAAATGTATTATAGATTGCGTTATATTATATAGAAACTCATTTGAAATGATCTCCTGTTGTTACACGGTTATGATATCACTCAATTTAGACAACGTAAATAGGATAAACAATTAAAGAAAATGGGGCTCATATATACGAGAGTGAGAGACACGCATACATTGTCGGATAGATCCAGCTCTTTGTAAATGAATGATGTCTGTTCACCGAGGAATGATCCAAAATAGTCGTAAATAATAAACTTGTATATTCACGTTCACGTACACACTGATAGGAAAAAACGAAACAGATCCGACTCGATTTTTAAAAAAAAGGGGGTGGTTAGATACCAAAACTAAGGGAGATGATTGACAAACATGCCCCAAGTTAATCCTTTTAACGATCCTTAGCGACCAACAGAGATGTTAACGCCTTCAACGTGTCTTGAGCTTTTAGAAAAGTTCGAACGATAATGTAGATGACATTTACAGGTTCTGTAGATCAGATTAAACCAGTTGGCCAGCAGGAGCAAATTGTCTGCCCTCTGTCTGTCGAGATAAGACTGGCGTCACTGTGACTGTTAACCAAGAGTGTATCAGCAAGTCGAGAATAACCTGAATTCTTTCTTTTTTACTGACGATGACCCAGAGGGATGCTAATTATCAACTTTTCCCACCTTAATGCCCACAACCGTTACGGTTTTTGGTGTTAATTTCTATGTTGTGTTTAGCTTTGTTTTGATTTTGTTTTTGTTTTGTTTTGTTTGTTTGTTTGTTTGTTAGTTTGTTTGTTTTGGGTTTGTTTTTTTTGTTTTATAAAAAGAAAAGTCAAAATAATATCTCTAAAACAATTACGGTTTTCCGGAAGGAAAAGAGGGTAGAATTCCGTCTTAGTTATTCAGATTTTCCCAGATAGCGAGACACTGGGTATTGAGGGGTCAGAGGGAGGTCAAATGGAACTGATTCACTTCTAAGCATCAAGTTGATTGGGCCAATTGATTTATAGATTATCAAGTGTTTACAAATGAATATAGTATATAACAGAATGTTTATAGAAGAAACATCAAGCATCGTTTCGAAGAATCATATTCCATGTCATTGAATATGTAACGTTACAAATCATGGAAGAAAAAAGACTCAGAAAAGAATCTTTGTTGATATTGTAGTCATTTGTACTGTAATATGGTCAGGACTTTCGACACATGCTGATACTATTATGATAAATTTCACTTTTTATGATTAGGCTATGGCTATGTTGGATTTTACAAGTCTATACAAAATGATATTTTATCTTCTCTTCATTTCTCTTTCTCCAATTTATCATCCGTTGATTTTTTCAACTTTTCTACTATTTCGGCGTTAACATTACTTGCAGCAGTTACTGATGCTTCCCAGAGTTCTTCTTTGGTAGAATATTATTTTCCATTCACATATACATTTCTTTTAATGATGAACCATGAGTTTTCAATCGGATTAATATCTCGAGAGACTCTAAGCCCCATTTTGAGCAGATGAAAATCGGCTATTTTTTCTCTTAAGAACGAAAAGTTCAGCATGAAAAAAGCCTTTTTTTTTTCTCCCAAGTAAGTAACTTTTCCCTTTGACAAACGAATGTCTAGTCCATGCTGTGTTATTGGTTGATGATAGCGTGTTTTTGAGAAGTTGCAATGAACAGTATATAAATACTACATTTCAAGCACTTCTGTCAGATCTTTTTCTAGGAATAGAATATAAAGGAAACCACGTGTTCAGGACTGGTTGGTACATTGTAAAGGGGGCTACTTGGTGATCGTATGCAATTGAGGAATAGGAAAAGCAGAAGAAAAAATATTAAAATAGGAAAATAAACTTCAAACAAGACATTAGAGTCGTTATAATTTTCTTAATGCTCTTTTTTCCATCTTCCAACTCATTACAATGCATCATGGAGGTACACTTACGTACTTTTCACTCAAATAGATTCTTATATCTGGTTTAGTTTTATATTTCTCGACTATAAGAATATATTAATCACATATTTACCGAATAGCAAGATAACTAACTTGTCCAGTCAGATTGTACCAGCCATCTCAACTGGTGGGGTAGGTCAGTTCATTTTTTCCGAATGTTTAAATGATGATATAATAAAATTGACAAATGTTTCAAAGAAAGTCTCTTTTCTGTATAAACATTTGGTCATATTTACGTTTTCATATATAAATCTAACGGGAAGTTACAGCTATCCAAGTGAAAAATGTACGAATTGGCCTCGGCCTGCCCTACTTCTTCGCCCAACTTATACATTTCTCTTTGTGATGATGATGACCAAGGGAGGTAATTTGGTTGCTTTCATGTCTCTAGCCATTGTTCTTAATATTCTGCATCTTTTCCATCTGGTCACATTCGCAACACCAACTTCTTCGAATATTTTCTTCTTGTTAAATCAATTTCTCTTGATAAATATCCTCCTCGTAATTTTTAGCAAATCTTTTTCCTGTTCCTATCTTATCTATGATTTCAATTTCTATTTTCATTGTTCTGATTTCTGTTCAACTTTTTCACAGTTTCCAATGTTGTGTTCCCTTCATTCAATAACTTTAAAATATCCTGTTCCTTACGACCCATGGCAATATTCATTTATCTGAAATTAACGAACAAATATCAATAACTGTTCTATCGAATACATTTATTCACAATGTCATGAACAACCCTCGAGTTGTATAATAAGATCTCACAATCACTGAATAGGTTATTGTAAATGTGGAACCTCTCTTTAGGAGAACAATCCGTTTCACTAAACACTTCGTTAGATGAAAATTCGTTGTGTGAATAATTAAACCAAAGAGATTTCAATAATTCGTTCTCGTTAGAACTCCTAAGATCTTAAAAATGATCTTGTAAATAATGTATAAAGTACCAATTACTTTCTAGGTAATGCATAGATGTATATAAACATGTAAATAATTGAATAAATATATAACCTAACCATATATTATATGAATTTTTTTCTGTTTGTTTGTTTGCGCTCAAATAGGATGATCTTATTGGTGGATTTACCTTCATATTACGACATAACAATAAAAATTCTATCATAGAAACTCTTAAGACTTCGTGTCTGATCATCAGACATTGAAACAGCTTGAGTTGAGACTTTAAAAAAACCTGAAATTTGGATACTTGAATCATTGAAAATAAATTACCTAATTAAATAAATTTAGGCTCCTCAATGCCGATTCAAACAGAAATAACCTCGTCGTTTTGGATGGGTATATTCTCGTCTTATTAAAAATCAGTCAGTGTCCCTACCGTCTCTCTATCTGAACATAAGCACCTATATATTAGATATAAATAGTGATAATGGATGAAATCATGGTGATTCTGGATAGTTTATGGAATGTTGATTTTCCTGGGAAACTGAATATATTTCGCTAAGAGATTATTTTTGGCAATATTGCTAAGTGACATTTCGTTTTAAGAGTCCTTCGCAACGAGAGGTAAAACTCTTCAATCTCGCAGATCAGTGGCACTACTAAATATCTTTAGTATGTTACTAATATCGGTTGGTTATTGCAAATCTTATTGTGAAAACACAGAGATGCATAATAAAATCCGACGTCCTGTATATTTCTCTTTTTTGTTTCGTTTTCTTTCTCCGCAATAATCATGTAACAATACCGGATGTGACGTCATTTATTTCATCGTTATCACGTAAAGCTAGATATTTAGACAAAACCTTTTTTTTTTCTGAAAAGAAGGAACTTGCTTTCCTTTCAGTATAAGGTACCAGGCGTGAAAGCTGGAAACCTTTTTCCAATTGAACATTCCGTATCTGAAAGCCATACTTAACTAGTGGTATGCGAAGTGGAAATTTCATGTATTTGTAATTACACGTGTTTGGTGTGTGTGTGTGTGTGTGTGTGTGCGTGTGCGTGTGTGTGTGTGTGTTCACGCAAAGGAAACGAACACGTACGATGACAGCATAATCAATCATGTTTAGAGACTAAAGGCTTAGGCCAGTCAGACAATCATTAACTGAATACTTTAGTTTCAAATTACACTTGTTACTCCGCCCTTTATCTCAAACCAGATACATACCAATAAAGGGTTAAAGATCCATTCCACTAAACTGAACATCTCTTGTAGTCACCAGTGTATTTATATCTCCAAGAGCAACAGCCCCTATGAGTTCACTGCTGGACAAAGGTCTTTTCCATCTCCTCCCACGACGAACGTGATTGCATTAATTTCTTACCATCTAACTTTTTTTTCAACTCGTCTCTCCATCTTGTGCCTTTATTTTAGTTTCTTTTTTCTGGTAACTGGTCGATTGCGTCCTTTACAACTACATCCCGGTCAAATGCGTTCCGGTCATTAGTGTCCCTGGACATTTGTGTCCTATATTTTGCCGTTTCAGTCATAAGCGTTCCACTTACGTGGGGGTGCCAACTTTAAGCATACTCAGGAGCAGGAAATCGAGTTGAAAATTATTCAAAAGTGAAAAATAAAAAGCAAAAAACAAGGAAGGGGAGTCCAGTGAGAAGGTTGAATGCCAACTTCGGCGTCCTCCCAGTTCATCCGAGTTGGGGATTCTGTCAACTAGACATTCCGGTATCTCTACTCGCCTCGCCCAGGCTTGTGCCCTGGAAAGGCAACCAGTGTCGTTCTATTGTCTATCGAGACAGAAAGACACCTTCTACAGACGAAATTTCAAACAAAATACAGTTTGTAACATAATTTCGTACACTGAGAGTTGTTAATTTTTAAAATAGACGGTATTTGGTTGGCTTGTTGGTCGATCGTACTCATGTTAAACTAGAATAGAAATTAAAAGGTATGACTCATTTAAAGAAAATCTACCCCGGTCAATTTTTTACCAGCTGTTAATAATGTCACGATAGAACAAAGCTAAAAAAATGCCCCCCCCCCCAAACCCTTAAAACGACCATTTACGATTTTCATACTTGCTGAGTATTCATATTGCATTATTTTACAAGTATGAGAATCAATTTGATGAAAAAAAAACAACTTGCTCTTCCTACCCCTCTTTCTGCTACTACTACTACGGATGGTGGACACATAATTGACCTTATGGTTCTTGTTTTTTTCTCTGAAGCGTTTAAACGTTTCAGGTTGGAAGTGTATTATTTGCGCAATTCCAGCATCAACAGAGTTACTACCATTCTGTTTTAAATGTGTGTATATGTGTGTGTGCATGTGTGTGTGTGTGTGTGAAATGTTTTTTGTTGAAATCTGTCTTGAACATGTTTAGAAAATGGCAGCCTACGCAAATCTAATCGTACACAAAAGTGCCTTCGTAATTGTATGTTTGTGAAACAAGTGCCTATGAATAGATCTATAGACATTAATTCTTTTGTCTCTGATTGTTCTCAATAGATGCTCATAATACAACAGAAAAAAACAGAGTATTTCTAATTCCGTTTTTTTTTCTTTCTTTCATTTCTCTTGATTAAGTTTTTAACTCTGTTTCCAGCTCTTGATTTCTTCATCTTATTATCTATATTGACTTTTCAATCTGTATGAACAACTCAAAAAAACTCGCCTCCTCTTTCTTTCTCTATTTCTGTAGATTTCCTCTCCCCTTATCCCCTTCGCTTTCTTTCTCATTACCCGTTTCCCCTAACTCTATTATTAAACTCTGTCTTTCTATTTACCTGTCAACGAAGTTAAAAAGAGGTGAACGTTTCAAGTCGTTCGTCTTTTGGCTCGTCTGTCCACCAGATATCTTCTGAAGTAATGAAATAATTTCTATGAGCTCTTGTGGGAAGCTGGGCAATGGATGAGAAAGGAGTGGTAAAATTTGGGGGCGGATCCAGGAATTTTTTCCTGATTGAGAGATATATCCCAACTTTTTTTTGTTTGTCTTTTTTGTTTGTTCGTTCTCAATCATTGGAATTTATATTCATGCTTACAGTAATGACTATTCCCCCAATATCTCCAAACGTTATCAATAAATTTCAATGACATTAGGTGGGAGTGTAGACCATTGGCTACAGAGTAAACCGATTAGATTTGGGAGCGGATCTATGCTCAGTTATCTCCCTACATCGTAGTTATATGTCCAAACCACATAATATTGCCAATATTCATGTTTGTCCACACGATATCTCCAAAAGTTCTCTATTGATTCCAATGATATTTGGTCGACATACTGGTTAAATTTTGGTGAAGATCCATGAATAATTACTCCCTTAGACAATGGCGGTGCTAGGGGTATGTGTTTTCTGTGTGCTTTTTACTTTCCTTTCTATATCAAACTATCTTCTTAAAGATTGTTTTTCCCTTTCATCCCCCCTTCTCTCTCTCTCTCTCTCTCTCTCTCTCTCTCTCTCTCTCTCTCTCTCTCTTCACCCTTCCATACTTACACAATCGTCTGTTTCTTTTTTTTTTTATTTCTCTCTTAGCAAATGTATCTTTCTTCTCCTATCACACTTTTTCTTTCATGTTGATTTGCTCTGCTACATCTATAATCCGCAGGCTATCTTGAGATTCCAAGTAATTCTTCTTCTTCTAAATTTTCCGACTTTATTCGATTCTTTCCGGCACTTTCCGTTTCTCTTCGGTTTCACTCGATTATTGTTTGCCATAACATCGGAGTCACTCCCGAAGAGTTATTGCCAATCTGAAACGCATAACCTTGACCTTATTCACTTCTTCGCAATTGTAAATCTGCTTACGTAGGCTTTTTAAAGATTTTTTTATGATTCTGTATTAATGTTTTTACTTTCTAGTTTTGTTTTATACCCTTTTTTTCCATTGTATTTTCCAACAGAAGGAAGAAATATTGAAAACTTTTTCGTCCCTGATTTTCCGTTACGTTTTTCCATTTTCTATTTTTGTTGCATCATTTTCCTTTTTCATTCCATCTTTTTCCCTCTTTCTTTCCAAACTCTTTCTTTTTTTCCCCTCTTTCTCTGTTCCCAAAATCGTTTCCTTCTTTCATTTCTTCTTCACTCGCATTTTACCTTTTCTAAGTTCCCTTGTCTAATCTTCCGCCTTTTTTAGTACTCCTGCATCTTGTTCTTCTTTTCTCATTTCAACCAGCTTTACTTTTCCTTTAATTCAATTTTTAACTGCAATGTAAGTCGGCTGTTCTAACAACAGGGAAATTGTCATATTAAGACCAGATTTGGATAGGTTAACGGCGTTCGTAAGGAATTGAGTGACCGGAGGAGAGAGTGGTTAAATAAAGATATACAGCGCTCGTTACAATGAAAGAAAACTATGGTCTAAATAAGTGGAAGGATAAGAAGAGAGAATAAGAAAAAGAAATTATTTCTTTTTTTATGTCACACTATGTCATATCATTCTTTTTTTAATCAATTCTCGGTATTAAAAAATAGAATAAAAGAAAGAAAGAAAGAATAGAGAAAGAAAGATTAAAAAGAAAGCAGACAAGGCTGTTTATAACTAATGAATACACTTCACATTATTCTCTTATTCCTTTGCAAATGAATTATAATGTATTAAGGACGATATTTTTTATTTTATTTTTATCCAATGATTATTTATGTTAGTTTCGGATGTTTCAGTGAGGATTGACTTGAAAATCATTTGGAAACAAATATTTTTCTTTAATATTATCAATATTTTTAAGACTGAAAAAAATGCAAATGCCCTCTCTTACAATCTTTTATATTTCTCTCCGTCACTTTCTGCACTTACACATTGAATCCCAAAACATGAAATCATGAAGGTGATCAATCGAATTGGCTTGACTGATCTGTTTACGCACAAGAGAAAATTGAAGTACGTACTTGAGCCAAACACTTACTCTGGGTTGTATCAGTGGTGCATGAGGGAGTTGATTGATTCTAATACTTCTACCTTCATCGATAATTCTTTTTATCGAAAGGCTCTTTCCAAATAGCACTGAATAGTATATCCACAGGGAGTGAACAGAGAGCGAAAGTCTACAAGGTTGTCGTACAGTTCACCCTCTTATATGATATTTCATCCTGGGTCATTCATCAATACCATTGTTGGTCCGGATCCCTGATCAGCTCGAACAAAGCACGAGTGATTTTTTTAATATTTAGATTTTTCAAATATTTTGTCTTTCATCTTATATAAGTACGGTGTATTTCGTCTCATACTTTATAAATTTTTGGTTTACCGGTCCATTGGTTCTGTGGTGAATTCCTTTGATTATCTTTAAATGTGTCCACCCATCTCTATAAGACGCTTTTCGGTTGGTCGTTCGGCCTTAGTTATGATAAGCAACAGAAATAGGAAGTAAGGAAGATGCGTGATGTCATTATAGGGTACGATGACATTAAAAGGCATGGCGTCATTAAAAGGTGTAACATCTAAGCCGATTTTTTTTACTAGCTGCTAATGATGGCATAATAGAATATCCAAGCTCTGCATTAAAAACAAAAGCGGCTGCTCTTCTTCTTTCTCTTCCATCTCCCCCTTCAGCTTCTACTACCATATATGGTGGATGCGACGTTGAACTATTGGTTCTTGTTTGTTTTTTGTTTTGTTTTTTTCCTCTTCTACCAATCCTAGTGCTGAGAAGCTAAGCCTCAAATGTAAGTGAAAAAATTCCAGAATGCGTAATACTTTTTTGTGTTCGATGTTCGAAATCTGTTTTCTTTTTTACGTATTTATTTTCCAAAAAGTTTCCATTCGAACCCCACTCTGTTCATAATCCGGAACGGGATTAAGTCAAGGTCGAGAAGCGAACCGCTGACAAGTTCATCCTGTTGTAGACCATTCGAGGTAGACTTTTTAACATAAGGTGGGAATTTAGATGAGGCGTCAAATATCTTTGGAAAAAAATCACTCAGCATATACAAGGATTTGTCCTTGGATTTCTTTTCTTTTCCTTCTATTTTCTTTTCTTTATTTCTTCCTGTCATCAAGAGAGTACTTCTATTCAATCTCCCCCTCCCTCCCTCCCTCTCTCTCTCTCTCTCTATCTATCTATCTATCTATCTAACTCCGGGGCGATCTTATTAACCCATCGAAAGAGGTCACTTTCAATCTTTCAATGTCGGTGACAATTGTTTCGAGCTACTCAGGTAGAGTTCTGCCTCAATCGGCGGAGGTTGGTGAGAAAGGTCGGTTGACAACGTTTTGTCTATTCCTGTTGAGTCAACCGAAACACGGGAAACTACGACAGTTTGACGTGATAAATTGCTTTGTTTTTTTAATCGACGCAACCCACAACCGGTTTAAATACTATTGCTTGGTTTAGGTTATTCATGGGTTCTGACATTTATATTCATCGGTTTGTATCCAGACTTTACCGTTCATAGTAGAAACTTGAAATTTTGCACACACACTCTACTCAATGGGTAGGGAAAACTCTTTCTTTTTTTTTTTTTTTTTCATATTCCCCTCCAAAAAAAGGGGCCCTGCACTTGGGTACATTTTAATCTTGTCAAATACGCACAGCAATACATTGCAGCATACACTGAACACATGGCAGGTTTTACAGGTAACAACAATGATTCGAATTTTCTTTTGAATTCATAGATCGTCTTCAGCGTTTGTTTATACTGTTTATATTTTGATTTCAAATTGTACTTGGATTAAATAACGTTAATCAATTACTGAAGAGTGTAAAAATTTATTTTTGTGAAATTTCAAACGCACATTTTCTATGCTTTCCATGGTACCATAGAGATATACAATCTATAATTAAGTTCACTTATATTTCTAAGATTCTACAGACTGTGAATTGTTAACCAGAGGCCACGAAGAAATGTTGCCGATTGGGCACCGTAGCTCCTGAGGCCGGTCCTGATTACGTCATACGTATATACAATACATCCATAAAATCCATAGTCCCGTAACTCAGTTCTGTATCGGATAGGCACCCATGCTTTAACGTGCGTGTCTTGAACGAGATAGCGTATCGGACACCATCCGTCTCCGGGCTTCCTAGGTACCTAGCAGGAAGACATTAAGTACCTTTTTAAAACTCCTTAGTAAAACTCAATCGTGGGTTGAACTAACGACCTATCAAAACGGAGGAGAGCGATCTACCATTGGAACAGAAGCCCAAATTTTGAATGCATATCATATTTCAAAATTTCCTCGATTTCTTCCTTTTCTTTTTACTATGAGTTTTCTTTTCAAAAGATTGTCTCTCCCCCATTTTTGTAACGTGATTTATAGGGGCCGAAGCCCGAATGTTGAACCTGTACTTTTGGAGTTGAAGAAATCAAATTTATTTCTGCCATCTAATTTATCCACTCACTAAACTGTCGACGCATCCAAAGACTATTATCCTCATCATGTATTGATGGACATTTTTACCTGATTGACTCTCTCTCTCTCTCCCTCTCGGTCTCTCTGTCTCTGTCTCTGTCTCTGTCTCTGTCTCTCTCTCTCTCTCTTTCTCGCTTTCCAACACACGCACACATATGCACATATCCATTGCAGACACACACGCGCGCACACACACACACAAACAAACACACGCGCACACAGACACTCGAAATGAAAATCAACGCACTTTGAAAACATTAGATGTTTTTCGTGTGTCATTTACAGAACCATATATCTATATTAAGGACTTGCCGCAAGTTTCAAGCGATTTTTCCCCTCAACAACATCTGCTCTGTGAGGTAAACTCTCTTCTGAATCTTTTCCCGACGAGTACAACCTCGACATTTTTACATCAAGAGTGAACAAGTGCCTTACCCAATTTCAGCCTTTTTACTCTTGTTTCCTACTTCACGTTTTCAACATCAATAAGCTATCTAACATTGTTTTTTCTTCTTCTATTTTTTAATTCTGAGGCACAAATATTTCACTTCTTCCTTTGATGTGAAAAAAAAACGTGTCCGAAAGGCTTTCTTTGGTCTGACTAAAAGAGAAATGAAAAAAAAAAAAAACTTACATTTCTTGAATATTTTTCAAGGGATGAAATAACATTCCAGACAAGATTCTGAGGGCAAGTTAACAATTCACGATATAATTTTAAAATATTAATAAAACATCAGACATACGTTTTATTTTTTAGATATTCGATTCCTTTGAAATATTCAAGAAAACTAATCTAATAAGTGTGCGTGTGTGTGCGTGTGTGTGTCTGTGTGTGTGTGTGTGCGTGCGCGCGCGTGCGTGTGTGTGTGTGTGCGCGCACGTGCGCGTGTGTGTGCGTGTGTGTCATGGGGGGGGGCTATAACCTTGAAAATTGCTTGAGCACACTACCAGGTACCATCTAACAACGATGTTTTTTTTTGGGGGGAGGGGTCAAAAAAGTGCTTTTGGGGGGTCTCTAAGGTCATTTTGAACCAACAATCTCGTGCTGGTAATATTTTAGACAAATTTAAATAAAAAATCTTATTTGTTGAGATAATTTTTTATAATTTCTCAGTAGTTTTGGTACATGCGTGGGCTGTGGTGAATCATTCATACGAGATTCGGATATTATCATCGCGGATATTTTGTTGTTGTTGTTGTTGTTGTCGTCGTCATCGTCGTCGTCATCATCATCATCATCATCATTATTATTATTATTATTATTATTATTATTATTATTATTATTATTATTATTATTATTATTATTATTATTATTATTATTATTATTATCATTATTAAAAATCGAGGGACGTAATTGATATTTTACCTCAAATATTGTAAATGTAGCATTGCATTACCTCCCTTTGACCAAATGGATTATCAATACGAAAACGCACGTTTAATGACTAAGAAAGAAAAGCGATGTTATTGTTTATACAGAATGGGTATTTGATTTAAAATGGAAATATTTCAAACATCAAATCAGCAAGTTATTATGAAATATTTTCATTTCTTTGATTTAAATTAATGAAAATTCGAAGATGAAAACTGAGATTATCTAAACTTGATGACTAACTCTCGCGATAAACATTTCATCAAGATTTCATCGTATGATTTTTTTAGTCGTTGAATCGAGAATAAAGACAAAATAGATTGCTAGAAAGTATATATTAAATAAGTTGAGTAACTTTTCTTCCACTATTACGGACTGACTCTCTCTCTCTCTCATACATAAATATGTGTGTGCGCACGTGCATGTATATTTGTGGCTGTGTTTATATATATATATATATATATATATATATATATATATATATATATATATATATATGTGTGTGTGTGTGTGTGTGTGTGTGTGTGTGTGTGTGTGTATACTTACACATACACTTACATATATAGAGAGAGAGAAGGGGAGAGAGAGTGAGTATGAATACAGAATGAACACTCCATGGTGACTCCGAATATCTTGCACTGGTTATGCTGGGTGTGACAATATTGAAAAGTCACTGGAAGAAACATACACTTGTTCAAATCTTTTTGAAGTCAGTGTTGGATTAAGAAGTGTGTTGTATAGCCTTGGTAAAAGTAATGGTAGCTATAATAATAGACACATTTGTTGTGATGACAGATGCAGTTGTTGCACTAGTAGTAGTAGTAGTAGTAGTAGTATCAGTTGTTAGAGCAGATGGATGAACAAGGAGCAGTATTAACAAGAAAGCACTCAGAAGGCGCGCACCTCTGCCGCCGCCATTGTCAAGGGGCACAATTTTTCATGGATTCGCCCCAAAATTCAATCAGTTCTATTGTAACCCATTGTTTACCCTTCAACAAAATATCATTGGAATTCATTGAGAACTTATGGAGATATTGTGTGGATCAACATGAAATTGGACGATATTATGTGATTTGGACGAATAAGTATGGGACTTAGGGGAGATACTTTTGCATGGATCAGCTCAAAAATTGAATCACTTCTCTCGTATCCTACTGTTCACCCTCCCGTCAAATGTCATTGAATTTTTTTTTTTTTTTTTTTTTGTAGATATCGTGTAGACAATCATGAGCGTATACATAAATGTAATTGAAAAAAAGAACGGGAAAATGTCTCTCAATCAGAGAAAAATCCTGGATCCGTCTAAAAATTTCACCAGCCCTTCTACATACTTTCATTGAAATTTATTCTATACTTTCGGAGAACTGACGAACAAACAGACGAACAAATGAACGAACAAACAACAGACAGACAGGCACGACCAAAAACGTACACTTTCTTTTTTAACTGGAAAAATTGACAGTATGACAAATGTTACAAGTACTTGATCTACAGCGGGGTTATCTTGATTATTTACTGCTGATTAATGTATTTTTGGTGAATGCGATGCAATTATCGCCAGTTTTATTGAATTTATTTTAAAAAATCACCATATGAAGGGGTTTACAATTACGAAGGGATATGGACAACTGCAGAGAGGAATAAATATTAAATAATGAAAGTTTTATTCAATTTATAAAATCAGAAATCAGAAATTCATTGAGATCAATATGTAATTCAGTTGGTATAAAGAAAGTGAACGAACATTTTAAGGGTGAAATCGACACCTGATTTTAAAAATTCAATTAGTAATTCAAATTTAAAATATTCCGATCTCGATTTTTTTGTTTTTTCAGGAAATTAACCCTAATTGTCTTCCCAACCGGAGGAAAAATGTTTTCATTGATTAATTAAATAAAATTGGTGATTTTTATGAATTCAATTAAACTTTCCTTATTTATTCCTTGATTATTGAATTCATTTGAGATTAATTCACAATATAAAAAAACAACACTTCTGACATACGAAGATCCTGCAAGTAATTTTTTATGCCTTCAATCCATTCATGAAAATTAATTGTGTATTTTAAAAATCAATTATCTTTAGATTATCAATCAAATTATTGATTATAGATAAGATTGTCGACTCTCGCACTGGTGATTGATTTACACCTTATGAGTGGATTTTGATGGACAATTTGTTTGAGGGCCTTCGTTATTTGTGCAAAAAGAGGATCAGAACCTCATTAAAAAAGGTGCAATTTGGCTTGCCTAAAAGAATAAAGAAAAATCAGCAGCAAAGTGTTGTCGTATGAAGGAACGGTCATGTGACAATTTATCCCAATTTTTTTGGCGGGGTGCGTTCCTGGCCCAAAGTAACTCCTGCCATTCAAGTCGCTACTCGAATCAGAGCAGTCACAGAGACTTGGACTCGAAGCCGCAGAAGTTATCGGGGTAGCTGCCGTGGATCTGTTATCAACGGACCGGATTTTCATTGACTAAAAGTGATAGCCACCATCTGAACTCACCATTGAAATATTTACATTCTATATTCAAACACAAAAACAACACAATTTAACTCAAGGTGATATTCGTCAACTCCGTATCTCCCAACAAAAATCAACATCTATAGAACTTAAAGAAGAAAACATTCTTCCCTCAGACAGAACTCGACAATATTTCTATGATCAACTATAAAACCTTGGGAGAAACTCTTTCACTTCTATACAGACATTCAATTACAATTTTTTTTTTTAGAATACTGTTAACTGAAATCACACTTCCTTGCTAAGGCACTTAATTTCGCAACTTTTATTCTTCTACTATTTCCCCAGTCTTTGCTTCTTTTATGTTAAATTTAAAAAATCGGTAAATATTGATAAAAAAAACCTGGGGTCTTTGCATCTTGTTTCATTCAATTATTTCGGGCTTATCTATTTTTTTATGTGTTAGTATCAGAGGGTATTATTAAAAATGATCACAATACATAAACCTTTCTACCCCACCCCCACCCCCGAATTCATCAATTTGAAAAGGTTGATTTTGTAAGGTTTTGGCAGGGTTACTATCATTTTTTTTCAGGCGCGATCTTCATAAACCAGAAATGCCAAAACAACACTTCAGATGTTTAGATTAAGATACTATCACAGAATGTGAAATTCTTTAAAAATCAAAATCTAGAAAAAATAATCCTGCTTTTTCGAACGAGGTTTTGAGAAAAAAAATCGCAAGTGATTGTTGTGCTTTCATTGAAGTTTTTCACACCTGCGACCACTCAATGTTGAAAAACGTCGAAAAAATGAAAATAAACAAATCCTCAATGAAAATAAGAAGTTAATACATAAATTTGTTACTGCTTCACTTCATAAATTTTCGTCAAAATCAGTAAAAAAAATAATCAACGCCGTCCAATGGAAAACAAATTTACGCGGCCAAACCATACAATCACGAATTTTTGTTGATCCAGATACCAGAAATAGGATTCGAAAAAAATCATCTCATTGTAAGTATTCAATCTACAGCAATAAACCTCTTTTTAATAAATCGTAAATATACAATCGTATATAAAGAAAACATCCATAAATCTTCAACACCATCATGATATATATTGCAAATACTGAATTTTATCATAAGTAAATACTCCATTTACAATAGATGTTTTTATTTTCATGAATCGTTAACATATTCCTATCGCACTAATTTTAGAAAAAAAAGTTAACCGGTGATTTTGTAAATGATAAATTATGAAAGAAAGACCTGTTCAGTTACTCAAATTGTCTTTCTTTCTTTTTTCAACTAATAAACATAAAGGAAAATGAAAATTCGGCCGATCAACATTCTGGATAAGCGAGTTCGGGAAATTTTATTACAACATACTCGGCCCGTTCGATATTTGAAATAGACCACAAGGACCCAAAGTGGCGTCACTCACATCACTCTGTTGCTATTAACCCGATGCTAGGGGGTGGATCCATGCCTTTACCGAGGGCATTCGTTATGCGAAGTTAACACAAGCAATCATTTCCTGGTAAATGAGTAAATTTGTTTTTCTTTTTTAGCAGAATAGCCACCCAAACAGATGAAGCGGATATTAATTCTGAGTCCCCATTTCGCTTCATTCTTAATCGACCAAATCCAGAATATCTATGGTCTCAATATCCTCCATTTTATCGACGGGGTCAGACCTTATCTCCCCGAATAATGCACTGGGGGGTAGATATCTCCAATTTGTTTCTAAGTACTTCCGTTAAAATGGCACCAAGGATTATTTTCTCAAAAACTTTTATAATAATAGCAAGGTGTTCAAAACTGCTCTGTTGTTCACGCTTTGATGTTTCCATACTTTATGATGTTACGGTTGATATTATTAATAGGAAACAGATTTTATCAGACAGCAAAAGAACAGAAAAATGTGGCGGAAAGTAAAGGCTAAAAGATTTAATTAAATACTACATAAACGCAGTAAAAGAGAAGCTCTTAAAATAACTCTAATAGTTTTATGGTCGTGCGACATAAGGTTCCGGCTCGCTGACAGCCACGTTTAGAATCTTCTCTTGGGATAATGGAGGAAAATCACTGTTAATTTCTTTGAACTTATTTATTATTACTTAATCTATGATGTCCTTCTTGAAGGTCAGCTCAGCCGATGTCGATTATTCCATTACATTTTATCTGGTTTTCGGTCACGAATTGCATAGGCGATACCATTTCCAACGAGGGTTTACTGAGGCATGATATTCCAAAGTTATGTTAGCTCAGTCTCAGAGGATCAGTAAGCCCAAGGGCAGCTCCACCCTAGTAAAAAGGGGGAGGGACGGGCTTGTCCTGACACCTTCATGACACTAGTTGCGGGGACTAAACCGATTTGTCGCCCTGTTGACACGTATGCATGTGGGCTTCCACGTTAAACTGACCATGTGTCAAATTAGATGTCGTGGGGAGGCAAAAAAATGGAAAATCTCATTTCATATTATCGTCTAATGAAGAAAAACTTTCAAGGGTATATTCAGGATTTAACAGAACACAATTCCCTGTGGATGTAGCAGAGAAAAATTGCTGTCAACAGAGGCATAGCTGAGGGGACAGCTTTTTTTAAACGCCTTGATGCCCCCGATGGAGGGGCATCAAAAGCTTTATAAATAGCAATTGGCCCCGCTGCATTTATACTGACATAATACAACATGCAAACATGATAGAATTAGCACACGAAAAGGATGTTCACCCAACTTTTGCAAATAAACAAATTACAGATACGACACAAAACATTGACTGATAGCTTGATATTCTGGCTTCATAAAATAAAACTCAAACTAATTAGATGAAAATATTTTGATTATTAACATATTTTTCTTCGAGATTAAGAAAAAGAACAAATATGGAATCGCTCAACGCTGAGGAAAAAATATGAAATCACCTCGTAATATGCATTTCTAAAATAAATGCCAGCGCGATTCTAAGTATGGAAATTCGTCTACCGTTAAAAGAGAGTACTTTCAGAGCTTAACGAGCTGTTGAGCCTATGGTTGGACCGGGCTAATTGGAAGGAAACATGGCTTCAACGAAACAGCTGTCAGTTGACATAATGAAGAGGATTATAAAATTCCTTCGAGGAAATCCAACATGGCGTGTGACAAAATATGTTGGTTGTTCCCAGTCAGCTGCTTCTAAAATTTGGTGCAAGTATAAACAGAATGAGAAAGTTATAAAAGAAAATATACTGGTAGACTCTAGCGAACGTTCAGTTATCGGGATTTAAAACTCAAAGCAATATGTCTTGAAAACAGAAAATGCACAATAAAACAAATGAGCAGAAAAAGGAGTCAATGTCTGTGATAGAACTATAAAAAAAAATCTGATGAATGAAATAGAATTTACTTACAGAAGAGTAAAATGAAAACCAACACAAACAACTAAACAAATGAAAACATGCTAAACAGAAGTAATCGACGAGTATAGATGATTGGATGAAAGTGATATTCAATGATGAATCACGAATCAGCATTGGCCAAGGAGATAATGCTGCAAGTTTTATCTGATGCCATTCCATTGAAACATAAAGATGACTGGAGAAAACAAGCCAAGTTCCCGGTTCATTTATGATATGTGGTTGCATGTCAGGTAAAAGAACAAGGGGAGATCGTAATCATTACCTCAACAATATACTGGAGTATATCAAAATTCAAGACACTTTTTCCTTTCCATCAATAGAAAATGGGTTTGGTGATGACAAAGACATTTTTCGGGACGATAATCCATCTTTCCACAGAGTAAAGCTCTTGTGCCTTGGGAAATACGAATTTGCAATTCTGCTACACAGCCTAGATATATCCCAATAAGTCAAACACGCTTATTCATCATACTTACATACACGTGTGTGTATGTGCATGTGCAGTCAATGCGTGGATGTGCGAGTGTCAAATGAAGACGAAAAAAGAAATGAGCAAGATTTTCCTAGAACAAGTTTTAGTATGAATAGGATCCAAAGTGGAACCGGAAGTTTGACATGATTTCCGCCACTCTATTCCAAAGATTATCATTTCAATTTTTGTAGTTTCGCAGTTTTTGGTGATTTATCTCATTTTCTCTTTTGGAATAACCAGGAAGATAGATATATATAGATAGAAACATCGGTACAAAGCAAAAATGCATCACCCTAGCTCGTACATGTACTAAAACTAATCATCTAAAGGATTATCTAAAATTATCTTTAAAAAAATCTTTTGTCTGAAATCATCTAAAAAATACCAGCACAAGATTTAGGCATTGTTGGTCCCGAAATGGCCATAGAGACCAAAAAAAGAACTTATTTGAAAAAATAATTTTTTTGTAGATGGTGCCTACTGATGCATTAATTCAATTATTTATGGTTGTAGTCCCGAAAATGTGACCAGGAGCGTCTGGAGACACGCACAGACATAGACCAGCTAAGAGAGAAGAATCTCTAACCAACTCGGTTGGTCGGACGGGCCATTTGTAGGGATACGGGGATTAGATAGATATGTAGATAGATAACAATATAGAGTTAGTTGAAGTTGTTACGTGTATACAATTTGATTGTAGTTTGTGCATTCAGAATGGTTAAGCATGATAACTTGAAACAGGACATTCATTCACTTCTGAGAAATCGTAACTGTATTCATTAGATAAAAGAATCGCGATCCCACCTGATTTTATCTGTCTTTAGTGAAAAAAAAGAAGATACAAAGAACTGCTTGTTTTTTGAATTCTCAGCTGCAATAGCCACGAAAAATGACAACAGCTGCAAAAGCGATGCCTCTTCCATGACATGACGACCATGCGACTGTCATTGTAGTAAGAAAACGTCTCATAACAGAGTGTGTCCTTTATAAAGAGGTTTTGGATTATGAATATTGAGAGATATGAACAATAGTTTCCCTTTGTTCATAGCAATATTTTTTCTTTCTTTTTTTACGCATCTAGATATGAACAGATGCCAGGAAAATGTGCACTTGAAGTCTTCTTTTTATGGACTCTCGGATTATGAGCTCATTAGTCAGTACTCTCTCTCTCTCTCTCTCTCTCTCTCTCTCTCTCTCTCTCTCTCTCTCTCTCTCTCTCTCTCAGTCTTTCTCTATTTTTTCTCTCCTTTTCTCCACCTTTTTCCTATTTTCTCATTTTTCTTGTAAACAAGCATATCAAGAAGAATGGTAGGAAATTTGGTCTTTTCCATAACTTTTTCTAATAACAACTTCCTTGACGTGAAAAAACGACAAGACTCAAGAAGCAAACCTGCAAAAACCAAAATTCCTTAGTCTTCATTGATTTTGTCTGTATCTAACTTGAACATTTCTCGGAGTAGATTTCAGTTTCCAAGAAACCTAGACGGTTTAGTCTTGTAAATTTTATTCGATACTGAAAGGAAACGAGTCAAACTTTTAATTATGATCACATCCCTCCCCCCCAATCAAAATCCAACAAACTTTTTTGTGTGACAACTCGAACTGAACTAACGTTACAGGGGAAATTATGAATCACCACCACCCATGTATGCTGCTCTTTACCTCGTAAATCAAGCCGAATTGGCTGTAAAATTAAGTTACCTCGATGAAAATATTACCCAGTATGGCTCGAATCATAAATTTATGATAAGTTACTTTCCTTGCATTTTTTGTGATCACAAAAAAGTACAAATTTAAAAAAAAAAAAAAAAAAAAAACGTGAATGACTTTGGACGTAAACTAGGGGACTTGTTTGGCGTGAAAATTCCATTGTGAATTGAAAATTCCGATGAAAAAGAAGGAATTGTAAGAAAAAATAAGATATTTCCTTTACTCATTCAAGAGAGTGCGGCTACAGTTGAGCAGATTAAAACATAGATATATATGTCAGAACATATGAATAACCGGAAACCAGCAACAATGATTAGACTGCTCTGTCGTGGGTAGCGGTGATTAACAACTTAATCCTGTGAACACGAATATAAAGAACAATTTCAGCATTTCGAAAATAAATTTAGTCGAATTTTTGTTTGTTTGACATTAGTGGCTTCTAATTCCATTCTAAATAAAAACACAGAAACTCAGTAGAATCTCGGTCAATTTCACATATGTGATGATTTTAGCATCTAATTTCGTTCTCATCAAAAAAACAGAATCTTTACAGAATCTCAATCAGTTTCACATGTTTGACGTTTGGAGCTTCTTATTCCGTTCTCAACGAAAACACAGAATCTTCATAGAATTTCTGTCAATTTCACGTGTGACGTGTGTAGATTCTAATTCTGTTCTCATCAAAAACACCGAACCTTTATACAATCTCGGTCAATTTCACATATTTGACGTTTGTAGCATCTAATTTCGTTCTCATCAAAAACACAGAATCTCAGTCAATTTCAAATGTTTGACGTTTGTAGATAATAATTCCGTTCTCAACGAAAAACACGGAATCTTCATAGAATTTTTGTCAATTTTACACGTGTGACGTGTGTAGATTCTAATTCCGTTCTCATCAAAAACACAGAACTTTTATAGAATCTCGGTCAATTTGGCATGTTCGACGTTTGTAGCTTTCAATTCTGTTCTCAATAATAGCCCAAAATCTTTATAAAATCTCTGTCAATTTCACATGTGTGATGTTAATAACTTCTAATTCCGTTCTCATCATAAACACAGAACCTTTAGAGAATCTCGGTCAATTTAACATGTTTGACGTTTGTAGGTTATAATTCTGTTCTCAATAAAAGCCAAAATTCTTTATAGAATCTCACATGTGTGACGTGTGTAGCTTCTGATTCTGTTCTCAACAAAAACAAAGAATATTTACTGAATGCCTCTCAATTTCACATGTTTGCCGTTTGTAGTTTCTTATTCTGTTCTCATCAAAAACACAGAACCTTCATAGAATCTCTGTCAATTTCACATTTGTAACGTGTGTAGCTTCTAATTCTGTTCTCAAAAAACACACCCTCTTGATAGAATTTCTGCCAATTTTTTATTTGAGAAGTCTTTCTGTTTCAGACACATGACAGGCACCCCGTAGCAAAATGTTGACTTGAATAAAGTTACTTTTCATGGTAGTTTTATACGATCAAATCAAACCCTTCTACTCGGACCTAAACGAATCAGTCACCTAAGATAGGTAAAAAGAAATAAGTCCGAACTAGTGGAAATAATGTTAAAAATCTGAAATTGTTTTTAATTCTCTTTTTATTTCAACGAATATAGCTCTGATTCAACTTAATTAATCGAATAAAACCATTGCACTTGGAATTCATCATCAGTCTAGAATCGTTTCATTAGCGAAGACCCTTTTTTACCTAAATGATTTTTCCGACTGAATCAGGCTTCTGAAAAATTTGCCTACTCGACAAAACTCCCGATAATATGTTTAATGATCACCCTTAGGGTCCGCAGGCGCCAGGTTGGGAACTGCTGGCCTAGAGCGTCTGCATCATTGGAAATGGCCACCTTAGTTTAAGCCCAAGTAATTTTGATGAGGTGGAGTAAGTATTCGCTACACACACACACACACACACACACACACACACACATATACATATGTGTGTATGCATGTGTGTGTACGTTCACACTAAACACACAAACTGTGGCTCGCACTTCCCCTATAGACAATGTATCTCTCCTCATATATATATATATATATATATATATATATATGCCAGTATCAATTATGGATGCTGGAGTAATACCCCATTTTTACTTCCTGTTCCCTGATATATGCATGCCTAGTTACCTATATCCGGTCGGCTGCTTCTCTCCAATTCGTCGTCCCCTATTTTGTAATTTCCCAGTTGGTCGACATCCGGCCTGAGTAAAGTCAGTCCTAATCACTGACATCAGAACATTTATGAAATCAGTCTTAACATGTAACATATTGTCTCTTTCATTGACGCACCCATGACTCGAGGTTCCCATTTGCTATTTTCGAAGACCCAAAAGTACTGAAGGAAAATTTCTGAAATATAACAATCCCTTACACAAGAATCGTATAATACCAATGGGAATGACATGAACAATGATGTTTTTTAAATACATATTTTAATCCACTTTCCCTGTAAGCTTACTTTGATAATGAATTAGAATCTATTTAATCATTTTGGTACTGAACTTATCTGATTTTATCTTCAGGCAATACAAATTTGGTCTTTTGGCGGCAAAAGATATCTTGCAACCACGCCCCACCAATCTTTGTCAGTGGTTTATTTAGTTTCAGTAATAAATCCTACTTATTCTTCTGTTTTTTTTTTTTTCTTCCATTTCCCTTTCGTCTCCTCCAATCCTTCTTTTTTCTCCTTCTCCTCCACCTCATTATTATTATTATTATTATTATTATTATTATTATTATTATTATTATTATTATTATTATTATTATTATTTGCAATCTCACACCAGTTGCCTGGTGGTTACTGCTGGAGTTTGAGTGACAGCATGTCTCCTCAAGTCTCCAGCCCTTCTCTCCTAGTTCTCATAGGTCGCATTGTTCCTAGCAGTGCTGTGGTCTGTACAGTCTTAATCCTTTATCCTGATCTCCTCCAGTCTCGCCCTCAGTGTCTTTGGGACAGTTCCTAGTGCGCCCACTACGACTGGCACTACCCTGGCTTTCATGTTCCACATCTTCTTCAGTTCTCTCGCTAGATCCTGATATTTTCCAGTTATTATTATTATTATTATTATTATTATTATTATTATTATTATTATTATTATTATTATTATTATTATTATTATTATTATTATTATTATTATTATTATTATTATTATTATCATTATTCCTTTGGCTTTACCAACATGAAATCTGTTGGGGTTGTCGTTGAGGATTGAACTACAGGTCTCTGCAAACCTCCAGCAATCTCTGCAGCCTTTTTACCGCTCTCACCACGTGGTCTGGATGGTTTGGACTCCTCACTCATGGATTCCCAATTCTCCGAATCACTTCTCTAGAGTTTTTCGAGACGGTCTCCAATGCGCTGAATACTATGTTCCCAACATCCAAAGCTTCTTCGGTTCCCAGGCAAGGTCTTGATGTTTCTCTCTCTCTTTTTTTTATCACTTTCCTTGAATTTCATCCTGAGGTCAATCACAAAGTTTTACCTGCGATTTAGTTAGGCATGATTTGATGAAATGTTTAGCTCGCAAATGCGCCAAAATTTCCAAACAGATTTGAAGACTCTTGCTTATCAACCTAATTAGGAAGCTACAGACGAAATCGAAAGAAATTCTCTCGTCCAATCGATTTGTAAGAGTCTTTGATTTCACTCTAAATATTTGGCGCACTTGCGTGCCAGACATTACACTGAATAGTTGTTTCCCTTAGAACTATTGGGATAAGTCAGGCGTTACTTTTGAGACACCCTGTATCTTTCCTTTGTCCACAACTAGGGTCAGCTACTTGTATTGAATTCTTTGTCTAAATTTCGAGTGTCCTAGTTTAGCTTTTATTTTCAAAAACTGCTTTTCAGTTTCCCGGCAAAATTCAGATATTTTTCTGTGGTTACCCAAAGCAGCCATACTCATTATCCGATAGTTTTTTCTCTTTTTTTTCCGTCTGATCTTTTGGCACGCTTTAGGTGATATGTTTGAAGTTCAGAGTCTCATAGAATTATCGAATAACCGTAGGCCCATAAATTTCCTGTCCGACTAACCCACCATTGCTTCTCTTTTTGAGTTTCCGTGTGTGTGTGTGTGTGTGTGTGAGTGTGTGTGCGTGTGTGTGTGGCCAGTCCTGGTCACATTTTGGGGGCTAAAACCTTGAAATTTTGTATGAGGACACCACCAGGCACCATCTTTACAAAAGAAAGATTTGGGTGGGGTCTACAGGGTCATTTTGGCACCAACAATGCCCGAATCTTGTGTGGGTATTTTTTTAGATAAAAGATCTATTTCCAAAGATAATTTAAGATATTCTTTTCATAATTAGTTCTGGTACACAAGCGGGCTCTGGTGATTCATTAAATGCGAGGTACAGATATTTTACTTTTATTATTCCTTCGGGCGGTTTTTACGTTTTGTTTATTCCTTAATTTATTTGCAGCATCCACTTATTATCATGTAATTGACAACAGTTTAATTTCTGTCACTGCGTAGTCGAGATTTGTTGCTATGTTTCGCCGATCTTGGCCTTAATAAATTTCATTCTAATTGTACACTTGTTCTAGGTTACTATGAACAGAGATTCAATTTCTTTAGGCAACCATACCCGTGTCACTTCCGGCAAATACGTATTTACAAAGTAAATGTACGTGAACTGACTTGAATATCTAAATTCATTCATTCATGTGTGCGTGTGCGTGTGTATGGTTGCGTTGGAAAACTCAGACTGTATTTCTAGGACACACATACGTTTATATAGACATACATGATCACCATTTGTGTATATCATGACACACTGAGGGAAGCACATTAAAAGAGTTGTGTCCTGTCATTTTATCAGTCAGGACATTGGCTTCAAAATTGCACCATTATGTTAACAAGCTAATTCCTTCTCTCTTGGTGCCATTTGCCCAATATGCTTACTGTCATCCTTTCGACAGTCGGTGATTTCGAAATTATCCTTCCTAGTGATGCTGATAACCCTTCCTGTCCGCTTACCAGAAATTACTACCCACCCTTAAGCCTTGGGATTCGTCAACAACATCCGGATTTTACAATGTGCCAAGTTGCCAAAATGAATGATTTTCATTAGAATTCATTTGTTAACGTAAGTGGGTGTCATTGAGACATGTTCTCTTTGAAAGGTTCATTTACGTGGGAATGTGGACGTAAGCTGATGTTAGCCTCCTAGCCAAGGATATGTACTACAATGCCCTCTGGAGCAGCAACTAATCCAACAGATAAGTGGAATAACCATAACCTCTTATTTCGCTCACTACAGTAAGGAAAGGTAAGGCATCTGTTTCTTCAGAGACACTCCTGTTGGAGTATGGAGGCTGGTGACGAAGTCCCGGTTTCTGTTGCATGTGTTAGCTTAGTGATCCTTGCAGGACTTTCTAAAAAAATTATATCCATCTTCTTGACAGGATGCAAGTCCATAAAAGGGATACCCCCATCCTAATTTCACAGCTTATAGTGTACTCAGTTAGCTGCAGATTGCACTGGGAAATTAGCTTTAATGAAGAGTTTTCTACATTCTTGACCTATACTGGGAATCGAACCTGGAGCATTCTGCATGTGATGCACAGGCGCTAACCCTAACACTGATTGGATTTGAATGTTTTATAGTGAATATGGTGTTCAGAATATCGGTTGCTGCGAGACTAAGCCTTTTAAAATATTCTCTTGCTCTATGAAAAATATTCTTGGTAAAAATGTTTTGGCTACAGCTATTGATTATAGCTGATATGTATCTCAGAATTCTAATTAGAACGTATTCATTATCAATGTTGATTTTAAGTAAATGCCCGATTGAATATTTTTCAGATGTAATGGTAAAAAAATCAAATACAAACCAGGTAAAAACAAAAATTGTGTATAGTCTGTTAAATGCAGTGAATTTCAACGGAACATCATTTAATTCATTGACTGCAGAAGACTGAAATTTCGCTCTCTGCAGTTCTATGGCTCAACTACGAATAACGGAAGTTTCCATCAGTCACACAATGGCAACTTCTACTTAAAAGTACGGGTGACCTTTTCTGTTTGTTTCTATGTTTCTCCGTCCATAACTTTGAGTGGAAGAGTTCATTGCCTACAGAGAAAACGAAGTGTTCAGCTTATTTTGCACCACCCTATATAATCAATTAAAACACGGTGATAGTTGCTCCTGTCGTGCTTAATGGCTTAACTATCGACAATACTTATGTCATGTATTACAAGAACCATGAGTTCAATGTTACATCCACCATCCATACGTCCATGTGTATGATTTCCGATTTCAAAAGGATTCTAAACGAAGTATTTTATTAATAATTTGCTCCGGGGTTGTGAAGTATGATCACTTTTATTGATGAATGAGCTTCAAATGAGTATATACATAAACATTTTTAGCTAATAATTTGGCTGGAAATTGAATAATTTAGCGGATTTTAGCCATTTTGCTGACAGTTTCAGCTATTAACAACAAACAATACCAGGCAACACTGTAAAAAAAATAATTGATGTGTAATATATTGATCCGAATAGATTCAATTACGTTACACTTTTTTATGACATCACACCCTTATGACATCACAGCAACTGGTAGATATAACACAGCCCCTCCTTCCTCTTTCTGTTGTTTAACGTATTTGGGACCGACCGGAAACCGACTTATAGAGATGTGTGGATACATCTAAAAAAAGATATTCCACGCATAAATACATTTTATGACGCATATATTTTTGCTTTCAAAATAAAAGAAGGGATTATTATACATTGTCCCTAGGCAAACAATTAAGTTAGTTTCACTCGTTCCCAGTCGTTTATCTTTTGTTTCACACCACTTGCACTTTGACCCTTTCTGCACGGAAATCATTCTTCTTTCCTCTTTCCAATTAAATGTCTCTTTTAGAGAAAAAACTCATGACGGCGTCTCTTTTTATTCTATTTTTCTCCAGTGACACCTGCTTGAATCTTCATCACTATACAACCCAATTAGTTTTTCCAGATCTATTTATCTACTCAGATTGTTCATATCCACTCTCACGCATACACACTCACACACATATATATATATCCACATCATAACTCTCGCTCTCACTGTCTTTCTGGGTCTGCCTCTCTCTCTCTCTCTCTCTCTCTCTCTCTATATATATATATATATATATATATATATATATATATATATATATATATATATTTGTATATACATATTAAATGCATGTATATAAACTGATATTTTAGCCTTTTTTCTGTTTGTCCGTGCCACTTTAACGCTGGAACAATCGCCCGAGTATTCTGCATGAAGATTGAGAAGAGGTCAACTTCTCATATAGGCTGTGAGTGGGAACAGATAATTTCTCCGTCAGATTTTCATCCAATCATTTGTCTTACGAATGTGACAAAAATTTATAACTATATAATTATTATTCATTCTTGTACTTTGGCTTCATTGGTCGTTTTTAGATTTTCGTCAAACCTGTTTGGAGGTACCAATTACGTACATGAAAAACACACTTCTACATTTCATTTTTCAAGCTTACTTTTAGTGAGGATTTTTTTATACACTCATTTCATGATTATTTTGTGTAAAAGTTTCCAGCGAAATTAATTTTCTGAAAAATTCGTTAATTCGAAAAATATTAAACAACAATTTTCGCAGAAGTGCTTTCGCTAAATACGATTTTTTTTAAAAAGATGTTTACATACAACTGACGACGGCTTGCTACGGCTGATAAAGAAGACTTTGGCTAGAAATATTTAATTAGTAGAGTGTTCGACTACCACTCGACAAATCGCACGTTCAAGTCCGATTACGGCCACAAAAAATGATATACATCATTGCTTTTATTTTGAATATCTCTTCTATTTCGAATGAAAGTCAACATAGTCCAATGCCGAACAGAAGACTTTTGATGCCTTATCATATGCTTGAATAGAACAAAATTTAACACGAGAATTTAATTCGATACTTTTTATCTTAGCCATAATTTGTGGATGGTGCATTAAAAAAGAGTTCATGGTTGTTGAATTCTCTCGGCATGAAGATTAGCTCGGGTTTTTGTCAGAGAACCGTTTCACAGCCAAATGCCTTAAGCACAACTGAAATGGCTTCTTATTCCATTGGATATTCAATAAAACAATCCATTTTAAGTCGATTGTGTTGGCAAAACACTCGGTATTGCAAGTTCTTAAACACCACAGAATCTTTTTTTCGGTCCATCAGAAATCTCAAATTATCACAAACAAGTTGACGTGACCAAGGATACAGACGGATTTTAAATTGGCAGATCAGCAGCAGCAGCCTTTTAGCGTCCATCGTTGGACATTAACCTTCGTTATGATTCGCCAAACCTTTCAATCATGGACGACGAGGAGCCGACACTATCTGAACTTGTCTACTCTGTCACATCATCTTATGTTTTGTCTGCCACGGTTTTGCATGTGATCTCTTTGGATCCATGTCGTGAGTCATGATGTCCAGTGGTTTTCTACCATTCTCTCAACATGCCCAGCTCATTGCCATCTAAGTTTTTTAATGGGTCCTATGATATCTGGGACTCCTGTTTTGACTCAAATATATAGTGCTGTTTTGTGTTGAGCATGATTCTCTCATGTGCACCTAGCATAGTTCTCAGTTTGAGGTCTCAGCTCAATAGGTGACTATCGGATAGATGCATTGGTTGTATACCCTTCTTTTCAGGACTAGTGTTTTTTTTTTGTTCTCGGAGATTGAGCTTACTCTGCCGAAAGCTTGCCATCCTAGAGTGATTCTCTGTTTGATTTCTTATTCTTTTGAGGATTTCATGGAAATTCGTTGTCCGGGGAAGATATAGTGATCTACTTTCTCCAGATCAGCGTTTTCGATTTTGATTGTTGTGTCTTTGTCTTCAAAATGTTCGTTGCACATGCGAAGGTCAAAGAAGGAATCCTCGAAAGATTAATCATGCTTCTCAGATGAGACGGTCAGAATCACCTTCGAATGGAATGATCGACTTGGGTTAAGTACATCCATAAGGTTCAGCGCCCCGTACGCGTACATGTGGTTTTCGTTTGTGTGTGTGTGTGTGTGTGTGTGTGTGTGTGTGTATTTGCGTGTGGGTATGTGTGTGTATATGTTACTGTGTTCCAACTCCCGTATACTGGGGAAACTCCGAGCAAGGGTAAGTTTACAGAATCAACAATCCTTTCAGATACGCACATGAACACAAATACGCTCCAGCACAGACATTTGATAGAAATGAAATATCGTATAACTTGGTTCTTGCTTTCTGGAAAAGGAATCTCTTATATTTAATGTCATATTTCCTCGATTCATCATGTTTTTGATTGCTTCCGATTATGTTTTGATTCTATCTAGCTTGTTAGTTGTGGGTCCACTTTTATGGTGTTCCATATTTTCTACTTATACTTGATCATCTACTTGATGATTCCAAGCGATAGCTCGGGTTTACAGTCGACTTTACGATGGATGAGCTCGAAAAAAAACGTCACGACTACAAAAGAAAGCTATATACGTTTTTATGACGTCATAAAAATATCCATTTAAGAAGGAAAAAGACTTGTACAGGAGTCTTCATAGCCATTTTTATTTCACTCGGACCAGAAAGTTATAATAATCTCTCTATTTGGATGCATATCTCACATTCAAGTGAACAGATGTAAATATGTGTATGATGCTTTGTGCACACAGATATCATATAGAAACAATGATGTAACCATTAATACATGATTTTTCTTCCATTTCTCGAGTATCACTCTCCCCAATTTCTTTTCCTCTTTTCCTTAATTTTCTCTTCTAGATTATTATTGTCGATGAAACTCAATCATCCGCTTGCAAAACTAATGACAGCCAGTATGAGCATTGTGAACAGTCATTTATCATTTTAATCGCCATCTTTCTCTATTTATATAATGGACTGTGTGAATCTTCTACTTCTCTGTTCGTAACAATGGACTCCTCTACTTGAAGGAAACAATTTCCCTGATAAAAATATACCTTACCAACAATTCTAAACAATGGACTCTTCCACTGAAACAAGTCAGTAATTTCTTAGAAATAAATTTCCGAGAAATTCAAAGATCGTCATGCATTCTTCACGTGGCTCAACGAGTTATTATTGTATTTATGCTTTTCCTGAAATCTCCTTCCTATTATTATTGTTATTATGTTTTATTGAGGAAGAGTCGTGGCTGATCGGTTAACAGTGTGGAAAATTGACTGAAACTGACACTAATGCCTCTAGAAAAGGCATGAATTCGACTCCCCTAAGCTAAGGGTTAAAAAAAACCTTGAAGAACTCCAAGACGATGGGAAACGTGATGCATAAAACTCGAGCAGGGCCGACTGTTGTCGTGGCCAGGGCACTTACTTTATTATTGTTGTTTCATTTATTCCCATGGTCGTAATGATTCGTACAAAATTGAAGGAGCGAAGATTGTGAGAAAGTAAGAACCCAAACTCTAAAAGTCACATTTTCCCAATTGGCCTTGAAATTTGGCAGTCATCCAAAGATTACAAATGTTAGCAGTTATGCCCTCTTCAGTCTAATTGCTTCAGTGAATGATGATTGCATTTGATTTGACACATCTTTTATCTACTATTTTCTGTCAAGACAAAAATTAGATATTTTCTGTGGAAAAATTACTTTTGGTTTATTGCCATTTTCATTTTCTTTTTCTTCATAGAGCAATTTTTTAATATGTACACACACACACACATATATATATATGTATATATATATATATATATATATATATATATATATATATATATATATATATATATATATATATATGTATATATATATACGTGCGAGAAGAAAGTTGACAATTTGGAAAAGAAAAGACTGATTAGTATATCTCAAATATTTCCTTTGTAGCTGACATTCTGTCTGGAATTTGGACTCCTTCAGAGCTTATGGCTAAGAATAGTGTGAGAAAACGATGATAAATCTGAATCAAGCAAAGCCGAGTTGCAATATAGCCTTGATGTAGACTTACCTTCGTTTTCTCACGCGGTTTTTCGCTAGAAGTTCAAATTTGTGACGAAACGTTGGCTCTCAATAAAAAATATGAAATGTACAAGTCAAACCTTGTCGTTTCCAAATTGACAACTTTCTTCACATCATCTTGTTAGATCTATATTCATTTTCCTAACACGTACACTCACACACACACACACACACACACACACACACACATACATATATATATATATATATATATATATATATATATATATATATATATATATATATATATATATATCCGCAGACAGGAAAAACTAAATAAAAAGTTGACTCAACGAAATTTCTCTGACGTTTTTAACGAAATAGGCTACCGAAATACTATATATAGTCATACACTTTACATTTTAGCTGAGAAGAATTTTAATTCAGAAATTTCTTAATTTTTATACAAACAGTCCCTCGAATCATCCTACGTTGTCTCGTCGTGCAATTCAGTTAATTCCCGATCCCTGTTAATGTAATACTTTCGAATCCTGCAGTAGCCCCATTTTCTTTATACATTTATATATACATACATGTATATATATATGTGTGTGTGTGTGTGTGTGTGTGTGTGTGTGTGTGTGTGTGTTTGTGTGTGCTTGTATTCCTATCCATGGTCAGTGAGTTTAATTTAGACCGGCCACAGTAGTAAGGCAACGAACTCATATTAATATACACTTGATTTTTATATATAAGCACTGCTACCTGTTGAAGGGTAATACAAATGATCACCAGTTGGAAGTCGTTCTCTAATCAGTCCCCTGCCTCACACCTCTGTTCTCACACTTCGATGGGTTTGCTCAACTGATTCTGATTTATTAAATCTGTTACGCTTCGTTTGGAGTAAATGACACGACGGAAGTCATTAATGGACGCTAACGTGTGGTGCGTTAACAATTCAACCATCTTGTCTCGGGTGTACGCTCCTTTCACCCGGATATCCGGTCGGCAGGATCAACTGCCTAGACTGACCGCATGTACTTTTGCATTCCACTCCGACAGATGACAATAAGTTTTTAGTTTTTCCAGTGAAGTTAATTGTAGTAACATTTCTATTTTGTTTTTTAATACTTCATTTTGTTACCAAAGGAGTTGGTGTTTGTTAACGCTGTCATTGAATTTGTTCAAAAACAGAAGAGAATATAAATGAGAAAAAAGGAAAACAAAATGAAATAAGATAATAGGAAAACAAATATAGAATCAATTAGAATTAGAATAATTATTTTCATTTGTAGAACTCGTTTTCTTTAAATTTCATGGTGCAAACCCATTGGCTATTAACCGATTTTCATTCTTTGTTATAAAGACTTGAATATGAACATCAATAATAGTCTTTTGAAACGGCTGACTCTGAATTGGATATCATCCCACAGATTGGCATTTTTTCAGTTTACAAGTGGAAAAATTCTTGAATTTTTCATTTATAAAACTGCTTAAATGATTATATTCATTTTTATTCTCAGCACAATCGATTTTGCAAATTTTTCATAATGATGTATGAAATATATATTCCCCAATTGTGTATATTTGAAACTTCAAATCTAAAATGAAAACACAAATTGATCTTTAAATGTAAATAAAATGATTTCAATTTTGCAAAACTCCTAGAATCATTAAATGACTTGACCGAATTTCAAAAAGCAATGAGGTGCTTCGGTCAAGTCATTTCTCTTCTTTTTGAACAGATAAAATGTATTTATATAGACTGATGCTATTAAAGTTGGTACGATCTTTTTGTAAAATATGAATTCATTTTTGTACGTCTTCTAGGTAAATACTGAATTATTTCCCTTATTTTAAATCTGAGATAAAAAATCTAATCATTCATTCTTTCACGGTCTCATGTTCGCATTAGCCAAAAACAGGTCTGGAATGAAGAAAAAAAATCAATTATCAGCTTTAGGACATGCTACTCGCTTAACATTTTGCGTATATTATTCTGACCTTTTAACATCCCGTAGTATGGGATCAGTACAAAACTAACTATGAACAAAAAAAAAAAGACTTTTGGTTGTGTGATTTCATGATAGTAAGCCTCAACAGCCAGTACTTGGAATAAATCTTCTGATCTTCTGGTTCCCGATCTCTTCCTCTGAAAACGTTCGGCAATTGTGATTTCGTTCAGTGAAGCAATTCACACCACGACACAGGCGACAACGTGGATCAAAATTTAATCTTAAGGTAGTAGGTGTAACGCTTTCAGCATTTTAGAAAGGGAATTCGAAATCAAATTATACTATATTCCAGCGGTTCTAAACCTTTTTTGAGGCTGGCGCACCCATGTGACTTCAAAATATTCTCTACATCCTTTAATCTAAAGGCAAGAAAATAAAAGTTAAATAAGCCCGAATTGGCCAATTTGATATCAAAAAGTACACATAGATGTTAACATTTTTCATATGTCCCAAATTAAAAGTCTATGACGCGATATTACAAATAAAGCCATTCAATGTACTGGCCGCTGTTGCTTTTTGTCGATTAACTTTGGAATGTGTAGCATTTTGATGCTAAAAAAGTTTGTTAACCACCCTTTTCTCACATCCAGCCCCCTCCAAAATTACCATACGCACCCTTTGAGAGTGTGTGCACACGAGCTTTAGAAGCACCACAATATTCTAAAATATTGCACTTTAATTACCCAGTTTATATGCACGTGTTTCCTGACAGAGGAAAAATACGTGGCCATATTTGTGAAGTAAAAAATCGATATCACCAATCAATTGAAGTAGATGTGGAGTAGATGGTATGTGTAGATTCGGTTACGATCTTAAATGACGTGCAGAAGATTGTTTGTATCTGTCCAGCAGAAAAAAACAATTAATGGAAAGTCATTGTCAATTTTATCCCTACTTCTTCTTTTCTTATTTCAACCCATATCCTGTTTCAGCATGATTTTCTCCTATCCATACTACCCCACCGTCCTTGTTTTTTACCTTCGTCATTTTTTTTTCTTCATTTGCTCGGATTGAGTAACTTGTGGTCAGTCAAATCGGATGCAAAGATACCTTTTCATAACCAAGTGCCCTTACGCTGACCACGGCAACAGCTATGTCTGCCAGGCTTTCACAAGTCACAAGTTTCTCGTCATCTAAGACAAGTACCCCAAGTGGCCTTTCTCAAGAGCAATAGTGCCAGTCTCAGTCGGAGTTTGAACCCGGCTGGCCCAGTCCATTTTCTGCGCTACTAGCCGACACTTCCTTCTTTTCATGATTGCAATCTGATTTCAGCCTCCATTGAAACATAAATTTAGTCAAGAAAACTCGCAACTAACATATTCATCGATGATCACTTTAGATATACAAATAAAAAATTGATAAATAAAAATGAGCAGAATCTCCAAATCAACAAACATAACCCAACATTCAAAAAATAAACTCAGAAATCTCGACCGCATAACCGAAATTTCTAAATACATAAGGAAAAGGAAATGCATAATTCATTCATATAAAAGATAAAATCAAATCGAGGTTATTAACAAAGACCAGTCTGTTTGCTTTGTGGTCGGTGTCCTTAACAGTCACTGATCTTTTATTCTTTTGCGGGGGTGCATAATGTTAAGGGGCTGGTGGGAAGTGCATGGTGTTAAGGGATTGGAAGATGCATAGCGTTAAAGGAACGGCGAGTCTGTTTCAAATTTCTCCATTCATGCCCGCCCACCAGAGCGTATTCACAAGCTCTGAATTGTGCTACAAAATAAATGAAATGCATGGCTTTGAAAATCCCTGCGAAAGGGAAAAAAGTGAATGAGATGTGCTTATTTATAAATACAATAACCTCGATTCAATTGAATGATGGTAGTTTTCACAAATATTTGACCGGCTGCAAATGGAAATAATACTTAGACAGAGTTACGTTTTGTTTTTTTTTGTGGTGTGTTGCGCGTGTGTGTAGTGCCCAGGTTATTTAACTGTTCGCATGCAACGTGCACATGAAATAATAATGCTGGGCCTCACATGGAGAGACCACAAGACAGCACAGTACATCTTGTAAGAAGACAGGAGTCAGGGACATCATAGAATCCATTAAAAATCTCAAATGGTGGTGGGCTGGCCATGTTGCAAGAACAGCAGACAACCGATGGACATTACGACTCACTGCATGGATCCCCCGAGATCACATGCGCAACCGAGGCCGGCAGAATATTAGATGGAGAGACGAGCTAGACAAGTTCAGGAAGTGCTGGCTCCGCGACGCCCATGATAGAGAAGTGCGGCAAATCTTTGGGAAAGTCTATGTCCAATGACGGACGTTAAAAGACTGATGATGATGATCAAGATCATGATCATGATCATCATCATCATCATTATCATGATGATCATGATGATCATGATATCTGACACGAACTATACTGTAAATAGGTTCGTAAATGTGGGTGTAAATGCATTATTCATTCTCAACTCTACTTTGCTACATGCTTGTCTAAAAAGAGGAAAATACCAACTTCAAACAAATCATTATGATTATGAACGATTGAATAATCGGGTTGTTATTAGTGGATACCCACTAGTTGTTCTACGTGTCAGGGCCTTTTCGATACATCCTTTCCTATACGTGTAAATGGTATAAGCAAGGTCGAAAAGATCTTTCTGGTATCTGCTTTCTGTCCTGTCCCGTAAAGCACATTCTCTTATTGTATAATCTGCTTCAAAGTATCTTTTTAGATGTATGGACATATCTAGAAAGATACATCTCTATTAGACGCTTTTCAGTCTGTTAGTCGGTCCCAGTTACATTAAACAACAGAAATGGGAAGGGGGAAAGAGGTGTGATGTTTTTCTCCTCTTCCAGCTTCTATGCTTCTTGTTCACTGACGACCTCATTGCATCCAAATTGATCTGCCTGAAGGAAATTGAGTGCAGATCACAGATTTTCTTTGGTAATTGTTCAGTTGTTGCGAATTGAACAAAGAAATCCATAATATAATGTGCAAACTATCAATCTGTCTGTGAAATTATAGACAGAGCAGAAAGGATGAAATGCGAATACATGAACACAAAATAGTTGTTGTGCTGTGAGTAGCTGTTGACAATAAATACCTAAATACAAAATGACTATTCTACCTTATGTGACTGTTGATAATATGACTACAACTACTACTACAGCTGCCACTGATGCAGATCTATCAATTTTGTTGAAAGAATACAAGAATTTGCTCTACCCTTTCACATTACTGTTTAAAAATTTGAACACAGCTGTAGATATTCGCTTAACAAAGCAATCGACTAGTACTCGTAATCGATTCACAAGGCCTGTTTATTATGTGCGAGGTTCAAGTTATTAATTTTGATGTTGTATATCTTTTTTTTCCTACCAGATGTATCTTTTTCACTTGAAATTGTCTATCACTGAATGCTATTTCGCAATAAATGGTTGTGAAACAACCACAGAAGCCGAGCTGATCTTAAACACGTTATTTTTATACAATCAAGGATTGTCCTATGAGCCAAAGTCTACATTTCAAACACAATGGATATACGAGTATACATATAAACATGTGATGCATGCAAATGCATGTGTGGGAGTGTGCACGTATGTGCTGAATATGTATGTGCATATATAATACCGTAAACGTGTACATACAAAAATACCTATAGTTCTATATGTACATGAGCGTGTAAATGTATTTGTGAAAACAATGTATGTAAGTGAATGTGAGTAGACGCCTACACTACAAAGAGACCTCAGAGACTGTCTAAAAATTTGGATTTAAATTTCTTGTCGCTCTCAACGATAGGAGCAAACAGTTCAATACCTCCAAACATGGGCGTCCGTGGCCAGTTTTTCGGGGGAGTGCAAAAAGGAGGGTGGGGTAAAAGAATATATCCGAAATATATCTTAGCAGCAACAGTAAAGAATGATTTCATCTTTTTATATGAATACATTAAGTTGGGATTACATAAAACAGTTGTAAAGTACCATCATCCTTTATTGACTACAAGCTTTCAACTTTCAATCCCCTCCACTTTATGTAACAAGGCCTGATCCAGAGTGAGCAAATGCCCTGTTTGCACCCCAGCGGTTGCCCGTGCTTGTTTATACTAATAAAAAATAATGTACAAACACTGGGATTTTTATTCTCCAGAGATGACTAGATTACTTATACTACTTTACCGTGAATGTGTAGATTAAATGAGTTGTAGTACTTTTCCAAAAGGATGCAAAAACACCCCTTTACGGATGCCCTTGCCTCTAAATTGTTATTTTTTACTTCTTTTCTCTCAAAATTGAAGCAAGCTGGCGTCGTTCTAAATAAGTGTACAACCTCGTGATTTCGAGAGAGTTTTTTTAATGCATACATGTAAGCATTGTGTATCCATTTTCAGTACAGATGCAAGCGCATGTGCGATCGGCGTGCAAACGGATGTGCGCGTGCGCCGACGCGTGCCTTGTGAATATTGGCGGCCCTCAACCAATCAGCAACTGCGACAGCATTTCGACTGCCCCGCTCTAAATACTATTGGATTTATGGAGTCTTGAAAGCCGTTCGTAAACAGGTCGGACGGCTGAGCGACTTTCTCTGGCAAAACGGAAACCAAGCGAAACAATCTTAGCTTAAGGAATGGATCTTTCAAGGGTTAATTAGGTTTCGACAGTTGGTACTAAATCAACATTTGACAAGTAACATGGCTGACAGCAGAAAGAAAATTGAGAAGCATTGATCGAGAAAAAAATAAAATGTCAAAAGTTAAAAAGTGAAGAGGAAAAATTTTGTTTTTTTTCTAAAACGTTTTTTGTTATTGATTGTCTCCTAAAACCAAGGGCGTTTTTCCTTGATTTAAATCAGTCTTTTCCTTCGATTGGAACAAATTAGAGTGAACGACTCAAGGGCCAACGAGTATTTCAGGCCTAGATTAAAAGTTCGATCTCAAATAAATGAGACACTGAGCTAAAAGGTGCCAATGGCCTAGCAGTTATTGGCACGTAGAATGGAATTGTCGAACTGAGTTCAAACCCCGACTGGGACAGTTATAATTATTTTCCTTTTGATGTCTAGTACTATTCGATGCACACTGTGTTTCAACTTAAAACTTATGGCAGGCAACAATTTTATGACTTAAGCACTGGTAGTCCCCCCCCCCCTTCATTTCATATGCACAAAAGCGGGTCAATAAAGGACTAATACAGGAGGCCACACAAGAGTACACAGTACATAGTTGTACAAAAGATGATGTTGACAGTGCTTTAGAGAGGGGGGGTTTTGCTACTTTTTATCATCATCATCGCTGCTGCTGCTGCTGCTACTGCGATTGCTTTGATTTCACCAACCGGGTTCCAACCATTGACCTAGGGCTTGCAATCTTGTTATGTAAATTATGACAGCACAAAAGAACAACAGGCTTTTACGTAAGCAGAATATATCATAACTTACACACATCTACATGCACATGAAATGATGTATGCTCAGTGTTGGACATTCATTCACATTGACCAAATTATTATTATTGTCAAACTTAGGAGTTGATTTTGTTTTCGTAGAATAACAATATTACCTCACCAATGAGTCATACACGCAAAAACATGACGTGCGAAAAAACTAAAGATGTGACAGATTTCTTCGATACGATGACAGAATAAAATGGAAAAGAATAGAATATATTGTATTCCACCAGACGAGCAATAACAAATTGATTTTCACATGTCTATTCATAGGTAAGACAACTGAGATTTAAGAAAATGATGATTAATTTTTAAACTGTGTTCCTTGTAGAATTTTCTTTGTTGTTGTTTCAAAGTTAAAAGGTGTTTTATTCTTTATTTTTTGTAAACATTGCATTTCTTATTGATAAAGGAATTAAAATGGGATACATAGTTTAGGAATGATATTGTATGGAGAAATGAACTCTGTTTTATTTACTTTTTAGATTTTAATGAAGCAAGGGTGTTTGACTCTTATGCAGTCAATCTTCCTCTCTTTTTCCTTCTCTTTCTCTTCCTTCTCTTTCTCTTTCTCTTTCTCTTACTCTTTCTTCTTCTTCTTCTTCTTCTTCTTCTTCTTCTTCTTCTTCTTCTTCTTCTTCTTCTTGCTATTATTATTATTATACATTTTATTATTATTGCTAATATTGTTGTCGTTGTTGCGGGTGCTGCTGTTTGTTAACCTAAAAACAGAATTGATTTTCAAAAGAATGTTTGGTCAAGATGCTATCTGGGTTGGGAAATCGTTTCATCTTTATAATAATAATAATAATAATAATAATAATAATGATAATAATAATAGATTTGATTATCATTACCACAGACACACACACATACACACACTGCCCGATAAAGGTCCACATGGTCAGTTGACGAGTGTTGCAAATCATTTTATTGTTAGATTTCCATTGTTCTGATCGCCGGCAGCTGGATATTCACGTGGTCGCCCTTGCCGAATAGACATTGTTTGTCTGGGCACTGCACTGGTCAGTCATGTGCGCGCTGTCCGGCGTCACGCGCAGCATAGGAGTTGATTCTCTTGGTAAATATGAACAACACATTCGATCGTCTCCGAGGACTGAAACTCACGTCCCAGTCTTGCTTAACCCTCGGACAAAAACCGGCATTGGAACCGTCTTTCTCAGGTGATAGTTACCAAATTTAATGAACTTTTGTGGATTATCAAAAGAATCCTACCATTATGAAACCGTTGTTATCACCATCATTGCTCATCATTACTTGTGCGAGCACATGTAGATACCTATAATTTTATGCAAATTTGGGAGTGTTCCACATTGATTTGCATTTAACGTAAATGCTTTATAACTCAACAAATCTGCGCGTTATAAGGTTTTCTCTGATTGGTCCCGTTCATTTTTCCGACTCTCAGATTGGTTGACTTATTACTTCGCCGACTTTTCTCGACTTTAGGCATTCCTTTCTTACTTTCATACTTTATTTGTATTGCTAAAGACGTACCTTCAACTGAGTGACTTTAATGCAGCAGTGGTTTCAATTTTAAAATAACGTAGTTCATTACTTTTTATAACATTTTTACTAAGCCTCAAAATTTTCAAATTTTTCTATTATATGAGCGCAGCTCAAGCGATAATTTACTTTTTCATTTACTTATATTTTCTATCCCTCGCTATGCTTCACTCTTTCATTTCATCATATTTTTTTCTATCATCTGAATGGGGTAGTGGTAGTTTTCATATTTTTCTATTGCATTGAAGAACAATGCTATTGTTGCTTGGCCAAATATAAATAATTCTACAGTACGTTTTCATTAAATCATAACACGGCGTGCATGTCTCAATCCTACTTCCGCAAGGCGGCTTCGTCGTCGTTTACAAATGAACATTTTGCAAGAGGCTGTGTTTTTTCATCTCTCACCAGGACCAAAGGCCCAATTTAGGCCTTCTGCAAGAATTAGCTAATAAATTCCAATCGTAGGAAGGGTTTTGATGCATTAAATGTAACAATACACATGAATAGGTGTGTGTGTGTGTGTGTGTGTGTGTGTGTGTGTGTGTGTGTGTGTACTCTTACCTTATACAGATGGTTTGGAATGTTCTCACGCAGGCCATTAATGGCATGTTTTAGTAAGTTCGATCCTTATCAGGTTCCGGGATTACGAATTAATGCTACACAAAGATAAGCAATATAAATTTATCTATCAGTGTTTGTGTCTTCGTATATGATTGTGTGTCTCTATCCATCACAGAGTGATTATGATAAGCGCAATAAACGCGCTTGACTTTTTTAGAATAAGATGTCGGAATCATTAAAATTCATTTTTTTTTTTTTCATTTTTCTATCAAGAAGAACATTGGAAATTTAATTTCAGATACAAATCAAATTGGGTTCAAGTTGAAAGGGCGAGTTGACGGGGAAAATGTTTTTGAGTCAAAAAAAAAAAAAGGGAGGAGTAGAAAGAGGAGAGGAACGGAGGCGGCCGAACATAATGGGGAAAATTGGTTGAAGAGTAAGGAGTATAAGGGTTCATAGCCACCAACATACTGTGGTTGATGACAACTCCCCACTGCTTCAACAAACCAGTTTGTGACTCGGGGAAAATAAAGGATGGGGACTGAACGGGGAAGAATAAGTCTTGACTTGGAGGAGAAATGTGAGAGCGTGGGTGGTTATCTTGAAAAAAAGGGGTCGGTTAAAAAAAAAAGAACCCTCAGGCGTAGTCTAAAAATAATCTGTCTCCATTGGCTTCAGTGTACTTTGGACACTTGCATTATTCAGGGTAAGGTAGAAATAAATGTAGCACAAAGCGTCAACGAATGAAGGAAGGAAGAAACTTCGAAAAATAAGAAAACCGAAAAAAGAAACCATGTTGAGAAAAAAAAGATGATAAGAAATATCAATGGAAGAGGGATTCATGGTAAAAACAGACGAGAATAGATAAGAGGAAAAAGAGCTGTGAATATGTGAAAAAGCCAACAAATAATAAAGGATGTTTATAGACAATAAGTAAATGGAGAAAAGGGAAGAGAAACGAATTCAAAGAAGGTGAAAGGTTTGATAACTATTGCTTTTGCTATTACGACAAGCACAAGGCCATAAATCTGTGCCCATCACGGATGTGTCTTACATAAGATAGTTTAACAAAAACCCATCCCTCTACAGGATTTCTTAGCCCCCTTAATTACGTTTATAGCGGGGGGAGGGGGTTCAATTTGCAAAATAAGTGTATGCTAAAGTTGTGACCGCTTGTCTTTTGGAAATTCAGACTTTTTTTAGTGATCACTGCCTTATAAAATGCAAGAGAAGTAACTTAATTATTGATCACCCCAATACTAATTTTGTAATTGACCACCTCCAACATAGCATGCTGTCAGAAGACGTTGGTAACGTGACTGCTTCTTCCGAGTAACTAACCAGACATATATATATATATATATATATATATATATATATATATATATATATATATATATATATATATATATATATATATATATATATTACTCAAAGTAATGTTAAGCTAAGAAAATTGAAACCTGAGCACTTTATAAATCTGTTGAAAGATCGAAATCACCATCGAAATGGATAAGTAAAAATGGTAACCAGAATAAAGTAAAAGTAAGTAGTGTCCTTGCGCTGGCTACGCCTTCAGATGTTCCTACTTGGGCTCTGCATATCACCTTACTACTACTCGGCCCTTTATCTATGTGAGAATTCAACTTAGACAAGCTCCTGAAGTGGCGTCACGAGAAGGAAGAAGAGCGAGTAATCTTTCCTTGAGTCAATTGATTTTCATATTTGTAAAATATTGCGGTATGAAAATATTCTTTGAGTATCATTTTCAATAAAGATCGTAAATCGACATTTTTGACGTCATTAGCAACTGGCAAAAAATTTGATCGGGGTGGATTTTACTACTAATAATAATGTCACACCTTTTAATGACATACATTTTAATGACATCACATCTCTTCCTTCCTATCTCCGTTGTTCAACTCAACTGGAACCAACCAACAGACCGACCGAGAGGGCCCTCCAGAGAGGTGTGGACACATTTAGAACGACGGGGAAGATATAATGGAAAAAGGAAACTTGGGAAAAAAATAAAATCTAAAAAATGAAACTCAAGGGAAAATGGCGGAAAGGGAAAATTGCGTTGAAAGATTTTATCAAAAGGTGTAAAATCCAATAATATTACATTTTTTAAAACATCTCTCCATATAATGAGCTTCTACGAACATTTTTCTGTTGATTTATTTCTTAGCTTGCGCTGCAATGGGATAATATCACTGATTGATTTACCTTCATATTATGACATAACAATGAAAATTTCGTCATAGAAACTCTCAAGACTTCATATCTTATCATTACACATCGACCCAGCTTGAGATGAGTCGAGGCTTTAAAAAAATTTGAGATTAGGATACTTGAATTATTGGAGAAAATTACCTAATAAAATAGCTTTAGGTTTCTTCATGACGATCCACACATAAATAACCCCATCATTTTGGACGGGTATATTCTTGATTAAATATAAACAGTCGCTTTTTAGAATTGATACTATTTTATAGCATATCGTAATGTAATCTATACTCACTATAAACATGGATATCTATTGATATGCACCAGAGCGGTGGTTTCGGAACTTTGAAAACTGAAGGACACCTTCTACATATTGGCAGACCCCTTATTTTTGCATTTAGTTTTTGGATAAGAATTAATGAACTACGATGATAAACAATTTTCACCTGTAAAGATTTATTTTGAATTGATTGGTCATTCAAATTTTAATCGGAGGCACTGTAGTCGATTTTAGTGAACTTTGTATCAAATCACCTGAGCCCCACAAATGGTTGGGCCAACAAGCCAAGTGAGCAACAGATTCTTCTGTCTATGAGTCTCTGTGTCTATCTATGTGTGTGTGTGTGTGTGTGTGTGTGTGTGTGTGTGTGTGTGTGTGTGTGTGTGTGTGTGTGTGTGTGTGTGTGTGTCTGGGTGCTACTGGTCACATTTTAGAGGCAACAACCTTGATATTTTGCATGAGTACACCACTAAGCACCATTTAAAAAACATTATTTTCAAAAAACTGCTTCTGGTGGTTTGTTGGGTAATTTTGGGACCAACAGTGCCCAAATCTTGTGCTGGTGTTTGTTGGATAATCATAGATAAAAGATCAAGTTTTTAAAGATAATTTTAGATGAAAGATCTATTTTAGATAAATTTAGTTCTGGTACACGCGCAGACTATGTTGATTCATTTATACGAGGTACGAATGTCAAGTTCTAAGTGAAATAAAACTTAAAATGTAAGTACAAACAGTAGTAGAATAATGAGTCATTTGAAATGTATAGAATCAAATTCACTGACGCAAGTCATCATCATCATCATCATCAGTCTTTTAACGTCTGTCGTTCTCCAAATATAAACACATACAGACACATATACACTAATACATAAGTACACATATGGTTAGTATTGGAAGTACACGATGCCATGAGACGGGGATACACTGTGACTGAATTGACAGTGATACAATGTCCTGTCCCGATATGTAAGTAAATACTTCACTTGGTCTACTTAGAACTAAGTCATAACAAACAAGATCCTGCTGATCAAAATGGATTTCATCTTCTATAGACTTTGAAGCGTGAGGTTTGCTAAAGCTCACAGGGTTTACAGAATTCATGAAAGACTTTTATTTCTTACATGTTTATATATACTGTTACTAGTTTAGTGTGGTAATTAACTCACTACTGCGTGTCCAGCACAGAGTCAGGTTTTATAGTTCTTCTAGTGAGACACCAGAAAAATAAACATCCACGGTTAAAAGGGTTTTAGAAGTATACGAAAAGAGTGAAAGAATTGTTATTATTTCTAAATTGGACAACCAATTAGAGAGGTACACTTTTACTGAATAAGCGACACCAAATCTATCAGATTTACCCTGATTTTGTACAACCGATAACGAACAGTTAGCTTTCAATCAATTTTATTAAAATCCAGTATCCACTTCGACTCGTAAGATGAAATATTCTTTCGATTCATTTGAGTCAGGTACCCTGTTATTGTTTTTTATCATTTTGATTAAAAAGTATTTATGTCACAATATAACAAGTAGCATTGAGTGTATGTCTCCTGTCACGCTCAAAGACGCACCTGACACAGAAAAGGAGGATTCCATGTTCTGATGATGTAATTAAAACGATGAATTTTTAAAAAATGATAAAAATAGAAAAAGTAACAAAAAATAATTAAAATCTATTCATGGTCCACAGAACGCTATTCCCCAAGCTCACTGCAATGCAAATCTCTATCATTCACGTATATAAAATACTGTGTGTATCCATATATTTCTAATATTCAGTCATACTTTTCGGCCACTCCCCAAAAATAACAAATGTCCCAGCATTTTTTTAAAATGTTAAATCTTTCCACCTTTAAAATTTCCACAAAATCGGATCTTTGACACTCGTCTTCCTTTTTCCTAAAACACCAATTGGATTTTAAAGCGCAGTCAATGGGGACCCGAGTCATGGAGCCCAACAATGATAATCGCAATAAATGATCTTTTCTTAAATATACAAAAGTAGTTTTTGACACTCCTAATCCTTGACCCTTGGTCCCATAACTCAGTACAGGATGTTCCGTTCGCATCACGGGTGTGTCTTGGACAGAACAAACGAAGCCCATCCCTCGACAGGCTTTCTCAGCCCCCCCCCCTCGTTTTTAGTAGGGGGAGGAGGTTCAATTTGCAAATTGATCATTTAGTTTGTGTCCGCTCGTCATTTGAAAATTCAGACTTTTTTATGCAACAACTGCCCAATGCGAGAGAAGTAACTCAGTCATTGATTACCCTTTTACTAATTTTGTAATTGATCACCCCCAACACGGCATACTACCAAAAGACGTTGGTCACATGATAGTTTCTTTAGAGTGACTAACCAGCCATATATATATATGTGACCTAAAGTGATGTTCACCTTAGAAAATTGAAACTTCAGCCGAATCAATTTTCTTAGCCCGGACATTACTTTTAATCACCTCAGTACGTGTGTGTGTGAGAGAGAGGGAGAGCGAGTATTTGCCGTTGTTAGAAGCAAGTCTTGTTATTGTTAACCAAGGGAAAAATACACGAATTTCAAACATACGGAGAGAAAAAAAACACGAGCCCATCTGCCTACTGCTGTGTGAAAATACCGTAGCACCACAAGTGGCCTGCCCAACCAACCAGCCAATTATGCTAACGATTCTTCTCTCTCTCTCTCTCTCTCTCTCTCTCTCTCTCTCTCTCTCTCTCTCTCTCTCTCTCTCTCTCTCTCTCTCTCTCTCTGAGGGTCCATGTGTGTGTGCGTATGTGAGTCTGTCTCCGGGCGCTTCTGGTAATATTTCGGGGGTTACAACCTTAGAAGTTCACATGAGTACACCACTAGACGCCATCTAAAAATGTTTTGTTTTGCTTTTTCACGAAAGTGCTTTTCGTCTAATCAAATCTTGTGCAGGTATTCTTCAGATGATTTTAGATAAAAGGTCATATATCTAGATAATTTTAGATCATTATTTTAGATAATTTCAGATCATTTTTTAGATAATTAGCTCTGGTACACACCCGAGCTACAGTGATTCATTTCTGCGAGGTACGGATATATTACATTTAGTATGATATTTTTTGTTTTATTTTTGATGCAATGATAGTTCATTTCTATTTCGTGTATTATAATGGAGATCAACTTTAAAATTCAATTCAGTTGTTAGTTTTATTGCAGAAACAAATGTCAAATGCTGTCAAAAATTCCATGAACAGTTTTGAACTGAATGCTTTTTTATTCTTATTTTTTATACATACGTAATCCTTATCGTATACAATCGACAAGTAGGAAATTTCAATTTTATCTTAGTGTTATCTTTTTCTCGTTCAACTTTGAAACGATAGCGACTTTTTCTAGGAAAATAAAATGTTGACAAATTTGCAATTCTAAGCTCTACCCATGGAACGACATCTGTTACCCATTGCCTACGTTAAGATTCGGGTAAAAACTTTTTCTTCGGCGAAAAAACATGGGAAAGAACACTCAGTTCCCAAGCTGCAAAGTTGTATATACAATTTATCTATCTCAAGGATTGATTTTTTTAAGTTGTAAATACATACATAAAGTGTGTACATTAATTATAAACACTGTATCGTCTGCTTTCTTTCTTCCCTGTACTTTTTACTTTTTATCTCGAGAATTGAATTTTGAAAATGGAATGTATTTGATGTAGTGTGACATGAAGAAAAAAACCCTCTTTCTTTGCTCACAATCTACATCGTATCTTTCTATCCTTGCCAACTCTCTCTCTCTCTCTCTCTCTCTCTCTCTCTCTCTCTCTCTCTCTCTCTCTCTCTCTCTCTCTCTCTCTCTCTCTCTCTCTCTCTCTCTCTCTCTCTCTCTCTCTCTCTCATATTATCTTCCTCTTATTGAAATGGCAGCTTTCTTTTTTTCGACAGGGACACTGTCTATCTCTCTCTAACATTTCTCTCAGTTCGGGTCACTTCATTCCTTACAAACGCCGTTAACCATTTTCAAATTTGGTCTTAATATGAAATACGCGCTGTTCTTAGATAATTAAGATAAGATAATATGACGAAATGTGGCGTAAAAAAGAAAAAAGATATCTGTCTTTCTTTGCCCACTCTTTTTATCGTTTCCTTAATTCCTTACAAACGCCGTTAACCTCCTATTTAAATTTGGTCTTAACAAGACATTTCTGCTGTTCAATCAATTCTGTCGTTTTACGTCGCAGTAAAAGAAAGATTTAACAAGTAGAGGAAAGAAAGTAAAAGAAAAACCCTTCGTTTCACGAGTTATTCGACTGACAGTCTTATCTTTGTTATCAGCCAAAACAACTCGTGGAATAATGGTTATGTTAGAATTTCAGATAATGTCTTCTTTTTAATCTATTCAGTATTTTAATTCAACTTTTTTTTCTGTCTGTGGACTTGAGGGTAGAAGATAATGCGCACTTCCTACTACGTTTACCTCAGCGTGAATGAAACCTATTCATGTGGTGGAAGCGATCAGTCCTTCACCTGACACACATATTAGCTGGATTTTGATCTCGTGTTTTCAATGTATAATTATCGATCTATATCATCATCAGTCTTTAAACGTCCATCGTTGGACATAGACCTTCTCCAGGATTTGCCACACTTCTCTATCATGGGCGTCGCGGAGCCAGTACTCTCTGAACTAGTCTAGCTCGTCTCTCCATCTAATATTCTGCCGGCCTCGGTTACGCATGTGATCTCGGGGGAATCTCGTGATAAGCACCAATTCAAGTGCATTGATAGAGGATATTATGTTGACAAATATTTTCGAATAAAATAAGTCTTCATTATTAGGCTAAAAAGTTATTGATTTACTTACAGATATTTATACACACACAAACACACAGACACACACATACATGGGCGCTCGCTGGGGGTGGGTATCCTTCCTCTGGATTAGGCTTTCTTACAGAGGTCGGGGGATTGAACGTTGAAACTTTATAGTCAATAAACAATAATGGTGCTGTACATTTGTTTTATGCAACACCGACTTGATATTCCCATAAAAATATCATTATTCGTTGGTGTCACCCTGAAGTCTGGTCATGCGTCTCCATCAGCGATCAAGTGCACTGTCTGAAATCTGGATCATAGGGTGGGTCGCACTTGCATACCCCACTAATGGCGAGTGGAGTACCAACTTAAAAGAATCACCACTGAGGTATATACCGAATATATCCTTTTGCACAACTAGAAACGTATGCTTTTGTCCCCTGATCCCCCGAAATGTTTCCTCTTCCCCCACCATGGAAAAGTGGCAGTGGACACCCATATATATATATATATATATATATATATATATATATATATATATATATATATATATATATATATATATTAGAATGTGGATTCACTACACAAACTAGCTCATGTTTCTGCTCGCTTCGGGTAGCCTGATTTGTACCATATATATATATATATATATATATCTTTAATTATGTATTGAATTGAGACGCATCTACACATGAACTTTCCCTCTACATATGCATGCTTGTACTTGGGGTGTACCTGTTTTACTAACATTTATCTAAATCTCATTTTTCAAATCTTTCAATACATAAGCGGGTGCGCACGCGTGCGTGTGTGTGTGTGTATTCGTGCATGTGTGGGTGTTCGCCTATATTGGCATTATTTTTCAATAGAAGTCTGTGTCCACTAATTAATGATCGTAAGTCAATACTGTCTGGAAATTTATGGACTCAAAAATTTTATATGAATGGTCGTTGCAGCTGTCACCAGAAATGAACACTGTGTCAACGTATACATGCTTTGTCCATATGTAAGAGAACAACCATGAGTGTTTGTCAATTTCTGAGCATTAAGTATAGCTATCGTTATTATCCTAATCATCCTCATGGCCACCATCATCACCATCATTACCATCACCTCCATCATCACCACCATCACTATTATTACCAACACCACTATCATCACCACCATCACCATCATTACCATCACCACTATCATCACCATCATCACCACCACCACCATCACCACCATCATCACCACCATCACCACTATCATCACCACCATCACCATTATTACCATCACCACCATCACCATTATTACCATCACCACCAAAATCGCCATCATTACCATCACCACAATCATCATCACCATCACCATCATTACCATCACCACTATCATCACCACCATCACCATTATTACCATCACCATAATCATCATCACCATCACCATCATTACCATCACCACTATCATCACCACCATCACCACTATCATCACCACTATCACCATCATTACCATCACCACCATCATCCAAAGACGATTGAGCATGTGTGTATCTTGTGTGTTATTAAGAATGGATGTTTGCTTTTGTTATAAATGTCTATACGAATGCAAAATCAGAATCTTTATCTCATTAGTAAGAAAAAGAATAGATAAAACTCAGTGAAAGAATTGTGTATGTACACTCTGTAGAGCCGTGTAAATTGGCCTTTTACATCGCCCTTTTTTTTTCATTCAACGTATTTGCACCGTTGAACCTTATTGCATTGGACACGTTTTACAAGATTTTGAAAAGAAACTTAAGATACAACAGCAAACCTGCCATAAAGTTATTTAGAAAAATAAACCTTCAATGACAGATGGGAAACAGAAATATGAGCGACATCAGAGGAGCAGTTCTAGGAAATGCTTCATGAGGATGGTATGAGGCAAGTTGTACATATACGTGTACATATACGATTGAATCATGTGTATATGTTGTGCGTGTATATATGAATAAATTGTCCTTTTTGCTTTGGACTTGTTTGTATTATTGGACCTTTTTTCATTGGGTGTCTTTGCGTTGGACTTTTTTTGCTTTGGACCGTGTTGCATTGGGTATTTTGCTTTTTGCCTTTTGTCTTTGGGCCATTTGCAGTGGGCAGTATATACTTGGACTTTTAGTTTTAGACATTTTGGGTATAGGATCTTTTTGATTGGACGTTTTCACTTAGCATCCTGACAGCGTATAAAGAGACAGTTATGTATGATAACAAGAACCACAAGTTCAACGATGCGTCCACCATCCGTGGTGGTAGTAGCAGGAGGAGGAGCAATTTTTTTTTGAGACTATTGATGTACTTGTAAAATTTTGCAATGTGGAAATATTCCGTGAGTATTATTTTCAATAAAAATCATATATGCTAAACGTGTAGATTCTATTATTTCATCATTGCATTACTGACGTCATACCTTCGATCACACCACATCTCTTCCTTCCTTCCTATTTCTGTTCTCTAACATAAGTGGGATCAACAGATAGACAGACCAACCGAAAAGCGCCTAGAAGAAATGTACGCATTTTAAAATACCTGTAGAAACAAATAGAGCCTGAAAAACTAGCGTCTTAATCAAAGGTTTCTTGATGATATTTATGTAGCATCATATAAAAGAGCATTTCTATTGGTGGGGAATCAGAAAGAGTTTGTTTGCTAGATACCATTTATTTGCCTGCAATGTTTGAGTCATTGTTTCCTAAATCTTATCTAAAACCATAATAACGATTTTACAACAAAACTGTAGAGAAAAGTCGATGACATGAAAATCGGAACGCCAATAAGGAAAATCATTTTGCGATGTGTTGAATTTTTTCTCTTCATAAACACTCGAATTTTAAAAGAAATAAACTATTCTTTTCCAAACGTTTCACAAATCATTTCACGGTGTGTTGTTTTCTATGACATGACGCAAAAGAATCTGCTGCAGCTTCAATATTTCTGGTCGATTATTATCTGAGTTTCGAATCACTTGTGGACTGATAAGATAAAATAGATTCCTTGAAAAATTTAATTTGCTTTTAGGGCTGTATAATATTAAAGAGTTCTTTTGAACTACGTGACGAAACGTTTTTAGCATGGTTATCGAATTGTTTGTATCTTGTGGGATGGAAAAATGCAAAAGGTTTGAATAAGGGAATAAGATTGCTACAAGGAACAATATCTTCTTGACTGATTTGAAATCTTCTTCAAAGTCCCGTACGTAGAAGTGCGGCTTTCAATCGAAGAAGTGATTTTGCTCTAAGGACAAACATAAACCATATGTCGACATCTATATAAACATGGTACTTCTACGTTTGTTACTAATCTACTTTTCTAACCAATAAAGAACTCAGATGCGAATATTCAAGAAACATACAGATCGCATCTTGACAAAAGAATCAAAAAGAGACGAAGAATATTTTCCCTGGAGAAAAATAAAACACAAACTTTGAAATACAGGACACTAAAAGGTAACCATTCCTCTATTTCATTCAACTTACTGTTTTAATTTATCACTTGTTTTTGGTCTCTTGAATCTTGAAGGGATGTATTTCTATTTTGCTGGATAACAGGAAACGTAAGTTCGGCAATGAATCCAATATCCGTTGTAGCAGTTGCAGAGGGAGGAGGAGAAGGAGGAGGTAGTCTTTCTTTAATTCGATTGATTCTCATACTTGTTAAATATTGTGATATGAAATATTCTTATTTCAATAAGAATCGTAAATGGCCATTTTGGGGGCATTTTGTTCTCATTATTTGCTTTTTTTATGTTATGACATCGTAAGCAGCTGGTAAAAAACGATTGGAATAGATGTTTCGCATTCTAATGACATTACGCCTTCTAATGACATCATACCTTCAAATGGTATCACACCTTTTCCTACCTTTCTATTTCCTTTGTTTAACATTGGTGGAACTGGCCGACCAAAAAGCGTCTTATAGAGATGCGTGGACACGTAAAAAAAAGCAGATAATGAAAACTTGTGAAAAGAATTAAAATCTAAAAAATAAAATTCGATGACAAATAGCGATGAAAGATTTTAGTGAAGGGTGTTAAATGTTATAGTTCAAGTCAAACTGCGTCTGACGGAGACATTTTTCATCACCTTTTTTTCCTCTGCTCCTCAGTGTTCGCTTGATATGGAAACGGATTTCAAGCCTTCATTTTAGTACTTGTAAAATCAACAATAACTATGTATCAGAGATATAGTTGATTGCGTTGATGCTGATGGTGCAGATCAATGGTCTCAAACCTTTTTATGCTTAGCGTCCACATTTGAGACTGTTGTAAAATTTCCGTACCAATAGTTGGCTTTCTAAAAATCAGTATGAAATGGATTTTGAATGTAAATGCGTCTCTTTCTTATTGCTCTATTCACCTGGTGTCGTCTGCGAGTGGCATTCTAATATTAAAACTGCTTGTAACTTTTGCACGAAAATAGTAACAGATCGAAAACGAGGATTTCCCGCCAAGTAATCAATCATACGTCACTACATGTTGTAGACACTCCCTTTAATGTTGTTGTGGCATCATATTTAATTCCATTCACACGCTGCGGCAAACAAACAAAAAAACAACAGCTGTGCCGCAAACAAATCCTTCATCAGATCATAACATAGGGGTTAGGGATGGTTTCGGAGCTAAAATTATCAATAATTCATTTTAGATGATGTCAACAATCATATAAGGTTTCATTGTACAGTTCAGACGCGGCACAAATCTGTAACGATACGGAACTTTATTCAATTTGACGAGCAACGCCCTCTTTCCCTCTTGAAACCGGAATTAGCGCTGGCTATACTCGTATCATTTCTTCCTATTACATCAGTATTTCTCATCTCGGCTCTGTTGTCATGACGTTTATATCGATGGAATATTCCTTGCTCTCCAACCGTTATACAATTGTAAACATAAATGGTAGAAGAATTGCCACAGCTGAATCAAAGGTTCAATTCCAAATCCTGGTTACTTACCTTAGCTTACCTTAGCTGAGTGATTCTTTCTGGAACAGGTTTCATGTGAAATCCTCTTCTCTAGACTCCTGTAATAATTTTAGATTTTCACATGACCTCCAAATGTATATTGTGGACTTGTTGAATCTCCTGTTTTTCCAATATTTATCAAGTCTGTTCTTACTACCAATTAATCTTTCTTTTTCTTTTCATCGAATCACCATACCCCTACAAATGGCTGGTCCGATTGTTCTCCCTTTGAGTGTCTGTGTGTTTGTCCTGTTGGTCACATTTTTAGGTTAAAACCTTCAAATTTTTCATAGGTACACCACTAGGCAGCATCTAAAGATGCTTCTTTCTGCTTTTTGAGGTCTTCATAGTCATTTTAGACCATCAATACCCGATCTTTTGCTGGTATTTTTAACGATAAATTTAGATGTAAGATCCATTTTTTCTAGATATCTTTCGATAGAAGTTTTTTAAAATAATTTTACATGATTCTTAAGATGATTACTTCTGATACACGCACGGACTATGGTGATTCATTCATGCCAGTTATGGATATTATCTTAACTACTACATTAAATCATTTCTATCTTTGGTCTTCTATCTCGATAAATGACGAAACAATTTGTCCATCACTTGTGAAATCTGAGATTATTCCCTACTATTGAAGAAGTCATTCCCTGAGCGGTCAGTGGAAGGCATCTGGCACGAGGCCACTTTCATGGAGATATTAACATATTCCACAGCGATCAGTCATTTATGTAATAAAGATAGGATATTAAAAAAGATAAGAATATACTAAATTGTTAGTAATCTTGTCATTGCAACTTATCGATATTACTGTTACTTTTACTGTTGAAGTGATAACTGTAGTACGATAATAAAGATGCCATTACTTGAACAGGGAATTGCGACAGAATCTACTCTCTGAGCCAATTGTTCCCCACCGGGGGGGGTCTTCCTAAGGGGCAAATTTAGGTAGTTCAGGGGGAAATAAGGCTATTAGGTGAAAATTGTCGTTGTGAATGTTTCTGGCTTGAGGGTAGTGAGGATGTGTGATGCAAGTTTAGAATCATTCAAGATGTACTTTCTTTCTATCAGACTAACACATTGGAGAACTAGTAGCAAAAAAAGAAACAGAGATAACAGTGATGTGTATATCCCTTACAATAGCAGAATTCTCATTTTTTGTAATAAATTGGAATTTCAAATGATGTGTTCCTAATTATTTCCGCTTGCTTTATTTGAATAACGAATGCACAGCAGTAGTTCAATTATAAAATTAAACTAATTCTTATCATAAACCAGTCTAATCGTACTCTAAATGAAATAATTATTTGAAATTATTCTTTGTTACAACATACTTAAAGAGAAGAGGAAACTAATAATCTTAGTGACACGAATGGATAATGACATTGAAAAGGTTGAGAACTGCTCTGAGCTATCAGAAAATGGGATCGACTGAACAATTTAGAATTATGTTTGCAACCCTAAGGTGATGTCTTATATATATATATATATATATATATATATATATATATATATATATATATATATATATATATATATATATATATAAACATGACGTAAAAGGTTTCCGAATGCTGGATTTACGGAGTTCATTTACTGCAATCAGATATGTGTGTCCATAACAATGAACTCACCCTCTTGAAAGTAATAAATTTGCAGATAAAATATCTCCTACCCACCTTTTACTTAAACGAGTTCAATAACTCAGATGAAATTGATAAGATGTAAACATTTATTTACACTATTAACGGCTCTGAAGTAGTGAACTATCAAGTCTTAAAATCACAGAAATTCAAATATGTCCGTGATTTTTTTCACAGGTAATGACTAGTATTTGAAATAAATAACTGATTTTATTGACACCGAATGAAAGTTGGATTTTTTTTCATTTAAAACGTCCAATTTTAGATCATAAACAGTGCGAAGTACTAGAAGTTTCCTTTCATAAAGATCAATTAAAGTAGGACGTTTTCCTTTCAAGATGCGTGATTGAACCCGGTTTTTAGTGGAAGAAGAGACATTTCATGGAAAAAAATCACCAAAAAGACGAATATTGTAGATACCTATGTAAATAACAAAAATAATACACTGCATTTTATTTTGAGACATTTTATTCCCACATCTCTGCCGTTGAAGATAAATAAATATTTTGGTTGTGTAAACTTTGCATGATAAAAGTACAAAGAACCCTGAAGATTCTAGCGTACGTTCAATATTCTAAGTTTTGGAAAAGACGATTTCTATGGTTATGAAAAAATCCAAATATTCCAAATTCATTATTGTTAAAGAATTTTAATTCATTTTGATATTCAAATTTCTTGAATGGAACCCCATCTGTTGTTGATATTCCGATCCAGTAAAAATTCATAAGTATTTATTTTATTTAATCCTTTGAAACATTACTTACTGATTCTCTTTACTACGAATAATGTTCTTTTGTAAGCGAACTACGAGGGATTTTTTTACGTATTCAATTTTCATGAAGTGCTGATGCAGACAAAAAAGTAGAACTCCCAAAGTATTTCATTCACTCTATTAAACCATTCTTTCTCGCACAGAACTGTTTTTTCTGAGTATCATATTTCACAGTGACACAAAAATATCCACATGTTTCTCTATTCATATACAACTATCATGTCTTTATGATATAATCTCGAGATCAAAATAATAGACAGGTGCAAGTTAACTTGTGCATGCACCCCACGCTGTTCCCTTAAAAGTTGTTCTACTTCAAGAATCAACAGATTAATTTTGAATTCAAGGAAGGGGATACATTTAAAAGATTTCGCTTATCGCAAAAAGGGGGCTTTAACCCAACGTCGTTTCAACATTTATATACTTTGGGAATACGACCATGACCCTTTCAACCCTTACCTCTACACCTTCAGATACCATGTGCCTGAGCCCCTAAAAAAGGCTGTAATTGATAATGAAAAAAAAATTCGTTCATACTTTTTGTACTGCGTTAGTCGAACATATTTTTAAGTGAGAGTTTTGTCACCTCTGTCATCAAGTGGACTTACGGTGTATTGTTGAATTACGGGTTGAAAGGGAAAACTTTCAGACACATTGGCATCTTCATAGTGCCTGTAGCAACAAGCATAATCTTTTTAACATTTCTTATGACTGTGTACGAGTTTACTTCTCAGAGTATATATGCAAATGAATGTAAACAAGTTTTATACATATATGTGTGAGTGTTCGTGTGCACACGTGCTTAAATATGCATTTGTAGATAATTCTCCCATTAGTGCAAATTGCAGATATGGTAAAATAGATGGACTGTGACTGCTGCAATAGTAGAATCTGCCTGAATTTCCTGATGAAGGCTCGAGCCTAACAGGCGGCTCGAAGCCTTTTTGTTTGATAAAAGAGGTTGCCAGCAACCTTTGCATTCATTCATTTCTTGTCGCTCGCAGCCGGGCCAGTCAGAGGGTTTAGGGTAGGGGAAGATGGGCCTTTGTTTGAGCGTAGTGCAGAGATCGGTCTCTCCATGGAGAATTGATGGGATCGCGACGGGAGGCCCTCGGTATGATCCCCAGCTGCCTATCGCATTTGTTATACCCATCTAGGTCACCCATCTAGGTACTGACCAGGCTCGACGTTGCTCAACTTCGGTGATCGTGTGAGAACCGATGTATCCAACGTGATTTGGTCGTAACACCTTCGACTCCATGCGTCTGTATTTGTGCAGAGTTGTTTGCCTTATAGTTTTTGTCAGTATGTTTTAGCATTTTGTATTTCTACCATCGTTTTTCCTTTTCGCTAACATCAAAGAAACAAGTTGGAAATGATTGATGATAAATCCAACTGAAACTCTGAACTGACTTGAGTGAAATTTGAAACTCAACTGGCAAGTTCAAAAGGTCTTTCCCTTTTTTGCCCAATGACTCTTTTAATACTTTATTCGTCTGCATTCTGAATATCACCAACTTTTCGTCGTCCTTCATCTAATTAGTCTCGTTACGCGAAAAAAAAAAAATTTTTTTTTTTCAATATAAAGTAACTAATGCGCCCGTAAGTTGAGACGCCAGATTTAAATCTTAGAGTGCTAAGGTAATGGTTATTTAGTAAATGTAAATGTCGTCGAATTGAGATATTCTAACCCGATAGAATTGCATAGAACGCCTGTCAGCAAATCAATTCATCACGGCTGGTAAGGTCACTGTACAAATAATAATTAGATATTTTATATCAGTAGGCTGTCGTATATCTGTGGGCTGTTTATAATGACAAAAAGGTTATAAACTGCAGTCAAAACAAGTGAATGATTTTTTTCATTCTGAAAGTTAGTATCGCTGCTTTCAAACGCGAAGCCAGCTATGCAAACAGAAGTTTTCATCAATTCATATAAATAAGAAAAATATTCATAGTCAGCGTGAAGTTGGATAATGTGTCTTTTCAATGTCAGATTCTTTTTCAATGTTTTTACTCAAACCACCGATAACGTTTCTAAAGGCCCTAAATATTTGCAAAGTGAGTCAATCTAGGAGTAAGTGGAAACTCATGTTAGCCATATTTCTTATCAGCCGACCATTCTAAATGGTTCTCTTTCATAACTGAACTGGAAAACACTCTGAGAGAGCATACTTCTGCTAAGATCATACATTAACAAAATCATAATGAATTCCCAGAGTCCTCCCCCCTTACTCCAAATTTACCCATTTCTTCCTTACCCCTTCAACAAAATTTCATTGAGAATATTCGGAGATATCGTGGAGACCAGAGCTTTCCAAACTGTGTGTCGCGACACTTTACTGTGTCACCAATAATCATGTATGATTTTGTATATCTTTCGAAAGTTATTTATTCTAAGTCAGTTAAACTGCTGGAATGACATAACACAAATTTTCATGGTTTGTTGGTCGGACCATTTGTGAGGCCACGGTGATTCGATATGAATGATGAGTACGAAAGAATTGTTAAGAAACAAATAAACAGGCTACAGTTTCTTTATCTTTGAGACTTCTACAATTCTGTTGAAAAGTATTTGAAGGGCTCCATCGAAAAAACGCATCATAAGACAAATTTGAAAAAAAATGATTTAACCCCCCCCCCCACACACACACACACATACACGCGCACACCTTATTTGTTTCTCCCGAGCACAATCTATCGATATTTGCCGTGCTTTTCCGGCAAAACACGTTTTAAGCCTTCCAACGGATTGAGAGAAAATTGCATTTTGTTGAAGAATTCATTATACAGTATCATCCTTTTCCCTTTTTCTCATTTCAAGAAATTTGGATATGATGCGTTTTGTCATGGAGCCTTTTTTATTCAGGAATGATTCTGACTCTCGGCAAATTCTAACATATTTCAATGCATTGAATTATCAGGCAGCATTGATGAAAGTTTTTAGAATCAAAACATGGTTATCACACAGCCTTTGCTACGAGAGTAATTCGAGATTTTAGTAATGAGACGCTGGAAGCGGAAGGTGTGTCACACTGTATTAATTTATATTAACAGGAAAGTTCAACGAATGAGTATCGTGTAACGCAGCAAGTCTCTGATAACAGTAATTGAAGAAATTGCATTACGTCGAGCGATAAACTGCTAGTGATGTAACTGAGAAAAACATAACTGTGACATGTTGCAGTACAAGCCGTATAGATAGGAAGCAGAAATCTATAAACAGAAATTCACATCGAAACGTATCTGCAATTTGAAATATATAACATTAATATATAAGCATCTTGAAGCAAAGGAAAGAAGTCTGCTTGGGACACTTGAAATGTGATCGAACTCCAGTCGTCTTCTTAAAACTTATGTAACATCCACCAGTCATTGATAAAACTGATATGTAGACTTCAGTGAAGTATGAAGTCACTATGTACGACAGGTTCAACACTGCTGTGGGTGTTTACGAGGAACGACTAGAATTATTTGTAAGAAAACAACGAACATACAACTATTAGGCTAAGTCAAGAGACCTACCTGGAAGATGCAAGTGCTATCGATTTGGATTGAGCTGCAATGCACTGTCTTCGCCAGATCTAAGGTTCATTATATAAGCAATGATGCATTCAGCCGTCTGATTACCATGAAAACTTAATCATCAATTAAAATATCAGACAGCCGAGTCTTAAACTTTCAAAAATGAATGAGTAAATACACTCTACAAACCCAGATGTAGTGAAAATGGAATGTGTTTTGAAAAATATTGGACTTAACCCTTCAAATACTAATTTTGGACAGTTTGTTCTGATTATTTGAAGATAATTGCATTCACTAGCCATAATTTGATTGCTATCTTGAAAATGGGAGCCATGCTGGATTTTCGTTCGGCTAACGTTTTCTTAATAAGCAGTCTAAAGGTGAATCACATGCAAAATCCCATGCTCGTATCACCATCAGAACAATTTTGCAATTAGTTACTTCACTTCAAAGCGAAATTTTTGTTCCTTTTCTCTAAAGTTAAAATGAAAGACGCAATCGCTTAAAGTTCACGTGATCAATTTAAAATAAACAAATAGCAACTTTCAAATGTTAAATGTCTACATGCACAGATATTAATGCAACGTATTAACAGATGGATAGGAAAAATTTTACTGTTTCCGTCTATTGACTGCATTGAAAATATAGTTGTTCTGTGTTTTTTTTTTAATTGAATTCAATAGGCAGGAACAACAACTCCTGAAAATAAAATAAAAACTAAAACATTATATAATCGTTATGACTTGTTATAATGAAATAAACGAATAAAATTCGTTATTGACCAAATTGTACCCAGAACTATTTTTACATAAATGTTCATTCTAATCTTAACTGATGTCAAGATGAATATGCTGTATGTATTACTTAGTATGTACATACATACGTACAACGATTTACATATATATATATATATATATAGAGAGAGAGAGAGAGAGAGAGAGAGAGAGAGAAAGAGAGAGAGAGAGAGAGCTCTCGACGAGGATAATCTTAATAACTTTTTAAATGATTCAAAACGTACCAATTACTTTCTAAATAATGTATGAATAAAAATTAATGATTAAACATGTAAAGAATATATATATATATATAATCATATCATAATGTCCGTTCGTCTATCCGTCCGAAAATAAACGCCCAGATACTAGAAATAAATCTAGATAATTATGAATTAAATCCCAAAGATTCTGGATAATTTTATGTCATATAAACTTTAGTCATTTGAACTTTCCATATTGTAATGCTGAAAAAGAATATTTCTTGTCAATTTTACGTATAGCCCGTATCCATTACTGTGTGTCACGCAAACCACTTTCAGTGTGATCCAAGTTGTCTTATAACTTCTACGTGTTGCTCTTACCATTGAGCTAAACAGTCGCTGGTAATGCAAAAGGCCCAAATAATCCGACAAAAATAATTATCAATGCGTTATATTACTTTGAAACTCTCTCTGAAATGATGTCCCATTATTACACGGTGAATGTATCATCTGGCTTAGACGGCATAAATGAAATAACGAATTATAGAAAACGGGACTGCTGGTTTATTCTATTTACGCTGTCTAGGCCAAATGATACATTCACCATGTAATAACGGGAGATCATTTCACATTGTGTTTCGGAGTGATAGAGCTCATCTACGTCTTATATATACACGTTACTTTTCGACATAATGTGTATGTATAATGCGAGAAACTTTCAAAGCACGAATCCTGAAATATCGCATTCCTTCTTTTTCGTTTGCCCCTTTTCCTCAGGCTCCGCAATTCAGCGTTCCCTCACCAGACCCCATCACCCAGGTTTGGCCCCTTATTACTTTTCTCTCCCCTCGTTCTGCACTGCACTACGAACAACTCGGCTCCGATAAAACCCTGAAATAGGGTCCTCTGAACAGCAGGGATAGAAGAAGAGAGGGAGAAGTGTAGTTGTAGTCGTCGGGGGGAGAGGGAAACACGATTAGCGTGAAACATGAAGACAAGTGTAAGAGAGAGGACGTTTCTCCAAGAAGCTATCTGACCCCTTCACGAAGACTACACCAATGAAGCAACTGTGTCAATAGAAGAAGTCACAGCAGCGATACTTGTAGAAGTCATTTCTATTCGTAAAATTATTGATTAGAAAATAGTTAGACTTGCGTTATCAGTTATAGTTGGAATATTCCATTAAAACATACATCATCAGGGCCGGTTAAACCTGTACAGAAACTACGCCATGCAATATATACCTTTATCACTATTTCCTCGGGAAAAGGATCAATCATATATAAAATAAATACTTAACACGTTTAGCGCGTGGATAAAAAATAATTATTTAATGAGTAAAATACTCCTTTTTAGATTATACAATGTGAAGACTCACTCTTTTAACATTTTTAAGTTGGTGTTATTTGTATCTTAATAATTTATTGCTCATTTCTGACATTATTAACAAGAATTATGAACTTCTTCGATTTTAAAAACATTTTTGGTTTCTCTTTCTTTTACATTTAAAAATGTCTGCTAATGTTTCAATATAGATTTATTTATCAATACACTATTTTTACTATATTTATGTTTCAATATAGACTGACTATTCAGATATCATTTAATTCTAATACGATGGGGCCCCAAATTATGTGCGCTGTGGGGCCCATTGTGGTCCTAATTCGGCCCCGTATATTAAATACTGAATTGGGACAGAATTGCCAAAAGTGACATAGGACAGGAGTTATGCGTGAGTAGTGAATTAGTGAGAACAGCTGTCCAAGTCTTTGCCTATTCTTCCTCCCCCTCTGCTACCAATTGATTTCCTTAAATCTTTTATGCTCTCTCTCTCTCTCTCTCTCTCTCTCTCTCTCTCTCTCTCTCTCTCTCTCTCTCTCTCTCTCTCTCTCCAATAAGATTCTAGACTAAACATAGGAACACGACACTTTAATGAATATTTTGCTTCTTGTTGAGAAAAATTGATTTCTAGATGTGTCCACACATCTGTATTAGATGCTTTTCGGTTGGTTGGTCGGTTCGACCTACATTAAATAACAGAAACAGGAAGAAAAGGAAGAGATGTAATGTCATTAAAGACGCGAGGTCATTAATGCTATCATATAATAATAGAATGTACAAGTTCTGATTTTATTGAAAATAATACCCTACCCTCGGATTATTTCCATATTGCAATAATTTACAAGTACAAGAATCAATTGACTCAAAAATTGTCCCCCTCCTCCCCCTCCCACTACCACTACCACCACGGATGGTGGACGCATCGTCGAACTTATGGTTCTTGTTTTTACCCCAGCATGCAAAAACAAGTTCAAATTATATGCACATGAAGTCCATACACAATTACACTTTATAGTTTTCGTACTCTATTCATGCTTTGTGCTTACACGAATATAACATCGAGTAAGGGTGTTTCTACATGAGTTTTATGTTTCTTTCTCTGTCTGTGTGTGCCCGAGAAGCAGAAAACTCAAAATAGGGAAGCGTATATTTTGTTGCGTACTCACAAAATCCTACCTTAAAAAATCAGACCGAATATAAATTCTCAGTTTACCTGGATTGAAATATCTACTCTTTGCATAAATGAATCGCTGTAGCCAAGGCGTGTACTAGAACTGATTACCTAAAATATCATTAAAACTGTCAATAAAGAATAGATCTATAATCTAAAATCATCTTTAAAAAAATACCAGCACGAGGTTTAGGCATTGCTGGATCAAAATGATCACAGAGCCCAAGAAAGCAAAAGAAAAAGAATTGTCATTAGATGGTGCTTAGTGGTATGCTCATGCAAATTTTCAAGGTTGTGAACCAAAAAATGTGACAAGTAACGCCCGAGACACACAGACGAGCAGAGAGAGAGAGAAAACCAATTTATATTACACCAATTGCAACTGTGAACCTAACACTTACAGGGTACAGTAAGCTGAGGGGTGCTATCCGTTAAGCCTGGGTGCGAGTAGGAATGATCTATCTGTGTTGCTAAGAAGCATTATTTTTTAAAAGCCAAAAAAGTGTCTAAAATGACAAAAACACACCAAAGAGATACCGAAAAGTTAAAATTTTAAAAAAACGCTAAGAAGTGGCTAAATTGGCAACACTGGTAGTGCTTTATGATTAATCCAGACATGCAATTTTTTACTGCACAGAGACGTATTCCTATCATGGTTTAATTTTTTAAAATTGGCACACTAAAATTAATTCACATCATTTTCACCTATGGGGGTAAGGAGGGGCCAGCACCCATGTCCTACCCCGATGCGCTTGAACTGCTATCTCCACCAAGTGTCACTCAAAACTGGCACAAGTTTTCTACAAGTGATGGTATTGTCATTATTTTTTCATAACAATGATGATAGAGGCCAGTGTATACACAAGTTCTTGCACTTAAAAGCACTTCTGAAAACACTCACTACTTGAGAAACACTTTCTCGGATAGATCTTCTGAGACTTCTAACAAGGCGGAAGAGGAAAGAGACTTCGAGAAGTTCTTTCCCGAGAGTCAAATTCTGGGATTATCCTAGACTCGTTACAATTATATTTCCATTTCCAAGTTGTGAAAAATCACTCACTAGGCTTGTTGTGACAAGATATATGGGGATACGGACATAAACCCCCCACTGAGCAAAAACAAAAGTTTTTATTGTGATTTCATTTCGTACCGTATGTCACTGGAAAAATAGAATTAGTTATAATTTAATTTCTTAATAATAATCATATGAAATAAGCTGAAAAACTATCCGGTTTTTTGGCACCAACTTTAAAAAATTCTCGTGGGATTTTGGATTAATAAAAAAAGAATATTTTAGACTTCAATTGGATTTTTTTTCCTTGACTTGAAACCACATTATCTTAGTTTTCACTTATTATATTTTATGATAAACCAAACCTTTTAATTTTTGTTATGAAGTACGTATAATGGCGTTGGGTTCGGTGGGGCTTTTGTCCGGAGGGGATTTTGTCATGGACCATATTATAAGTCTGTTTTTGTTTGTTTGTTTTCTGCTTTGTTTTTTAAGCAACTTCTCTATCAAACTTTACAAATCTTCGAGTTTATCAATGAGTATCAATGCTATTGCTACAACTGCCAACAACTATGATTCCCATTCATAATTGTAATGCAACTGTTTCGGTTACAACTACAACCAAGGCGATTAGTTTTATTCGTTTTTCAAGTTTACTTACATTTCGCAACTTTTTTCCGAGATGATCCCATCTGTGATTTGAACGTTAAAATTGTACATTGTCAAACTATCGAGAGGGGAATGAATGAATCAAGATCACAAACATAATAAGAAAATAAACTTATTCAGTGAATATGCTCAATTTTTATCCCAATATACCTTATATAATACCTTATATCGATCAGTAGATATCATTCAGTAATTAGACCGACTTATGTATCAACCAAATGTTTCCTAGCTCCCCATCTATCTGTGACGCGTGGGTTCAGTGACGGATCTACCATGAAATTAATGAAGCTCAAGTTTCAGAGCCCTTAATCCCAGAAGGGTCCCTGAAGCGACTTTTTTTTCAATCAAGAATTTTTTTCAACTCAGTCGATGCAGTTTTTGTACAGCGAAATTCTATCAAAGGCAACGTGCTTCATGGCGGTAACAAAGTTCCGTTTATTGGCGCTTTGGGCTTCGTTGGATGTTGCGCCATTGTTGAAGGGGTCCCCATAACAGTTCAAGCTTTTGGGTCCCCAAAATTTTGGTCCAGCACTGCGTGAGTTGGTTTAGTACCCTTTTCATTATAATAGGGTATTTGGTAAGTTTTCACTCATGCAATAGCTGGTGGATTAAGCTGGAGACCAAGTGACAACAAGTCTTCTCAATACACTGACACCCTCTATAGCAGCTGATTTTTAGTTTGGCTGTCATCTGGTTGATTTCAATCATCATCATCATCATCATCATCATCATCATCATCATCATCATCATCATCATCAGTAGTAGTAGTAGTAGTAGTGGTAGTGGTTGTAGTAATTTCTCCTTCCGTCTCTCCTCTCCTCTCCTCTTCCGCCTCCTCTTCATTACAATTTTTTTTATTTCTATTCAGTTCATAAAGATATGAATGCTGGCTTGGACGTCTCTCTGAAGCACCTTCGAATAAAAGGGGTGGGGACATAGGTTGGATTTATTAACCATTTTAACTGCAACGACGATGAAAACGTCTTTTAGAGAGTACCGAGGAGAATCCTGGAGTATTGAGGAGACTTGCTGTCACTTAATACCATCTGAAAGCCACCAGTCACTGCTGCCATTCTGAAACAGGTAGCCGCCAATGTTTTTAGCTTTGTTTTCGTATTGATTTTGTTTTGTCTCCATGTAACCATAATTGTATTTGTTTAGATACATATTTATTTCAGTGGGTCTTAAATGGTTATTTGTAAAGGGGATCGGAAATACAGCTATTTCAAACGATGGACAAAAATGTTAAATTGGCAAAAAGTAAGAAATACCTGCGTGATTGTTATAGAACTTGGGTCATTTTTTTTTTTGAACCCCTACTTTTGAGTCTTGACGTAATTTTTGTATGTAACAACGACGACGATGACAGATGACAATAACCAGACCCAAAACTGATGACGAATTCACTCCCACTTTTAGAGTCGGTCGACTTGTTCTGCTAAAGTTTCCAAATCCCATTTACGGGAACTAGATATGAAGGAGTTGAAATAGGATACGTAGTTTCGGAATAATATTGTATAGAAAAATTAATTTTGTTTTGATTATTTTTTAGATTTTAATGAAGCATGGGAGTTTGACCCTAGTGCAGCCAAGCTTTTTGGGGGAGGGGCTACGGTCCAATGATTTGGAAAGTCTTTATCGTTTGTCTGGCTAATTCAAATACATTAAACATGATATCAAATTCAATATTTCATTTTTGCCAGCAAAAAAGAATTGTGCTGGAAAAAATACAAGAAGAGTGTGTAAGTTCTGATTGTTTGAATGTGTGCGTTGGTGTGAATGTTCGCTTCATAAAAGTACGTGCACACACACACACCAGCTTTGTACTTGTGTGCATATACGCTAAATAGGTAATATGAATGTAGTGTATAATGTGCACACACCTATTAATGTAAACTGCAGACGTTGTGTTACGTATTTGTTCTTGGGGAACGTAGAAGATAAGAGAGTGCCAGAATTAGTATGTTCAAAATGTATGTGTGTAGGTGCGTCCGATTAAGGCATACTACTTGGCGAAACTTGCACGTGCGTATGTAATTTGGCTGCCGTATATATCACACACAAGTGTACACACATACACATACACACACACATACATAAATAATTATAGGTTGCGTTATACTATTTTGAAACTATATTAGGAACAATTTTCCGTTATAACAGAATGAAAGTATCATTTGTCCTAGACAATGTAAATATATACATATGTGTGTGTGTGCGTATGTGTGTGTGCGTATGTGTGTGTGTGCGCGTATGTGTGTGTGTGTGTGTGTGTGTGTGTGTGTGCGTGCATGTGAGTTACAAAAAGATTGTGAAACCAATAATTTCATGAGATCCCTAGTGTCACAATCAGTGTAGTAATAGTTAATAAGCTTTTGAATGCTGATCATTACAACAGTAACAAGTTCAATCCTTACTGGGTGCCCAACAACTATGGCCTTGGGTCAAACTAAGCTGTATACACACCGTAAATACTGAAACAAAATATCCTTGATATTTACCAAGTTTAGCTTAGTTTGATACAAGGTCACAATGAGGGCTGAACTTATGACAGAAGTAATGGTCAGCATCTATCGCTTGGTAACCATTACAACATTGATTGTAAAACTAGGGATTTCGTGTAATTACTGGGATATTCAGGGATTTCGTGAAATCACTACTTTCACTTACTGTAACATTTACACATTGTATTCATTGTGTGGATGTCTACCATAGATAAAAATGCTATAATAAGAATTGAAGACAGGAGAAAAGTAGGGGACAAAAGGAAAAGTGGAGTAAGTGCTTCCCATTCTAGAGAGGTTCAGAGTTACAGTAGTTAACGGTAAGGAGAATAGACGATGGATGAAGGAGGGGGATGAGGAGGAGGTCGAGGAGGACACCAGAGAGCCTCCCGTTTTCTCTCTCCCCATCTTTACCATTTCGTCAGGTCTTTTCTTGCTGCTAACTAAAATTTCAGTTCCTTCATTATCGCTAGAGTCGGCTGAAAAGCCCGACCCTCCAAGCTGAACTGTTCAACTAGCCCAACCCTTCGCATGATTTCTTCAAAGTCTTACTGGATGGTTGTCAGGAAGGAAGAAAAAGATTTCTCCTCGCGCAGGTTGCACTTACGCACTGTAGTGCGTAGTAGGTGCGTGAGTGTTCCAAAAAGTAATGAGAGTTTCTCACTTTGAGAAGAATCGAGAGAAAAAGTGATAAATAAGGGCACTGTATAACAAGAAAACGTTCAAGAAAGCAAGGGAAAAAGTAGATATAATTCGTGTCGGGATGATGTATTTTAAAAGTTGAAAAAAAGAGTCATTGTTTCAAAGTTTGGAAAGAATTACGAGTGTGTGTTCGTGTGTGTAACTGAATGTTTGATAATGGCTGTTTGACTCGTATAAAAGGAAAAAAAAGAGAAAGAAAAATAAAAAGAGAAAAAAGTGTGAAAAATTGAAGGAATCAATCGGACATCTCCCAAGATGTCATCGTCGAAGCGACACAGCCAAAGATTTGAATCTGTGCCAAGTAGTTCGGCCGGCAGTAATGACTGTCCCCCTGAGCTAACTTTGTCTCATCATCACCACTCCCGACACCCCCACTTCCAGCAGCAACAGCAGCAGCAGCAGCAACAACCCCAGCGATCGTCCGCAGGGGACACGGCGGACATCGTACTTGTCGGCAGTACTGGCAGGATGCGAGGCAGCAATGGTCTGTTATACCCCGGGGCCACGGGCACTGCTTCTGTACCCGGTAGTGGACGGCGAGAGAAAAGTTCGAAACTAAGTCACAGACACAGTAGTAGTCATCAATATAAAAACAGCAGCATGCTTCCCCCACCGCCGGACCCTCCAGTTTTGGACACGTCGGATATGTCCACTTCTTCGGACAGTATAGGCAATGGTGGATATAGCAGTTTTTTAGGGTCTACGAACAATGGTCATTATCAGCGAGTACCCCAGCCGTGTCCAGACCCCGAACCCATCGATATGGGCGACATTACTGGGTCGCCGGAGTACCTGGACTCTAATGACGATCAACAATTTGTGGATCATACCAGTTCCTGTTCCCCGGACAATTCAGACAGTTGGGGTGACCCTAGCAAGATATTGGACAGTCTACAAGTGGAAACGACGACTGGGGATGATACGGCGAGCAGTACCTCAGAATCGGATGTTACCCAAATGTAAGTACCTAAAGTATTTTCTCTTTCCTATTTCATGTATTTCTCACTTGGAATTGGTCTTTTACTAAGACGTGTAATATTTGTACTCCCACTACGCGCATGTGCACGTATTTTTGCTATAACAAAGCTTATTGTAAACAAAGTTCAAGTAACTTCACTGATACTACCTGTAGCATACATACAAAACTAAGACGACTCATACAAGTAAATGTTTACATCGCTAACATTAAGTAAGAGTAAAAATAAATAAACATCCGCTTGTACATTATTCTACACTCAAGATTTATACACGCGAGTCATGAATATTGCATGTATATTACACTTCTAGAGTATACATCGCATGATCATACATGAATATTTTGTATAAAAAAAAGTCGATTTTTACGTCTATTCATGACGTGTAAATTCTTTCCACTATACGTTAACAAGAAACTCATAATAGTCATCAAAATCTGAGTTTTCATGTATTCTTATTGAAAATTCTCCATTCTCTTTATGCTCTGTTGCATTTTTCAGTGATTAAACAATAATTGAAGTCTCGGTTATTAAAACAAAAACAAATGAACAATTTCAAGTCTGAACTGATAGCTTAAAGCGTGGAAACTTCTTGAGACTTCATGAATCAATTTTGATATTGAGAAAAGTCATGATAAAATTATTTGTAACGAACTAAACTATCTGTTCCCATTTATTATCATTCAACTCTTTTTGTTACCTGCTTGATATTGCATTTAATTTGATGCTATGATTATAATTATTATGATTTGAACCGTCAGGAAAATGATAGCTAATTCTTATTTTCAATAATGTCTTCTGCTGTTGTGATTAAAAATTCGTTGGAACGTTTTTTGATGTTTTGTTTCATTCTAGTGCTATATTTGAAAGTGAAACATTTTTGTAGAGTGTATTCACAATATTAGGTCAGCTTGAAAAAATCGTTGCATTGTTTGTTTAGTTCATTTGTACAGTGTCTGTAACTTTCCCAGCAGTATTGTACCATGTGTTTTTTGTACATTGAGATGCTATGAAAGAGAGTAAGAGGAGGATGTCGAAATTCTCTCCAAGCCAAACACGTGTTCGTCTTATGATAGCATCGAATAACTGAAATGTTCCATGGTAACTTCTTCAGTTCTCTTCCGACGAAGGGAATAGGCATGACCCTAAGAGTAGTAGTAACCTTGGAGTATTCATCATGATTTTATGGATGTTATGACAAGCGAGGATATTCTCCCTCTCTCTCTCTGGTAGAGCGATGGTTAGCTGATAACTTGTCTCTTTTTTTTTAAATCAAAATTCTGTCGCGCTTGTGAGTTCGATTCCTCTTTACACATCCTTCTGTTGTGGGGTTGTGCCATACTAGGCTAAGCTTTCGTAAATATTGAATTCTTCTGAACGTACCCAGTCGAGTGGGATCACTGATCACTTTTGCTCACTTTTCAAGTAAATAAATACCCAAAACTCACTTTTAATAATTTCGCCCATTGTGTGTGTGTGTGTGTGTGTGTGTGTGTGTGTGTGTGTGTGTGTTGAGAACATAATACGTACGCGTCTGTTACAGTGATGATACATACTAATACTAAGTGTGTATGTAATGTCAAACTGGATGCTGTGCTCGTACAAACACACACACGTACGAGACAATTGTTGAGTTGAAATCTTCAGTATTAGTACATAATTAGTACATCGTTACATTTATGGATGAGCTAGTGATACTAGTATACATATGCGTGTGGGTGTGCGTGCGCATGTGTGTGTTGATGTATTTATGTATGAGTGTATGTATGTATATATTATATGCATACACTACTATGGTCTGACCTTCACATATTTTGAACAATTTACTATGGGTGATTTTACTATAAAATATAAGAATTCACTATGATTGTATGCGTTTCATAGATCTAATGTTTCAAACGTATTGTAAATATTCCCAAACCATAGAAAATATTGTAAGACATAAACCCCAATAAATTTACGTCAATTCAAAAGCCTATTTTAGTGGTAATGACATGTAATTTTCATTAAACTCTGTCCACCTATTATTCTAGCAAACATTAAAAAAAAACAGGGGAAAAAAACAGTCGAAGTTTTTCAAGTTGGAAAGTTGTCTTCTGCTTCATAATAGATAGATACTTCAAGTCCACTCCAAGCCTTTAAGGGACCCTACACAGAATTTGAAATTGGGGTCCGACAAACACTACTGCCTTCTTGGGGCTTGAAGCAACCGCTAATGCGTTGGACCGGCTCTGCTGAGATACTCAACCAAAGAAGGTTCCCTTTTTCTGGAGCAAACCGTATTTATTCGAGTATTAGTCGCATCCTGATTTCTATCGTCATATCTGGTACAATTTTGATATTCAAATTTCACTGATAATAACTACATTCGTGACTCCATATAAAAGTCGTACCTAAACTTTTGAAATAGAAAATTGGCACACCTTGTAAATACGGTAAGAGTATGAAATGCCGTGAAAAGAGTTCTTCTCCTTGACCGAAATAAATAACTCATGATAATGAAAATAATTCTTACTATTACTGAGATATCAAGGATGATCTTCATTTCGTTAATATAACTTTCTGAAGTTCTTGAAATCCTTTCAAACTGAATCCAGAATATACTAGACAGTTAGTTTTTACTGAATGTGTTGACTGCCTGTAGTTTAAAAAGGAAACGATTGGAACTCCACCAATGCCAACCATCGTAATTCAGTATAACCCATATGTCATTCAACCCTCGAAACTCTCTATAAATACAAACTATGAAGATATTCTTGATTCTTTTGACACTTCCCAATGATGAAGCCATTTACTACTTGATATTCCTCATATTTGCGCGTGAAAATCAACTAAATGTAACAACTATTGTGGGACAGGTTTAGTACAAGTTTTTGAAACATTTCAACTGTCTATCTAAGATGAAGCTAACGATTAAATATCATTCTAAAATGTTTTACTCGCAGTAATAAGAATTACTTCGATATTTCTCGATACATACAATTCAAAGTAATGAGATGATTTATCTGATAAGTAGTTTATAAGTTACAAATACGTACGTTTTTACGAGATGAGCCTCAACATAGACCCTTCCAACAAGAAAACTAGTTGTGCTACTGCTGCTGTTTTAGAAATATTGTTTGTATCAGGACAGTCGTTCCTACACTACTAACACGTCCCTAGTAATGAATGCGAAACGTATTTGGCTGAGCAAGTTTTCAAACCCTAAATCCTTTTGGCTGTTCGTAGAAAGATTTTATTTTACTTCCATTCGCCATATCTTTTAATGATTGGAAATGATGGATCTTCATGAAAAGGTTCAACGATTACCTTTTGAATTTTAGCTCGCTCTCTCTCTCTCTCTCTCTCTCTCTCTCTCTCTCTCTCTCTCTCTCTCTCTCTCTCTCTCTCTCTCTCTCTCTCTCTCTGTCTAAGTTATCGTAAATATCTTTCTTCTCTCCAGATACTCAAGCGAAGTTCGTTGAAAAAAACTGTTGCAACAGTTACGACAAATTTGGATCCATTTTTGCTAAATTCTCCGTCGAAAATAAAAGTTATGCATGTAATATGATGTTTAAAGTAATTTTATTTAAGGTGTCGCTAATGAACAAGAGGCAAATAAATAAGAGGCAGCGCATACGTTTTTAATTGATATAACGACTGGGTTTTATGTAGGTTACTTTTTCAGTTATTATTTGTCGATTATTTTTTAGTGTGTTCAATGTTTTGAGAAGTGGTATATTTCAAATCTTTCTATCAAATTAAACTAGTGAATTGCTACATGTGACCATCTTATTACAGCCTTAAGGGTACTTGTATGTAAATAATGGGTCTTCGTGCGATGACGAAGGTTTATTTGCGTACCTAGAACAGGATGAATAAGGAAACACACCTTAGGTTTAGTTTTATCACATGACATCGCTCATGACGTCATAAATTTTAGTTCCGTGTTCACATGGTTGTCAGTCATTTTGCCGGCAGCTTTCTTCTTTTATTGGAGTTTCCCCCAAACTGAAGTGGAAACATATAAATAGGACATGTTCGTCATATCACTCTTCCTTTCTTTGTCTCTGTCTCTTCTCCCCCTTCTCTCTCTCTCTCTTTCTCTCTCTCTCTCTCTCTCTCTCTCTCTCTCCCAGTTTGTCCCTGTCTCTATCTCGTGCGATATACATGATGTATATAAATATTATGTAGGTATTGCAGATCTTACAAGTCCATGAATGTACAGACTGTTGAGGATGTAGGAAAATTATGACACCCCTATCTGCTCCCATCTTCCAATTAGGGATGACCAGACTCCATTCATAATCAACATTCGAAATCCTGATCAGTGTGTTTCTCTGTTTTTGGAAAGATTCACTTGAAACTTGATAGAAGGGGGTCCCTTGATGATATGCTTCTTACCTTTAATCGAGTAACCTAAAAAAATATCTTCCAATCGGGGTCACGTGATCTGGCAATAATATCGTTTTAACTTCGTGTTCTAAAATCGATTTTCTCGGCTATTCTAAGCCAGATTTACTTGGAACTTGATAGAAAGGTGTTCCCTGGTTAGATGCTTCCTATCTGAAATTACTTTCTTCCCAGGGTCACGTTATCTGGCAATGATGGTGTTTAGATTTTATTGTTGACGCCTCATTGAACTTTCAGTTCTTGCTTGAATTTATTTCATCAGCTGAAGTATCATGAGTCGTTGCTTTAATTTTTTGGTCCTTTTTGGAAGAGTTTTATTCTAAATTTTATGATTACTTTTTACCTTCATCTTAATTTGTTAGTTCCTTTTTATTGCAATTTTCACTCAGACGGAGTACCCTTCGGCAGTGAGTAAACAGCATCAATCGAAAAATAAAGAATAAGCCTATAGTGGTATTCGGAAGATGAAGGTACAAGGTAGTCATAAAATAAAAGATGAAAAATTTCAATTCTTTTTTAAATGTTAAAAGATGAAAATAAACCACAAAATAGGTGTATTGATATTTTATATTAAGCATACAATAAATTTAGTTTTTCTATTGCCAGGTAATTATTTTTGGAATGGAAATGTTCCATTTTATTTATGGTTGGGACGAAGAGAAGTGGTGAAGTGTTTCATCTGATGAAATAAAGTCAGGGTTGTTCTTTGTACTCTTTCTTTGCAAACTATTTTAGTTGAATCTATAAAACTGTTCTCAATTAGAAAGGATGATTCTTCTGTTCCATCGTAGTCATCACTTCCGTTTGACAAGATAAGAGGAAATTGCCATTTTCAAATTGAGAAAAAGTGATTAAATAGATAGATAGATATGAATATGTTAAGATAGATAGACAGACTTTGAAGACAGTGCATTGCTCTTGCTTATTAATTTTTTTCACTTGGACTAATATGACGTAATTTTACGAGAGGTTGAAATTAAATTCATCACTACTAACGTGTATTTTTGATAACTGATGAATTCAGATCGCTATAATGATATATAAGGATGTCCGTTGCCTCTTCAAGGGAAGGGCAATGGATATCCGGGTGTTGGTTGGCTGGTAAAGGACTTGAAAGTTCCTAGGTTGTGGCTAGTCCTAAGCTTGTTTTCAGTGTCCTCTTGGTCCCCGGCCTCTAAAAGTTTCCAACTGTCAAACCCCCTTACCTTCGATAAGAAGGTCTGATCCAGATGGGCAAATGTCCCGTTTACACCCATCCAAGCGGACACCCGTGGGAATATACTCACATCCATAGCTGTCAAATGCGCATGTACATGAAAAATATATGAAATGCTTGTTTTCAGAAAGGATAAATCTGCTTAAGAAATGAACAGCTATATCGCATGTACATATTTTTAGAGGCATACACACCAATTTGCACCCGTGTAAGTTCGCTAAAGAGAACAAATTGGGCATCGCCCCTCCTCTTGGAAAAGTCTTTCTCGCTAAAGATGGGGTTTGGAATATATCTTTCTGTCCCCCAGCCCTTCAAAATGTATCCTTCCCCCCCCCCACCTGGAAAAGTGGCCACAGACGCCCATGTTTTGCGTCTGCGGATGCAGTTGATGTGTGCATACATGTAGAAGAGCCCGATACACAGCAGCCTCATTTGCCAACGTTCCTACTTCAGCGTTGTTGTCAATGTTTACTAATAAATCCACCACGTGCTCTGATAGACCGTGATGTAATCTCTATAAATAGATGTAAACCTGGTGACGCATGTAACTGAGTAAAAGAAGGAGGTTTGAGAATTTGCATTTCTCTTTTAAGTGAGATTTATTTGTCTCTCCACGAGGGTAGAATGTGATACAAAGTTGGTTTAGCGTGGGGGAGACCCATACGCAAGGGGGCAAGGAAAAAAAATTGTCCAGTCCCTGCGTCCTGTATCATGAAGGCGTCAGGGACATTCACAGTCCCCCTTTCAGTGGACACATTTCCAAGAACTGTACATAATAGTTTTTTCGTGGCCACAGAATTGGTGAGTAAGTGAAACTGGCTCTCATTTTATGACCTGTGCTCAGGTTGTGGGGTTTTTTTTATTCAGACTCAAAAGCTACAAAAAGAGACTTCGCTTCGCATGTCGAGCAATTTACATCCGAATCTCTCTCTCTCTCTCTCTCTCTCTCTCTCTCTCTCTCTCTCTCTCTCTCTCTCTCTCTCTCTCTCTCTCTCTCTCTCGGTTCTCACGATTGGATTTGAGAGGGATGTGAGGTTTTTAGATAGTTAGCGAATATGACTGTCCTTTTTATGGATAGTCGAATAGAAATAAACACGGAATAACGGCTCGGAGAATGAATTCCACGAGGCGAGTTCACTTTGCGCTAATTCCCTTGAAAAGGCACGAATCCATCTCCTCACCTCAGCTATGAGTAAAGTAGCACAGGGTAAAAATAAGAGACGCCACTACGGGTGCATGTCGCCTCGATTTCACGTACAAATAGTTCAAGTAGTGATGTGGTATGTGAAGTCTGAGCAGTGACGACTGAAGCCGTAGCCAGGGCAAGGGCTCTACTTGATTATTACAGGTTAATTACTATTCTCCTTCTGAGAGACTAAAAAAGCGACAAATCAATCGTCCTATGGAATTAATTCATACAAATATGACCAAATGTTACTATGGAAAACTGACTTCTTTTGGAAAGGTCGTTCAAATCTGAAACATTTTTCCAGATTATCATATCATAATTTGAACCATCAGATAAAAGTGTGCAAATATGCTCCACCAGTGGGAATAGTTGATACAATCTAATTAGGCAACTATTCTTCTTAGTTGGTATAGATGGGATTAATATGTTGTTGTGAAAAATTTAAACTCGACATAAAAATGTATTAGAGTAAAAAGTAAGATTTTCGGAATATAATGAACGCCTGGTTGAACAAGTAGAATCGTGTGTGAGTGGACCTCAATGATGCATTGTAATAAGATGAAAATGGAAAAAAAAGAAAATTAAGAATTACAACAGCTCTAACCTGTTTGAAGTTTGTTCTGTTATTTTGAAGGGTTTTTGTTTTTCTCTGCCTCAATTGCATACAATTACAGCTACCAAGTTGCCCCACGACAATGCACTAACCAGCTCTAAACACATGGTTTTCTCTGTATTCTATTTCAAGAAAAAAGGTTTTGATAGAAGCTGCTCGAAATACAGTTCATAAACTGATTATTGCCACTTCTCATTTACATAGACTACGCTATTATCAACCACACAAGTTAGTACGAACTAGACACTATATATATATATATATATATATTATTTAGACATGGTTATATAATCTGATTCCAACAGCAGACCCATTTCCTCTTATTGTTTATTCTTTTTATGCAGTCAAGGCCAAATGATACATTCATGTCACTTGTGATATGGGAGCTCATTCGAGATAGTTTCAGTGTGATGTAACGCATTTAATATATATATATATATATATATATATATATATATATATATATATATATATATATATATGTATGTATATATATATATATATATATATATATATATGTATATATATGTATATATATATATATATACATACATATATATATATATATATATATATATATATATATATATATATATGCCCTATGTACGTTCATTTATACAGACATTTTAAATGTGTAAGTTTGTGTAGTAAATTAATAGTACGCGTGTATTGATGGTTGTGTTCAGATATGTAAATACGTGACACGATACATATATATATATATATATATATATATATATATATATACACACACTACGATCAATCTTCATTTTCTGAACGTTGCTGTCACCCACGCATAGACCCCCCAGAATCCTTTATCAGCCCACCCATGTGAAGGACACGTAATTTGAATACGAACAAGCATAGTCTCGATTATTACAGGAGGAATGACTAACAAAATCGCCTAGGGTTCAGAAAACATCCGCGCATGCGTATTTGTGATAGTTTAAACATGAGTGTATGAGTTCTGAAGCCATAGTGATTTCTTAATCATTCCTCCACCAGTTCTTTCTAACATGTAAATTCAAGTTGACATACGTAAATGAAAGCCTCGTGTACACATTCATCAATGAACTGATTAGAAGTGATATCTTTTTAAACGTTTTACTATTCTAATGGAATAAATGCTTATACACAGAGACACTTTACCCACCTCGTTGTCTCTCTCTCCCATGAGCATGTACATACTCACATGTATGTATAAACCCCAGCAGTTTATTCTACACCATTGTGTGTATATGTAAATATACCAGCGCACGATGACGTATGCGAGTACATATGCTCACCGAAGTTCCACTAATGGCTCGCCCAATCAATCAGCCAATAGGTCAATATTCATTTGTTTTTGCTCGTCTATGTCTATGTGTGTGCGCGTGTGTTTCCGGGTGCTTCTGGACACATTTCGAGTGCTGCCATCTTGAGAATTTGCATTACATATATTACGTATGATCTGAAACCTTTTTTTTTTTCCTAGTGCTTTTTGGGGTCTCTATGGTTTTCTTAGACGAGCATTGTCCAAATCTTGTGCTGGTATTTTTTTTTTTAGATAATCTTAGATAAAAGATCTACTTTTTGGATAGTTTTAGATATTTTCTCAGATAATTAGTTCACTTCTGTATTCACACAGATGCAAGTACTCATACCCAATCTCTTTAAATTCCCACCTATCCACACTAAAATCCAGAGGCTCTACTACGCTGACGAACGACCCATAAACATCAAGTGAATCCACGATTAGAGTATTTAACGTTATTGTAGTTGTTATTTGTAACACATGCTCGTTTTCATGGACCAAAAGAAATTCGTTTCGTCTTACAAACCTTGATATGGATAAAGACTTCGAGTCATTGATTGATATCACGAAACCATCAGAGAAAAAAACAATATGGGGATGATTCTTAAGACAAATGATTCTTAATTTCGATGTTTCGCTCATATCAAGCTTTGTCGAGAAAATAAGGTGCTAAAAGAAACTGGATGTTTTCAAAGATGGTCTGATTTTGTGCTAGGTAGGGGAGGCACACACACCTAATCTCTCAACACACTACCTTCCGCACCCACCACAAACTCACGGAGCAATTATATAGCCATTTGGTTTCTTGTAGCACCTTATTTTCTTGACAAAGCTCGGAGACAGAGAAGAATGGATGCAGATCCGACAGAATGTCGTGAAAAGTTGACAATGTGGAAAGAAGTTATACAGAGCGTCTCAAATTCTTTATTAAAAACAATTGCTTACATTTCGCCCGGGAATAACGGGCTTCTTCAGAGATCAGAGCGAAAAAATGATTTGAGCAAATGTTGAAACTACATAAAAGTACCCGAATTAAGAGTTTGGGTAAATAAAATAATTTCTCTCTTGTCAAGACACCTGCTTCAGTGATGGATATGAATCCCATATATCGAACATAATACAGCAAAAATTCAAATAAAATTCACTAGTGGCTACGTATCTGGCTACGGCCTCATTGATCCAACATCATATATACTCATATATATATATATATATATATATATATATATATACACACACACACACACACACACACACAAACGGGGAAAATACTAATTCCAAAATGGTATACATACTGCTGATCCTATATGTTTCTTTGGTTGTTATATGTAAAAACGGACATTTTTTATTCTTCACCACTTGCAAAACGCTGGAAGAAGTTTGTAGCTTGTTGATATTAAATAGCATGATTACATTTGGGTGAAAGGTAAATTTTTCTCAACGCTTAGGTGTTTAAGTAAAACCATAGACACACTTCGTCAGAAACTTGGAAAAACGTGCACAGTAAATGATGCAAAAAAGTGCCTATCTTCAATATAATTTGCTAACTGTCAGTCTGTCCGTGATATAGAAAGAGAGGAAGAGGGTAATGCGAACACACAAACACTACACAAACACGAAAGTGGGTAACGCAAACACACGAACACAAATTGGCTATTCTGTTGAATGCAGGTGTGTTAACTCTCTGGCTGTTAATAATGTGACTGCAAATACTACTATTACTGCTACTGTCGCTAATATATCAAATTTCGTTTTTAACCTGAAATAAATACAATAATTTTAGTTGACAGTATCTTGCGTTAATCTTTCAATTTTTTGTAAGCATATTGACGCAGAACCTAACTTGAGTTATAACCTTAGCAAGTGTTCATGTCACAAACCAACTGTAAGTGTGTGTTCACGACTTATAGTGAAACTTGGTGATATTTTATTGATAATCATTTACTTCGCTAGCTAAATTGACAGAGGGTAGCATTCACGCGACTCTCATTTCCTGCACGCCTGATTTGTCGACTTATTTCGCTGTCTCATCACGCCGGCTCTCAATTTACCGAAAAACGAAGGAAGACTATTCGAGGTCCTTCTTTCATACTTTTTTATTTACTAAACACCGGTTGACTTTTTTTAAAACTGCAAATTTACGGTTATTTACGATAAGATTTGATATTTTCAATATATATCGTGTATAAGATTTATGAAGAAAAATATGAAGAAAAATGAGGTGATTTTATGTACGATCGTATATGTACAACCACATACAATCGTTTGTTAATTGAGTATCATCTACAATAAAATTAGTTCTATTTTATTTTAGGTATTTGGATTAAATTTAAAAAAAACGGCTAATTTATGCTTATAAGCTTTTTCTATCCTAACAATTTTCCCTTATAAATCATCTGTGCAGAAAAAATAGAAATGAATGATCTGCTAGATATTCGCTTGAGTCCCCGATCAACAAACACATGAAATTTCATTAACCCAAATATGGAGGAGGCTATAAATGGTCCCAACGTTTTGTGCATTTCTCAACAGGCCAATTACGTGCCCTCGTTTCAATGAATTGGTTCGAAAAATCCATTGTCGTAACCCGCGGCCCTTTCCGGCGGAGAGAATTAGATCTTGATGAGATACCCAATGCCAATCAGTAGCGTTCATCTCAGATGAAACCCGGTGAGTAGCATCAAGTAGAAAGAGTCAACTTGATGTGGACTGGATTACGTAAAGCCCTGTGAGATTCAAGTGAAATGATTCTCTTCAGGAAATTCACATAACGCTTACATGCCTACATGAGTTGTAGGATGCCCAAGCAGTTAATGACTGAAGCAGTGAATGGAATCGGTTGGAACAGTTTGCATTCGCTTCGTACAAATGCCCTCGGGAAAGGCAAGCATCCATTTCTCCCTGCGTGTCATGGATCTGCATGAAAGACCCCCATCAAATTTATTTGAGGAAGGGGTATGTCAAACAACGAACCTTTAAAGACCGATGAAAATACCGAAGTGCATAGAAACATTCATACATTTTACGTGCATATTTAAATTATATACGTCAGGATTTGTTGGGAAATGAACCAAAGCCTCTTGACACATTCGTCGATTATTTAGTCTATCTATAACTATCGAAGCTTTGTAACCATCAGGACCTTTTTTTACGAAATTCTACGTAGACTAAATGAGATATTTAATTTGTTTAATTCATTAAAATAATTGAAGATTTTAAAACTATGATGAAAACTTTCTGATTCTCATCTTCGAAAATGTCAATGAAGCAGCCGTTTCCTCTCAACGTCTTTGAAGTGGAAATATGGCGAGTTTCTATTCAAGTGACTGGCGAAAATGTGCTCTTCTATAAAAATAGATTCCCGCCACCAATTTTTACACTGCATTTGTCTATTCATCTCTATTTTACGCTTAATCAACCTCTACATTTAATGGGGGCAGGAAAAGGAGATTTTGAAAGGTAGGTGAACCAGTTCAATGTCAGCTGGCTTCAGTTATTTGTAAAGAACTTGAAAAATAGTGTGTGGAAGTGTGTTCATGTGTTTTATTGAACAGCATTCTCGCTATCTGATGTAAATAGAACATTGATTATATCAGCTTTGCTGGTTAAGTGTTCCAATCGTCCTATTGTGCTAAAATGAGACTGTAATCTAACAATAACAAGTGTTCAGAGAGGCGTGTCGACCTGGAAAATGTAGGATATTGTCGGTCCTCAACAATGCCCGGTATATTTTGCATTTTGCATTTTCATTATTTGGCACTATTAGTTGGTCCACAGAACTATGCACGGGTCTAAATGGTCGCAGTAGTCTGATCAGGGTACAAAACTATTTCTTCTTCTGCGCAGTGAAAATCTAAAAGTGAAAATCAATCCCTGAGAAATATCAATAAAGAGCGAATAGTCAAGCAGGTGTTCGGCCGAAATGTCGGTCAGATTTGGTAACAGCTTTCTGATAAACATTGGCAACATTTGAAATAGCCAAGAAATGCTGAAAGATTTGCAAACGTGCTTCAGCTGACGTTTTTATGGGCCTGGAGCACTCGATAATTGTTAACTGAATATATATATATATATATATATATATATATATATATATATATATATATATATATATCAAATAACTTCCCATTCAAAGAATTTTTTTTAAATCGCCCCTAAATATCCATGCAAGTCATTTCTAATCCGAACAATGTTATTTCAACAGGTTATCCTATGAATATTTTATTATTTAGGATGTAGGTGCGTGTAATCTATTTCTGTTTGTATTTTGTTTTTATGCAGTTCGTCAGCTGTTTTACTAGAGCCCTGTTTCGGGATTATTGAAAAATAGGACATATTTCTTTCAATGTGCGTATATGTGTGTACCATGTATTGCAAATATTACAGGTACACAAAAGTGCTGACTATAAGAGGTTCGTTGTTGTTTTCTACCTGGGCTCAAGCAATGTGTATAGGCAGCAGTATATACATCTCACGCGATTCTTAAACTAAACCGATGGACACTAGAGTAACACATATATATGTGTGTGTATACATAATGTAAGTTTTGCACAAGTAATTTACAGATTTCCAGTTTTAGAATACATACATAGTTAACAATGCAGTAAATATAACAATCATTAAAAGAAAAGATTTTCAAGAAAATGATTCATTTCAGTATTCTAAGCATAAATGTCCCATTTTACTTATGATATACTTCCTAAATTATCTCTGCATTAATTGTCCGTGAAAAAACAACAGAGCTAACCCGGAAAAAAAGCTTCAAGTATAAATATACCAACCCTGTCGATAATGTGTGGTTCCTTGCCGTTGGAAGTTTAGATATTAATAATTCACTGCACACGCACGCACACACATATGTGGTTGGGCGAACTTTTTGAGAAAACTTTGTTAATGTTCTAAGGAACATTGAAAATGTGCTTACACGTAGGATTTTAATAATGTGCCTGCGTAGACACGAATATATCTTTTGCATTTTGATCTCAGTGAGTTCGTATTTCGCCACTGCACTTGTTTGACACATCGTATCCCACGACTTGATTCTCTGAATGTAGGCAGCCCCCGTCTTTACTCCATAAAAGCCTAACAGCCCTTCAAAGGAAAACAATCGTCAGCCACGGTTTCTCAACAGAATCACTTGCCATATTTCGTCTCAACTGATTCTACACGCTCTGATGAGCGTTTGAGTGGGAGAATAATAAAGCCTGGCGAAGGGCAAATTAGATCAGAACGGAGATTCTCTCCGTTGAATCTTCTGCGGTGGACTTTCCTTAGAAATACTGACTTCTGTAAATGACAGCCTAAAGGACCCTCTCTTTTCACAATTTCAAGAAAGATCATTATCTTAAAAATTTTCCTGTACAAAGCAAACACATGAAAATGACTCTTCTACATTGAAAAAATATATTTTGGTTTTTGTATTGAAACGAAAGTAGAATTAGTGAATAAACAAATTAAACAAGAACGGAATTTCACTGATGAACTATTTAGAATCGTTAATAGTTAGTTTGTCAAGTTATACACGTACAACATGCGCGTTCCAAAATACACTGATTGGCATGTTATTTTAAATAATGATAAACATAGGGAAACAAGAATGGAACTCTAATGATGTTTCCACGTACCACTGGAAACCCATTTACTGCAAACGACGGAAATTTCAGTGATTATGGTTAACTTGAATTCTGTTCCATTGTTCCATCTGTGGTCTACGCTTTTATCTTGAAATGGATAACCAGCATTATCATCGAAGAAAACCGCGAAGATAATCATTGAATTTTACTAAATGAATTGAGATTCAGTTCGTTTTTTTATGTTCTAAAAATACTCACAGATCTAGAAAGCTGAAATTTTAATATTTTGTAGCTTAGACATTAGGCTTTCCAAAATATATAGCATGCCAATATCAAATGAGAATCGAGGTGAACATAAATAATGGAATGAACTAATTGAATTATCCATTACAGTCAACATTCAGTTTATTTATAGATCTATGTCTAAGCTACAACATTTTAAAACTTCAACCCTCTAGGTTTGTCTTTAATGGTTATCTTTGCTTCCGCTAAATTTTTAGCGGTTCATCAGTTTGGCGTTTTCGGTAGCTGTGTCCATCGCTGCTCACAATGAGTAAGGGCTTTTATCTTGCAATGGATAATTGTTACTCTTCACCAGCTGCTGCAGTTAATGGGTTAATGTCTCTATATACATTGTACTTATATTAGTATTTAAACATGTGCATTCCCTCTTATTTTATTTTAAACTCTTTGTGTTTGTGCTTATATACACGGTTTAGTGCGTATGCCTTGCCGTGTGTGTCTGTGGGTGCGTGTGTGGTTTTTACTAAATGTAAATGCCTTTTATATGTATACTAGCCAAAAAATGACGGCAATATTAGAGTAATTTTGCTGTAGTAATTATATGAAAACTTGAAATATAAAAAGGTGAGAAGCTATTTCAATTGAAAATGTCATAAATTTCATATAATATTGTGCATTTACCTATCAACCGTCAAAAGTTAACCGGTGTTTTTATAAATAATCCGCTGTGAAACAAAGGATCTCGAATTGTCAACCTTCGTTGTACGGGGAATTCAGAATCCACCAATCGGTGTCGAGTAAAGGAAGAGTCAGTAATCAGGAATTCGGTAAAATAACACAGACTCGTTCCATTACTCGCTACTATTTCGGCCCTTCTGGAATGTGGAATTCTTTCAACTTCACAAATTATTTTCCGAAGACATTTTAGCTCCTCCCACCCGTATCTAACCATTTTTTCTGACTGTTATAAATGTCCCTTTGACATGTTGTGGAAACCGTTTTGCTTCCAATGTTTTGTTACAACCAGCTTTACTAACAAAACTCCTGGAATGGCAATTGATATGTCAAAATCTTTTCGGGGCAATGCTTACACACTCACGTACACATACACACACACTCACACGTGTGTGTATTTGTGTCCTCCACGCGTGTGTTTACTTACTCAGAAAACATTTGTCCTTATGCATTGATCTAGGAACTCTGAGCATTTAATCTTAATAACAAACAAACAAACAAACAAAAAAGATTCGAACTTACAATATCACAATAAAAAACTGTTTGTTTATCCTTGAGTTCTAGTTAAGATGTAATAAAAATTCCCTGTTCCCAGTATGTATCCAGTTTAACTTTTGATAGAGGATAAGGTATCATTGTTGCAAACTAAAAACGCCTTTTCAGCCCTGCCCTAGAAGATAAGGTTCAAGGTTTTTTGCTTCTATTCCTTTATTTCATATACTTATCCCTTCTAGTCTTATCAAAGGATTGCTATCAAAGCTTTTCATAACAACTTGGAAAGCCTTGGTTACTATACATGAATCTACGTACGTGAATGACATGTCAAACAGACCAATTAGTAAAGTTACTTTTGTGATATATCTATGCTTAGAAATAGGACTTACGTTCTTTCTTTATTCATTTTTTTTATTGAATCAATGCAAATTTCACTTATCTGATTTTCTGATTCGTTAAGAAGGTTGATCGGAGGAATGGCATCTTTCCCCTTTTTTACATTCGAATTTCACCAGAAACCCAGCAAATGGCATTCACATTACTTAGCATTCTTCATTAATCAACATCATATTCTTCTTAGATAATTCTTATCGATATAAGTGGGTTTATTTTTTCTATTGGAAATCCATGTTATATTTTGAACGATCAACACATGTTAACATATTTACAGTGTCAGTATATGAGTACTTTTTCATTTGTCGGATGTTTATATACCCCCCTCCTTAACGGATACTTATCTGGAGAGACAATGAACTTCATTTTTGTATTGCAGGTGCTTAGAACATGTCTTCCTGCTAGCCGCTATCATTATTACTCATTTCTAGGTATTGAAATATCAAGATTACCATAAAAACTAAAGTTATGCTTTATTTTAGTGTATTTTTATGTACATATCGAGTGACCTCAACTTTGAAAAATGCCCAAAGGTGGAATGTGTCATAAAGACATAGAATGGCCTGAAACTACCTTTTCAAAAAGCTTTATACCGAGGATCACTCCCACCTGAGGTTCTGCCGGACAAAAAAAAATGGGACAAACCATGCCATATTCCAACAGAATCTGCATTGGGACCTAAGTTTTTATTGTGTGGCATCTGAGGACAGACGATATGGTTTATCTGAGAAGGATATATATATATATATATATATACTTGTATTTATTTGAGCGAGTAGATGAAATCTGCATGATCATGTATGTGACCACTATAATTACAAAAAGTAATGGACTGATGGTTGAGAGACGTCTCCTAAATGTCGAGGGAGCGTAACATAATGCTACCCTCTAACATTTGATCCCTTCTCTCCAAATAAGGATAATGGGATATTGTTTTTTGTGAATAGTTTTGCATGTTTTAAGTCTTTGATGTCTACGGAAATGGTACAGATGAAATCGCAGGAACAACTGAAATTAATTACGTCAATTAACTGGGGACAGACAAAACGAATTTTAGAGAAGTTCGACACATCTAAAAAATAAATATTTTCTTTTAAGACGACGAGTATCATTATTCTCTACAGCTATTTTTCATTCGTGTATTTGCGTTTTTAGTGAATTTAATTGTTGATTGTAAATTTTGAAGTTTCTCCAACCAAGTTTATGGTTCTTTTCAACTCCAGTCAGACTCTAGCCAATTAGAGTGAACATTGTGGAAATGTCTTGAGTCAAAAGCTTAGAATTCCGATGCTGGCCTGCACTTATTTACGCATGGTAAAGTATTCGAACCTACAAACGCTTTATGAAATATTCCTCTCCAACATGTTATAATCATTGGCGTACAGTGCTTTGTATCTTGGATGTTGAGTGTGCTACCAATGCACAAGAACGTAAAAATACTTCAGTGTCTGTGAAAAGCAATGTACAGTTTAAGCCTTTCGGGCAGAATTTAGGGAAGGTTGGTCCCCATCGTAGAAATTGGAAAATAGAATTTGAATCAGACATTATTATTCCTTAGGGTTATAATGCGAAGTGAACACAAACTGTCTCAGACAAAGTTTGAACTCTGTTCACCAATTTCCAATCTCCGATCTGCTAACCTTTTGACTACACTGCAGCTCCACGATTATGATAACTAGTTGATAACTGATGTTAACAAATATTGTAACCTAAATAGAAACGGTGTATCTCCGTGTTGGTGAGTTCATGTTTCTTTTCGTTTTTGATAAATGTTTGAGGGTCTTGTTTTGTTTTTCACTTTTATCTTTAACTGCGGTTTCTCTAAACATCAACCAGAAAAAAAACAGATTTTGTTCGAAACCTGTGACGTTGCATCTACAATTTTTCCCAGCGTTTGGCAACATCTCCGTAGTAAGAATATCATTGATATTTTGAAATATTTTTCCAGTTGTTTTTTCAAGCTATACTCCTTATTGCCAATAGCTAAAAAGGATAAGGGTTCATTAGTTTGAATGCTATTAGAAACCATCAACCAAAACTGTTGCCAAAATTGTGGCCAAAACTGTCAAAATAGGGTTTTTTTCAGTTTTGAAACTAATCTGCTGACTGGCTGACTGTCTAAGTATGTATGCTTGTGTGTGATATATGTACGTATCACGCGTACAATGGAGCAAGATGGCTGAAATTTTCAACTTTTACTCCTTATTACGTTTTGAAAAAACGTTCTTTTTGTTTTTTCGAAATTCGCCCCCAAATAATTTTTTAGTGGGGATGGGGTCAGTTTACAATGTAAGTTTATTCTAAATTAGTCATTAGTCTATCCCTGGTTGTTTTTTGACAGTTGGAACTTTTGGGTCATCCAACAAGGGATGAGAGAAGTCACTTATTCATTGATCACCCTTTTTTCCAATTTAAATTGATTACCCACAACACAGCATGATGCCAGACATTTCTATAGAGTGACTAATGAGACCTGTTTTCATTTTTTTTTCTTTTCTTCGGAAAGAGAATTTTAATCCTGTTGCGAGCCTTTGAAAATACTTAGTTTAAAAACTCTGATTTCGAACAAATTGAATGCATTCATTTTATTCTTGAATAATACTCTTTCAATTCAGCTTTTAAATTCACCAATTTATGTATTCTTCAAACTCAATTTGTAAAGAGGACATTAATGTCTACTCGTGCTTCGTATCATTAACTTTTGGTGGGGATAGATTCGGTCAGCATCTCAGAATCGAAGTCAGTCTAATTCTAAATTTAATACTTGATTTCTCTCAACCTCAAGGATGTTTTTTCGTTGCGAGATGCAATGCTGCTGAGGATATATGGCAGCTCGTCTTCACGTTCATTATTTTATTAAAACTCAATCACTTCAAACACAGGCAGCTGCTTGCGAGAAAAGGCCTGATGTTGTAGTTGTGATCATGTTTGTCCGCATTAAGATAAGTAATTTCTCGCTTAGAGAAATGTGTACTTGAAAAGCTTTAGAAAGAATAGCATTTGGTGTGAAATTGTGTGGCCATGTTATTTTGTTCAAGTCAACAAAATCCGATAGAAATTGAGTTACAAAAAAATATATTGGATAGAACATGTTGCAATCTTTACCTCAGTCCCCAAACGTCATCATTTCTGCTTGATCCACAAAATGGTCGCTACAATGCAGACTGTTCGCAGCGCACCAACGACAAATAGACATCCAACCACTTTTAAAAGAGGTGCAAGATGGCACAAATAAAGACGCACTGATGATCGAGTATGACCTTCGTTAATCTTTTGTCTCTCTCCGGTTGATTTCAGGTAAGACTTCACTTTGCCGCCGGTCATCTACTGTTTCAAAATTCAAGAAATACAAAAATATTTGAATATTCCAAAGTAGTAGTAGTAGTAGTAGTAGTTATACGATAGGAACTTTCCACTTTTCTATTCTTTCATTGTGGGTTTTTCTCTCTGGGAGAATATTTAGTACTGGTCTATTACTAGTGTCACTATTTCTGTGACCTACAACTACTAGTTTTAGCATAACTACGCGTACAACTACTATACATTGTCTATTCCTTCCGAGAACAATAACTGTTATTATCATCTAATCACTAGATAGTTGAGCTATGCTCCAAGGAATAATAGTAAATGAGTGACCGTTTGCAGCCTCTTGGTATCAACAGCTGGTACAAAACCTCGAACACAACGCCGTTACATTAGGATATTATCAAATCATCAGGATTTCATATCTATCCAAGAACTCTCACGCCAACGATATAGAACTTGTCCTGGGGTTCATTTTGATGTTAAAATAAAGCTTATTACCCACATGTAGTCACTCCTATCATTTCATAAGTCACAATCTCCCTGCCATATGAATCTTTAATATTGCTCGCCTTTTAATAACTACGATAAATCATCATTATTAAAGCACCCTCGGGGATTTAAAAGAGCTGTTCTAATGGATTTGCCGCGAGAATATCATACGAAGTGTATTATTAATGAGAAAACAGAAATTACAGACAAAAAATTATTACTCTTTCTCAATCTGTTGGTTATACGTCTGAAATTAAACGAGATGAACCTATAGATTATAACGACAGTCGTTACGAGCTATTACTGTACTGTTATCGTTGCTATCATCATAATCGTTCGAATTGTAATTCTTTGGAATAGATGTATTAAATGGTTCTATAGATAACCTACTTCCTAACTCCAATCCCAGCCTTACCTACTTTTCCAAACTTTCGACCAAAAGACCTCATCAATCAGATTATATCGTAAAAAACTCTTGAAGCAAATAGCATAAATGCCATTTGTAATGATTTGGAAAGATGGATTGCGGTAGATTATTGGAACACCGAAGATGATACACAATATGACTTTATATGAGAAGAAACATTTTTGCAATAGTCTCAAAATTCACTCACTCGTACAGAAATGCAAAAATGAACTTAATACCTGATTGTGCTTCAATCATATCAACAATTCGAAGCTATTTTCCTCATAATTTAAAGATGATATCTATATTTCAATAGGGCAAGCGGGGTTGTCAGATGTCTTTTTCCGCAAAAGACAAAATTTATATGTTTTTAGGACCAAATTAAGTTACTTCTGCACTGATCAAATAACTTGGAATTCATCATCAGGCCAAGTTAGTAGAAAAAAATGGATTTTATTGTTCGTATACATTCAAGTATTATAACAATGATATGGAAGGGACTGTTTTCTTTTACGAATTTTCCTTCAATATAAAATCTGTATTTTTGGAACTAAATAGTTTTGTTCAGAATCAAATTTGGATAATTGTTTGGAATAGGTCAGATTAAACATTATGTCAATATTTTGCAAGAAATGTGATCGAGATTTTCAGCTATTCACAATCATGTATAGAGCCCAAGTTTTTACCGTTAATCATATAACCTTTTTTCTAATCTAAAAATACCTTTTACTTCGGAGTCAGTTAGGGTTTAGGTAGGATTAATGTTAGGGTTAGTAGTTAGGGTCAGGGGTAATTAGTAGGTTGAGGTTAGTAGGTAGTTTTTTTCAATAGTAGTAGTAAATCTAATCAGCGGCTATTAGGAAAAATCTAACCACTTTTAGCCATTCAGAATTGGCCAGATTCAAAATGGTGGCTACGTAATGTTTAATCTTATCTATTCCATATAATAACCAAAATATGCTCAGTTTTGGTCTTGAAATATACCAAATAGTTACCGTGGTGACAAGAGTTCAGATAGAAACTTACCTTTTTTTCCTTCATCGTGATCATTTGAGTCTAGAAGGAATCCTGAATGGACAGCCAACAGGTTTTACTGTTGTATAATCACAAAGATATAAACCATGACGTCATTAAGAAACGTCGTCATACGCCAATTAAAGCGTCATTGTAGTGCAAAGTTCCTTTCAAGTTTCAAGTCGACAGGAAGTAAACAGGTTGGGATTTTTTATGTTATGTTTTGTTTCACCTCTCCTTCAATTGTTGAAGTCAAAGAAACGAAGAACTTTCGAATGATAAAACATTAGGGTGGATCAATAAATCCGTAGGTAAAGGTTTGCTTCTAGTCTGAAAACAAAATATCAAAGGGAGGTGATAAATAACAGTGATTATTGTGTCTGCTACAACTGATACTAACAGAATGAACGAAAGCAGAAATACATTCAGAACTGTATTTTGATAGATTTATTCTTAAATGATATAATTTAGCTTTAAGGTTAGGGTTAGTATTATGGTTAGTACCAGAGATGACAAAAGAAAGTGTTTAACGAATTTAAGTTAATACAGCTTGCAGTTAAGGTTAATAAGATAACCGTTAAGATTACTTGGTAGAATTGGGGATAGGGTTAGTTGGTTTGTTTGGATTTAGGGTTAGTTTGTAGGTCTGTAGTTAGGGTTAGTCGGTTCAGTTTGGTGTTATTGTTAGTAAGTAGGCCTGGGGTTAATAGTTAGGGTTAGGGTTAGTAGATAGGATAGGGTTTATAGGTAGGTTTTGGATTAGGATTATTAGATAGGTGTGGGATTAGGGTTAGTAGGTAGGTTAGCGGTAAGTATTTCTAATTCTCAAATATTTTTTTGTTACCCGGAAATAAAATCTACCCAATAGCCCTTATTTAAAACGGCCAATCCCCAAATGTTGGTACTTCAACGGCGGCAGCGAATCGCTCCTGCTGATAAGTTACCCCAAAACAGCCCTGCAAAATACCTACATAATAGATACACCCATTTCAAAGGATTGCCTTGAGCGGGGATAGGTCAGAGGTACTCCCTGATATCTGTGGCCACATGGGAAAAAAACTATGTCGTATCTAGCATTTACGTTTACGCAAAATAAATGACGTCAGATATAGGGCTGAATGAGGTGCTGAGCAAGGATCGAACTCCCAATACTATTGCAGAACTCGCAAGTCATCACTTTCTTAAAGGAAATTAAATACGTCGCTAAGTCTACGACTCGATGAGATTCATTCGAACATTTTCATCAAATGTATGCTTAAGTGAGTGCCGGCACATCGGGTGCTTGTCGCCTCTAAGTCTATATCACTTGTCACAAAACCCTCCTAGAACTCCGTGACAAGGAGAAACTTGTGATAAGTGAAACCAGGGCAGGGAAGGCTGTTGCCGTGGCCAGCATAAGGGTACTTACTACTTACATGAATTGACAGACGAACATTCTCCTCACAAATCCTTTCTTCCTACCTCTTTTCCTCAAGCGTTTTTCACTTTCCGTGTTGACAGCCGACATGTTAGAGTCTACCAAAGGTTACTTAGTACGCATATCAACGCGCGTGCTCACCCTCACGAACGCGTATTCGACTGAAATACCAAACCTACGCTTCCTGATAAACTATTTAGAGTCGTAAATAGTTGCTTTGTCGAACTACGCGTTCCAAAATACAGACAGGCATTTCATTTCAAATAATAATAATAATAATGAACACCAAGAAGCAAGAATGGAAAAAGAGTGGGACAAACCATGGACAAGGAGAACCGCTAGAAGTGAAATTTTAGATTATATAAATTATATCTGAAAAACAATTTTAATCTATAATCTCATGCTTGCGAACGCTGATGACGTGATTTTATATTTATCACGAGAATTGATCTACAAAAAAAAAATAATGTTGTTTTCTGACGTCAGTTAACTGGGGACCGATAAACCTTCTCAAAAAGATGTATGTGAACATATCTATCTAAAAATACCTACACAAAGCCACATTATTTTGTTCGATCGAGAATGTCAAATATAGAGTCTCTTTTCTCAGCTTATCTCATCCGTCTACACATTGGTTTGCAATTGGCCAGAGATAGGAATTCGTGCTTCACCTTTTCGCTCCATTTCCCACATTTCTTAGTCGCGTCGAACGTGCTGCTTCAACGTAGCGTTGCTCTTACCATCGCGCTAAACAGCTGCTGGTAATGCAGAGGTATCTATTATTTAAGCCTCTGCATTACCGGCAACTGTTTAGCTCAATAGGGAGAGCAATGCTAGGTTGTAGCGGCTACTAAATCGTTTGCAGGTTTGATTCCTGCTGCAGTCCCATTTTTTTCTATTTGTTTATTCTAATCGTGTTTTCTGGGCCAAGCGATACATCAACCATGTTGAGTTGAGGGACCGTTTAAATATAATATAAAGCGACTTATATATATATATATATATATATATATATATATATATATATATATATATATATATATATATCTGAGAAAATGGACGTATTTGGTCTGACAGAATGAATTATCATTCGTGTTGTATTTTATGGGAAATAATTTGAAAAATGATTTCCCGTCGTTACACGGTTAATATATCACTCAATTTATACAATGTAAAAAGAATAAACAATAAAAGAAAATGTGGCTGCTGCAGGAATCGAACCTGCTACCGATAGGGTAACTGCCTCAACCAAGCGATGATCTTTCATTGGTGGCTGTTTAGCTCGTTTAGCTTTGTGGCGATCGATGTATAAATAACACCGTCTTTTTTTACGGGGGTATGCTAGTATAAACTTATATATATGATATTGATAATAATTTTCTTATTAAAAAGAAGAAATAAAGAAGAGTGAATAAGAAGAAAACTTTGTATAACGAATAGAATATGAAATCAGAATTTTAAAAAGATATATGTGGAAGAAGAAGAAATTGAAACTTAATAATAAAGCTAATTGGTAAAATCGGAGGTGATAAGGGTAAACTTAACTTCTCGTGAGGATGTTGATCTAGTTAGCTATGAATCTTGCCGTATATAATAAGGACGGTTTTCTTCTTCGGTCGAGAAATCACACCACCAAAACTTTTTATATAAATCTTCTGACACCACTTTCTTTCTTTTTAGGATTGAACTCCCAGTTTCGGGTCATTCGCACCAGAAGATTGACTTGAGTTTAGCTGTGACAATGGGGTAGTGTTGAAGGAATGGGACAGGGTAGAATAAATGAAGCAGGAAAATAGCAGACTTCCCTGGTTAAAAAAGGGAGCTTGGGTCTAAGTTCATTCACAATGACGCTTGCCGGTGATCGTAAAATAAACAATTGGACCCAGCGGCCCTTAATGATAAGAAACGTACGGGGCCGACGACGACAGGCTTAAATGAGGTCTCGATTGCTTCCCTGGAGTGTGGCGTGCGGGTTACGCACCCATGCTCGTGTACTGCGTGCACATGCATACATACACAAGAGATCCTGTTAGTTGGTATCCATTTGTGTATGTGTGTGTGTATGTGTGAGTGTGTGTGTGCGTGTGCGTATGTGTGTTAGCTCGTGTTCGTGCACATATACATATAAAATCAAAATATAATCAATGGAACTACACTATGTATGATTGCGTATTTGTATTTTGAAAAAAAGTTGGAGAAAAATTGATACAGAATAGAACATGAGTAATATGATACTTAATTGTCCTTCTTACAAAAATTACATACATTTATACTTCGCTTTCACGAACTAATTCGTTCCAAATGATTGTTTGTAAAGCAGGAGTTCGTAAAATGAGGCATTATTATTATAATTACAAACACATTCTCTATCGACAGATACTTACAAACTAACATTTAACATTGTTATTCACTCGTGAACAACTTTTTATCGCGTCCAAATCGAACGAAAATGTAAATTTTATAAAAATTTGTCTCTATTTCTCTATCGATCTATCAATTTTGATTTCATAATTTTCAAGTTTGAAATTCCAATTTAACGTCCTTGAACCGGGAGTTCGTAAAATGAGCTACGCTAGTACATCTCTGCAAATAGATAATATTAATCCTTGAATAAGAAAAATGATTATTTTCCGTTCAGTAAACCAAATTTTTAAAATCGAATGTCTTAAAATCTCAAAAGCAGATAAGATCTATTAATGGATTTTCCTGTTGATTCTCTATGTGTGTGTGTGTGTGTATGTGCGTGCATACACACATGTGCGTGTGTCCACCTGTCTCTCTACTCGTCTGTGCACACGTTGGTGCTTGAATGCAAGGTCGTTTTTCAACTACGCCATAATACATACCTGAATATATAAGTACTTATTCATTCTGTCATATACAGCATTCTTCCTTCAAGGTAATTGCACACAGGCAATTGCAGCCCATAAAAATGTAGATTTGAAACCACAGTAAATTAGCAATATTTCTCATTTGTTAACAAAGGAAACCCATAAAAAATCTTCACAACATAAATCAAATACACACATATGTGCGTCTCAAGCCAAGATTGGACATCACTATATGCTATCAATCATAATTTACATTTCCACCCCCTTCTTCCACCCCCTTCTTCCTCTCTCTCTCTCCCTCCTCTCTCTCCCTCCTCTCTCTCCCCCCTCTCTCATTCTCTCCACTCTCCCCCTCTCTCCCCCTCTTTTCCCTTTCTCTCTACTTAACTTTGGACAAAGAATCAACAATTAACAATAAACAATTGTCACGCACATATTAACGCAGATGTGCTCTTTGTATCAATCCAAATCTGCGGTACTGTCCGCTCTGTATTCTTATCGATTTTAACAATGTTGTGATTTGCATTGTCATAGTTCTTCCCGGGTCTTTTTCTCTTCTGTTTTCATGGAAGGGACTTATCTGTCTTTCAAGGATTATGCGAATTATCTCCATCTTCATATTTCACAAATTTCAGAGCTCTCAGGCGTGGTCCTTATTATCAATGTTATTACTTGTAAACTAATGGTATGAACAAAAAGCATCTCTTTCGTTTGATTTTTCAAAAAGGTTTTTAGACAATTCATTGAATCTGCCAAGGGAATTTGATTTAATAATTCCACGTTATTTACTTCAAATCAAAATTATACGTATTTTTTTCTTTGTCTCTTACCATATTTTCGTTATTGTTGTCATTACATTTTTTTCTGCACGCTACGTTTCCTCTCTATAATCTTTCCTTCGATGAGGGATACAAAAACAAACAACTCTTCATCTGCTTCATAGCCTCGTGAAGACGACAGAACTTCAAGAAAAGTTTGGCTCTATGGTTTGATAATGTAATCTGAGTAGATTAAGAAAGAGAGAAGAAGGGATTTACTTTGACCAAGAGAGAGAATTGAAAACAGAAAGACGCATTAAACAAAAAAAGGACGGTCTGAAAGAGAGAAGTTGACTTTCTTTGTCGGTAGGGGCAGAGATGATGAGTATTTAAAGAAGGTTTTATGGGGTTACTATTTCCCAAAACCCGCATTTCCCGAAGCGTTCTACTCCTTGTGTTGGTCCCCCTTCCGACTGGTTGATGCAGATTATAGATCCATAGAAGCTGAAGAGATCATTAGTTCGTCACGGCGCTCAGCAAGGCAACGGCTGCGATTGGGGCAAGGACTATGTCGTAAGTTTGCTCAACGTGACATTACCAACGTTATTCGAGTGTAAAAGAAATATGGAAAAACTCCGCGCCATATTTATTTGCTCCCACCACCTTTATTTTTGAGAAACGAAGAATAATTAGCCATTATTTCGGTGACACTTTGTTACCTTATTGTCCTTGATTTTTCTCTCCATTGAACACCGGGGCACGTAATTAGACTTCTCTTTCCTTTTTTTTCTTGAATTGGTGATGGGGGGGGGGGGGGGGGTAATCTACATTTTTATGATCATGGTCAATTTTCTTTCTTACATTCATTTTCTTTTTTATTAGCATCTTCTTTCCCTCTTTCTGTTACTATCTATCTATCTATCTATCTATCTATCTATCTACGCACACACACACACACACACATATTTATATATATCCTCCTCTTTCCCTTTCTTGCTCGTTTTCACTTTTTTCTCTTCTACTATTCTTTCTTCATTTATCCTCTTTTTTCCTTGTTCCTTCTGTTCCTTTAAATCACCCTTCTCCTATTAGCTAGTAAACGAGACGAGGAAGGAAGCGATTACTCAATTCAGAGACACTACCAGTGAGTATACCAATTCAAGGTTTGTGAACTCCTTCCAGGAATATTCTGGAAGATTCTCTGAATCATAATTAGCAAGGAGCTAAAACATGTGACAATCTTCACTGATACTTCAATTGTAATAAGCCGTTCCAAAAGAGAGAAATAATAGAAACAGCAAATAGTTGAATACGATTTCTGTGCTACTCTATGTTAATTACAAGAGAATCTTAAGTTTATGTTCAAGCAGATATAACATGATATTGATATTAGCAACACTGAGTTTGAAAAAAGTAGATTCCGATTGCTCAATCAAGAATTTTCGGTAATAATTCTTGATGGTGACAAGAGCTGCTCAAATAACTGTTTACATATAATATGTCCGTCAGTTGGAAATTGATTTAAGGTATTCATTTTCGTCATTGATACGACAGGCTTTGGATCATAGATGGATGGGGAAAATCATATTTAGTGACAATTGTGGTCTTTGTGCCAAGTTTTATCCATTTGCCATTATGTTAGGTATAACAATGACAATTTCAGAAATCACCGTAAAGTTGACCTGTGGTGGCCTCTACGTGCAATCAAATATGGCCGTTGAATATCTGTGTGAGTTGCGCGTGCAACCTCTCACTGTCACTACCCTGATTCTTATGAATTCCCTGCCCGCCATAAATTGTCAAACTAAAGTGACAAGTGTTGCATACATGTAACAAGACGCAAAAACTCATTAATGTCAATAGAAATGCGCAGTTCACAAATCAAGAGGTTCATGGTCGACAGTGTAATCTATGTTTCAGTATACTGATATAAGTGGTTTCAGATGTATATAACTGAATGTTTACATTGTATATACGCATTTTATAAGTGGTAGGAAGTGTGTATGTGTACTAGGCTAACTTTTTTTCGAGTAATGCCATAAGATCTAAGTGAAAACGCTAAAAGGTATTAATGTGAAATTGTGACTGTCTATTTATTCAGTAGTTCCCTAAACAGACAGGAAGTTTCGGTTTTATTGAAATTTTGTCAGATTATCTACCTACGTGCTTGTTGGCTGAGTTATCTACCTTCGTTACTAGTAATGGATATTTGAGAATTTCGTTGATTTTCTCGATTTGGAAGATAGGTGCACTTCCTACTCTCATGACATACAGTGATATCATTATACCTAACTATTTGTTGTCCATTTTGACTGCAAGGAGACAGGGCGTCTGTATTCTATTCCAGGTGAAAGTTGTATCTTTAATGTAGATTTTCGGAAAACCTCATCACTAAGATTATTGATGTCCCCAAATTTTTTCTCGTGCCAATTCCTATCTATTCCAGGTTCATCGCTTCTTGAAATTTTCTTTTTGGCAGACTTTATTTTCCTTTGTCCTATTTAGAACCGCTGTTTTGCACTTGATGAAGCTCGGAGATTACTTGTGAGATTTTAACTACATCGAAGGAAGAATACGCATTTGGAGCATCTTCCTCAAAAACGACTAATCGTATAATTCCAGAAAACGAAATGAATGTTTTGATACTAAGCTGAATTGGAAAAAAATAATTAAATTGATAAAAAATACTTTTATTTTTGTTCTGATAAGTTACAGTTTATGTCAGCCTTGATGAATTTCGAAATCTGTATTGTAAAAGTTTTTATTTATATCCATACAACTCTATTAGACGCTTTTTGTCGCTTGGTCGGCCTGTCTGTTTGTCGGTCCCAGTTAGATTAAACAACAGAAATAGGAAAGGAGGACGAAATCTGATGTCATTGAAGGTGTGACGTCACCAATGTCATAGAGTATGATAATCAATTGACTCGAAGAAAGATCGCTTTCTCATCATTCTCCTTCTCCTGGTACTACCACCATGGATAGTGGACGCATCGTTGAACTTATGGTTCTTGTTTTATATTCCTGTCGTTTATAGAACGAGAAATTTCACTCTGTGTTCATTTCGTATGCGCCAAATTGTACTGAGTTCTTCTTAACTGAACCCACACCAGACAGAGTTCAACATCCTCAGGTGGGTGACACATTGATTTTATTAATATTTTAGCTAACCAACGAT
>OY735232.1:14191792-14226792 GCA_963457665.1 Thysanoteuthis rhombus | reverse complement strand
CCAAGTCAACTACTTAAATCAACATTGAAACTTTTTATAAAACTTGGGTAACAGTATTAATTTTTTAAATATAAGACTGATCATTTGAATAATCACTTTTTGATTTGGTTTTGAAATTGATGAGTCTGAACGTGTCTCATCCGTTCATTATGGTGAGTGAATAATGTGTTACTTCTTTTAGCTATTATATCAGTCGTGATTAACGTTTAGAATTTGTGGGAAAATATATTTGACTAATCAAATATCCAACTTCTGAAATAGAAATAATTGTTTCAAATAATCAAAGGTAGAAGTTTAGATATTGTCTGCTCCTTTGAAAACATTAGCAACACCTGAAGAAAACATCACTCCCTTATAAAATCATCTGCTCTTTTGGATCAACTAGTTTCGCTGTATCTAACGACTCTGGTTATTTTATGGTTATTTATTTATGTATTTATAAATATGCAAACGCCAAACGGACAAGTTGGAGTTGAATAATTTACTTTAAAAAAATGAAAAAACTAAAAAATGACTTATGTAGGAGACTCAAGTCTCCAATCAAATTATGAATGAACAAGAGATAAGAAAATGGATCATACATTTGACTTTTACACACACACATACACACACACACACACACACACACACACACGTGTACGTTACTCAAAATACTGAGAAGAAGAATATTTACATAATTTCATATACAATAGAGTCCTTTTATTTAAAGTGACAAATATATTGGGTTAGAAATAGAAAATTTTCGTCTTAATTACTTTATACACCCTCTTGGCAGTATACAGATTCGAGTACATCTTCTGCTCTTTTAACTTATATGTATTTCAACATAAATAGTTTACACACAGTAATATGACGTTAATTTGTCCTAAGGTACCATGCTGTAACAAAAGGATACTCTTAATTATCTGCCATTTGAAAAAAGAATTGAATAAGTAGTACACACAAGCAAATTAAAAGGTGTAAATGGAAGAACTATTATATTAAGTAGGCTAACCGAAATTTGAAAAAATAACTAAACTCCCCATCACAGTCAATAATAGAAAAACCGTAGCGACAAAATTTGAAGACGTGTAAAAAGAATTCCACCGAAGAATAAATATGAGTTGAATAAATTCTATTTATGACACTGCAGGGTTTTTCCGCTGGAAAACATTTAAAATAGAGTTTTTTTTTAAATACAAATAGAAAAAAAAAATCTAGATTTTGGAGAATTTAGTTATTAATAAACTTGATCTTGAATTCTCGAATTTGTCAAGGGCCAACCAGCACAGTACATCAACATTATTGTCTTCCATGTTGACTCTAGTCTGGTGGTGTCCTTCTGGTCATCATTTTGCTGAAATACACACGACTGCCCCATATGATTTGGAGGGTATGGTAGCATATCCAATAATTTTAAATGAGACCTACTATGTATTATTCCCTTAAATCGATACTACAGACCAACGCTGTCTCCAGACATACAATCCTACATAATGAAGCTCCATTCCTCGTGTTTAACCGCTGCTCTAATGTAATGAGGGTGGTAATCTTCGATTACCCTTCAAGTGGCAAATCAAAAGATGCCATTGCATATCACTTTAGTTCACTGTAGTTCCAGTTCTTGGGCTTATATGCGTATGCTCGTTTATTCTTTAAGGAAACAAGTGGCTTTTTTGAGACACACAACCCAAATTGCTTAAAGAGATTATTTCAGTAGGTTACACCTATTTTCAAACCATATTTTGGGCTTGCATCATTTCTTATATATTTCATATATACCGATAGAGAGTTCGAGAGAGAAAACTATAATCGATTTGGCAATTTGAGGCATTGTGACTTGAAATGATATTTCTTGCTTTTTGAGTTGGTTGTTCTAACACTCCTGATATTGTACATAGATGGAGGAGTGAGGAACTGGACGATAATCCTTGAATTTAAGAAAGTCGTGATCACGTCAGCTACTTATCACCTGAATTTCGGTTCTTATCCTTTGACAATAGTTGAACTACTTTACATAAAGATAGGCACGTGCTTCTTGTTACTAATCATTTATTGACCAATCAAACATGCCGCCAATTGTTAATCTCAGAGAGATATAAACATTTAGTCATGTTTCTTTTGTTGTTGTTATGTTACGCTCCTTTGCTAATTCTTTTTCCTTTTTGTAAAAGTCTGTTTCATTCTTGATGTATTTTTGTCTATTTTACACACACACACACACACACACACACACACACACACACAGTGTGAGGGTGTAAAATCGCGTGAATTCGTAAATAGTCCAGTACAGCCCATACTCTACCAATATTTCGTATTATTTTTCATTTGACTCTCACCCTCTCTAATCTTATCTGTCCTGCTCCTTAGTATCACCTTTTTTTCATTTCATCTTCTCTCTCTCTCTCTCTCTCTCTCTCCCTCTCTCTCTCTCTCCCTCTCTCTCTCTCTCTCTCTCTCTCTCCTTTGATCTCCTTCACAATATCCTTTCACCTGGTCATTATTTAATCCTCTTTAGTGTTTATATTAATTCTTTGCCTTTTATCCATACTATCCCTTTTGTTTCCCAGATCAAATTATAGAAAGTAGGAATTGGGCAGAAAAATCCAATAAATCCCCATTGTGTCCTTAGCATTTCAGCTAAACTCTAATCCCTACTCGTGTCCAAACTGCAATCTCCTCAATAATTGTAATAGCCGTATATCCTGGCCACACTAACCTATCTAATAACAACAAAGAATTTCTAGATTTTGTTGCAGAAACACCATAAATTTCAATTTTCGATCTGAAAAAAATCTGATCTTACTCAAATAATGCAAAATACGATTTGCATTGTTAAAAATTCAATTTGAGCAATTGTTTGAGATAATAGGGCTGCTGTAGGGATCGAGTTGAAAAGCCACCGGTAAGGTTTAAATGATTAGAATTTGGAGTTACAACAGCTATTTGGGCTTTTGCTGAGAGGAAGAGCAAAGAGAGCAGTAGACAGATGAAGAAACAGGTTTCATTGTTACACTATCGTATCGTAAGTTCTTATTCTAGTTTCTATTCGACAACAAACGAACCTTATTATGAAGGTTAACAGAGCTTATGATCTGGAGCTACAGGAATTCTTGAAGAAATTTCCGATATGTGTAACATTCTTGATGCATGGAATTTGCCGTACTCCTGACATTTTTGGTTTATTGTATTGAAAAGTTCAATTATGATAACGAACTACGCAAATGTTTCTAGCTTTGTCTTGTTGAATGTCAGTGAGGTTTCGCTGATAGAATTCATAAACCAAGATGCTCATTTTGTGGAAGAAGTTTTATGATTCCGACTAAATATGAAAGGTCAGTTGTGAGACAAGAGTTTCTAACTTACTAATTGTAATTCCTTCCTAATTCATCTTCTGGAAATGTTATATTTTCTCTCTATCTATGAAGTTGGAAGAAGTATATGTATTCACACGTCTGTCTGTCTGTCTGTCTATCAATACAATGTGTCCAAAATTTCTCTATGAATTTAGATAACATTTTGTAGAAAGGGTGAGACATGCGCTACTGAATGATTGATTATATATATAGTGAGACAATACTCCAAAATTTTGGAAAATTAAATCTTACACTATCTATTCCCCCGTATCGTACTGATCTTCATTCAGATTGTAATTAGTGTGCGTGGCATTGAGAGAGATATGCGCTCTCTAAGTGCTTCCAAGTTGAATTTCTGCGTCATTTAGATGAGAAAAAACTTTATCAATTGAAAATATTTTGCATCTTCACACTTCCAAAACTCAACAACCTTGAAATGGAATTTCAAGCACATTTCTGTCCACTGCCGTTGTGTGTGCAGGCAATTATGTGTACATGAGATAATAGCGATTATTACTCAATTGCAATTGATGGAATTCTTCAAATTTCACATCGGGATTGCGACTGAAGCGATGTCACCCTCCAGTTGTTGTATCAAATATGAATTGAAGAGTTGTCGACATGTGTGAAAGGTCGGAGTTCTGGGTTGGTGCGTCCCCTATTGCCAAAGACCAAAACCTAAATACCTCCCAAGTGGATACATGTGCTAAATAAGGTCAATGGACGTCACGTGAGACAGCAGCCGTGGGAAATAAAATAATTGATTTTTTTTTTTTCAGAAGGCCAGGTACCATTTGAAGGTTAGATCCAGAAGATTTGTGGAAATAAAGCACAACGGAAGCATTCAGTATCCGAATCTATTTAAATAGAAGCGCGAAGCGATTAATGTCTTCCCGTTTTTTCTTTTTTTTTTTTTTTTTTTTTTGCAAGGTCCTTCCGTCAAAATTGTTCCTTTATTCACATTTCCGCCGTCATTAATTGGGACATACTAATATATATCCCTATGTGTTCGAAGGTGTCTATGTATATACGTAAGGAGAGAGATTAGGATTTATACCATGAAAGTATTTCAGATTTTAAAAGAAAATGAATGCACCAACTACTAATGATAGTGATTACAATACCACGAATGCTTCTAATTCAATCTGAATATTTTTCAATGTGTATGATCGAATGGTGACCTTGACAAATAAAGAAATGTCATGAAAAAAGAGACGAAAACGTTCCTTGCTGATCAGAATCTTTGTACTCTTGCATACGTAGAAATCAAAGTGTAGTATCTACCGCTGATTTTTTTTATCTGTTTCATGAGTGACACTCGGACCAAAAGTAGTTCTCAATTTCTTGGATTAGATGATCGAAGGTCAAATTAATGAACGTGTCTATTGTTTTCGTATATTAAAGTAAGATCAGTCGGCGACTAGGAACAAATTTGATTCTGACGCATAGAATTTGAATAGAAACCTACGTTGGTTAATGCTTAGTATGGATGAATTACCTGAGGACTATTTTCAATAATTAGATCGAACCTTGTGTGTCAGTTCAGATTATCTAACTGTTAAAAGGACAAACGGTATTATTTTGTTTTGTGGATCTCATGTAAGTTAGTGGATAAAAATCATTTTATCAAGGAACGCCTCCCTGTCAAATTTCAAGTGAATCTGAACCGAAAACAGCTGAGAAAATCGACTATGAAACATGGAATTTAAACGCTATTATTGCCCGATCACAGGATGCCGAGTGGAAAATTCTTCTTGGTAAGAAGTATCTTATCAAGGGACACCCTTCGACCAAGTTTCAAATAAATCTGACATGGAACAACTGAGAAATAATCTGGGAGCAGGTATGCCAACTGATACATGGACAGAGCCTCAAACAGAGAGGTGCAGACGCCAGCAAAAAAATTTGTCTATCAACAATTTTAAAATATTAACACTAAACGTAGGAAATAGTTAGGAGCAAGATACGTAACTATCCAAGAAACGATGTGCATAAATAGATTCTTGCTGAACACATTATTAATGAAATACTATTTTACTGGATGTTGTATGCTTGATCCCCTGGCGGGAAAACTCCCATGAAAACAAAATCCTATTTCCCAACTATCACTTATATATTCGTCATCTTTCCATGCTAACATGATGTATTTACTATCATCGTCCCATTTGCGTCTGTTTTCGTCCATTTTCTTTCAACAGAACATGTTTCAAGCAGATTTTTGTCTAATCTAGAACGTAATTCTGAGTCTTTGTCGAAAACATGTTAGTTTTGCTTTTTACTTCTTTCTCGTTTCCGTTTTCCTTGGTTTTCCTTAAGATGTAAAAGAGACGTTTCAACTCCTGCCTTTTCTTTTTAACTTCAAATAATAAAAGAAGATAAGACTAAAAAAACCCATCCCGTTAAAAATGATATCTTAGTCCGTCTTATTGAGCGTATCAGATTGAATAGTATAACAGTGAAAAGGATAATCGTAAAACGAAAGAGGATACCTGCACCTTGCATAAATTAATCACTAAAACTAATTATGTGAAAGATTATCTAGAATTATCTTTAAAAAAAATATCATCACAAGATTAGGGCATTGTTGGTACCGAAATGATCTTATAGACTCCTAAAAAGCACTTTTTGGAAGAAAAAAAGGTTTTAGATAGTGCGTAGTGGTGTAGTCGTGCAAATTTTCAAGGTTGAAGCCCCCAAAATGTGACCAGAAGCACCCGGACACACATGCGCGCGTGCACTCTCAGAGAAGAATCTGTAGCTCACTTGGCTGGTTGCTCAGACAGGCCGTTTGTTGGGCTACAGTGATTCCATGGAATGTATTCCATTTGTGCTGATTTTGGAAGGAGGAATTTGTAGAAACTCTCGCTGATGCACCCCACCCATACTGACCCCCCCCCTCTCTCTCTCTCTCTCTCTCTCTCTCTCTCTCTCTCTCTCTCTCTCTCTCTCAAAATACCGTTTAGATGCCTTCCCCAGTAAAAAAAAAAAAAAAAAAATACATAACTAATTTTCTTTCAGGGAAATTAGACTTTATCGCACTGTTTCGAACTGATAAGCATTGTGGTGATATTACTCAACATACAAATTTCCTATGCCCCTTGTGTGATCGATGTATGCCGGAATTTCAGTGAATTGTGTTTTCTCCGATTTTTATTAAATATTAAAGTTGTTTGATTTCACACCCTTTTCATAAAGTCTTATGATGAAGTGTAGGTTTGTTGGGTTTGATTTATTTCTTCCTTTTCTTATATTTTGTCATCTTTTCTCTTAGGTTGACGCTAGTTTTTCTACTTAGCCTAAATAGTTTTCGGATCAGTGATCATATGAATCAATTCCTTATTTAACGGACCATGAAGATGTCCGTCTTTCTGGCGGCTTCTTACTGCTTTCCAGCTTTGTTTTATATATATATATATATATATATATATATATATATATATATATATATATATATATATATATCTTGAGGGTAACTCACCCCTTCGACCGTTTAAGCTGTAAAACTCAAACTTTCGGTGATCAGCTTTATATCTTGAATGGTACGGACGGAATGCGATACTTGGATATCTTTTGTGGTATAATTCAGCTAATGTGATATGTCTGTGTATATATGTATATATATATATGTATATATATATGTATGTATGTATATATATATATATATATATGTATATATACATATATATGTATATATATATGTATATATATATATGTATATATATATATATATATATGTATATATATATATGTATATATATATATATATATATATACATATATATGTATATATATATGTATATATATATATGTATATATATATATATATATATGTATATATATATATGTATATATATATATATATATATATATATATATATATATATATATATATATATATATATACACATTTATATATGTGTGTGTGTGTATTTTATTTTTTTATTTCTAAGTTAATCTCAATCTCATTGGAAATAACACTGCAAGAGAGCCACCTTGTTAGCATGAATTCCTCATATTTCTCTCAGGACGAGGAGACGAGAAACAGAACAAGAGAAGATTACTGAATACTTTCAGTCGGATGAATCAATTTGTAACTTTTGTCACATGATCCTGAGTTTTATTTTATGGATGTAGGGTGAGCGGCAGGCAACAAGAGATAAGGGATACTTGAGCCTTCAAGTGCCACATTTCATAGAGAATTACATTGGCCATATTGCGCAAGACAAAAAACATTATTCTCTTCTTAGTCTATAACTTTGGGAAGAGACATTGATATCAAATCACCGTAGGCCCACAAATGGTCCGACCAAGCAGCCAAGAAGGCTGCAGCTCCTTCTCTTGTGTGTATGTGTATGTGTGTGTGTGTGTGTGTGTGTGTGTGTGTGTGTGTGTGTGTGTGTCCAGGTGTCCAGGTGCTCTTGATCACATTTTGGGGACTACCATTGTGAAAATTAGCATTAAAACACCACAAAGAACCATCAAATTTTTTTTTCAAAAAGTGCTTTTTCAATGTTTTCATGGCCATTTTGGGACTAACAGTGCCGGATCTTGTGCTGGTATATTTTTTTTAGATAATTCTTGATGAGAGATCTATCTTTTTTGATAATCTTTTTCAGATATTTAGATATGGTACACGCTTGGGCTACGATGATTCATTCATGCGACGTGTAGATATTCCAATTTTTGTTGGGACAAAATATGGTCAACCCAACGTTTCAGCTGATCCATCTTTTGCAGAAAAAAAGGTTGGCCCAGCTTATTCACACTGAATTTATCACTTGAGTTAATCACCTGACGAGGTTTGAAGAATGGACCAGCCGAAACTTTGTGTTGACAACATCGAGGATGGGAAGAAGAGATTGGTTATTTCCTTTTACCAGTGACTGATATGCGATCCCAAGTTATTGGGATTTTAAAAGTGTGTGAAAGCCCTCCCTTCACTGATGCTTGAATTACTTGAGGGATTTCAAGTTTCAGCATTTTTATACCAACATTCTGGAATCAGTCCGTCGAATAGAGTGTAAACCTTGAACGACTTGCAAATCATAAAATGCCCTCACATCATTCCTGGCATCAAAATAATTTTTTTAAATACTGCAGGCACATATGCTCTGTGTTTTGTCCCTCTCTATATATTATTCTATTCTCCTCTTTTCATCTACTCTCTCCCCCTCTCTCATCGTGTTCTGTTTTTATCAGCTACACCTCACTTCTCTCTTCTTCTTTCTTTTCTCGTTTTCACCCCCCATTCCATCTCCTCTCTCGTATATCTTCTCTTTTTCATCTACCCACTTCTACCATCACTATCTCTCTGTTCCTCTCTATATCACTGTCTTAATTTAATCCCACTCTCCCCGGTCTCTCCCATTTTTTGCGATTTTTCTATTATGAATAACTGGTGAAATAAAATTGATTGGAATAGATTTTCTTTTGATGCATCACACTTTCCATAACGCCACGCCTTTTAATTCTTCTGTATTTTAACGTAAATGAGACCGACACACCGATCGAAAAGCGTATGATAGAGATGTGTGGACACATCTTTTAAATATATTTGAAAATCACTCTCTAAAGCGAACAAAACAAAAATGACTAGAAATTGGTGCAAAATCTCGCATCTGACAAATATGAGAATCAAGTGACTCAAAGAAAGATTACTTGCTCTTATTCCTCTTCCTCGTCCCGCTCTTCCCCTTCCTTTTACCATTATGGCTAGTGGACGCATTGTTGAACTTATGGTTTTTTTTATTTTCATTTGAGTGTATTATTTTGACATTACAGAATTTATGAACTACATGCTCTAAAAATGGGACTTGAGGCACTGATGGAATATATGCCCCAAAAGAGGTTCGGGGAACGCTGATAAGGTATAAGATCTTAAGGGAGCACTGATGAAATATATGCTCTAAAAAGTAGTTTGGACACTGATGAAATATATCCTCTAAAGGGTGCGTTAGTCAGAAAAGATCTGGAAAATACTGCACCGGATGAAGAAATCTCGTGAAAAATCCACCTGTGACTCTGCATGAGGAAGTCCTTTATATGAATGGCGTATAATCGTGGCAATGACTTTTTATAGAAGAAGGCCCTTGTATGTAATATTGTACCGTCCATAAACACAGGAATGTCACTCCCTACATAAAGTGTCCTGCTCTCAAAAATTCCCTCCAATGCACAGCATTATATTAGCTTCCATTTCTTGTACAAATAGAAGGAAGAGAGGGAGAATAAGAAAAATAAACCGGCCACGCACTTTCTTTCATTATTTTAATTATATATTTTCATAATATTTTGCTTTGTATGTTCATATTTGAACTGACATGTTTGTTCTGTGGTACGTTTTGTTATTTTACTTGAGGCAGTGAATTCAAAATTCCTATAACTGTCTATGTTCCTGATTCTGAGAGACGAACATGTTTTAACGATTTTCTGTCTTTTAGAAGCCCCATCAATTTGAGAAGAACGTCTAATGAATTGTTTGGATTCTCAAAGTGGTATCTTCACATGATTTTGTCATTTTGGTCACTTGCAATTTTTGTAGATGTGTCCACACATCTTCATGAGACCCTTTTCGGTTGGTCAGTCGGTCAGTCCAAGTTATGTTAAACAGCAGACTATTTAGATCATCTTTTTGTGAATCGTATAATCATCATTACCATTGCTTTCCTCAGGCTCTCTTTTCCAAATCTTTCGATTTTTCAACTTTCCATAAATATGCGGTTGTTTTATCCCCAATTTTATTCTTTAGACTATTTTTTTTTTTGCATTTACTTTTCTTTTGCAGGAAGAAACAAACTGCAAATGCTACGTTATTACTTTTTCCAAGTCTTTCCATGTTTTCCGATTTGAAATTCTATATTTTCTTAAGCATACCATATTTTTCAAAATAAGGATTTCCAGTTCATTGTATTACGTGAAATATCTCTTCGTGGTAGATAAATCAGTGAAACTTTCCCATTTTTGTTGACTTTTGTCATTGGGCCACTTATTATCGACTATCGATGGATTCGGAATAAAGAATTGAGTTAGAACATTAAGCACATTCATGTACAAGAAAACGTTTTTACACGGACTCCATTAAGATCGTCAGTTTATTGTTGTTCAATTGTTCTTCCATTGTTTGCTTGTAATTCATATGCAATTCAAATAAGCGTATCCAGAAGAGATGGAAGAAACTTAGACAATTTCATCTAAACGAGTCAAAGAAAAAAAAAAGAAAATTCAGAGGATGTCTGGACATAGTGAGGGTAACATTCGCCATTGATTAAATAGTAGTAAATACTGAGGCAATTAATCTAGCCTCTCTTCCAACAGTCTTATATAAAATCAAATCATTTTGCTAGCAATTTCAATCTTCTTCTATGTTGGAATTACCATTTAATTGTCAGTTTTGAAAGATATAATCATTACTTGAAAGGAAACCTTCTGCTAAAATTAGAATTCGAACATTTTCTCTCACGTGCATACCTCTAACAGACGATTCAAACATGAAATAATTAGACCAGAATCAAAACTATGTTGTTTGTTACATTCTGGTTAACTAAGTGCAAAAAGAAATGGATCCCTGACTAACAAAACATTTCTTTAATGAACAATGTCGAACAACAAAGTCGCCGACAGACTGACTAAGCATCTTGATGTCAGAGCCTCGCTTTGATATTGAGCGGTTTTTCTTATCCTCTAAAGGTGTCTCAAAAGACTTGCACCCGACGAAAGATCCTAAGTATGTGGGAAATGCGTCTGATACATTTGCACGTGGTTCTGTTATGTTATGGGATGCCCATCGAGAGAAACACTTGTAGTAGTAATATAAAATATGTCATTATCTATTCCGTTCATCAAACATCCCATTGCGCTGTGTACAATTTGAAGCTCAACAAAGTTCCTGAGGAATAATTCGCACGTAGTATATGCGAGGGGGATGTGTGTGTAATCACAAAATACACAAGAACATTACATACATGAGTACTTGTATACATACGCACACCAGCGCTGATACAGGTTTTTTGGATAAAATTTTGCGTACGTTTGACATGTTAGACCAAGTTTTGAAGAACACACATCATTTGCTGCTTGCACATACACGAACACATAAACAGATACACATACAGAGAGTTCATATATATATATATATATATATATATATATATATATATATATATATATATATATATATATATATATATATATATATATTGTGTTTCAATATAAGGTATGAAGAGCAGATTTTGAAATTCTGGCAGGCCCCTAGTATCAGCACTTAGTTCTAGCACGATCCCAAGATTCGAAATGCCAAGTTCAGAGGGAACGCTACAGCAAACCGCCAAGCATTATATGACAGGCCCCAAATTTCGAAATCACTGCTCTATGGTGTTCTTATGAAAATAGCTGGTTGGGCCTTACCATTGGCTGGGTACTGCAATCTTTTCCGTCAAAGATTATATGAACAATGTATAACTGATGAGTTGCCTTTCGACGCAAAAAGAAGATATTGTTTTGTTCGTTTGTTTTGCCTTATTTATATTGGAGGGGTCATTGGGGTCCGTTGTACGTTCGTTGCTGAGCAAAGAAGATAAATGAATTCACAATAGGAAAACCGTGGGCAAACCAGCAGATGAGGTGTATCACTGAGGTAATTCTTCAGACCAGACAGAAAACAGCATCCATTTGTTTCTATACTGACAATAGAATGATTGTTTTGATTGGGGGACTTGAAATACAATATCATTGCCCAGAAAAAGCGAGACAAATTGAAGAATAAAATGAGTGAATTTTTTTAATACTTTTACAAGCTTGCAACACACACATCCACACACACACACACACACATATGTGTATGTATGTGCGTGTGTTCGTGCGTGTATGTATGTATGTGTGCGTGTGTGTGTGTGTGTGTGTGTGTGAGAGTGAGAGAGAGAGAGAGAGTTGGTTGATCTGATTTTTCATCCTTTCCGAGATGTTTCCGAGATGATTTTAGATCTAGTTATTAGAGATTTCTGCAAGCAATGCTAATACATTTCTCAGGATGGACTGTAAAAAAACTCCACTCATGTAGTTATTTACTAAGTTTAACTTAGTTTTGAAACAAGATGTCAAATATGTAACACTCAGTGATGATCAAATGCACTAGGCAGATCAACATGCTAACCATTATCCAGCAATGAGGCACCCAAGAACTGGAATATATACGTAGCATTCTTCCGAGGAAAAATTATCCGTCTCTGATAAGAACAGGATCTGTCAACAGGAAAACAAACATAGAAAGATCAAATATGAGGCTACTTTATATTGGTTGGTCGGTTAAAATATTTCGAAAGACTTGTGGTCAATATAACATCAAAATGGTTTCCATGCAGTTGCTTTGGGAAACTAAGAGATAAACCAGATGGGATTGGTCTTGGAATTTAGACATGATGAACTCTGGAAAAGTCATAATCCAAGATGATATTACAAATTAGGGCAAGCCTAAATATAGGAAAAACTTATTGGGTTGAGGTTAAAATATCAGGGAATCCTACAGGAGGGTGCTTAGGATGATGGAAGCTTCTCACATAAGTCTGACAGAAGACGACAGAAGCCAGGCTAGTGTAGAACTCAGCGCGATAGAGATAGTCAGTAGAGAAAAAATCGAACCACACGTATCTGAAGACTTGGTATCTCCCAAGTTTCGCAAATGTACCGAGAAGATAGAAATATGTGTTGATCCACTCGATAGAGGCATCTTGATTTTTTCAGTCTAATCAAGAAAAAACATTAACATTGCTAACAGGAATCTCGTACAGCCAGACTTAAAACTATCTAGAGTTGGAACTGCGCTCAGCTGAGTTATATAACTGACAAAAGGTGAAGAATGAATCAGTCAAAACGTGGTGATTAAACCAACAATTCTGATCATTAATCCGAAAGAACTGGCGGATAATGATTCATCTAAGATTTTGACTACAGAAAGTTTTATATTTATTCAGTTGGGTGAATATGAACTCATTGAATGTACACTTTTTATTTAGGTGTAATTGTCAAAGCTTATATGAATACTTTTTATCTACTCCAATTTTTTTTTTAGATCTATATTTTAGCTACTGATTCCTCCACCAGGAACCCAATGGTGATCATCATCATCATCATCATCATCATCATCATCATCATCATCATCATCATCATCATTTTATCACGTGCTGTACTGTGACTAGTATTGTTGCAAACTGTTGAAACTAAATGATTTATTATAATTACTACCCAAACTACAATCATTATCTTTTTTAATGTCACCAGAACGAAAAAAGGGTCGAAAGTTTTCAATGGAAAGTCTTTGAGGAATGACATCAGACGGATTGGTGAGGAAAGTTCTTTTTGATGTTTCACTACAAAAACCAGAAAATGTAGAATTTTAGGTCAATGATGACTGATGTAAATTACATTGTTTGTCCCCCCCCTCTCTCTCTCTCTCTCTCTCTCTCTCTCTCTCTCTCTCTCTCTCTCTCTCTCTAGAGTTTCCCATCGCAATAGGATCCTAGGTGTCGGGGCCTATGTGTGGAATGACCATCATTCTCTCACCTTCTAACAAAAGACATAAAATCACAACCGGCCAAGGACATCTACCTTCTACTTCCAAATGTTAGACAAATGTTTTATAAAGAGGTTATTGAAAACTGGAAGGTACGTTGTATAGAGAGGGTTGATATGAAAAGAGATGAAAGAAAAAACCAAAGTTAGTGGAGGCGAAACTTGAAGGAAAAAGTCTGACTAACAAAACTAGTTACCTTCATGCAACACCAACTGACCTGACAAAAACAAAACAAATAAATGTCCAATTGTTACCGATGTATTGTGTTTTGCAAATCTTCCTCGAAGCAGATATCACCAATATATTATTACAGTTGATTTTATTGTTGGGGCCAGCACTTGCCACTTCCTAATTAATGAGCAAGCAGGGAAGATACATAACTATCCTCTAGGATAACACATATCGCAAATGTGGGATTTAGGGTGAGGAGACCCCCCCCCCCCCGAGAAAACTTCTGTGTCTGAAACAATCAATAACAAGGTTATTCACAAGTAAAGAACTCTCTAACGAAAGAAAATGCAAATTAAAAAATGGATATGTAAAAGTAAGCTAATCCTGCACTGCCAGAGAACCTAAATGAACACCCATTCGCTAAGACAGACAGACAGACAGACAGACACACACACACACACACACATACACACGTACATTTATGTGTGTGTGTATATGTGTGGTTGTCTGCACTGTGTGTAGTTCCTTCCGCATGGTCTAAAGTTACGATTCCGGTGAATCCGTTCAACAATTAGTCTGTAACGAGAACATTCGTTCATTTCTCTTTTTTCAGTATTTATTTACCGATCGACAGGTCTACACTTTTCAAAGTAAAAATTCATCTTTTTTGAGGAAGTTTCTCAAGTTTTGCTTAAAGAAGATCCTGATCCACACGCTCGCATGTGAGGTTCCCAACGTTAAACCGACATTGTGTCACGGACGGGTTCCGGTAAATAAGAGCTTTACCATAAAAGCTTTGCATTTTTTTTACTTGAATTCAATCATTTAACTGTTGCATTGTTTTTTTTTTAATTCAATAACTTGTAAGTTCCCTTATCCTGGCCATGGCAACAGTCGTCCCTGTCCAGGCTCCACTTATCACAAGTTTCTCCTCCTCTTGGAGATTTTAGCGACATAGGAGGTAAACTTGGAGGAGATGCTCTTCAACCAATAGCTTTGGAGAGGAGTTACGTTCGTGCTTTCCCAATGGTATTATTGCCAGTCTCTGTCTGAGTCCAATTTCCGCGTCCGTTTTACATGATGTGAGTGTTGATGTATTGTGATGTGTGCATTTCTATATGAATGCGTGGCGTCGACCGTTAGAAATGAGAACGCATGGTACCGGAACATCCTCATTTGAAAGATATTCCTAATGACTCAGTTTTAACTCGGCTCGACCTAAATTGCTTGTATTTAAAAAATCTGCATCTTGTTCATCCTTTTTGCCTTTGAAGGGAAAGAATCGAGTCGCCACTGGCTTTGTTGACGTATGTGTTTAGTTGGAAAAAAGAAAGAAAGATAGAAAAAAAGTAAATGAGAAAGAAAGTGAAACAGGTTGGATAAGTCACTCAATGCGACCAACGTCTTTTGGCAACATGCATTGTTGGGGGTAATCAATTAAAGATTTGAAAATAGAGGTGATCAATGAATAAATTACTTCTCTTGCCTTTGTTGGGCAGTGATCATTAAAAAAGTCTGACTTTCAAAGAAAAAAAAACAAGAGTGAATGCTGCCGTACACTATCTAAGGTATCAATTTAGCATAAACGTGCGTTGTAAAATAATCCCATCACTAAAAATGTTATCAAGTTGGAGGGGATTAAAAAGAATATTCATTCTAGATATAAGTAGTACATCTTTAAATTGTCAGCCCTCTAGCTCTATTGGTACAGCCCTTAAGTATGATACATGCAAGCATACATGGCCAGCCAGACGCACCGACCTAAAAACTGAAGAAACCTATGTTGACAGTTTTTGTGACAGTTCTGGTTGACAGTCCCTAATAAGAAATGAAGGAAGACGTGAAGAAAGTAAATATGAAAGAAAGAAAGAATTGAAGAATGCAATCCAAATAAGGCAACTCTTCATTCTCTCCTGCTGAGGCGACTGAAGATGATGGCTGTAGGGCGCGGCGCCCTTCCTAAATGTTTCCCAGTTTCATCGTTGACCCTTGAAGTTGAAAAGGCCAACACCGGAAATACATTACCGAGTGCTGTTATTACAGTGATTATTTGCTCGCTCTTTTAGCACATAAAATTTAGCGATTGGGAAATTACAAATTTCGAATTCCCAGGTTTTATATATATATATATATATATATATATATATATATATATATATATATATATATATATATATATATATTGTGTGTGTGTGTGTGTGTGTATGTGCGTGTGTGTGTGTATGTGTGTGTGTTTGCACACGCTGTAGTTGTTGTTTCCTTGACAGCTAATTGGTGCGAAATGTTTGCTCGGTGCACAACCCTCTTCATTCAGGACTTGTGTTTCCGTTTGTTGATTGCCTTTTAATGTCTTCGTTTTTCGGTGCCATTTCCTTACAATTTCGCTTCTTAACTTTACAACCGGAATTGACATGCAATAAATTTTTGAATCGTTTAAATACGTTCAGACCAGTGTGCATGCATACCCGCAGTTAGACACAAGTGATTAAATCAGGCATGGACCACCTTTTTGATCTAGCGGGTCACATGAGACGTTTTTCATCTTTTTTCGGGCCACACATGTACTTGGAAAAAGTTGATCGTATTACAGAAAATGTACTTAATTTCTAATTTAGACAAACATATGAATTACAAATATTACATTGTTGATTTGTGAAACCAAAGCAATAGTAATTTTACTATATAAATTATAACATGGACTTTATGAGAGAAATTACACAAGATTTCAAATCGGCTGAGGGCCACAAAAAATGTTGCTGCAGGGTCAAATCTGGTCTGAGGGCTACCAGTTGCCCATATATGGCTTGGATCTACATATATACACCAGAAATACTCTTGATCATAGAAATTAATAAACGCACACATTTATGCCACTGATAGGAATCCTCGAACACGTGTATTCATTTATAACTAGAAACATCTCCGTAGAGCATTGTTAAATGTATTCCTGTCAACATAGTCATTTTAATCTCATTATGTTGAATTAACCACAATCTATACCAATACGTCGATCATATATATATATATATAGATAGATAGATAGATACCTAATAATTTAGATATTCATGCTCATACGATCCATGGAGACCCATTCACTGTTTGTGTCAATCGTTCGTTTTTAGAGGACCGTGTTCCTAGACTGACTGCAAACTGCTTTGCCATTGAGCCATAAGCGAATAGTGGGTTCATGTCTTTTCCGAAGAGCATTAGTAAAAAAAAGCGAACTCAAACTAATTCAGCCAATGTCTCAACTCAGTACACCGGTTCCATTTTCTGTGCTGTTAACTGTTGGGCCATCTGCACCCCACATTGCAGGACATTAAATACAAATATTCAAATCAAGAAGAAAGAAACACATGTCCATACAACAAGTAGATGGGGAATTTCATGCAAGCATAAAATATATATCCTCTCACTCTCTCACTCATTCTCATACATATATCGAATCACTGTAGCCCCATAAATGACCCGACCAACCAGCTAAGTGGCTACAGATTCTTCTCTCTTGGATCATGTTTGTTCCTGGGCTCTTTTGTATTACTAAAAGGCTGTGTTCATTACATAGCAATTAGAATGCCTAGTCACGCCGAAACTCTATTACCAAATTGTTAGAGAGAAAATGATTAAATCAGCAAAACCATGAATAAATGTGATGTCGCAACCAATGGATAAGAGACTTTGATTCGTGTTTCTTTTCTTTATTGATACCAGAAGTTGATGAACTCTGTATGACACCAGTGGACTTATTGTTCATGAAGTTCATTTAAATGCCTATATTTTTACCCGCAGTTACTTGTTAAAACTTGTTTGAATAAAAGCTTGGAAATCATTTCAAACTAATTGTGGAATGAAACGTCCTGTCCACCATTTTCAGCTAAATAATCAGAAATTAACTGTCGGTTATCATCGCCAGGTTTGACCACACTCGATTTTTCCCCTTTACGATTTTTTTTGAAAGACTTTATATAAAGCTAGCCCCAAGACAAGCCTGGAACAAAAGAAGAATATTCGATAAGAAATAGTGCATAACGAACTGTCGCAGAACAATGCCTAGAAAGAGTTCAACTCGGCGAAGCTGAAAATTGGAGGCATTTGCAGGATGTTATATTAAAAAAAATAGTTCAATATGATTCCCAAGGTCAAAAATGGATATATCTAACGGGGAAAATTCTTTACCTTTCTATCAAAAAAAGGTTATTCAAATTTTAAAATGGAAGGTGACTTTTGCACCTCCCTACATAGAACTTGCACACTGCGGGTTTTACGTAGATCAACCGATGAAGACGAATGCTTTCGCCCCCAACACGGCATGCTGCCAAAAGATGATGGTCACGGGACGGTTTCTATTGGAAGACTAACCAGACCTGTTTTTAAACAATTTTTTTCCTAAGAATGAACTTGGCTTTACAATATCATAGAACCTCTGTTAGAGATGCCATATTCACCATGTGACATATTTCGGAACCTTCTTCGGTGGTTTCGAAACTGGGGTCCATTGACTCCTTGGAACCTAAGAAATAATAACCTGAGGTCTACAGCAGGGTTCCCCTCTAAACCTGACGTTGCAAATCTTGTGGAAAAGAAACATTAACATCCATTGTGTAGCCATCTAGAAATATGATTATTGTAAACAGACGTGTACCATACACGAGAGTTTGAATGAATATTATCCATTTAGAATAATTATGATTTTTAAGGTCAAAGATAGTTTATTATTACAGTTCATTGATTGTGGTCTAAAAACTAATTGCTAAAAATAGCAGTCCACTAGAACGTTTCCTTTATGGAAGAGGTCCTTGAGTTTTCAGTTTCCAAACCACTTTTCTATGTGATCCAAACTTCAGTGATTGTTTGGTGGGAATATCATAAACCCCACGAAATTGGTGTGTGGTGGTGATTCATAATGTCCCCTGGAATGCTATTTTACATCTATGTATCTTCGTCTGCTCATTACCTGATTTTTGACTGAAACAGTTATGTGTGTACTTCTGGCGCCTAGTTTCAAATCCAGGTCAAAGTTTGGAATGCGGATGCTGTTTTTCAAAATAGACAAAAACTCATCACTAGATAAATATCTGTACTTATAAGATGTACGATACATATTTCGTATCAATACTGGTTGGTTCATATGTATTCGGATTTTGTGTATGTGTAGATAGAAGTTGAAACTAACAGGAAAGGAATTAATAGTCTTATTTACAACTGCCTGTAAGCTTGCAAGAGTTCATTCAAAATACTGAATTGCACCATGTGTGTAGGAGTCTTCGTCAAAAAAGACGGATAACTGAAAAACTTAGCCCTGGGCTCCGGTTAACTTGACCCTCTCCCAATTAAATCACAATTAGTCAGCGTTCAACTGGGGTTTAATCTGACACGCTGACCGAGATGGTGAGTCACGCCTTCGGGATGACCATGCGTTCACGTTACCTTTAAAGCGTGAACAGCTTTTTTTCCCCACTATAATGATGAAGCATACACATTGAATAAAACTGTCCACTTTTAAGCAATTTACGACAGTTAACTTAAATTCTGAAAAGATGATGATGATGATGATGATTTCAAAACAAATAAGAAAGGAAAAGTTGCATAATGTTCAAGTTGAAAAAAAATGTACTCCATATGAACTATAGTTGTTATTCATTTGGAGGAGGAAAAATAGTCATCTTTGAGATTCGTCGCAATAAACAGAATGATCATGGTTCGTTCAAGTTTTGGGAAACAAAAGCATTTGTCGGAAGATAGTGCATCACCAACTGACTAAAGCTGAACGTTTCCCGCGACGAATTTTAGTATTCCAAATTCAGCCTTAATCTGAATTGCATTCTGTGTGATGGCGCCAGTTTCATCAAGAAAGTGCCACTTATTGGTCCCTATAAAATGAATACTTGGTCGATGAGGTGAAAGAATGCAACCTAGATTACAATTCAATAATACTTTCATAGAAAGTATGGGGTCTTTGTATTACCTATTTCACGGCCAATGGAGTTACTCCCCCCTTTTTCACCTAAATATATGATTATAATTAGTGCCTACCTACGATTGAATTTTCTGATTCACTGTGCCCCGATTTCCCCTCTGTGTGTGTGTGTGTTAATGTAAGATTATGAAACTTGTGATTTTCTGAATTCCCCGAACATTCCAGGAATTTCATGTATTCCTTATTTTCACAATCTGTGAGTATGCATATTCATACACACTCGCACACACATATATGTATATAATTAAATATATAATCGTGTGTGAGCGACTATTCGGTACAAGTTTATACGTATTTGTATCTACAGATACATTCACCAGTACAAATGAAAGTCCAGAGTCTGGTGATATTAATAGGGCAACTAATTTTGAAATAAGTCGTTGACGCAATAAAGAATCGGAACTGGGGGATTAAAGATAAACAATTTACTTCTTCAATTGGCATCTCTTTGTCCAATATTGATAGTAAATATAAAAGTATATCTCTACAAGTACACATGCTAAACTCTATTTTTTCGGTTTCTCAATTGGGAATAGATGCACATATAAAGAAAGGATCAACTTCTCAATTGATTAGTTTTTCATTTCTTTGAAAAGAAAGTTGGGTCTTTCTCTTTCTCGCAAAGCCAAGACCGGGAATTTTAAAAGTTCTATTTATTACGTTTTCAAAATGATGAAAGACCACAACGTCTGCGTTTCCAAAACTAGATGTAAATTATATTAATTCCTATTGCAAGTCGATACAATCCAAGGGGAAAGTTGAGTAATGCATAGATTTAGCCATTATCAATTAAGTGCAGATTATATACGAGAGATGTTTTTTTTTTTTCAGGATTCCTTAGCACGCAATTAGAGCTGCATATAAACCACGAGTACGTCTAATACACGAATAATCACGGTACTTAATCTGGGTTACGTTTCAACTTAGTTGGAGCGATTATGTTTTGTTGTTTTTTATACGAAGTAGAGACATTTGTAGTAATTAATAGAACTTGAGAGAATAAAAGATGGACAAAAGATACTTTTGCTCGATATTCGTTCTCCCCAGGATCAAGCTCCATCTTCCACTAACATTGTGAACAATGATGAAAAAAATAATCCGGTCACTGCTGTTGAGATTGAAATTCCTGGCCACAATAGACGCCACCGTCCCTATTGCTGTCAGTGCTAATAACACAGAGGAAACCAGCCTTAATTAACCGTTTAAAGCCTAAAATGTGACAGGCCAAAGTTATTTTACCGCTACAAGTTCCCTGCTTCCCAATTGTTTTGTTTTCTTCCTTCTGACTCTTGCCTTTTGTGCAATGGCGCCAATGAGACATTTGCGGGTTTTTAGGTCATGGTGCTGTACTCGGAATGACCGTGGTTAGTAGGGTATGGTAGTTGAACTGATCCTTGTTACACTCGAACCAGAAGCAGAAATGTCTTCATCTGACACAGTAATTGCATTATCACTGAGTGGTTATAGCATAAAAGTAAAAGCTGTTCACGTTGCCGTATTACTGACACTCAATTTCCCATCAGATACGTTTTTATACTTTGAAAACCTGCAATACCCCCCCGAGTGGTACAAATGTCAACAACTTGTAGTGAGTAATATTTTTGATAATGTTTTTTCTTTCTGTTCTTCATCATGGTCTTCACCTGTGGTTGTTTTTGGTTTCTTGGCTATGTATCGACTGGTCCATTCTCTAGCCTTTTTCATAGAAGAATGAGCCACACAATCATCTGTAAATAGTAACAGGAATGAGAAAATTTCCTATAAGTTTGATACTGCCTTCCTCTGATATTTGATGATTTTCATGAAACTTGACAAAAATAGTAACCGGCAAGACTATATTACGAGTCTCACTTTTTTCTAATACATTATCAAGGCTGCAGGATGTGAGATGCTTTTAAGCGAAAAGTGGCAGCAATTCAGAACAGAGCGGAAAGAGATTTTACCCTTAATCTCAGACATAGGAACACGGCCACACCTTTTTGTTCTGCATTGTCGGAGCCAAGCAGGGCGGAACACTCTTGGTGTTGTTATTCGCAGGTAGGGCGTATGTGTGCGTACATATCCGACAAAAGCAGATGTACATAGGTATAGAAAGTGATGTGAAGCCTGACAGATGCTCTAGTGCTAGGTAAAGGGTATACCATAACCTGAAAGGGAACAGACACAACATGCTAGCAAAGAGATGCGAACTTACAGATACTTACATACAAACAAGCACTTTGAAACCTTTGCTCTGTTACTTCATTAACTATTTTTGTACATATATTCGATAATTGAAAGTGATTAATACAAACGCATGTAACATATTCACACTCAAGCTTTCTTCTGCTTGACTTTTTAGATGTCTCCACACATCTCTATAAGACGATTTTCGGTCGGTCTGTCTTTCGTTCCGTCGGTCCGTAGCAGTTGTGAAATTGGAAGGAAGGGAAAGATGTGACGTCTTAAAAAGAATATTATTCCAATCAATTTTTTTTGGTCAAGCTGCTAGTAATAGAATTTTTATTCTTGAAGAAAGAAAAAAAAACAAGAATTTTATTGAGAATAATATTTACAAAATATTTCCATATCGCAATATCTTACAAGTACGAAAATCAATTGACTTGTAAAAGACTTATTTGCTTTTCTTCTTCCTCCTCCTCCTGCTACTGCTACCACAGACGGTGCACGAATGCAGTGTACTATCGTAACCTTTGGCATAATTGAAAGAATAGGGTCCCCTTCCTCTTCCTTGTCGATAGTTAATATTTAACGTTCCTCTCTGTGCATGTGTGTGTGAGAGAGAGGAAGACGGAGAGAAAGGATGAGGAAAAGGGGAAAGAGAGAAGGAATCATTGAAGAAGCAGATATCGAACACAGACAAAATTAGTTTCAATAGTTTGTCACGAATACATCTATAGCTTTCCATAAAACTATGGTAAACAGGTTAGCGTCGCAGATCACTACTAATTGTATTTGGTTATTACTGGGTGCTCCATTATTATTGCTTTGTGCCTGACTAGATTAAACTTGGTAAATATCTGAATCTAGATCAGGGTTTCTCAAACATTTAGACTATTGACTCCTTCATGGAATCATTAATTATGCATTGACCCTTAGGCATGTACAAAAAATAATCAAGTCGTCCCATTGACCGCAGAGGTTGATATCAACCACTCGAGAGACCCCTAGTCTAAGTAAAGCCTCTGACCGAAATAATTGAGAACTTACACGCAAGGCTATCGGATCACTGCAGTCCCACAAATGGCCCGACTGACCAACGAGTCAAACAAGCAACAGATTCTTCTCTCTTTGCTCGTCCATGTTTGTGTGTGTCTCTGAGCGCTCCTGGTCACATTTTTGGGGCTACAATCTTGAAAGTTTGCATGAGTACACCACTTGGTCCCATCTTGAAATGCCTCTTGTTTGTTTTTTTCAAAAAGTGCCTTTTGGGGTGTCTACGGTCATTTTGGATCAGCAATGCTCAAATCTTGGGCTGGTATTTCTTTTAGATGATTTTAGATGAAAAGATCTCTTTTATAGATAATTTTCCTGATAATTCAGGTACACACGGGCTACGGTGATGAATAAGCTCTTTTCTTTTAGAAGTAATGTATACATACGAATAGTATTACATTATATTCTGTATTTGCAAATAATAATCTGAAGGTACGATGCTCATTTTTTTGAATGATCCATACTCTCTTTATAAAGGTATTCGAGAAGCTTGATTCAAAATAGTTTATCCCAAATAATAAGCATATTTCCTGTAGATCAGATTGATAGGAAATGTTTAACTTTTCAGTCTATCATATTTGATTTTTTTTTTTTTACCAAATCTTGAATTGTTAAAAGAAGAATTTCCGATAAAAGTTGTAATTGAAATGAATCTTTCTCTTTCTGCCGTTTTTTCTGCCGCTGACAATGATTTAACGAAGGCATTTATAGGAAAGGAAGAATCTCACATCTTGAATTTTTCTCCTTTTTTCTTTATTCTCTCTCCGTTTTGATCTGACATTTCTTGCTCTTTCTTAAAATATATTATTCCTTCTGATCTTCCTGTGGAATCAGAAAGTGTACTCGAAAGCTCAAGATTATGTCTGAAGTTTTTTGTAAGCCAACCGGAAACTATAAGAGAAGAGAAAATATTATTTAAATAAACAGAGACGACATTCACATCATTCAGATTCTATCGCTTCTTATTGAAATAAGCCGACTGAAGTCTCCGGAAGAGAAGTCAGAAAGACACTACTTTGCCTCTTCTGAATGTCTTCGTTATTTTTGGAGGCTGAAGATGCCGGAAATGTCTGTGAGTTTTATCGTCTCTAGAACAACAATGGCAGACTGCAAAACAGGCAGAAGAAATAGTTCTTTCTTATTCGCAGTCCACTCGCATTGCTAGTATTTGAGGGTAAATTAAACTAATGAATTACATTTGTATTAGAAAACTAATGAGTATTAAAGTTAAGATGAGCTGTGATTGAACCTGAAATAAATCAACTGTTTTAGGATTAATATGTAAATAGAAGAATAAATATATAGTATTACATATATATAAGTTGATGCATGTCAGTCCAAGTCAAAGAGTTGTACTGTGCTGGCAGTTAGAGGCAAAATGAAAGCTTCTTTTTTGTTCGCTACTATCCTTCGCGAATACGGGAGGGCACGATTCCATTCCCAAATTTTCCTATCCTAATTAGGGAAACTTGCACAGGGAAAATTATCCTAATGAAGAGTTCTCCATCCCCTCTATACGTAATTGAATCTGGATCCTCCTGCTCGTGAGACAGACGTGCTTATCATTACACCATCTGAGCGAACGAGTTATTATTTTTTGATACCTAATTATTTGATACAATGAGCTACAATGTTTTTTCAATAATTTTCTATTCGTCATTTCATTTTCTCCCTCTCCATGCATTAAATCAACAATTGTCCACACTTTTTGATACTTTCAAACGTCATCCGATTTCCTTGCTGGCCCCTAGACAGCCAATTAGAAGGTACATGCGTTGTAAGGAATATCACCTTCAAAGGAATCATTAGTTATAAAGATAACATCAGTGTTGAAAGTGTTAATATATTATCCCTTCTTGCTAAACTTAACAATCATACGAGATCCGGTTACAAATGTATCATTTTTTCCAATACGTGCGATTACAGAGAAAGTACGGAACAATCGCAAGCTACATTTATACTTACTTATAAGGGATATATGCGAAATGTGCGTCAACAAAATTTTGAATTATAACCCTTTTATTGCTGATTCCAAACCAATATTTAATTGCATTCATTTTCAAACACTGAAAAATGTCTGAACAATATATTTTTCCGCTTAAAGACGGCTTTTTTTCATACATGATTGATTTGTGACCCCCATAAGCATCGAAAAAAACGAAAAACAAAATATACATATTCTAAGGAGCGATTACGAATTGATAAAATGTTTTATAAGAATCAAAATATATCATGGTTATTATAGTATTAACATATTCTGATATCCTGGTTCTAATGTAAGATGTTGATCAAAATTTCGATTCGCAATTGCTTTTTTCTTATATGCAGGCCGTACGATCCTTTGTAAATATCATAGACTATCAAAAACATTTTTAAATCAGCCTCAGCAAAATCTGGAATTTCTTGTTCCTATCAACATTTGTGATCATGTTATCTTTGTACATATATCGATCTATCACAGTCCCCACATGCTTATGACTAATCACTGTAGTTATCAACATCTCGCTCTTACTCCTCCAAGCAAGGACCATAAAACAACGAACAGGATGCGATTTCACAGAAGTTACACCATGGGAGATGAAACAAGCCATCGAACAAAGAAAAGAAAGGGCCCCGGGACTAGATAACATCAACATCGACCTACTCGAAAAAAATGGTAAGATCATCATTAGGAATCTAGTCGTTATATTCATGTAGTGAGTTCTGAATCAAATGGCATACCAACTTGATGATATGTATCCGTCTCTTCACACACACACACACACACACACACACACACATATATATATATATATATATATATATATATATATATATATATATATATATATATATATATATATATATAATTTTGTTCATATCCATCTATCTATGTAGTTTTCAAAAAGTCGGGCAAGTAAGAGTTCTACTGACAACTGGCGTCATAACCCAGCTGGGTTAAATCTGTTGAGCTATGGCTTGCTCTAATTCGTGATAACAACAGGATTCTATGCGACACGTGACCCGAATAAAAAAAACTTGGCTTTTTTTTCTTTTCTTTTTATTTTTTGCACTTATGATTTGGAATATTTTTCTCCAGGTGCAAACCAGTCAAGCATGACCCACAGCACTGGAGGCAACACATGGACTGACAGGATTAGTTCTCCTCTGAGCAGATGAATGTACCCCTAAGCAAGCACGGACACCCGTTGATCTCCTCAGGAGAGAACCGGCAGGGTTATTCAGCTTTGGTAGGGAGAAAATATAAGCTATCATTATCTATACCTAAAGTACCATTTACCTTCATCTTGATTTTTCAGTTACTTTTTATAGCAACTTTACTAAAGCCGAGCATTAACCTGTGCTACTTCCGGCATCCAGGAACGTGAGTTCGAGTCTCACCAAAAACTGGTTCTCTATTTTGATTTGTGGGTCAAAATTTCGTGCGATGTTGATGTCATTTTTCATGTCAGTTGAGAGAACGGCGTGGGTGGTAGCGTTAAAACACACGAACACACCCACACACGCACACTTAAAAGATATAAAACTTTTCGCCACCTTTCATCACAGCGTCTCAGTAACGCAATTATTAACGTGCTCATCGAGAAAATCAAGGTGTTCTGATTGATGACCGTTAAGAATCCATTGCATTTTAGTGATGGTAATATATAACTTAACTAAGTCCCAACGTTGAGAAATCATCAATTCGCTCCCTTGAATTATCTCTTTGCTGACAGCAACAGAAACTGTTTTACTCAACATTTGCTTCTTTAGAGACTTTGAAAACATCTGATAACATATCAGGAATGAAAGCAGGGTTTTATTTTGAAATTAAACAATGAGTCCGTGCGTGCGTGCGTGCGTGCGTGCGTGCGTGTCTGTCTGTCTGTGTGCGTGTCTGTGTGCGTGTCTGTCTGCGTGTCTGTCTGCGCGTGTACAGTTTTGAGATAACAAATAAATAGTGAGGTATCATCTTTATATATATATATATATATATATATAGATATATATATATAGAGAGAGAGAGAGAGAGAGAGAAAGAGAGAGAAGAATATTACGTAAACATAATTCAAGTCCTTGTGACGATTTTATTCTCAACAAGTAATACGTTTGGTAAAGGGGGCGAAAGGCTTGATTTGACGGAAATTTTACACAGTTTTGCCCAAATTTGGGGAAGGGCATTTGCACCCTGTTCCCTGCTTCTTCCTTAACTCGTATGTGTGTATGTATGTATTTATATATTGAGAATAAGAAAGGGAATGTGAACAGAAAAACCAACTTTGGAGGCCTAGCCTTGAAAGAGCCGTAGCCAGTCATCACCAGGTTTGCCATAACCTCCAGCTACCCCCATCTGGTTTGCTTTTCCCTCCAGCTACCCCCATCTGGTTTGCTTTTTGCCTCCAGCTACCCTCAAAACATTTCTTATACACGGTGAATGGATGTAGACGTCTGCCCGTGGAGAAACGAAAATGAAAGCTTAACCGCCGCACACAGACATCCAGCCAATGAATATCAAGATTCTTTACCGCTTTCTTCGCTCTGAACGCCTCCATTCCCCTAAGAAAACCAGCAGCGACTCGGTGGGGAGGAGGCTGGATCTGATAAGTGTTGTCTAGTAGTAGTGGTAGTAGTGGTAGTAGTAGTAATAGTAGTAGTAGCAATAGGGGGTGGATAGGTAAGTAGGAAGAGGATCAGGAGGAAAACATTGCCAAAACAGCGACATCAGATTCAATATTCATTCAGCCAGGTGCGTCACGGAAAAATCATTTTTGTCACACAAAAGAAGTATTAGAAAGAAAAAAAGATGTTCGGTACAAAAAATGCAGACATGAATTTATAAAATCGGTAAATGAAATCCAGGAAAAAATGGTAGCATGTCACCGAAAATAATTGATGCTTTTCTTCACTGTCAAGTGTTGCGTATCCTGATACGCTAGGAATCAGACGGAGAAAGCATACAAAAAAATGAAGCAGACAATACACTTAATTCTCTCTTGTACATCTTACGAACCGAGATTATTCCAAGTTTCTTTCTTCAGTGTTTTCATTTCGTTGATAATGTGATCGCCGTTGTATCGATGAAATGTCACAATGAATAGAATCTTCTATCCACACTCATATTATTTATTCTTGTCGACAATCAAAATTTTTTTCGATTTATATTCTGAGTATAGAATTCTGGTATCTTTTTGTTTTTCATCTGCATACATGACAACGATTCTTTATTATCTTTGGAACTATTCTAGATAAAAGTTGGAATTTGAAACAATCTGACAAATCTGTAAACTTGACACGTCTGCAAATCTCAATTTACCACATACATGTGCACGCCTGCATGCACACGTGCGCGCATGTGCGTGTGTATACCTTCACTTCAGCTATCGAGTTATCTTGTCCTCCTCTGGATATAAAATTTCGTTCATTTGCATCTTCATTTCTGTTGTTACTTTCCTCGTAACATTCGTTTGTATGTAATTTAGGGAAATTAGTTAAATGCTAAAAATATGTTATCCGAATATGAGCCCTTACCAAAAGGGTTTTCGTCTTGGGGTCAACCAAGATAGATTCCACGACAGAATTATCAATTGTTTCATTTCAACGATGTGTCCACCATCCGTGGTAGTAGTAACAGGAGGAGGAGGAAAAAGAATGAGTAGTCTTCCTTTGAGTCAATTGATTCTCATACTTGTGAAATATAGAAATATAGTGTATTATTTTCAATAAAAATGGTAAATTGCTTTCTTCAAATACAATTCCGAACTCGTACATTCTAGTGTTTCTCTGAATTTTTGAGATGAGGTATTGTTATTATTTCTATTATTGTTAGGACTATCCTTGGTTGTTTTTCATACAACGTTTCGGCCGTTGTACTCTACGACCTTCATCAGCTATCATCTGGTAGGTGTGGGGGAAGTAACGAACCGAACCCTTTATTTAACCGACGGGAGTATATAGACCGCACTCCTTCTTAGCAGTAGTAGTATTCTCGAATTATTATTGTCTCACACTGGGATTGAACCTAGAACCATTATTACATCATAGCATTAATGACGTCACCTTATTAATGTTATCACATCTCTTATTTCCTATTTCTATTGTTTAACAAAAGTGAGACCGACCGACCGAAAAACATCTAATATAGATGTGTGGACACATCTGAAAGAAGGATTGTAGTTGAATAGAGCCTTTAAAAAAACACATTGAGACAATCTTTCTGTGATTTATATGAAGGACTCATCATAATAGTAATCTTCAAGTGGACACAGCAGTTCAGCAACTCCTTGCACTCAGCATTTTTTAATGAAATTCACGATATCCGATGGTGATGTGAACAAACACCGAAATATTAAGCAATTCAATCACGACGTGTTTTTTGATAAACAATACCTTGAATTACTAGCATGGTTCTCAGGTCTCCCTCACTTGGTACTTCCAGTAGAGTGCAAAAAATAGTTGCATTATCTATCTATCTATATATATATATATATATATATATATATATATATATATATGTATATATGTATATGTATATATATATATATATATATATATATATATGTATATGTATATATATATATGTATATATATATGTATATATGTATATGTATATATATATATATATGTATATGTATATATATATATATGTATATATATATATATATGTATATGTATATATATATATATGTATATATATATATATATATATATATATGTATATATATATATATATATATATAGCTGCCTTTTCGTTGCGTCACTCTTCCCAGTGATTAGATACCCCACGGGTAAGTCGAAGGTCTAAATAAATTTATGTTCAAATTCTCATGTTGTTCATTGACTGTCAGAAGAATTTTCTTGTTCTTGTCAATACTGTATGTTTTTAGTTTCTATGTGCTTATCCCACTCCTGCTATAAAGTTTTCTCAAGCAACTTCGTTTTGTTGAGATCCTACTAAATTCTGTCGATGGTCATAGTTTCCTACACCTGTTCATTCCGATCCATCCCCTGTATATGGAATTGTGACTGAATCCCCCCCCCCATCAATTGCAACAAAGAGTGTGTACATTTGTTTCTAGATTACAAGCATCAGATTCAATGCCGGAAAGGGACAATAAGAATAAGAGCAAATGTGAAAAAAATTGAAGTGCAATGAAAAGAAAAGTTAGAGCAATGGATTCAAGTGTTTCCTCTTCCGAAACAATTGTTTGATTTTGGCTTCATGTATACCAACAGCCGTGGTGGATGTTCTTATACGATAAATAATAATACTTTTATTTATATATTTATCATTCAACTATTTATCTACCTCTTTCTTCCTCTTTCTCTCTCTCTCTCTCTCTCTCTCTCTCTCTATATATATATATATATATATATATATATATATATATATATATATATTGTTTCATCCACAGACAGCTGTTTCGATGTATTACATCTCTTCAGCGTGGCTATAGACTTTTATCCCATCCAGTACCGCGAGGCAGAATTGAAATCCTCACATCGGAGGCTGATATCCTACCTCTGGACTACGAATCTGGGTGGTCAGTAAGGCTGAATTTAAGCGATCTATTCATTTTACACAGAAACTCCTCATCCACCAGAGTGCTCTATTCCTATGGAAGAGTATATATATATGTGTGTGTGAATTTTTTCATCTTGATGTCACCAAAATATATGATTACGTTCCGTCTATAATCCAACAAGATGAGTCCAATTTGACACATAGTCACAGTAACCCACTACCACCAATTAGTGAAATTAGTGTGCAAAACACCAACATACGAGAACTGCGAGCAGACTGTGTCTATCGATATATTTTCTGTTGCAGTTAGATTTGTGTGAATGGAAGTTGCTTAAATGGTTGATAGGAAGATTTCAGTTTTTTGTTTGTTATTTTCCTTTTCACACTTATCTGCTCTCTGTCCTCTACGCACACCGTCAGTTTTTTTCTGAATTGTAATTCAGTATCGATTTCGTCTTGTTTATGGGCGTCCGTAAGGGGTGCAACTCATTTAATATACTCAATTACAGTAATGAAGTAATGTAAGGAATCTCCTCAGAAAGGGATCTGTGAACAATGAAAATTCCCGAATTTGTGAGTTATTTTCAATATTATACTAAACAAAGAACAAGATCATTGTCATCTGCAAACAATTAATAGATTTGAGAGCAAATAAACATGAAAATATCTTACACCCTTTCCCCTGTACAAACAACAGAATAAAAATTCTGAAATTCCTGCTCAATTTCGAAAATATGTTATTGAATAACTTCTGATTCCTTTGAGCTATTGAGAGATAAATGAAAGTTTTCTGATTCTCTGTCCATGTTCTATCAATAAATGCATTAATTAGAGTCAAATAACCCATGGAAAATATTGATCTGAATACCCTAATAATAGTGCCATCGGAATAGAAGGGTATATCTTTAGGTGTCTCACTTCCCGATATATATCCCTTCGCACCCCCAACGCCTGCAAAAGTGGCAGCGGACGCCCTTAGCCCTGCTGTCAGTCAAGTCAAAAGTTCTCGAAAAAGACAAAATGACAGGAAGAAAAAGTTGTGCAAAAACAAACGAACTACAATAATGAACACCTGTTTCCCATACATTGCATTTCGTTGGCATTTTTTTTTTTTCGGTGGGGCTGCCCAAGGTAGTTCTCTGTTGGGAAATCTGGCAATTGTTTGTGAGGACTTCTTGTAAATGTTTTTCCCAGTTGGATGAGGCGGGAACAGATTCTAGAAAATATTGAACACACCAGAAAATCGTAATATCCAAATAGATTTGCTACTTTTCAGAAAAGAGAGAAAAAAGACAGAAATGTCATCAAATGCTAGAAAGATGGAGATTGGAGGGGAGAACGAGTTTTAGATTTGTGGCTGAACATACATATTCATTCCCCGCCTAAAGATATATATATATATATATATATATATATATATATATATATATATATATGTGTGTGTGTGTGTGTGTGTGTGCACGCACGTGCGTGCGTGTGAATGGCGAAGCAAATATGTGTATAAATGTGTACATAAAAGTTTTTACGCACGTGTGCATTTGCATATATTCATTTCCCAGTGCGTGTGTATTTGCGTCAGTTTACAAGTATGGCAATTCCCCGTATCTTTCCACGCATGCGCTCACCGACATGAATGAAGTTATAAGAACAAATAGAAAACTCAGGGGGATATCTTAAAAATGAAACAGAAGCAAAAAACGCCCTTTATGAGAAATACTCCCCTACCGTTTACTCAAAGTGTTTAATAGACAGCAGTACCATAGCGTCTGTCAGTAAGGCAGTAACCAGGACGTGCAGTAAAGGAAGTTGGTAACATGACTTTCTATGTTTATATACGTACATGAACATTAGTACACTTAAAATCAAATGCTTACTCTTCGGTGCATAATTGAACCCCCGCTTATTTATTTGGGAAAAGAATTCCCTCTCAACCCCAGCTTTTATTAGGACTACCCCCACAAAATGATTTTAGAGAGTCCATTATGCACAATGCAAGGGATACATTTGGTTTGACTTATTGTGTTTATAAACACAACTTGCTCTACCAAGTTTGATCATATCCGCTTATTTCAGTGTTGTTTTTTCACATTCTGTGTGACCAAAAGACTCTTCAGTTTGATTTTCCTTCGAAAACAAAATAAGAATCCTTGTTCCTGTCAATACTGTACGATTTTACTTCCCGTGTGCTGACCTCATGCTCACTACAAATCTCTTTCAAATGACTTCATTCTATTCAGATCCTACGGTGGTCATAGTTTCCACCCGGCTTATTTCACCCCAATCGCCCTGCCTATTAAATTGCGACAGATTTTCTATCGCTCTGCTTATTCCCACCCGACAATCAAGTACCTATGAGTGGATGTACGTATGTGCGTGCTGTAGATTTCTATGACGCAAAAATATTAGCTATAAATTAACTTACTTCTCACCATACATACATACATACATACATACATACATACATACCATTACGACCAAATCACGTTGAACACCCTGGTTCTCGTACGATCAGCGAAGTTGAGCAACGACAAGCCTTGACAGCACCTTGAAGGGGGTCTGTCTAGGATACCAAGAGCCGTAACTAGCTTTGGAGGTTCTCCTGCAGCCATGTTGATCACCAAACTAATTGGACTCTTCTTTCCCTTGGAATATTTCAACATGGCCGAAAGGGGGCTTGAGCACAATACTTCCTCGATACTAAGCGCTTGCGTATGGCAACTAAAAGCTGCTCGTACAAGAAATGAATGACAATGTTGGGAGTTTTGTTTAAAAAATTATAGGGATTTTATCCCATCGTTTCATCCATTTTCTGGACTTCTTAGTGGACAAATGAATATTGTCTTATATTTCTCATATTGTCGGATTTATCATTATCCCTACCAGTATTTATCCATACTTGCATACATATATTGTGCACCGACATTCCATCATTAGTGGCTGACATTGTGCCAAAGTTGGCTTAGTTCAACAAATATCTTCTCCAGTTAGCAGCCTGCCAGTATCAGGTACATCACTTAACCAGAATAAGGATGTAATGGAGAATGTGATAAACAAAGGGTTTTTTTTTATCAACAAAACCAAACAGTCACGCAAAGTCGTGCAAAACTTCGAAATCTGTCCTGCCCAGATATCCCTTTTTTCATCTCCCTCAGGTAAATATTCCTCCTAATCTCTCTCTTCCATCAACAATTAAGCAACAGAACAAATAGACAACAAAGAAAAGTGTCGCTATGGTAACCGCTAGGTAATGGCATAAATGATGAAACCGAGCCCTAACAGAGGCTTTTTTATGACTAGAGGTATGTTTTCTTACTATACTGACCAATGACATCGCAACAGTTACGAGAAATGAGGAGATTCTCGACCAATGGAGAATCTCTGGGACAAATAATGGAAATCCATAGCTCTGCACAGAATGGACATAATGGGAATCCATAGTTTCTGCTCATAATGGATATATTCTTACTATCATTAAACTCATTAGATCTCACTGTTTACATCAGAAAAGAATAATGTGATGATATATACATATATTAAATATTTCATATCGATATTCAACCTTTATGCACCAAGAAATATTATTCATGGTTATTTAATTCGTTCACTTTGCATTATATTTACATGATATCGTGACAGCAGCTTTTCATCTACGCTGATCAAAACGGTAAAACTTTGTCAAATCATTTTTGTCGATTTTTCTTGTTCACAAACATAATTGGATCGGCTCCACAGACGGAGCCTATATTTCATATTATCTTATCAATCATATAATCTTAGCGCAAAGTTAATAATAACTTCAACAAGTATATATAACTATCCTTTTGGCTCCTAAAATTAAGTTTACAGCTTGTTTCAATACTTGGAAGTATTTCTTTTTTGTTTTGATCTTCTGTATAAGGGGAAAAAGGATCGTTTGAATACTTCCCTGAAAAGTAATTCGTAATGCTAAAAGAAAGGGCTCCTATTAGTTCATTCACACCACTTGACATCCTAAAACTAAATGAAGAGAAGACGTAGCTAAACTAACCATGACACAGTGGATCGCCGAGAACAGGTCTTTCTGTGTCCAATGTTTCAAGACAGAAGAACCTATCTTCTTAGTTATCATTGATGCACCGAGGCACCACTACAAGTCCGATAAACACCTCGTTCAGGGCACATACGTTAAAAAACAAAAACCAGCCACATGATACATCTTATATTCTAATCTAGAATTTCAAAGTTTTTTCATCGGCA
>OY735232.1:13824292-14189292 GCA_963457665.1 Thysanoteuthis rhombus | reverse complement strand
GCTAGCAAATAAATGTTCATTTTATGGCTCAAGCCTGAGCACATTTTACACACTCTCTGAAATTCCTTCCTTCTCTCTCTCTCTCTCTCTCTCTCTCTCTCTCTCTCTCTCTCTCTCTCTGCTCATTCTGTTGAGTTCTTTCTCGGACATATACTCACCCCCAAGCTTTCTCATTCTCTCTTCAACTGTATACCCTGCCGTTTTCTTCATCCATCTCTGCGTATCTGTCATTTTTCTGTCAATGAAGTCATCGAGCTCTTTCCCTAACACTTGAAATCTCTTTCATCTCTCCTTGCTTTCCTTCTTTTCCTTTTAAACTCATTTTCTTGGTTGGTTTGAAGTTTTTCTTCTTCTTCTTCTTCTTCTTCTTCTTCTTCTTCTTCTTATTATTATTATTATTATTATTATTATTATTGAATTTTAGCGCCAATATTACCAGGTAGCTTTCACAAAAATCAATTGACATATGGTCTCCTTGCTACTCCAGAACTCTTCTCAATATTCTTTCTCTTTCAGTAATGCTATCGTCTACTCTAAATATTACCAAAACTTCCTCAGATTTCTAGTTTGTCAAATCTTTCTGCGAGGCTTTTCCATATCTTTTTCGTTCACCTTAAACTGAAAAACTAAACTGGTAAGCAAATTTGAACAAAAGAAACGTAAAGAGAAAAAATAGATATTTTAAATTTTCTCCAAGCGTGGCTCTGGTTGTTATGGCAACCAGACTTTACGCAAATGTTAGAAAGAAATTAGTCATGAAAAGCATAAAGTAGAAATAAGACGAGAAATTTTTCTTTTGAGAACTCGAAGGTGAGGTCTGAGTCAAAACGAGAACTAAAGTGCTAACAGCTGGTAAGTAAAAGAATAAAAACGATTCTGATGTCTTCAAGAGTTCTTTTTTGTTGCCTGCAACAGTTACGGTACCGATGATATGCAGTATGAAGGGTATTTGCAAGAAGTCGAAACTGTTGTGCTGTGAATGGTTTGCTCAAGGCGGGAATGACGCGAACGAGGTCTGTAAGCGACTAAGCAAGCAATGCTAATGGCACTTTAATATAAAGTTAACAAAAACCAGAAGGTGGCCATTTCAAAAAGCCTGCATGGGTTTTAAGTGGGCAGAAATCCTTTGAATGGTCATGTTTCTCTCTCGTACAATTCTTACTATATACACATGGCTTGTCATCAATGCTGCTGCTTTGAATTGTCAATGGAATCATGACACTGGAAATGGTAAAAGCAAAACTGAATGCAAATTGCGTTGACAAGGAACGAAGTGAGTGAAAGGAGGAGGAAGAATTAGGTGTATTATCATTATTTCTACTTGAATAGAGTGTATGACTCAAGTAATCACATTATTTTTTAGTTGTCTGCCTAAATATATTTTTTGCTCTCTCTCTCTCACATTCTCAGACCCTTTCATCTTCCTTTGTGATAACTTTCTATCCCCCTGTCTTCTCATATATATACGTAAGTGTACCCACATACGCACATTGCTATTTAGATAGATATTTCGAAACAAATTATCCATTTGCGACAAAAAAGCATTTTGGTGGCTGTAATTGTTATTCCTCTTTGTCTTTTCATATCATATAAATTTTCTCATTCTTTGTGTAAAATTGGGATAAATAAAATCGAAAAACTATGTAATATCTGCTTTATGCCAACAATGTGTCCTTTTCTCCAATTGGACAGTGAAATAGAATTCAAAATGAATTTATAGCGATGGTTCATTGGGACTTTTCACGAAAACAATATGGATCTAGAATCATATTTGTTGTAATTGTATCAAAATAATTCGTGATGAAAAGTATCTGATTGGAGTGAGTGAAAAAATGAACTAACTATAATGAATGAATAACAAGAGCCGACCGATCGACTGGAAAGCGTCCAATAGAGATTCATGGATCAGGGTTGCCAATTTAGGTGCTTTTTTTGTTTCGTTTTTAGGTGTTCTTTAATTTTATTGTCGTATTTTAAAGTCCAATATTCCCGATTGAGTTTTGTTTTTTTTTACTTTTCGAATTTGAGAGTGACTTCCAGAATTAAAAGTTGAAAAATCACATCTAAATTGGCAACTCTGGTATGGACACACCTGAAAATAAGCTGCACACCAACTGGAGCAGAGATGGAGGTTCGAGCTCTACCTTCAGAAGCTGAGAGACTCAAGAAGTGAAATATTTGACTGAAAGGGAGCAGTTGTATCAAGATATTCAAGAAATTGAAAAAAAAAGAGAGATCATCGCATCGACCCCGAAAGAAAATTTCTTCAGGGACACGGAACTTTTCCTGTGCGTCTTTACCTCTTTTCACCACCACCCCCTCAAACATTGCTTTATGGGGGGTCAGAAATGACTAATGGTGCGGAGATGTATGTTAAATAGTTCAAAGTATAGATATTAGATATCGCTTGCCTGGCCACGTAGTCATCCATGTAACAATTTTCTGCTTATATCTCTGCATCTATTTAGTCTATTGACGTGATGGCGTGTGTACATGTGTACTCCTGTGTACGTATGTGTATTCATCCGTATACAACACAAGTGTCGAGTTGCTTATTTTTCAAAAAAAAAACTGTATGTACGTACGTTCATATTATATTATGCATCCTCAATGTTTCCTTCACTATTTTGCCCCAAAATATTCCGTTGAATACACTCCCTTACTCTCCCCCAACTTTGCCTCGCCCACCTACTTCGAACTCCATCATGACATACTGTAAGTATAATTTGATCTTGTCTCCTATCATTGCATCTCCAATACCTGCTATAATCTAGTACGCAAATAAGACTCATTTCGGGTCGGGCTAAAATTATTTAAGGGCTCCAATCCTAATTCTTCGCGATTTCGTCTCAATAACCCGAAGCAAATAATGTGAATGATTATTGTAAGAAGAGAAAACTTTCAAAAATCCGAATTCTAAAATTGATTTGCCCCGTTTATTTCCATACATTGGAAGTCAACTGATCAAGCGTGAAAAGTCTTGCACTCACTTTGAGGCAACTGTTACCTTTCCCGTTTTAAAATGGCCGCCAGGTTAGGCTTAATGTTTTTAGGGCTGGTATTTTTAGGGCCATGGTTAGGGTTGATGAACTCTGTCGCCTGCTACTTTGATTTGAAATTTGTCAGCAGCTGGAACAGCGGCCATTTTAAAACAAGTAAGATAACTATTGCCTGCATAGTTATTTTCTTACGACGTTGTTCCGAAATTTAATCAGCGCTAGGAGAAAAAACTTGCTTCACGCGTTAATATAATTCCCTTTCAGCCCTAAGTTTGTTTATTTGTTTCGTTTTTTTTGTTTGTTTTTTTTACAGGTCTGTCGTTGCAATTAAAATGAATTGACACTTTTCATAGTAAGTCATAATGAGTTCAACCCATCCAGTTCCTGGTGTGGATGGAACAAGAGTCATCTTGGTTGTTAGCTTTTGATTGACTAGTTATGGATAAGTAAAATCTACAATAACCAAGTAAATTTATAATGAAATAAATATGGCAACTTGACTGTTCCCATTGAACTTTGGTTCCAGCCTTCAGAAAAGGTAAAGTCTAAAAGAGCTTCTGTTTATTCCCGCGGGTTCTTCGGCGTCTATTTTTACGGTTGGGATTCAACTGTGTTTTTGCCATCAGCCTTCTGTTAACCTGAGAAGGTCTACAGAGATACTTTGAAAATAACTCTAGATTTCTAGGTTCTCTAAATTAGAACGTACCTGTTTATTAAGGCACAATTCTTTCCACGTAGATAGATGTATATGTGGGTGGGTACAAGCGTATTTTCTTTCTTTTTTCTCTCTATCTTGTAGTTGCGTGTAGGTTCGGGCATTGCTTTGAGCAGCTAAATGTGAAAATTCTTGCATTCACAGCTAACCCTAATCCTACAGATACTAACCCTAACCCTACGAATACTAACCTTTACATTTAACGGTGGCTATTTCAATACGGGAAAAGCAACAATTGCCACAAAGTGAATGCAAGAATTTTAACGTTTAATCGCTTCTTTCCAAGGTTATGAAAATATACATGAATGAATTTCAAATTTTTGTTGATCTGGTTGAATGTATGTTTGTGAGAGCGTGTGTTCATTTATTTGTATGTATGTATATATGTATGTATGTATGTATGTATGTATGTATGTATCAAGACGTATATGCAAATATCTCAATCTGCAAACAGTTTCAAGATGGATATGAAATTACCGTAATAGATAGACATATAGATAAGACGTATATGATTTCCTTTACTGATAACTGAACTTCAAAAATGTCATCTTAACAAATAAAGAAGAGGTGTACTGTCACATTGTATGATATTTCTCTGTGTTTATAAATGAACATTTGCATTCAGTTGATTCAATGAGGATGTTTATAGATGGACACATGCATTCACTTGATATGATGAACATGTTTATAGATGAACATGTACATTCAGTTTACACAATGAACATTTTTGTGGATGAAGATGTATATTCAGTTAATGTAATGAACATGTTTATAGATGAACATTTGCATTCAATTAATGCAATGGGAAAGTTTATAAATGAACACGCCGATCTTTGAAATGTAAAAGAACATTTTTGGTAGAGAAAAGAAGGCGGGAATGAGGTATAATTATTAGTTAAACTTAGTCTGGGACAAGGCCATGGTGGTGGAGTACCCAACAAGAAGTAAACTTACTCCAGCTATAATGGTTTTGTAGAATGGTTCAATAACCATTAATTCATAGCAAAGCACCCAGGTAAGGGGGGTGTAGTAAGGCACCCAGGTGAGAGTGATATAGGCGGTAGTTCTGAAAATGATAGACGCAAACGTTGAAACAATTAAAGATGTGCGGAGGTTGGACGGCACAGACAGACATGAATGGGTTGCAGAAAAGAAGCGATTAAAATAGAAACTGAGATTGGTTGATACAAATAGATGATGAAGAGAGGAGAGAGATGGGGAGGGGGAAGAGAGGGACAAAAAGAGAGGGATGTAACTCGAAGAGGAAGAAGAGGCAGTTAATACGCATACACAACATCCCTAAGATATATATACACATGAGTACACACTCACAGACGTATTTCTCATTTCAATATACCAGTGTCCATATGAAAGAAATGAATTCTTATAGATGATTGACTCATTGATAGATGAAGAATGGAAAACATGTAATGTACGGTGCATGCAAAATCAGAACCGTGCATCCATGGAAAACAAATAATTTTGTATTCTTCTCCAAAGCGGATGCATTTTTGTTGAGTCTCCTTATTCAGGAAACTTGAAATATACACAAATTACACACGCCGAAAGCCCGTCAGAAAAAAACGATCTTAGGAAGGAGTGCCGATACTTGCATTCTCACACGCCCAAACTAATTCTTATGAGTAATTTTTACTTCAGGTCTATTATACAATGAGATTTTTTTTTATCATTTTACCATTTTCCGAAAGCATTATGTTTTCACAGAATATTTGATATTTTTCTGTATGAATGATAACCAGAGGGAATAGATAGCCTATATAACAGTCTTCTCCTCCATCATCTCTCATCATCCTTCTCTTTCTCTTTTTGTCTCCCTCTCCCTCTCTCTTTCTCTCTCTCTCTATCTTTTCTCCCTCTCTCTCTCTCAATATATGTGTGTGTGTGTGTGTGTGTGTGTGTGTGTGTGTGAGTAAAAACCAAAGTTTTAAAAGGATATGGATGCAATGATGCAAATCTCAGAATACCACCATGAGTGACATACCTAGATATAACACATAGAGGAAAATAGAAAGGAAGGAATAGGTTAATATAGATAGATAGATAGATAGATAGATAGATAGATAGATAGATAGATACGAAGGAAGAGGTTAAGATAGATAGATAGATAGATAGATAGATAGATAGATAGATAGATACGAAGGAAGAGGTTAAGATAGATAGATACGAAGGAAGAGGTTAAGATAAATAGATAGATAGATAGATAGATAGATAGATACGAAGGAAGAGGTTAATATAAATAGATAGATAGATAGATACGAAGGAATAGGTTAAGATAAATAGGAAGGGATAGGTTAAGATAGATAGATAGATACGAAGGAAGGAATAGGAAGGAATAGGTCGAGATTGATAGATAGGAATAAGATTAGATAGATAGATAGGAAGGAATAGATTAAGATAGATAGATTGGAATAGGATAAGCTAGATAGATAGACAATGTTTACTTTCATCTGTGTATCCTCTTGAAACATCATCAAAGGATAGGGTAGGGTGACTTGCTTGGGATTTGTTCTACTGAGTTGGTGTTCGCCTCTTCTCACTTACGTCATAACTGCTGGCTTGAAAGCCAGGTATAAGTTCTATCTACCTACATAGGTATTTAGTATTTTCTGCTGTAGTTTCACTGTGTGTTCTGTCTTTTTTGGTTCCGTCTATTTTCTCACAACTTTTCCACACTTCTAGACAAACACAAAACTATGGGCGAACGACTCTCTCTAAATGATGCAGCTATCCCTTTTGGAACTACCTTTGGTAAACAGAAGTAAGAGAAAACCCTCTTTTAATTCTTGCATGTCTCTACCTCATTCATACCCCCCGAAAAAATCAAAAAAAGATATCGCATATGTCCGAGATTTTCTTATAACCAAATAATCATTATACAACTGACGAACTCAATTTGAGTGTTTTCTTCCGAATAATCCGTCTACTTTCGATTTCTGCACTTCGACATGTTATGTAAAATATATGTATATGTATGTATGTATGTATGTATGTATGTATGTATGTATGCACGTGTGTCCATGTGTGTGTGTGTGTGTGTGTTTCGATCTTCAGCTGATTGTATTCCATTGGATCTTATTTTTGCAGAATTTTTTTTTAGGTGGACAAATCTGATCATTCATTTATTTACTGTATTTTTCTTTTATTATTACTACAATAGTATTATTATTAAATGCCATATAAAAGCTGCTAACGCTACTATTTAAGCAGTCGTTATTATTTCCTGTATTGTGTGAATATACTAGTTGTCATTTTCGTCGCTATGAAGTACGAAAATCTCATTATATTTGTTCTTCGACTATTTCTATGAGTTATTTTAATGAGGATGATTATCATTATCATTATTGCCGTCTTTTTTGCTAAAATTGTTCCTATTTTATGGTTTTCTTTTTGTTAATTTCTGATTTTTTCCATTGTTTACTATATTCCTGTTTCCGTCATTTGGTTCACTTTTGTGTGACGTCGATAGAAACGTTCTCTGAAAAACCTTTCAATTGTTTTACTCATCCTAAAAGCATTATTTCTATCACATTTGGTCGTTCATATTTTAATGAGATACCTTACTATACCGTGATAATTATTAAATTTGTCTTTCGAATCAATTCATTTGTTTAGGGAGTTCGACCCTCACTTGATTCCCCACAACTGTTGCTTTGTACTTAAACTTGACTAAGCTTAGTAGATAACAGTATAACTAGTGGGATTCTGTGCGATGGTCAATATTATCAGGTTATTTCTACCGAGTTTCTGTCTTTCTTTCGTTTCGTTTCGTTACATTTTAGTACTTCACGTTTCCTTGTGTTAATTTAGATGAATAAGTATTGAAGGATTAATTAATGTTCAAATATTGATTTTTGAATAGAGAGATGTTATATTCGGGATACTTTTAGTGGGAAAGTCTGCACAATTTAATGTGTTTGGTTCTGTGAATGAACATTCATCCATTCATTGACTGCATCTCCGACAGGAATGATGCCGTGAAAATGTTCATCAGAGAACAATGCGAAGAAGGAAAAAGACTTTGAAAATAGTAAAAGGATCTTGATGAATAGCCTGTTTCCTTTCGCTCGGACCTGTAAAATATAATCACAGAAATGCAGTGAGATTTACATGAATGCATTTTACAGCGATTTGACACAATAAAGGTTAGTCTGTTGAGAGTTGGTGATCTGTACTGTGGATTTATTCTGAGTGATAGCTCGGGTTTACGGTCGAGTTTGCGAAAAAATATCCCGACTTCGACTGAAAACTATACACAATTTTTTTATGACTTCACAAAAATGCTCATTAAAGACCAATGCGTAAAACGAAAAAAGACTTGAAAAACTAAACATGAATCTCCATAAATAGCCAATTTCGTTTCGCTCGGACCAGACAGTTAAAATAATTTGACGTTGAAGATGTTTGACCGGAAGAACGCACTACTCCATAATTTCATTGGTGCTTCAAGACAGGAAGAGCGACGAGAATGTTTATTTCACTTGTGTCAAACAAAAAATGAGTAAATCTGAATTCATAATCAACCTAACTTACACATACGTATAGGTCGATTCTTGATTTTTGGTGAAACATTATTGATTCACAGAGATGACGTTACACAAGTCGTAAAATAGTTGTTGATAGATAGACAGTGAGTGTGAGATACATAAAACAATGGCTGAAACAGTAAAAGAAAAACAAATAACAGGTATCCGTCAATTTATGTCCTTATAGATAATCCGAACATTCATAAAAATCATTTTCCCTCCCAACCACAACTGCCATCTTGAATTTCATTTTCTCATAACCTAAACCAAAATATATCGTATATCTTGTCGAGTTACAAATCCATAGTTTGATGCACGTGATTAAGCAAATGCATTGTCTGATATAAGCATGTATAATTGATTACATTTAGATATACATATCTTCTGTCTTCAAATACCGATATGCAGTCATAAGCTGTGTTTGAGAAAGAAATGAAGAAACTAAATATCAATTTGATCACATAATGTTGCTGGTATCTAGTGATTAAACCGGATCATGTTGTATTCTTTACTCTCATAATGACTATCATATGAATATATCTCTTACTAAATAAATACGGCTTTTGTTTAATGAGAGCCTATGTGAGGATTGTGAAGAGCTAATAAGTATATACGTATATCTTATTAATAAATCCTTATTTATCTTGGATACAAGCCATTTTTTTGATGAGCAGCAACAAGGAGTGGTGTCCCTTGGGTAGAACATCCAAGCAAAATCTCGCGTCCCACAGAAACCGGATGGATCAGGTTTTATCATCAACACAACTTATATATGCGTATATAGGTCGACCTTTGATTTTCAGACAAAAACTATTGATCTATTATGCGCTTTTAGTATGGGTCGACTCCAACGGTAATCGAACAACAAATTACGTTATTGAAGCATCATGTTCTATTGTATCTAATGATCGCTGCCACTCAATACGTATGGCGACCCTTAGGAGAACACACTCATGTGTGCCCTGCATGAAGTAGCGTGAGCGTGAGAAAGGACCGGGTGCTCGGTCCGGTACCAACTTAGCAAGAGGATCTGTTGATCGGTGGCCGAGCATAGGCTGAAACGGTCGCAGAACAATCTTGTTGCTGTATACGGCACCTGGTCTTCCAAGACGATCCCCCATCCGGATAATGAACAGGCTCAACTTTGCTCAACTTTGATCGTACGAGAACCGATGTATCCAACGCGATTAGGCCGTGATGCATTTAAAAAAAGGTCTCTAAAATCTCCCTTGTCCAATGAGCTGACGATTGGTGAGCCTGAAGCATCGAGAATCAAAGGCAAAATTCCAATCAACAGTGATTAACAAAGTTATTCATGCAAGATTTCCTAGTTCCTCATCTGAGTTTATGTTCGTAGGTACATGTGTAGCACATGTGTGCAGTGGCTGGCACAGCTAAAAAAACAAACGCTAAACTGATAAACCGCTAAAAATTTAGCGGTGGCAAAGATGACCACTAAATTTCATTATATCATTTTATTATATTATATTTTATTATGAATTTATCCTCGGATCGTTTCTTTCTCTAAAACTTTTGACGGATCTGGAGAGCTGAAATATCAATACGTTGTAGCTTAGACGTAGAGCTTTCCAAAAAGGTACAGCATGCCAATATCAGATGATGGTCCAGATATACATAAATAATTGAATGAACTAATGAAATCAAATATTAGTTTACATTCAACGTACGGTTTATTTAAAGCTCTATGTCTGATTAGATTTCAGCTACCTGGGTCTATTTTTAAAGGGTTTCGAGCTGAAAAAACGAATCGGAGCTCAATTCATATCATGGAAGTTATCCTTGCATCTACGAATTTTTTAGCGGTTTATCAGTTGGGCGTTTCCTTTAACTCTGCCCACCCAGCATGCCTGGTAGGGGAATATATGCAAGTGTGTCTCTAGTGCCTGTCTATACCACCTCAATGTGGACAGTTGTTGCAATGCTTGCTAGGGGGAATGATCATAAGCACCCTTTTGAAAGGAGAAAAAACATGTTCAGATGTCAAACGAGTCGGTAATAATAAGCTCCACCTGACCTAAATCTCTAGAGCAATAGTATGCTGGGCACTATTGTGTGTCACATCATTTCCACAAGTGTGTCGTGTAAATTTTCGCTAATACACAAACATGTGCGTTTCCAGTACGGACATGTCAACTACGCTTCTGCTACAGAGTTGCCAATCTAGTGATTTTATCTGTTTATTTTTGTGAGATTTCAACCTTCTTAGCGATAGATGATCGGAAAAGCGGTGATGAGTACGTATACCTGTCTGCTGACAAAGTTTCGTTCGTTGTCAACTACTTCTTTTCATTTTTACTGTGCATTGACTTACAGTACACACCTTGATTTATACTTCAAAGTTCAACTTATGAACCAATATGGATCCCCAGAGATCACATGCACAACCGAGACCGGCAGAATATTAGACGGAGAGACGAACTAGACAAATTCAGAGTATTGGCTCCGTGGTGCCCACGACAGAGAAGTCTTGTGAATCCTGGGGAAGGTGTATATCAAACGACGGACGTTAAAACATCATGATCATGATCATGATGATATTTTAATATTGTACAGAGTTGGTCAAATATATTTTTTAGTGTTCAGTTACACAATTAAGTCTGAGAATCACTGCTCACGAGAAAATTGACTAACCCCACGTCTTTAAATTTATTTTTGGCATATGTGCAAGTATTAATCTTCAATTATGTCGAATAGTCACAATAACGAAATATTTTTGAAATTCTGAAATCACAAATGCAATAAAATGATGACTCCATTCCTACGAACAAATGAGTTTTGACGTTTTGATAATGGCTGATCTTTGCATTGCACAGCGGTCATAGCAACGTGAAAAATTGTTGATAGATAGATATTAGAGGTAGAACAATGGCTGATGAGTGGAACCAATGACAGCTATCTGTCAATCTATATGCTTATAGATAATCCAAAACTTAATGAAATGATTTTCTCTCCTAGAAACAAACGCTATCTCTGATTTTATTTCTGCTGTACGCCTCCATTTTGCCCAACAACTCATACCTTGTCAACGCACTCCCCAGAAAAGTAACCCACTTCATTTAATTTTTACTGAAGATACGACCAGCTGATTAATTTCTATCAAATGTTTACCTCCTTGGAAGTACGCTTAACGACGCGATGCGAACGAGCGTTTCGCGCATGCGCACATACATCGATTCTACTTCTACCTTCAATCTATTTTCTGCGTCCCTTCAGCACAACGCAGCTAGAACCACTTTTTTTTACAGCGGTACTGATCTCTATTTTTACCTGGCCGCCCCCTTTACAGCAACGGATCCCAAATCTCAATTTATTTATTCTCTTTCCCTTTTTTTTTTTTACTATTTTTATGTTCTCAAGTCGTTAACAACATGTCTATGATAGACATGATAGCTTGTGACTGCAATAGACAACGAGCGATGAACACGGTATAAACGTGTTTGAAGGAAGGCAATAAAAGAGATCTTGAAAATGAGTTGTCCCAACTGCTAACAAGATGAGATGCGCTTTTATGATGGGTCCCGGGTCTTTATTGTTCGTTTGTTGAAAAAGTCTGGCATCATGTGAGCCTCATGCTCCCCAAATCTCACAAACTATGGAAAATGGCAGAAATCGGACTCATTGTAATCTGAAGAATACTCTATGTTCGCATCGTAACCCACTCCATTGAGTGGTAATACATTCCGAGTTTGTTTTAACCTTCTCTGAATGATTTTCAGACTATTCATCTCACTTATAATTCCCCGTCCCAATATCCCTGGAACCCTTACGAGTCTTGTCAACGGAGGGGCAGACTGAGTGGTCAGGCTATCGCAGATCCAAAGCACGAAGAGACCCAAGTAGCAAGGATCAAGGGAGCCCATGACCCTTTTTGCCTATGTGCCCAGATCACTGTCAGTCGGCCCCTGGGTCAAAGCTTATGTTCCTTATTCCACCGTCATTTCAGAGCATGATTGGCGATTAACCCATTTCATTTTTATTTCATTCTGTTGTTGTACAGTCACATTTGACCGTTATGATTGTTCCTACTCTTGTTATCTGTATATTCTACTCCATACCAATTCAATCCGTTGCTCACTGGGTCTAGTCATGACATCTTATGACTTGAGTAAAGAATATTTTACAAGTCCAAGATTGAAAAGTTGAATGTCGTTGCTAGTTCCCAAGTCGTGAAATCCTCAGATGAAGCCTTCGCTGGATGTGAATCCAACGCATCCGACATAAAAGAACGTCTTCAAGTGTGCAAACAAACTGATGAAACTCCTGTTATTTACAGGTTTCCTCTTTCCGAGAAGTTCAATAAGATACCCAAATACCAAAAAAAGAATTCATAAAACTTTGATAAATTCAGAATTTCAACCTAGTTAGCCTTTTTAGTATGAAACCGGCAAACAACTTGCGCAGTTATAACGTCGCTGTAGTAACTGCCTTTACATTGTATTTTAGTCCACCATTTTTTGTTTCTATATCAAAACAGTACGAAGCCAGAAGATCTGTTTGTCTTTAGTTGATTATAAAATGAGTAATTGTTTGGAATAGGTAAGATTGAACGTTAAGCTGATTTATCAGGTAAAGCCATTTTGAATTTACCCATTTTTTAATGGCTAAAAGTGGCTAGAAATTTTACGGAGAAAATTGAAGCTCATGCTGAACGTATTTTATTAGATTTAACAAGAAAGGATATAATTTAGAGTTTGTGTTGAGGGTTTCTGCTACAGATGCAGTTGACTACATAAGATTGATTCTTAAACCTACCAACTATTTTTGATATTGTCACTGTTTAAACATTGAGATCTGTAAGTGTTGGAGTGTCTACTATATGAGATTTTTCGCAGGGATATTTTTCATTTTGTACCAACAGCAAAACCACATTTCCTTGGATCTGCTCTTACATCATTGAAGCTCTTCAACTGGAATTTTACTTCCTCTGAGAAAAAAAAAATATTTTGAACATCTGTTTCGTATATGGTAACTAATATGACGTGGACGGGTAGATTTTAAGGGTAGTTCCCAAACACCCATAGACATACATCATTGACACAATCAATAGTATCTTTGATTCGGGCGAACACGGACACCGTAACGAGAGAACAGAGTCGATGAATGAAATGTCTGCCCAATTGCACTTTTTTTAAGAATATAAGGATATCATAAGTAGTTCTACATATCCTACGGGCGTGGATAAGACCTATCGGCTCGGGACATCTATTACGACAAATTACAGCATCAATAGCCTCAACGACCTCTAGACACACATGCATATATATATATATATATATATATATATATATATATATATATATATATATATATATGTATATATATATATATATATATATATATATATATATATATATACATATATATATATACATATATATATATATATATATATACATATATACATATATATACATATATTTATATATATACATATATATATATATACATATATATATATATACATATATATATATACATATATATATATATATACATATATATACATATATATATATATACATATATATATATATGTATATATATATATATATATATATACACACACACACATATATATATATATATATATATATATATGTATTACGTTTCTTTTAGCATCTGTTAGTGATAATATATGTGTCTACATGATCATCTTCGCACGTGTTTGGATTTGTGCGCAATATATCGTGCGATACTGTAAAACTGGAACATCTGGCACTTTTGAAACTCACAGTAATACACACACACACACATATATACACACACACACATATATATACACACACACACACACACACACACATATATATATATATATCTGTAAAAGTGCTTTGATTTATAGATGTATGATAATATATATGCATATATTTATAATGATTTTTATTCGTAAATTGTGAAAGTATTGTTTGCTTTGCTTTGAAAACCAGCATTCGAAGCCATGTTTGCATTTACGTCTAATGATACACTTGTAAAAAGTGTATGTAAAAGAAAAGCTATGGGTATGTATACATGTACATTCTTGAATTTCTCATGTTGAATCAATTTGAACACTCTACTCTTGCTGTCTTACATAAAGAACTCCCATATTCCAGTCGCCATTGACTTCACCGGCGTTTCGTACGGACACCATTATCAAAAGGAAGCAACATTTTAATATAAAAAATGTATTTCGAATCACACCTTGTACTGATTTGAGCAAAATTCACGAGAATATGTAAATGGAATCCAAGGAAAAAACAATCACTGTGTCGATTCTGTTGTTTTGGTTGAAGGCTATTGGTTTATCTCTTCCAGATGTTGACGGAAATAAGATGGACGGTTTGAATGTGAGTCTATAAAATAAACATCAAGAACATGTCATAAAGAACTTCGTTCGGATATCCGCTGGGTGGTGGTTTTGCTTTATAAAGCAAGTAACCGAAAAGGTTTTAGCCTTTCAGGATACAAACTTACTTAAACAGTTGGTATATTGATTAGTTTGATCATAGAGTAGGTGAGAAAGCATTTGAAGGTAAAAAAAATACTTTGAGTTTGATCCTAGACAACGTCATCGGATCAGTCGAATAATGGGATTACAAAAGTGGGTTTCTCCCATCTGAAGATCTGTGGGTGGGTTTCAAAACAAAGTTCTTTTCAAATATATAATGTCTGATAATCCGTCCTTGTTATTAATCTAAAGTCTAACGACATAATGTCTCCCCATTCAAGTTCAGTCGCAGAAAATTTACAATTAGCGTCCGCTGTTCATTGAGCAACTTGAAGTCCATAGTGTAATCCTGGCATCACTTGTATCACGTAAAGAATCATAAAAGGTGTTTCAAACAGTATACAATCAGAAATTGTACCCTTTGCCTAAAATGGTTCATCCATTCACTTACTAAGGAAATCTTGGATATAAATAACTAGAAATAACCTGCTGGCTAGCTAGTTGAGTAAATGATGTTTCCACTATTTGGGGCACATTGAATTCATTGAATTACAGGCGTGGTCAAGCTCAAGTGGGGGGAATCAAAAAGAAAGTTTGAAAGCTGATCATAACCTGCCGGCTGCCTCGAGCGCGTCTGTTTGTCGACGTTCACAGATCCACAAAAATAGGTTCGCCTGAAAGATTATGTTTCACTGAGATAAAAGTAATCACAAAACGGCCATGAAAAGTGATATTAGAAACTGTTTGTGGTTGTCGTGAAAATAAATGGAGAAAAGAAGCAAAATCACTTCGGAAGATTTTTTCTCGATTACCATGGCAACCTACAGGGATGAGGATTTGGGCAGATCACGTGACCAAAATGGAAAAAAACAAGCAGAATTTTTTTTTTCACGGTGTCAACCCGATTAATAACCTTTGTGATGGCAAGTTGACACTAGTTATTTGCATAATACCTACATCTGTACTCATCAATGTCTAAATGCAATGTCATATTTAAATATGTGAATATGATTGCATGCATAAACACACTGACCCAATTTTATGCCGGTCTGATTTCTGCCTATTTACAACAACGTTAGATTGAAATTTCCAATTTTTACTCTTTATTGGTGTTACAGGTGGTATTTGATTAATTAACTTCTTATTTCATTTAGTTCATTTTATATATTGAAATAAAAAATTGATACTATATATATTAGTTTAAACTTGTATATAACAATCTTAAACAGTGGATTTAGTTTGCGCCTGTTTAGTTTTTGCCGTATCTTCTTGGAATACATCTCTGAATAGTCAGGGGCAATAGTCTGGTCCTAACTGCACTTGTTGAGTTTACTATTATGTTACTATCATTGTACTAACAAGAGACAATTATTAGTTTACTTTGAAAATCAAGCGTGAATTGATGTTAGTGTAGTGCAATAACTATAGGGTATTTGTCTATTACATACACATACAAGCGTAAAAGACGGAAGATAAAGAAACACTAATTTCTCTCTTCGCCTCCAAATATTTGATCCTAAGCTGCAAAAATAAAATAAAATAGATATCTGTCAGGATCAGCGTTATTTTTTAGATCCATTTTTCTTAGCGCTGTCTCTCTGAATCGCTGGCAATCAGCCCAATAACCTTAATAAATATACCACTTTTTGTTGTTGACGACGTGGGGTGAACGGCATCGGATCTGGCCCGCTGAGTCTTCTTTTAATGGCGGACAGCCTCCGATAAAATATTTGTTTCATTGTATATTTTAGTGAGATGTTCCTTTTCTTCTAATCTTTTCCTGAGGTTGTTAGCCTTTTCACCATTTAATACTCCGCCGTTTCTCTCATTTTCTCTTTCATTCCATACACCTTCATACATCTCTATTTTATTTCTGAACTATCTTCTTCGTTGTTGTTTTTCTTTCTTTCTCTCTCTCTCTCTCTCTCTCTCTCTCTCTCTCTCTCTCTCTCTCTCTCTCTCTCTCTCTCTCTGTTTAATCACTGTTGCTGGGTTTAGATTAGTCATGTGTTCTGACATTTACATCTATCTATCAGTCTATCTTTTTAGCAGAAACTTGAAATTTTGCACATACTCCCTTCTAATTAAGATGGAAAATTTTTATTTCAATTCTCTTCCAAAACAGGTTATCAGTGGGGGTTCAATATGCAATGTAAGTTCTTGCTACATTCGTCATTAGTTTGTGTCCGTTTGTTTTGTTTTTTGAAAAATCAGACTACTTACAGTGATCGCAGCCCACCAAAAAGAGAGTGAAGTAACTTATCCATTGATCACCCCTCTCACCAACTTTTTATTTGATTACCAAAAAAAAACAGCATATATAGTTGGCGGTGATTCACAATTTCCCTAGGAATGTTAGTTAGCTCCTATTTACACTCTTCCCTTTGTTTATTGCTTATTTGACAATTCTGTCTCTATTTCTCTCTCTCCCACTCTCTCTCTCTCTCCTCCACCCTGTAAGCCTTTCTTTTCTTCTTTTTCACACTCTTCATTCCATTATCTTTATTGTTCTTCCCACGCCATATTTTCCCCACTCCCATGTATTCTCTCTCACTCTCGCTTTATCTAAATTACAACACCCTCATTTTTCAGTTCAATTCTAGAATCGTCTGTTGTTCTCACTTTCATTCTTTTGCTTAGTTTCTTCTTCTTCTTTGTTTCATTCTCATTTCCACCCCTGTTTTACTCTTTATTTACCAAAGTTGGGCATATTTACATTTTATCCGAAACAAATGAGTAAGAAATTAAAAATGCCTACCACGATTAGCAAAAACTGCAGTCAGTTCGAGCTAGCATTATTTCTTTTTACAGGATGAAGTGTTTTGGTCATTGGATGTAGTCAGTTTGGACTAAATATCTCGTCCTTTTTGTGTTTGTCTTTTTTTCTTCTTCTTTTTTTTAACGAAGTCTCGGTCCTGTACCTTGCGGCTATTCTCGTGAGTCTGTTGTGTTCTCGATAACATTCCAGAACAAAACCGACACTCGATGAAGGCTGGAGGGTACATGACTGAAAAGTTGTGGAAAAAAAACAAGAGAGACGAGAGAATTAGTCGGAACCAACCTCACGAAATGATTAAATGATTTCCTTAATCATCAAAATGTTCACTGGTGAAGCTTTGAGCTATCCTGTGTACAAGGACTGTTTGAGAGATAATGATACTTTAGTAATAGTTTACTGCATTAACTGTGGTTGCACTAGAGAAAAGCATGAAAACATGAACCATAAGTTCAATGATGCGTCCACTAATCTTACGTCCGTATAAGAGATTTCAGATTTCAAAGGGATTGTAGTTGTGACAGGAGGAGTGAGAAGAGGGGGGTAGCAGGGATGGGGTCACCTGAAAATCTGGCTATTAAAAACAGTTACTAAGTTCACATGAAAGTAATAATTGGTTCTGGAGTCTTCATGTATGATTATTTTTATTAAATAATTAGCTTAACATGTTTAATTATTAAATTAGCATTTCTGTAAAAAAAAAAAAAAAAAAAAAACAAGAAGCACTCGATACGTCATTTATTTATCCGAATAGATCTAATGACGCCACGTCCCTTCATGACATCACACCTCTTATGACATGTTAGCAGCTGATTAAAAAAAAACACACAATCCCCTCCTTAATCTTTGTATTGTTTCACGTAACCGACTGATCGACCTAAAAAGTCTTATAAGGATGTGTGGGCACATCTGAAAACCACACCAAATTGCATGTTTGGAAGAAGTAAAAAGTGAAGACTTTGTAGCTTTCAGAAAATCAGAGATAAGATGAGTATGAATTTTTATTCTTTGAGTTTGAAAAGGAATTTAGACAAGAACGTGCTGAGTCCAAAAGGAATATCAAGATCAATTTTCTGTATGAGTAAATGTTCTTACTTTTCTTTATTCGGAGCGTTAGGAGTGTCTCAGGACGATTTGTTGGATACGTCGGAATCTCCAAAGCCTTCTAGACTCTCTATTCATTTAATCTCTCAAAAGAAACAGTCATGACCGTTGAAGTTGTACAACAGGCAACGTTTCCATTTATATATCTTTCCAAGAGAGTGTGGGTTCTTCTTTTAGGTATGTATAGTTTTCAGCTATGAATAAAAGGAAGTTTCAGAATAAATCCTATTGCTTTATGTCATCTATGAAAAATTAATCATTGTGCATGTATCTGTCACATACATGCACACGCGCATGTGCACACACGCACACACATATACATGGTGGGTGCATCATTTCATTCAGATAGCCTTAGGAAACGCATGAACTCAGATTTCATTTCAATTGGAAAAATGGTTATTAACATACATTTATAAATGTATGGTCATGTATAGTTGTAAGTGTAGCACCTCGTCATGATTCTTTACAAATGTATAATACACACTCATACACAAACACAAGCACCCACACATATATGTGTGTGTGTGTGTATTGAAAAATGGATGTATATGATCCGACTGAATAATTAGAAAATTGGTTCGAAATGATCTCCCGTCGTCATATATATATATATACATATATATATATGTGTGTGTGTGTGTGTGTGTGTGTGTGTGTGTGTGTGTGTGTGTGTGTGTGTGTCCATTTCTCAATACATGTTGAAAAGAAATGAATAGATGAGAATGAACGAGATGAGAATTTCGAGTGAAAACAGTAATTTGGGCTTTTGCATTGATGGCAACTGTTAGGCTCAATGCTAAGAGCAACGGTACGTTGAAGCAGATAGTCTTTCGGTTGCAGGTTCGATTCCTGCAGCAGCCCTATTTTCTTCGATTGTTTATTCTATTCATGTTGTCTAGTTCGAGTGATACTCTGACTGTACCAACAGGAGATCATTTCAAATACGACGCAATTTTCAATCATTCTTTCGGATCATATAGATCCACTCTCGATATATATATATATATATATATATATATATATATATATATATATATATATATATATATATATATATATATATATATAAAGAGAGAGAGAGAGAGCATCTACCATAGCTTAGAGATGTGTGTACGCATATATATGTATATATAAACACGTGTATGTGTGTTTGTGTGACATTGACAAACACTTGGAAACTCTTTTTGATCCAAAGGAACAATTTGATGCATTTGGCGCCGTTGCCAACGATAATCGGGAATGAAAACACTAAATACAAACGTGAAATGTTCAGAAACACAGAGAGCCACTTTCATGTTATTTATGTTCTTTGTAAATCGTTATGGTGTCCTGTGGTGACAGTTTTGTTGTGCGTACTGGATGCCATGGATGGCCGAGTTATTTAGTGCATCTACAGAAGGCAGTCGAAAAAGGAAGGACCCTTCAGGCTGCAATAATTTATGTATCATTATATAGCAACTGATTTAAAACTTGGAAGACGTCATATACACACCTTCGTTTCAAGAAAGGAAAGGCTGAAATTTATCGGTTAAATGTATCCAGCTTTCTATCTGCCTTCAATTGCAATTCTACATCTAAGGAATTTACGTATAGGATGAGGAATAAATGTACTGAGACACGGACAAGAGTGAAATCATTAATTTATCAAATTTTGATGTCCATTCAGATTTTCTGACATTTGGTCCTATCTGAAGTAATATTACAATGGATTGTCGGCTGGTCAGTGAAAGACGAGGTGCAGGGGTCATCTTGAAGAATCTTTTCTTTATTGTTCTTTTTTTTTGTTTATTTGTTTGTTTGTTTGTTTTTTTTTGGGGGGGGGGTACAAATTCATATTGGACTGTTCGTATTGCAGTCTTCAGACCGTACTTGAATGCTTACCTTTTCATAGATGGCAACCCCAAACATTTATATTGCTCAATTATATATAGGCATACAAACACATACACGTGTATGCACATACTCGAGGTTTTGCAGTATTGCAAAGATATTTACTCAGATATTACCGAAATGAAATTCTGATTTAATCCTGCCGTATTCATTTGGAAGATTTTTTCATATTCTGTTTTGCAACTACAAATACCAAACAATTTGTCGGTAATTACAAATTACCCGGGTAACTTTTTAAGAGGCGTCTTTGCCTTTCTATCAGACGCTCTGTCCGTTCACCGGCAGGTCTGTTCCCATCTTGTTACTCAGCTGTTTTGGGTCATATTTACTTGAAACTTGGTAGAAAGATGTCCAATGATAAGATGCTTATTATCTTGAAAAATCTTCCCCTCAGGGTCACGTTGAAACTTGATAGAAAAGTGTTCATTGAAATGATGCTTCAGAATTAGAAAAAAAATCTACCATTCAGAATCACGCGATCTGACAACAATGGCGTTTAAACTATATCTTAAAAATCGAATTTCTCTGCTGTTTTAACTTGATAGGAAGGTATTCCTTGATGAGATGTTTCTTCCCTGAAATTATCTTTCACTGGGAACCACGTGATCTGGCAACAACGACGTTTGAACTTTACATTAGACGCTTCATTAAACTCTCAGTTTTTGTTATTCTTTTGACAACTGATATGATGTGGAAACAAATGGTGCATACCATCCGTTTCTCCGGTGGGAGACCCGATTTTTCGAGACACGAACACCATTTTTAGGAGGTGCCCAACTGCACGAAGAATGGACACGGCAATTTGAAGTTTGAATTCTGGCTAGGACAATTCGTGTTCACTGACCACTAAATGTCTCTGGGAGAGGTATGATTCCACCCCCTTCCCAACTATGGGTGAGGTTGTGTAGGGTGAGATTAGTGATGACAGCTCTGATGCTTATCACCACTAATTCACGTATTGCAAATGGTCCAAGTAAGTAGCAATGGAGTCCAAGCTGGAATCAACTGACGCCATTGCCAACGTGAGGGCACTTACTAACTTTGCATCATTTTGAATATGTTCTTCTTGGAGAGTTCCATCTGAGGCATTTGTTTTGGTTTTGTTTTTTGTTTTTTGCAAGATTGTTATTCTCTTTCTTTCTCTCTCTCTCTCTCTCTCTCTCTCTCTCTCTCTCTTTCTCTCTATCTATCTACATATATATATATGTGTGTGTGTGTGTGTGTGTGTGTGTTCTTGCATGGGGGATGTATTATTTGGCCCAAACAACGGGAATAAGATAAACAATTGAAGAAAATGGGGCTGCTGCTGGAATCAAACTTGTGACCGATTAGGCAGCCGCTTCAACATAGCGTTGCATTTACCATTGAGCTGAACAGCCGCTAGTAATGCAAAGTCTCAAATAACTCCAAATTCTCAGTATTGCTTATTCACCGTCTATATTTCCTCTATTTGTTCATTTAAACGTGACAGTTATGTTACTTATATATATATATGTATATTCTACAAAGCTTTACAGCTTTAAACACTAAACATTGAAAAAAACTTTTTATGCTATTTTAGTCATTTATTTCCCAGTATATGTCCATTTATGTATCTCTGTTTTAGAATACTTTCTTATTACTGCACAACGTGTAAAATTTCTCTTTTTGAGATCATTGGTTATTTGCCATGTAAAAACAAAACATTTATTCAGCATGGCATCGCAGCAATATTGATAAAACACCTCCTCCCTTCCAGCTATGATTTCAATGTATAGCTTATGTCATACACGCAGTTTTTTTTTATTTTTTCATTTTCTTTGAGTTTTTTTTCCTGGGTTCTCCTTTAAAGCAAATGTTGTCCTCCAACATTTTTACGCAAAAAGGGGTAAATTATACAAGAAGGGGCAAATGTTCATTTGTTAATTTGCTTGTCTTTGTGATTCGTATCTTCATCTTTTCAAAACGAGGCTAGTCGTGTCATGGCCAGCAGATCTGGATAAACGTTGGTTTTCTTTCTTTTTCCTTTTTTTATTTGGATATTTTTTTATCACCAGAATATTTTATTATTCAAACGCCCAGCGAGAGTCCATTCCATAAACTGCAGGCAGTTTTTAGATTTCATGCTAAATTAAATTTAGGAAGCTATTGGAGCATAAACGTCTGTGGGAAAATTTAACTCCTAATCTTATGACTCTGTGATATATATATATATATATATATATATATATATATATATATATATATATATATATATATATATATATATATATATATATACATATATATATTTATATTTATAAGAAAATGGATTTACATTTTTTTCTTTTTTCAGCTATATGATATATTTTATCAAGCACCATTCTTTTTAACTGCGACGTTAGTCGACATTTCTATGAACGAGAAAAATTAATGTCAAGACCAGATTTGTATAGATTAACGGTGTTTGTGAGGAATTGAATGATCTGAGGGGAGAGGGGTTGAAAATAGATACGCAGTGTTCGTAACAAAGAGAGAAAGCTGTTAATCTCTCAATATGAAGAAAGAAAGTGTTGGTAAAGATAGGACACGACTTAAAAGGAGGGCGAAGAATGAAGAATATTTTTTCTCTCATACGTCACACTACGTCATACTATTCCTTCTTTCAAATCAGTTCTTGAGATTGGGAAAATACAAAGAACAGGAAAGAAAGAAAAATAGGAAGCAGATTTTACGGTGTCATCATTTCATATACATATTTATAACTTTTTTATTTTACCACAAATTATGCTGCACTTGGGGCGATATCTATCAGGGTTTTTTTTTAGAAATGATTATTTAATTCAACGAGGATTAATTTGGAAATTTAAATGGAAAGAAGCGGTTTTATCATTGAAACAAATGTTGACAAATGCAGTCGAAAATTGTATTTACATAGTCGCAGTTTCTGAACACCATCTATTCTTTTCCTTCATTTCCTCTTACTAAGTGAAAGGTTTTTTGTTTTTTGTTTTTTCTTGTAATGAAATTTAAGAATTATGAGACAATACTATTCTGTTGGACAAAATGTTTGTTACGTTAATTCAGTAAAAATTTAAAAAAAACATCTTCATTCCTCACCTTGAACAAAATATGTACCGTTTTGTTCAACTAACTTCGGAAATCTCTCAGGCAAATTCATGATTCCACCTTTCCAGGACTTGAAATCTTTCTCAGCAAAGAACTGTTGAAAACACCATTTGCATTTTTTCAGGGATCTAATTTTTCTATTAAATCTGTTAAGACGGTGGTAAGTGGTTTCCCGAAGATTGTCTCCAGAATCTAGATATTTCTAGGTATTTTCCCAGTGCATGTATGTTGTCTTCCAGTGGAAAACGTCAGTGTTGTAATAAGTGACCATATTTATTCTTCAATGGAAGTTTTTTACATGACTTCAAGTTTTAATGCTTTAGTTGTTCATTGATTGACGAGTATATATCATTTTTACACATATATCTATGTATACATATATACATTGTGGTAGTAGTAACAGGAGGAGGAAACGTAGGATGTTTTTCTATGAGTCAATTGATTTTCGTACTCGTAAGATATTGTGATATTGAAATATTCTGCCAGTATTAATTTCAATAAATTCGTAAAAGGTGATCTTTGTCGTTTTTGGTCATTTTGGTTTTTATGCAAACTTCGGATATTTTTTATGACATCATTAGCAGCTTGTAGAAATTGAACGGAACACTAAACCTTTTGATGACGTCAACCCTTCTAATGACATCACATCTCTTCCTTCCATCATATTTCTGTCGTTCAATTTAATTGAGACTGACTGTCTAACAGGCCAGCCGAAAAGTATCTTATAGAAATGTGTGGACACATCTGGAAACTCTTGATGAAAAAGTAAGGCCCTGATCAAGAATAATGCTCGATCTCAGTAGGAATAAGATTTTGATGTTATTAATTTCTACATAAAAAGAGAGGAAAGACCAAGTTTCCTAACATCGCCGTGTTTTCAATTAGACACGTTCAGGTCCGTCATTCTGTCTCTCCTTCTCAACAGAGCTGCTCAGCAATCAAGTAAGTCATTCTTGATTAGCTTAACCTACTTCATTCATTATTAATACCACGTGACTTTGCACAATCCCCCATCATCCTTCATTTAAGCCATTTCGAACAAGGTTAAATCATTAAGAAGCCTATTCTTATTTTTATTCAAGGCAAATGAATGAAGCAGCATCCATCATCACTTATTTATACTTCTACTTACATCTTCTCATCCTACATTTGAGCGAATTAGTGTTAATTACCCTAATTAATTAATATATATCAATTGAGCCAAAGTAATTCAATTAAATAAATCTGGAACATTTTGGTGGTTTCCCGACGTTACTTTTCTCGGTAGTCGACTTTTTGGATGGATTTAATAATCGGTTCAAGTAAAAGTAATTGACTTTGTTTCAAAAGTGAGGATTACTATTCAATTTGTACAGTTGGCAGTCTATAATTGCATTGAAATCGTTGACCCGAACATTGAATTGAACGTGTAAGAGTGTTTGAATTATGCTTGTAGCTGTGCGTAAATCTTTACTGTATGCTCAAGAACTTATTAAAGAATAGATTTTCGCTTAATATATCGATTGTATGTGTGTGTCTGTCTGTGTGTCTGTGTCTCTACCTGCGTGTGCCTGTGGATGTGTGTAAATGAGTATACATATGCATATATGTGTATGTGTAAAAGCATGCTTGCATATAGATCAATTTACAACGGTGAAACCACACTTTTGACTTTACCCTGTACCTAAAACAGTTCCGGTAGGCCCGAAATATGCCGTATATGTGCGCAAAATTTACATACGATTTCCCTTTCCGCGAAAGTCCTCGCTTGCTTTCATCCTGATAATCGTGATATTATTTCCATCCGTGTCTATAAATTACCAAAAGTCTGATTTGCTCTATAGAATTTGGCATGGATACTCAATAGACCCAGGGAAAAGCTTTGAAATAGAATATATACGACACCACAAGACCAAATGGTGTATATATATAGGGAGAGAGGAGGGAAGAATTATGCTATGTTGGTATCGCAAATTTGTACGAATTTCCTGAGTGTTATAGAAATTAAGAAGATTGGGTGTCACCAAATCTTCTGCCGTGTTCATCCAAAGTATTTTCGGATTCTACGGACGAATACAAATGTCTGATCTCGCCGACCTTGACTTTGAAATCCTGACTTATTAACTTGAATTTCAAATACTGCAGACTAATACTGGACTAGTTTATACACCAAAGGCGTTTGCCTATACTTATATATATGTCAGAGTATGTGCGTGTGTAAAAGTATGATGTGTACGCGTCCGTGTATATATCTATGCATATATTGATAAATGAATGAATTCATCAGTGACAAGAGAGAATGGTTCTGCTTGCTTTTGCTCATTTCATGATTGCTCATATAAAATAACACGAACAAAAAGCTCAACGATGCATCCACTACCCTTACGTCCCTGTCTGTGATTTCTGATTTCAAAGGGATTCTAAACGAAGTAATGGCAGCATTACTAGTGGTGGTAGTAATAGTGGGTGGACGAAGAAGACAGAGGTGAGGATGGTTTACCGGAAAATCTGTCTATTAAAAAAACAATTAGAGAATTCAAATTAAGTAGGTGTACAATTTTCATCAATAATTTGTTTTAGAGTCCAAGAGTTTTGTTATTTCATTCGATAAGTTGGCTTTAAATGAGTATGTATAACAATTTTTATAGACATGTTAAGCCAAATTTAGTCATTTTTGCAGACAGTTTTAGTTGATAATAATGACCAGCGATACTTGGCAACACTGTAAAAGCAAGTGCTTGATACGTCATTTATTTATCCCAGTAGATGTCACATTCTTTCATGACATGATATGTCATATGACATTAACAATCCAAGTTTTGCAGACTGTTTTTAAATTTCCTCTTTTTGCATCAATGTGGTATCTATATGTTTTTATTTGTAATATTTCGATATGGTCAGTCAATACCGTTTTCAGACTGAATGAAACTTGACACATTTTGTCAGTCAATGCCGTTTTCATACTGAATGAAACTTGACACATTTGTTCCGATCTTCGTGATGGCGAAATATTACTAATAAAAACAAAATAGATTTTATGTTCGTCTTTAAGAGAAATATATAACAATTCATAATTAACTGCGCCATTAACTATGTCACTAAAACAGCTATTACATGTATTGAAATGAAATTGGATGTGACAACAGCGTAGGAAATTATTTTTACTGTGTAGATTTGTAGAAATTTGTTGAATGAGTATTTTACATTTCTAAATGATACGAACGTTCTTTGAAAATGCTGACTATTATCCACTAATCATAAGACAACGATCAGATCAGCAACTTGATCGCAGAATGGTCAGAAGGAAACCATTTCTGTAATTCTCGCTTTCAAATTGAACTTTGCTCATATTTTCGGAAAGTAATTACGTATTTTCGTGTTCGGGAAATCAAAGGAGATGAAAACAAATGTCGGTGAAGTTTGATTGAATATTTTTTTATCAATTATGAAATCGGCATCGATATCAATATCAGCAAACCAACGGGAAGGCAAATTTTCGATTAATCGTCGAGAAAATTCAGATTCTGCGTTTTGCTCTGTAAAGTTTGCATCTTCTATGGGATTTAACTTTGATATACACTATAAACGACACACTGTCGGATAGAAAAGAGGATTAACTCAATCTAGACGTCGTTTCTTACCATTTAACTCTTGGTTAGTTGGCTTATAATTTATCGCTAGGAAATATGTAATTACTTCTCGAACACCCTTGTATATACATGTTGCCTGTCTGGGGTGATTAGTAACAAGAGTTTTATCGTCACAGAATACTTCACGTTTGCTGCAATATATCAGATTGTTGATTAAAAATTCAAAAAGACGAATGATGAAATCATAGTAACGTTCAGCCCATAGAACACAGGATAAATTTTCGAAACTTATTTCGGAAATACGGTAAATAATTACCGTATAAAATGAAAGCTTTTTAGGCTCATTCAAACCTGGTCTTGTCTTTATTGACTAAAAACTGTTTCAACTCGACTGAAGATAGTATTAAAATAAAAATGAAAAGCGAAAGTAAGCAATCAATGAGATTAAATACGATTTGTGGATGTGAATATGTCTCTCTCTCTCTCTTTCTCTCTCTCTCTCTCTCTCTCTCTCACTCTCTCTCTCTCTCTCTCTCTCTGAGGCACACACACTCACGAAGTTTTCTAGTGATCTCCTTTACTTATAAACACAAATCTAACAAATAAGTCCGAACAAAATGTACCAAATGCATTTTCTCATATGTTTATAAGCCTTGACATATGTTCGCCGATAAATTTTCTTTTTTTTTTCTTTCCATCGGGTCTGACAGTTTGCTATTTCTTTGTTCACTAAACCCAGCTGGATTCATCCAAATATACAAAACCCTTTCATCTCCTCATATCTTTCATCATTCATCGAATTTTACTTATATGTGTATATATGATTACAAACATACACATCTATTTCATACGCACACGCACACAAATACATGTTTGTGTGTTTTACTCTGTTCGGTACATTTATCTGAACAGAAAATCTCTCTCTCTCTCTCTCTCTCTCTCTCTCTCTCTCTCCGTATATTCATTAACAGCACTCGACCCGAAATGAAAGGAAATGAATATTGGAGATGCGTATGGAAATATCAGTGTCTGGCAATTTATGTTGATGTGAGTGCGAATAGCACTCTGATCAGACAGATGACGTGTGTCCAAAATACAAGTTAGATGCTTGTTTATCACATGGGTCACGATCCCCCGAAGGGCGAGAGAATTTGTATCTGACAGGGGTATCGTTTAATGAGATTTTAACGCCAAGTTTTTTTTGCGATAATAGATCGTTTTTTCTTTTTCATAATTAATGACTAATTTTGTATATTTTTGCCACGTTTGGTTGAGGATATGTACCTAAAGGGAGCTGGTAAGGGTCTGTCTGTTAAAGTCAACTAAGACGTCTAGGAAAGTGACCCTTTTTTATAATATTAAGTTTGTAAATTAAACAGAGGACCGAATTATTTTTGGATGCAGCGGCAAGGTTTTTCATTTTATTCATTGAGGTTGTTAGGTAGAATGAAGTAAAGTCAATATATTCAACTAAATTGTAGATTCAGCTTGTTTTTTAAGGACTTATACAAACACACAGTCATGAAATATACAGACTGTATTTACACAAAATCATTAAATAAACGTTCTCATTAACGAATATTTTCTTTCACGCATTTTTCTCTCTCTGCATTCAGATTTCTCCCACTCCCCATCCCGACCCCCTCTCTCTCAAGAGACCTACATCCATAATTTAAGACTTATCCTCCAGCCACATCTTCCTATACGTGTACTGATCGAATAAATTTAACACTCAACCAAGCGGAAAAATTTGGCATTCAACTTTCTGAGTTCCCTTATGCAGTTTTGATGGCCTAAGGGCTTTTCTTCATCCATTAACCTATAACACTATCAGACCGGAACGCAATCGATTCCTGTGTCTCATGATGCTACAACACCAACTAATTCACCATTCCTTAAAATATTCACCTGATTTGAATGAATCGCACACCCATGGCAAATTCAACAAGAAATTCAATTCTTTATTTGCTTTCTAAATCGGAGATGCTCGATACTCGTTTAAATGCTCGAAAATCCGGCTAAAACATTGTGGATTAGGAAGGGAATACGCCAATCCGATGAAGTCTGGGCCTTTTTTTATGACACTCTTTTGTCTGAATGGATACAGTGGTTGCCTTTTCCACGTCGTTAGCTGACATGTGTCCTTATTTATTTGCTGACTCGATTTTTATGGCTTGGGCTTTTGTATTCTAAGAAGAGGTGATTGAATATGGACTTCCACGTAATATCCTCGACCCATTATTGTTTTATTCAAATGTGGGTTTGTTTGAAAGTGTGTCAGTGGCGATTTATACCACACGAGTGTAAGAGATTTTACACGTACTGCAGTATTTGTTAGTGAGAAATGGCATTTTCTTATATGTGGAATATAAGTTCATTTTTATTTTTATATCCTGAGGGTCGACATACAGAGGCGGTTATGTCCATTTTAGGGGAAATGTGTCAAGTCCACAAAGCATTTTGTTATCCCTTGTGCTATGTTTGTCCAATGTATATCTGTGTCCTATTTGAGGGGGTCATCTATGATATAAAATGGATTACTAAATAAAATGTGTACGTCTATTACCCGAACGATTGTTTACAGTCAAAAAGGGATTTGTCCCATTGAAAGAGTTCTTGAAAAGTTTGGCCATAACGATATCTGGTTGTCAGCCTTCGATGCAGAACTCAGTATCTTCAGTCATACAGATTGAATTAACCGAACAATCGTCAATTAACTTGGATGAAGAAAGAGAATGAAAGAATTAGAAAAAAATGTGCTAGACTGTCTTTACACTCCTTGATAAAAGTGTTTGTTTATATTTTATCCAAATTGTCTTAGCATCCAAAGCTACAGAAAGATGAAAGATATAAACCTCAGTGGTTGCTGAGTAACAAGATCTCTGACCCTTGAGAGGTCGGCAAGCTTCAACAAAAATACAGAAATTCTATACTGCTATCAAAGACACCACACTCACGTACGGCCCATGCACTAAACCAAAATATCCGCATGCACTGTTAGCTAATTAACTTGAGCGCACTGAAAATAGATGGCAAAAATTGTACTTTAGTGATATGTTCTTTTACATATAGGAATCCACGTGAAAATTTTGCAAGTAAAAAATAATGCACATATTTATGCTTGTATCTCGCCTTTGTTGCAGTTATTTACTTTTGAAGTGTTTTGTTGTATGTGTATTTATTCATTGATTTTGTTTACTATTTTTGTTTTTAGTATATTTAGGTCGTGCTGTACTAGTAAATCTCAGTTCTTTATCATCCTTTGAGGGAAGTTTTTTTTTTTAATTTTTGATGTTTTTTCTGCAGTGTACTCTATAGACTTTGTTGTTGTTCCTTTTGTCCATTGTAAAGAACCTTTTGCTCGGATATTACCTATGTCTTTTATTATTTTGAATGTTTGTTTGAATCTTTTTCTTGTTCTCCTTTCTTCTAGTGTAGTTAGTGTTAGTTCTTGAAGTCTATCTTCATATGAGAGGTTTTCAAGTTCTGGGACTATCGCTGTCCTTTTTTGTCTTTTTTTAGTTCTGCGATGTCCTTCATTAAGTGTGTAGTTCATGCCTTGGCTGCATATTCCAAATGTGGTCCGATGTATGTTGTATTTGGTATCATTCATGTGATTGAGCCAACGTAGACGAGTCTGGATCTCAATCCTCCTGTAGTTTGAGATGCTTGTATAGTTATTTTTTATATGTGATTGTATGTTCGAAAATTAGAAGATATGGTGGTACCTAGGTCTCTTCTTTTGAGTTTTTCGTTGTTATTAACGAATAACTTCCCGAATATCAAGGCTTGAGCTGCAAGCATTTGATGAAAATACTCAAGCGATAAAATAGATGAAAAAAATGTTCACTCAGGGTTATTCTAGAAAACTTTAAATGTTCAATTCCTGTTGGAATTGATGGACGATGATATTTGGGAAATTATCTTATGGTTTAAACAAATATTTTCCTAATCAACAGATGTGTATAACGAAAGTTGTATTTATATAAATTTATAAAAACTCAGGTTTGATGTAATGGAAACCTGAATAGACGTGACTGAAAGAATATGTTTATATAATATTCATGTATTGGTAAATGCATAAATGAGTATGCATTCGTGCGTATTTTCGGAATATCCATCGTCCTTTCTACAGAACTTTGTATGGTACCCGTAAAATGATGGGTTTATTTCTCTTGTATATGGATAAATTATAGAAATATATATTTTAGTATGAATGTATTCATTTATTTTTTAGGATGTAATTGACTTGAAAAAACTGTGTATGGTGTTTAGGGGTTAAGCTTCGGATAATATGCATTTTCAAATGTAAATCTATGTGCTTCCACTTGATAAGACCTCTGCTTCTTTTGGAAATTAATCAGTTTTGGTTTTGAGAAAAATTAGTTCATCGGAAAAATTTCATGTCTGCTTACACAATGCCTCAACAATTTCTGTATGAATTTCTGCGTAATTCTGTTGAATGCTGGGCTATTGGCTACGTAAGAAGTGATTGAATTTTGGAGCGAATACATGCACAATTATTTTCTGTGGCAGATGTATGCATGTGTCTATATTATTTGTTTGTACCATTTGTCAAGGGAGATAACTGTTAAATATTAATGATAGATGCGTCTCCTTTATCTTGTTTTTTTTTCTTTTACAAATGCGTAAAAGAATTTGAGATCCTTCTGGTTGAACATTGACCAGAAAATGTCGAGCAACATACTGTTTTGATATTTTCTAAATACAGTACAATAGCAAAATATTTAGGTGTACCCACACATCTCTGTATAAGACGCTGTTCGACGGTCGGTCGGTCGGTCCCAGTTAAGCAACAGAAATATAAAAGAAGGATGAGGTGTGATGTCATTAAAAGATATAATGTCATTAAAAGTCGTGACGTCATTGGAATGTACAACACCTATTCAGATCATTTTTTACTATTGATGATGTAGTAGAACATCTAAGATCCGCTTAAAAGCTAAAAATTGCCCAGACACGCCAAAAATGGTCATTTTTACAATTTCTGTTGAAAATGATACTTCAAAGATATTACGATATTTCAATATTAAACAAGTATGAGAATCGCCTAAATCAAAGAAAGTCCTATTTGTTTCTTCCTCCTCCTGTTACCACTACCACAATCGGTGGACACATCGTTGAACTTATTGTTCTTGTTTCTCACCAATTCAGCATTGGTAACATTAAACTTTAGAAAAAGACTTGCAGAACTCATGGATTATGATTCACCATCTGCTACCACTACCACGGATGGCGGACTTGGGTTTCTTGTTTAAATACAGCCGTCTTTTTCTGACGGCATGGGTAAATCAGTTTCTTTTATATTGCATCAAATGTTGAAAGAACACTGATCATTAAGAAAAGGAGCAGGACTCAGTTCATCTCAGAGGGAGATGTCTTTTGTTGATTTTGAAAGATGACTGTTGAGTTTGTTAACAAAGGAACTGAACTGTAACAGTCAGAGAAAGAGAGAAGGCAAAGGCCAGCAAAAGTTACAAATATAAACGATTTTCCGCGTGTCGCCTTCATTAGCATAATGTCTCCTACCTCCATCTCTTGTTTTCTTCTTGACTTTATTTTTTAGTGTTTCTTTAACGTCTTCTTTATTTCTGTGTCGCCTTCTCCTTTGCGATCGTAAACCCAAAGCCAAGACAGACACGTTTACAACTACCTTAACTATAAACCAAATATGCGAGCGTGCGCATAACCGTCCTCCCTCTGTAACAAAATATCCATTCTTCCACTTTTCATTTGCACACGCTATCTACCAGGTCATAAGTCTGCATGCCAGTTAGTTCTGTATCAATAATGTGTGCGTGCACACACGTCCACTTTTGCATCTGCGTGTATATGTATGTATACGTTTATGCATATATAAACAGACACGGTTACCAATTATTTTAGCCGATAATTTCTCTATTATTTGCAATTTCATTCAAGTGTTCGCTTATGCTCTTTAAGTTAATAACGTGAATATCTGCGCGGAAAAAAGTATACATTCACACACAAGTAGCTGCGTATTTCAATATACATATCGTATGTAGATCTTACGTGGTACACATTGATACGCAGGAAAAACGCAAAACGTCTAACGAGGCTTATCATATTTATATAGTCGCTCCATACATTAATACATACTAAACATTATTATTGCATTCGCATGACTGTGTATGCTGACACACAAGTGTTTTTCCTTTAATTTTGGCTCAACCCAAGTTAAGTTGAGTGCAAGTCTGTCTAGATGTCTACACGTCTGTTTTATGAATCTTTTCTCTCTGCTTTATCATGGTCTCACCGGAAGTTCTGCAAACGGAAGTCACATGATGGGTACATGACACAGACTTATGTTCCATTAGTAAATGTTTGTTTTAACACTTGGAAATATTTACCAAATGTCTGCCTTTGACCAATGAATCCATTGGAAGGATTCTTAGCTATTTTAGTCATATTTTATTATAATTCACCAAAACTCCATCCGTCTATCAGCATGTACTAGCCTAACGCTAAAAACTATTGGACCCATTAAATTTTCTGAGGTGATGGATATGAGGCTAGGTAATGTTTTTAGCAAATGTTTTTAAAAATCACTTCCCTATAAGTTTTTATTGATTTTCAATGTAACTCATAGGTTAACCAATCCCTTACTTTTTTTTATTGTGTATTATGACAAAAAGAATATTTGGTTATTTTCTTCTTTTTTTTTTTAATCAATTCTCAAAATCCAAATGTGACATACGGAAGACATTTTTAACATACCTAATATCACGCTGTTTATTGATTGTACAGGAATGCCTTGGACAGTCTTCTCTTTCTTACTTCTAGGTTAAAAAGCGATGAGAAGGAGTGACTATGCTTAGTTCTGAACTTGAAAGACTTTGATACGGCAACTATTCATGGTTCTTTCAACAACTTCATCTGTATTCGTCCATTCTTGAATGCATTTTCTAGTTTACATTAATCCTCTCTAAAGATTTTTTTTTCATCTATGGATGACTTAAAATATTTCCAGGACTTCAATGAAACATTGATATTACAGAATTGCAGCATATTTAGATGCGTTAACACATCTCTATTAGGTGCTATACGGTCAGTCTGCCGGTACCATGTTAAACAACAGAATCAGGGAGGAAAAGGTATGATTCCATTAAAATGCATGATGTCATAAAAATATCTATTCCAACCATTTTTCTCAGCTATTGATGAATGTCATAAAAGAATAAAAAGCCAAAAATGGCCTTAAACGCTAAGAAAAAGACATTTAAGATTTTCATTGAAAATAATAATTGCAAAGTATTTCATCTTGCGATATTTTACAAATATGAGAATCAATTTAATTGAAAAGACTGCTTGTACTTCTGCCTCCTCCTGCTGCCACGGATGGTGTACGAATCGTTGAACTTGGAGTTCTCGTTTTCACTTTTTCTTTGTTTTTTGTTTAATCTCAAAGAGTTGAGAGTGACAGGTCTTGTTAAAGCAATTAAGACAGATGTAAAATTCATAAACAAACATCTAAAAAAATGTCTTCAGTGAAGTTTAAAAAAAGATTATTTTTCTCAAATAAGTGACTAATCTATTGATAAGAAAAGAAGAATAAATACTAGGCTATCAGAAATGACTTTTGAGTTTTTTCTTTAAATATGATTTCTGTTCAGAATGAAGCATTTGTGACTGGAGAACTGAATAATAAAAAAGACTATTTCATCTTCATATCAAGTGAAATATTTATAAGTCCAGGAAGAATGACAAATATCCAACTCCTACGAATGCGAACTTTTTTCTTTTCATCTTGTTGTTCTTCTTTTTCTTCTTCTTTTTGTTCTCTTTGTTCTTCTTTGAAAGTATCTTCATCTCTCGGAAAGAAAAATGACATCCCATTTGACTTCACTGTCTTGTGCATCCTCTCTTTCCCCATAATTCATTTCATCCTCTCTAGTATTACCATCTTCATATCTAGTGATTGCCTACATGGGAGCTGTCAGTGTCATTCAGTTTTGTCCAATTGTGTTCTCTCTCTCTCTCTCTCTCTCTCTCTCTCTCTCTCTCTCTCTCTCTCTCTCTCTCTCTCTCTCTCTCTCTTTCTCAACTTGTATTTATTTCTATTTTGATTCTCACACTTGCCTCTCAGTTCCCTTAGCGTGTCTCCATATCGAATCACCGTAGCCCCACAAATGCCTTGCCCAGCCAACCAGCTAAGTAAACCACTGTGGCGATCCTGGTCACATTTGGGGCCCATTAACTTGAAAATTTGGACAACTACATCATTAGGCACAATCTACAAACGTTTTTTGGAGGGTTTTCTCTACAGTCATATTGGACCAACCATACCCAAATTTTGTCTTAGTACCTCTGAGTTAATTTTAGATAAAATATCTTATTTTTTAGATAATTTCAGATAGTTTCAAGATCATTAATTCTGGTACGTGCGCAGATTATGGTGATTCATTTTAGATGATTTTTATATCATTAGTTCTGGTATGCGCGCAGACTCCGGTGGTTCATTTTAGATAATTCTGTAGATCATTAAATCTGGTAACCGGGCGGACTACGGTTATCCATTTATGCGAGGTACGGTTATCCATTCTATTTATTCTTACACTTTACACTTTCTATCTTTTGTTTCCTTTCCCTTAGCTGTTTATCCTAACACTCTCCACTCCTTCAACACATCCACAAATATTCTCTACTTTTTTAGAGTCATAGACGCTGACATAATTTCTTCTTCCAAGATCGAATTAAACAAGAACCGTCCCTCTATTCATCACACATGTACACTTTTTACCCTTTCATTCTTTTATCTTGTCTGTTACTTTCATAAACAGAGATCGGGATTATCACTAATCCACAATCCTCCATTCCGGTCTGAAACCTGTTCAGTTCGTGATTCCCGATAATAAAAATCCCAAATCCTTTCACAAAGGGCTTCCGGAACTTTCTTCCTGCGTCTGTATCAGTCCTCCCTACGCCAACATATCATTTCCTCTTGATTCGCCATTTATTTGCTAATAATATTGCTTTTGAACATTGAAAATAACTTAGAAACAACCATAAAAAGCGTATGGAAGTTACAACAGATCAGACTTTTAAATGTATTGAAACTTTTATAGAAGTGCGGATATGTCTTTTCCCGATGGTATATTTAGACTCCATTATATAACTATTATCAAGATAGATAGATAGATAGATAGATAGATAGATAGATAGATAGATAGATGCATGCAGATAGAAATATGTACAATATTTCACTTATTCACAATAAAAAGAATTATCAGTCAACGGCCTGAAGGTCACTTTTAATATGGAAAACTGAAGTAAAATTTGTCTCCATCAATCTACTTTAAAATGTGTTCAAACAAATAAATAGTCCCATGAATAGTGAAGAAGATTACCTACGTTCAGTGGACAAAAGAAAGATATGGAAATCAGTAATCAGGAATCCATGGAAGAATGTTATCAATGATTACTTAAATAGACTGTAATTAGAATTGCTTGTACTATGGTTGTGTCCGTTCCAAACATGGAAAGGGCCAGACGTTATGATGTATGGAGCAACCTGTAATAATTGTAATGTAAAAGAATGTTCTGTCTGTCGTACGAGACTGAGGCTTCGAAGTATTCCGGTCACTTCCTTTCATTGTTGCCAATTTAGATATTTCATATCAAAATTTAGATAATAACAAAGATCGGAGATAATGAATAGAAACTTGAAAGAAAGATCTATACCCTTTTTTTCGATTTCCCGTGAACTGCTGATACAAACAACTCCAAACTCGACTCTGCACTGTCTAGTTGGGAAAGATAAAAAGATATGATATAGAGAGTGGACAAAGAAATAGAATATTTTCTTTTTTTACATCATACTATGTCATATTCCTTTTTTCAGATCTTTCCTTGAGATATAAAAAAAAAAGTGTAAGAAAGAAAGAGAGAGGGGGGGAGAGAGAAAAAGTAGTCTATACAGTGTCTATATACACTCTATGAATATATTTATACTATTGCGTTTGGACGATATTTTTCGTTTAATTTTTAATGCGATTATTATTTTTGTTTCGGATGTTTTTAACGGCGATCAGTTCGAAAACTCAATTGGTAACAAATAAATTTATTGGAGATACAAATGTTGCCAAATGCAGTTGGAAGATCCAGCTGCGTGAATTTTCGTAAGAAGGCAGTCGTGTTTCCTGCGTTGTAAACAATTCAGTGCCAATATGCGGAAAAGGTTCGGCGACGATTTGAATCGAGTACTTCCGCATTCCCTTGAAGTATCAAGTTCTCTAGCAGACATTGATGACGCCTCTACATTCTAATTTGGTCGGAAATAGATGGAATGAAAATTATGACTGAACTCGATTGCATTCATTTGTATATGTAGTTAGATAGATATATCAGAGATTTTCTTTCTCTCGCGCCCTTTCTATCTCCCCCAGCTCTCTCTAGCTCTCTCTCCCAGCTCTCTTTCTCTCTCTCTCTCTCTCTCTCTCTCTCTATATATATATATATATATATATATATATATATATATATATATATATATATATGATGGAACATCGATAGACAATTTTTTTATAAGATGATCCAAAAGAACAATTCTTAAAAAAAATGAATTGCAATGGAACAGTCTGATCCATAGAATTAGTTTGATAACATGTGATATCTCATTATCAAAACCATCGTAATTTATTTAATAAACCTGAGGAGTTTCCTACAGACATCTGGCTATATATATATATATATATATATATATATATATATATATATATATATATATATATATATATATATATATATATATATATATATATATATATATATATATATATATATATATATATATACTTGGTGTATCGCCAACCTAACAAATGTTTTTCTGTGTCTTTCCCTGTTTGTCTCACAAGGCACATATTTTCTATTAACTCTGAATTCAAACCTGTATGTGTATAAATAAAAGTGTTTGCAAGTTTAAAATATTATGAATTCATGCCCAACTGATTTTCCTTTTCCAAGATGAAACTACAGGCAAATTTTGTTTTCAAGTCTCAAAAGAAATTTCTCAATTTGTCCATTTGGCCACTTTGAAAGCGACCTTGATTTAATTATGGCGCATAAAATGGGATTATTATCCACTTTGTTCTCAAATGAAAAATATCCAAGTATTTTGTTGCTCAAGTGAATACAATAAAGAAAAAAAAGAACGTTGATTTTCTGGGTGAATAGAAATAATAGATTTTTTACTGAAATCATTTTTTTTTTCATTCTGTTTTTTCCTATTATATTTTCTCGCTTTTTTTACAGATTTTTTTTTCTTTTGTGTCAGTGATTTTTATTCCCTCTCGTTTTCAATCCTCCCTTCATTTGTTCTCTCTAGTTTCATTTTGTACTTCCCAATTTCTTGTCTTTCCGATCCTTCTTCCATGACCTTTCCTTCTCTGGTTTTCGTTCTCTTTTATCTATCATTCCTTTCCCCTAGATTCTAAAAATATATTTCTGCTGTGCCAATTTAATAATCCAATCTTTTTTACCTCTTTTCCATATTTCAAGGCCAACTAATTAGAAATTAGAATTTGGTCATGAAAATATTTCTTTCTCACCTCAAGACTCTAAAACCTTTGGAATTCATTCCGCTATACTTGTTGCAATTTTTCTTCAAATCAATTGTTTCACACCTGTTTTTCTCCATTCGTTTCATCTTTGCACTGTTTTGCCCGTTGCTCTACACCTCAATAAACCGAACAGTTTCTTCATATTCAATTAAATGAATTCAATTTACCCATTTTTATCAATAAGGAAATTTTTGCTTGCGAATAAAATATTGTTTCCTGCGGCATCTACTGAAGAAAGAAAAGAATTCATCCATCTGTGTTCATTGACTCTTTTGCGACCATAGTTGAAGAAAACTTGAAATCACAAAGCAAATCTATACGGGCTAATGAAAATCAATAGATTATGTTTCCAATGTGATTTATCCAATATTGTTTGATACAGAAATCTGCTTGCATATCAATACTTATGTTTAGGTGTCATGAAAATATGTGAATGTAAATAAAGAAGAGAATATGATTACGCGTATACTGAATATACGTTCAAACCACATTTATCATATGCTAACATAACTGATCAGTGATCGACTTCTTTTGATGCTTTTGACGGATTCTGTATCAGAGAAACATTGAATAAAGAAATATGGATGAATTCCGAAATTGAATACATTAAAACGATCGTTCTGTATTTTACACTGACTCATATTTTACAAATCCAATTAGCGCCTTTTGTCTCTCATGATCAGCTCAAAATGTATCACATGCGTAATAAGTAGCTAATTAAGAATTCTACTAGTTACCAAAATATCCATTCTTTTTAGCACACCATAATTAAGGAATGTCACATTTTTATGAACGAACCAGTACAATAGTTTTTTTTTATCTCTGTTTTCTTTGCTGTGTCAGATAAACAAGTTGATTAAATGACAAAGCTTAAAACCTGGGTGGGTGAGTGAAGAGGTGAATGCACGTGTCTAGGTATTCCTTATTTAACATCAACTTTCATCAAGTATTGCCACATTCCATGCTGTAAGTAAAGTTTTCATCGCTGACGGAAAACTGGGTAATGGTAGGAAAACAGTCCAGAGAATCTCTTTTTCCGCTTCGAAACTCCATTTTGCTGTTAATGTCCATATTTTTTAGCGTTTAGTTTGTTTATTTGTTTTTTTCAGCTTATCTCATTTTATAGAAACTCATTCTTGAACATTCAGTAGAATTAATGTCTTTTTGAGTGCGTAGAATAGAAATACACAACGTCTATTCAAACGATTCTTATCTGAGGGCGAAGCAACAAGTCCCTAGACTACAACAGGACTTTTACAGCGTCAAAATCTATAATGAAAGAAGCAGATAACAAACAGAAAGCAATGAAATGAATGGGGGATTGATTGAAATTCACTGTTTAGATGTTCTTAGATGCTTTTCATCAAGTTTTAGGTTGTGTTTACATGTCAAAAATTACTTTTGGATGAGTTTTATCAAAATGATATTTAATCATGTTTGGACTTATGTAAACCTGGCAATAAATTTGACGTTTTATCTTTGTGATCTTCCAGTTTCGATGGCAAAAAGTTTATAATTTCACAACAGAAATCATTGTTTGTGAGCCCACTTGAGTAGGTTTGTCGAATGTAATACGTTATACAGCTTTATAAAACTACATGGTCTTTCCTGGAATATGAGATTATTCTAGAAGAAAGTATTTTGGGGGGGGGCATCAGAATGATAGTGACTATATATATATATGTAGAGAGAGAGAGAGAGAGGGAGAGAGAGAGAGCTTGGCTCAACAAACGAAGCTTCAGGCGGGTTATTTGCGTCTATTGCAGGTTCTTCTGCAGTGGCTGCAGGAGAAGGTCCTACAGCCTGAAGTCTTACATTGCAGCATCTTCTCTCTTTCTCTACCTCTGCTACTTGCTTCGGAAAAAGAGGGTCGCCTGGAAGACCTTGGATCGATACAACTGTCGGCGACCTATGTCAGGCAACATCTGTCACCAACAAGCCATAGTTGATTCAATGGGGCTTTTTTCAGGGGTTGTTCTATTTCTTCGGTGGCACTTCTTGCTCCACCAACCAGAGACCAGTTCACTGAGCAGGAAGGTCTTTGGAAGGCGATAGTCTTCCATCCATGTCACATAGTCTGCCCAGGTCAAATGAGTCTTGGGTCGCACTGTATCAAAGCCCGTGGCCCTGACAGACTTGAGGATGAAGTGATGACGATGAAATCACTTGATCAATGTGAAAATGATGCTGAGCCAAGGCTGATGTAAGCTTTCGAAGAGGCGTTGATAGCACTTGTATATGACCTAAGATTCTGTCCCATAAAAAAAAATCGGCCGCACGATGGCTTTGGGGATTTTTGTTTTTGTGTCTTTGCTAAGGTTATGTTTCTCCAGATACGTTTTCGCAACTAAAAATTTATAGATATAAATTCATCCAAGACATGAAAAATAGCATTTTAAATCCTTTGAGCGAGCCTCTATGATGTGTGAAATCCATCTGTTTGAAGTTATATCAATATAAAGTCATCCAGGAGGAGAAAAAAAGAGGGGATATTAACTAAATTTTAAAAACGAGGAATTCTTTCATTGTGGGGTCAGTGCTGTACTTGGAAAATCCTCATAACTTTTTGCAATAAGTATCAACGTTTACAATGGACAGAAATAATCACAATGTTTAGGCAATGGAAAGTAAATAAGCCAAGCATAGATCTGACACTAAGCCAAGCATATCGGTGTCAAACATGGTGAGATCATTATTGCAAAATGGTGATACCAGAAGTGAATGTTTTAAGGCTGTTTGCTCAGTGAACAAAAAAAAATAAGTATAAAGACAAAAATCATTAAGCACGTCGCGTATAGTTATGTTTCGTATTTTCTTGTGAAAGAAAACATTTTTCCAGTGTCAACTAAGTTTATTTCTGAGTGTAATGTGTGGCCAATTTACTTGTGAGAAATAAGGAAGGGTTCACTTCTTCTATCTATATTACTAGCCGATACTAGTCTTACGACTAGTATATATTCATATATGTGTGTGCATGTGTGTGTATGTGTATGTGGTTGTGTGTGTGTGAACGGAAGGTAAGGGTTCAGTTTTGCTTTATAGTTGCATTTTAAATAGAGCCACCCACCTCCAAAACGTTTTAAAATGTTTGGGGTTTTTTTCAGCTCTTTTCAATTTAAAAAAGTCTCCTTCATTTTAGATCCCTCAAGGGAGGGGGCTTCAAGTTGAACCCTAACCCTAAATCATATCCTTTATAATTAGATTTAATAGAATACATTTTAAATGGCAAGTCTTCTGCTTCCATTTATTCCTTAATACCTTTGTAGCAACAGTCGTCGAAGTCAATGTTATTAGCTACCTCCCTTTAATATTTTAGTATGTGAACCAGTAACAAACCTTTACCGAAAGCAGTTCCTCCATTGGAAGTGGACTGATATTTCCGACTATGTATAATTTGATGATTTGTAAAGGCGTGATCGGAAATGAATACATGATTTTTTTTCGAGATTGTCAATCTTATAATATTTATAAATTTGGTTTCTGTAAGAATGTTTTTGTGCACGCCCAAGAGTTGTACAAAAAGGGTAAGGTAAGAAAAATTCACAATCAACAGCCATTAATACCATTTAAAGAGTTAACTAAGAACCGGCCTATTTATTTTACCAGATGTAGTATTGTAAACCGACACTTCTCAGACTTGTGATAGCCCCGTTCCCCGGGTTCACGTCAAGATGATTGGGATTAGCAGAAATATCAATAATAATTATGTGACTACGGTTTCTTTCTTTTTTTTTTTTTCTTTTTTATTGCTTTTGTGAAATGACAAAGCTATTCAATAATTTTATGAATGCAAATTTCACTTCTGTTTCTATGTTCTGTTATATTGTAAGATTGCAATTAAAGATCATTTGTATCAGTGCCTATAACTATTATGCTCAACTGGAAACTTACTTTTCGTCTATCGAACGACCGTCCAAAATCATTTTCCAAAACACAGAAACTTATATGAACATGTTTAAAAATGAAAAATTCCCCGAAATGATTTATTTCACATCGGGAGTAACCTAAATGTTTCGAAAATATTTTCCACTGGGCGGATGTGTGCGTTAACCTGCCTATGGGCGTACGACACCCATACCAATATCCGATCGTACAATCTACCAGTTACTGCACTCAATATACTTCAAGATTTTTGGTCTCGCACCAACCCTTGATTGCGTTGTGCAAGAACACATTTATTATTAATTCTGTGTAAAACATAAAACCTTTTGAAAAGCTTACATGAATTGCTTTGACGGATATTTAGAAACAATTGACTGAAATGACAAATTTTGAAGAATCATTTCACGCCCTTAGCATTTAAAGCTGTAAAGCTTCCACACGCACATGCGCACACATTTTAAACCCAACAGAAAGACTTCTTTTGCTTGGGGGGGGGGGTATCTGCCCACGTTGTGTTAGTGTGTGAAGCGATCAGTTACAGAGATATTTTTGAAACCTAGTAGGATCAGCGTGTCGGATACATAACACAACGGAGATTGTATTTGTTGCCATTGACCATGACGGTATGTAATGGCTTCTTGAATATTTGACGCCATCCTGGTAAAAAAACGTCATTGAAACAGGTTTGATGACTTCATAAAAATTAGGCTATGCTATCAGTGAATGATTTACTACTCGGTTACATGTTTTGTTCAAGTTATATGCCTCAATGTCATTATTCTCTATTAATCAATAGGTCTAAGTAGCTCTGAATGTTATTTCTCCCTTTTCATCAATGGCTATGTAGCTCTAATAGGTATTTCTCTTTATTTATCAATAGAGCTGTGTAGTTCGAATTACTATATTTCTCTATTTAACAATAGGGCTATGTAGCCCTAAATGTTATCTCTCTCTTTATCTGGAGCTTTGTAGCTTTAGCGATTGATTTTTTTTTCTGTCATTCTCCTTATCAACAAATCCATGTATCTATCTGTGTATTACCTTTCTCTTGCCATTTTTTTCTGTGTTTGCCTGGTTTAATCCTGTCTTTTCTTGAACTTGAAGAGTTAGATAGGTAAATAGATATAGACAAACGGACGTGACATTCAATCAGATGTGTTTGGGGGCTGTAGCAATATCAAGCTATGATCGATGAAATATAAATAATATAAATTATGTAAGAATATTCTTTGTATTCTGAAAACTACAAAGGGTCATTGCACACTAGTAACCAACGAAGGACAAATATTTCCACGTACCCAAATAACGGTGGAAGTTACGTGATTGATTAAAGATAGCATCTTGTATTACGACTCTGTTTTGGTGAGATTTGATTTTGTACGTCATTCTCCCTTTATAGAGGTATCGTGTTTTTCTGTGCCGATGATCAAGTAACTAGAGCAGAACCTGAGCACGTGTGTGCATGCGTGTGTCAACATAACCTAATGAAAATGTATGTGATTGGGTCTGTGACTGTGTAGGTGAAAGAGAATTCGAAAGTATAATAGATATTGAGTTCAGGTATTTTTTTACGTATATGGGGTCATCTGATACACAAAAAGTATGAAAAGCGAAGTATACAAGTTCTTCTCTTCAGTGTAAAACTTGTAATATGACGTGAAAGTCAAAACACATGGGATCAGATCGACTGCTTCGAGGAAAGATTTTAAAATCCAAGCCGACAAAGTGGAATTAATTGTTACAAATTATCATGGTAGGGCATGACACATTTTTCTTATGTTTTTATATTTCATGAATGGCAATGCAAGTTATTCTGTTTTGCAAATGATTGATAAATTTTCAAGTTACATCCCTCTTTTACTCTTAGTTCATTTTCAACATTATTAACAATCACCTTGAGTATAAGTTGTTCAACACAAAATTACTAACATCGCTATATGATTGAGGTAATGTTTTTTTTTTTCAGAAACAATTTGATATTTCAATTAGCTTGTTGAATAATATATCATTTGACAATATTTGATCAAATCATTTAAGACAATTCGATTCATTATATCAATTTGGTCAAATTCTTTAGACAAAAATGGAAAGCCTCTAGTACATAATTTGTTAATTCTATGAATTCAAGGAGTTTGACTGAGGCCATATTAGAGCTGAAAAGGTGAGGAATAGAAATTCTGCATCTGGAGACTGTGCTCTTGATAAATGAACAGAAAGGGGGACTTTTAAAAAAATTGCAAGTTCGAGATTTTATTTAAGAAAACCAGGTGAAAGGTTGCCATAACCTTCAATCAATAATGATCATTTGAAGGCTGGAATTGAAAATAACCAAAAATTCTCAGTCAGCAAACTTTAATAATTCAAGAACAGTTGGCAAGAAGAAAAGTTCGATAAATTGGATCCATTTGATGAAAAAATTCAGATTTATAAATGTTTTTCAACATGGTTGAATTAATATGTGTTTGTATTGTACCATTACTTATGATCAAAAATGAATTATACTTGATAACTGGAGACTTGCATAATATATGCGTGTGGATGAGAAGCCAAAACATCTGCAATAACGCTCTTATCCATAAATGGTTAAAATAAGTATTGAATGAAACGTTGGGTCCAATGTAACATAACTCTGTAGAAGTTGCCAAACATTCAATGTTCATTATTATGAATTTTTTTTTTTTCGATGGAAGTTTTCGATTCATTTTGTTTGAATGAATCGGTAATTTCATGTTGCAGGATTGAAACAGAATGAATATTCATTAACTTCCATTTTTTTTTAGATGTGTCTTAAATAATTTTTTTTTAAGGGCTACTCTTTAAAATCTTTTGTTTTTTGTTTTTGTTTTTTCATTTTTCCAAATTAGTGAGTCCAGTGTTGAAAAAATTTGGATTTTTTTAATTAATTTTCAGGTTTTATTTTTATTTTTCCAAATTAGAGAATGATTTCTAGAATGAAAAAAATGAAAAATCACATCTGAATTGGCAACCCTGGGTAAGACCCTATACAAAAACTAGAAATAAATGCATATACATATACAGAACCAGTGATCATTATACTCCAGTAATGACACGCGAAACTAACAGCCTAACCAGCTGTGTACAGTAATTTTTCTGTCCAACAAGTTGCCCTTTTATCTCAAAGAAACTACATATAACATAATCATCAAGCCTATGATATCCTCTCTGATTGCAAAAATTGTTCTCAGTTCAGTGGAGCAACAAAGCAAAGAAGCAAAAAAGCAAAAGAAATGAAAAATACGAGAGAAAAATAACATAACAAATGCCGAGACTTACAAAAGCCTAAAATAGCCGATCCACCTGTTACACCAACCTTTGTCTTTTCTCATTAATCATCTTCCATGGAGATGGTTTTTTCGCTTGCTTATTCTTTTGCTCCGTGAACCATGCACCATTTTGTAAACAAAAGTAACTACAGATTGAACAAAGCGAAGGGTTCTGTCCTTTTTATATGTGCGTGTGTTTGAGTCTTTGTGTTCTCTAGCGCTCCTGGTCATGCCGTTTTGTCTACTGTTTTGAAAATTGGCAGCAGAACTCCTATCTGAATTTTTTTTTTTTTTTTTTTTTTGAGATTTTTTTCTTTACTTTGGAGGCCTTATTTTGACGGGTTTATTTATAGAATCAAGATTTTCTGTTCTTCACTGTGATGGCCAGCTCATTCAACTTTCATACTATTGAACAAATTAGAGGTTTGCTTTGTAAGCACGAGAAACTTACACTATAAGTTTTTGGAATCTGTTATGCATTCAGGGAGATTAGTCATTCAACCAATTTCTTGCTTCGTACTTTTTCTACTACCCCTCTCTCTCTCTCTCTCTCTTACATATTTCTTTTTCTTTGTTCTTTATAACATGATTTTTATTCTTTCGTTATCTTTCTTACTACTTTAATCTCTCTCTTTCTTTGTGTTTTCCACAAAGGACCCAATCAGCTAAGTGGCCTACGGATTCTTCTCTCTTTGAGTGTCTGTGTCTCGCAGCGTGTGTCTGTCTGTGTCGGTCTGTGTCGGTCTGCTGTGTCACCAGGTGCCCCTGGCCACATTTAGAGGGTTACAAGCTTGAAAAATTGCCTGAGTAAACCATTTGGCACTATCTAGATACGTTATTTTGTCTTGTTTTGTTCATTTCTTTAAAAAAAAAGTGCCTTTTTTTTGTTCTCTGATATTTTTGGATCAACAATGCCCAAATCTTGTGCTGGCAATTTTTAGATAATTTACGAATTATTTTTTTAAAATAATCATCTGATAATAATTTCTGGTATACGCGCGGGCTACGGTGGTTTATTTATGCGAAATACGGATATTCTCTTGGCCTTTAACTTGTAATTTTTATCTCTCTCTTTTTCTATACACAGCAACACAAAACTTAAATTCTAATTGTCCCTTCTGTTATTTTTCTTCATCTACTCATCTGAAGCACTCCACCGAAGGGTTTACGGTATCATTAAACTATATTCTTCTTTTAGTCCTGATTCGGTGAAACCTGCACACTCAATCATAATGTTCATCCTTCAACACTAAAATAACGACGACACTAATCGTATTGCCATAAAAATGTTTACCGTGGAGATTTATAATACCTGACATCTGTTTCCTATCAGAGGATAAACTCAAATTACTCCAAGTAAATGACGGCGAAGGAGTGACCAAGTCTAACGAGGTAGCCTCCTTTCCATATGCAGGTTAGCTCAAAATGAGAAAAACCAGATTCTTCTTGGAATCATTTTTTAGATTGTAGTAGCGTTTGTTCATTTTGTTCAGGGTTTGGTGTTGCTTTAGGGTTTTTTTGTTTCGTTTTTTTTATGGGGAGGTCATCAGGGGTTTTGCTTTTGTTTCTGCTTCTTATTGCTTTGTTTTATTTTGCCTGTACATTAAATGGGATTCTAAATCTACGCCTAGAAAACCTTTGATCCTTGCCATGAAAGCTATGATAGATTCGGTTAGAAATGAGAGAGATTGCAATTATAAATGACTTAGAAGTAAAAGCAACCGGATCTGTTATGAAACCAACAAGACAAACGATGGTGTTTAATCGTGCTTTCTTCAAAATAAATCTTATTGTAAGCCACCCTTCATTCAATTAATGAAATAATCTCTCGATTAAAGGTGTGTATTCTTTGGTTCAAATGTGCAGACAACAATATCAAATGATTGTCAGAAGTAATGATCCTTTTGCCCTTGATGTTGATTTAAGTCTATTGAACAGCAAAACGAACATCTGGACTTTTTTAGTCAGCTTTCTAATAGTAAACCTAATATCCAAGTGTTATGCATGCATGAAATTCAGAGTTGGCTTAAGATCATCATGGGCCCACCGTTACCCATAATTTAAAGACCCACCAACATGTATCAGATATTCATTTTTTAAAAAAATGAAGTCTTACTTATTAATAAATTCATATTTCTAATTTAAAATGAGAAATTGTTGGAGAACTGCAGACATTTTTAATGCAATAGAATGACAAATGTTTTGAAACGTTCATAATTAAACCATGTGAAAAATGCAAGGAATTTCCAGTGAGAAATCAAGAGATAAGTAGCAGTTATTTACAAATGTTAGAATTGGGCGTCTCATGAAATAAACTAAGAAAGGGGTATTTTATGAAATGATATTTTTTATTCACGTGCTGAGTGTATCAGGTGATCATTTTATTTATGATTTATCTTTTTCTCATGGGAATATGGATCAAGTTCTATAGTGCTACTTTTTTATGGTCCCCTCAATCTCCTGGACCCCACGCCATGCTGTAGTTTGCGTATAGGCTAATCTGGGTCTAATGATTTGATGATGAGTAACAAAATGGATTTGCTTTATGCAGCCATGGACCAAATTTATGAAAACTTCCCAAGTCGGGTTGCTGCTGTTGTTTCAGTCAATTGTGAATGATCATATCGTAGTACATTTCATGGCTTTATAATACAAGAACAGAATTAGATGCAAATCTGTACATTTTTCCTCTTTGGATTCAAGGTGTCGAATTGTCAGTCACCAATAGTTGATTAATTGTAGAAACTGATAAATTTTTGTACCAGCTACGTTTGTGGTTGTAAATTAGGATGCAGATATCATGAAGCTGTTAATCATATGTTGTTCTTCTGGGTGGAGAAATAGTTTTACAATTGATTAGATAGATCTAAAATGTCTATTTTCTTCCTTTGTGCATGAAGTTAAACGTATTCTTATCTTAGTAACAACAGTCGGAATGTCAGCGTCCATAATCGTGATGATCATTTCAATAGAGAGAATTGCAAAATTATCCAATTTTCAATAGAAAAGTAGGAGCCTGCCCTCTAAATCTCCGGCGGATTATCTAAATCTGAAGATCTTTTCGCATCTAAATACTTGGAAATTGCAGCAATATCATGTATACATCTTCCCGGGCGAATAAGTCAAGCAAACGAAAGGAAAAAAATTTCTCTTGTAAAGAATAACATTTGCATCAACTGTAGAAGTAACTGTATGAATTTGATTACTCGTGTCCATCGAATGAGTTTGCTTGTGTTTTGAATTTGCTTGCCCTATTTTTTAATTATCTTGCCTTATTTTTTTTTTCAATTTGCTCGTCGTTTTTTTTTATTTGCGCAGTCTCTATCTCTCTCTCTCTCTCTCTCTCTCTCTATATATATATATATATATATATATATATATATATATATATATATATATATATATATATATTAAGAGATGGATGTGTATGATCCGACAGAATGGTTATAATTATATTATATAGAAACTCTCATTTGATTTTTTAATTTTATTTACGTTGTCTAGGCCAAGTGATACCTCAACCTTGTAACAACAGCATATCATTCCAAATAAGAGTTTCTGCATAATATGACACAACTTATAACTATGTATACACACACACACACACACACACAGATACACAGAGACACACAGACCCATACACACACACACACACACACACACACACACACATATATATATATATATATATATATATATATATATATATATATATATATATATATATATATACATTGTACAAATCAAAGACTCATTTATTATATTGATAGATGCCTCTCCCCGCGATATTCGGTCCGTTTATGTGCTAATCACGTCTCCGATTAGCTCGGTTATAAAAATCTTTTTATATGACTTGACATCAAGTTCAATGGCCGGCACAGACTGCCTTTGAGCGAGCATAAAATGAAATGATTTTTTCAGTGACAAGATTTGAGATCTGCACCCCGTTGTGTGGAGTGTTTTCTTTCAACAACGGATAGTCTCTCCAGACCACCCAGAGAAACTCCAACTTCTAACCCTGGGGCCACTCAAGTAATTGGAAACCGATAAATAAATAACTAAATATATATTTTCCGCTTCTCTGAATTCCCTTCTATGGAGATACAATTTCCTTACAGAAGCTAAAGACAAACTTTGAATGCAGTAGCAAAACATCGTAACCTACATAGCAATGATCTCTTCAACAGTGTTCGTCCAGCCGTCCATATAATATTAATACTATGAGAATAATTCTCTCGTGGCTATGACTGTAAGCTGGCTGTGGAATGTTTCCGAATGGCTGTCTGACGCTTATCCAAAAGAATAGTTTTCTCCTGAAACTTGGAGAAAACTATCATTATTTTTAGGCAAGTAGGAAGATCTTATATCATGAAAAGGTCCGATTACCAGAAAGTTCAATGACAAAATTGTGTACAGACACCGTGTCAGACAGTCTATCTATTCGTTGACCTGCACTTGTTGATACATTGTATGAAATACTATAAGTATATTGGACTCCATCGGCCATGGTTATTCATTCGATAACTTGTTGAATACTGAATTCTCAAAATCAGTTATTCGTATTTAAAAACAACCAAACTCAAAGATATCGACACTGTGTGAAACTGGTCAGATTATATAAGAGACAAATTCTTTTTTGATAAGATTTTTACAGTACGCATAAATCTGAGTGTGCAGGGCCGGATAAAAGTTACATGGTGCGCCTGGCTTTGATTCAAACATGGGCTTCCCCATCAAATTAATTACTAGTGTACCCAAACAAGAAATTCTATTGAACTGAATTATAGTTATATTGAATTTCATCCACATACTTATTATTATTTAGTTCGTAGATTTACGAACTTTTTTTATGACAATATTTTTCCGTCAATAGATTTTGGGGGGTTCCTTTAGAATTTTGAACGGTTTCGAAAATTTTGGAACGAATTGACCGCTCTAATCAAGGTATACCCCTTTCCCTTATATTTTTTGTCGTTTTAATTTTCTTTTTTAGTTTTTAGATGATGTTTTTCGTATCCTGTCTGAAGGCGTGTATAAAATTTCCAAAATTCATGTATTTATCTTTATCCGTTTCCCGCGTATTTTTCAACCATTACTGGTCCTTTTCAAGGTTAGTTTTGAAATTGCCGAGAAGAACTGAGATTGTCCAAGACAGTGTAGGTTTTTTTATGTCTTACTTAGAATCAAACAAAGGTTTAGATGTTGAGGTTGCCAGGAAATATTTGGATCCTACGTGTGTGGAATAATTTTCCCTGTCAAAGTCATCAAATGACCCTGACCTCATGAAGAAGATAAACAAAGGTGTTGTGGTCGCCATTTTAGATTTTACAAGTAGCGAAACCACGTGTGAAAGATTGAGTTGAACAAAAAAAAGGAAATGTCTGATATCTCGTCAAGAATACTGACAGAGACATTGATATGTCAACAAATATGCCAACATTTAATGACAAATAAATATCAAAGCAAAAATGGATATGTTTAGTTACTGTAGAAAAGGACATGATTATCGCTGTTGAAAAAAAAGCAGTATTATAATAAATCGTTACACGGCTCGAGCCAACAGAATTAGGAAGCATTTGCTTAGAAAAAGATAAGAGAGATTCGCCACCACTGTTAATAATTCAACAACCGTAGCGTCAAAATTTGAAGTCATGTATAAAAATCATTCGAATACTAAGTAAGGGCAGAATAAATTCAACTCAAGTCATCAGTGGTGTTCTCCAATGAAAAACATCTAAAATTGAGTAAAAAGAAAATACATTTACATTCTGGCACAATATAGCTTCTTTTTTCTTTCTTTTTTTTTTCAGAAAATGTAATTCTTTTAGAATGTACCTAGTGGAGTACTGATGCTATCTGTAGACGAAACAGTATAGCCAGGAGCACTGTAGCACACAAACACACGCACATATAAAGAGGGTAGAATCTTTCGCCATCTTTGGTGGCTACGATTGTTCAATACACGTGGCATAATGTTGTTGAGTGACGCCTCTACACCACTCTGCAACACTATTCTGTGGCTATATTTTTAGTGAAGAGTGGAAGGTATACTAAATTGTATAAGTTTTGGTAGGTATAGTTCCCTGATATACCAAGACATTACTGGAAATGATAATCCAGTAAAGACTTTGAGAAATAGAAGAGGCTCTCGGGGCCAATATGCCAGACACATATATATCTGCCTGAAGTATACAGTAAGAGTGTATAAGTAAGAAGTCCAAACACCAGAGAGGGAAATGACATGGCAAACGTGATGTGAGTCAAGGTAAAAAAAAAGAAGGATACGCATGGCTGTGTGCGTCATTATTGGCTTTTGAAACCAGAGTGAGCAAAGTGTCTAATTCGTGTTTGCTTTCATAGTGAAACAGAAGTAAGGGACATGATGTCACTAGATTTGAAAACCCTGGCGCCATTTTTTCTCAACGGAAATTCTAATCGTTTTGCAACACGTGGTTATGTGAATTTTCTGCTAAACTGATCATAAATGAAAAGGGGGAACTGCAATAATATTTTCTCATTATCACAGACTATATATTTCTACAATAAAAAAAAAAGCTTGAAATAAGGATTTTCATTCTCTGTCCTTATGCCTGAAAATTTTCTCATGTATATATAAGCATCCACCTGTCTACTGTCAAATTGTTAGACCTGTAACATAGCAAGTTTGTTTTATTCTGGTATAGAGGTCAACACTATCATTTTGATAACTGGATACTCTCCAAAATTATGTGATTATTCTTCAATTTTTTCAAGTAACGATAATGACATGGAAATTATGATAAATCTGAATATTCAGCACAGGTGATCTGATGAGTGCATAGAAGTTTCAATCTGTCGTTAGGGGTTCACGTCCAACACCCTGTTTTCTTTCGTAGTTGACTACATTTGTTTCCCTATATATATGCATAGTATAACTCCAAACTTGTAAACAGTTTGTATTTCCGTGTTATTGTTTTTAAACATTTCTGAAAACAAAAAACATTGTTTCGAATAATCTTATCATGAAAATGTTATTGCTTGTTGCTTTCCATGTTTCTTGTTACATCTTCATTGGATCTTCCGACCTTTTGTTTAACTATTATTTTCTATCTTTTGTAGTTGGGTACCTGCGGCTAATCAGGTTCCAGTACGTCACGATTCACACGGCCAACTTGGAAACGGAAACGGGTCTTGGCCAATGGATTTGCCACACGGAATACTCAAACACAGTTCTTCGGGGCTAGCCCCAAACAATGAATCAAGTCCTAAAAATGCAGCCAGTAACGGAAGCACACCGACGGAAATTGAGAATGGAAGTGATGTTGGTTCGGACAATATGACGAGTGTTTCAGCTACTGGCATTGGCAGCCGATCGTCACTCGTTAAAAAAAAAGTAGTCCACTCTTTACCCAAGAACAATACGGTGCTACGTTATGATCCGTCCACGGGCCTCACGGAAGCTCTCATTGTGGGCTCAGAGGATGAAGATGGAGGACAAGACGCTCCCAATGGGGATTCAGGTTAGTCAAGGGAAATCGTTCGAATGGGATTTATACTAACAGTAAAAGGTCACGCAGCCTCATGGCATTGCTCCGGCTGATGTCGTCGTTCGATCCACGTTCGAATCCCAACTCAGTCTCTGGCAAGTCTATCATGGCTTTGAACCCCAGTTATTAATCTGTCCACAACCTCTGCCCTTAGTAGTCGTTACATCTGGTGTATGAATCTCGTATTTAATTTTCAACGCTTTCATTCTGACCTCTTCATTTTTCAAAAGTACCTCCACAAATGCTTCGAATATTCGTTTCAAAATTTCAGTTTATTTCACCATTAAGTGATAGTACCATGTGTACGGGTGCAAGTAAAGACGGGGGTTTGAGTCAGAGATTTTTCTTCTTGTTTGGACTCAGATGATTAGTATTTATATACTTCTTATATATATATACGTATGAATGAGGTTACTATTAAGTCTAACGAACTGTCATTAAAAATTTACAATAGGAATTGACACAAGCATACAACTGAGGAAATGGATTTTTGTATGTGTGTCTAAATGCGCGCGTGAGTGTATGAATTTTTATTACAGGTTTCAAAGACGCTTTTTCATTTATATGCCAATAATTTGATTGAGTCCAAGTAACGTTTATTTCGGGACAAAAATATCTTAATTGGTGCCACCCCAATCTCGACTCTACTGCGTTTCATGTTACAAAACGATGGCAATTAGTTCCATTCAAATGATCCTACAAGGAGCCCTACCTATCAACATGATGAATATTTAACATTAGGCTTCCGGTTCATTATACACACACGCACACGCGCTCACACATATATATATATATATAGATAGATAGATAGATATTTATATACACAGACAAACAAGCACACATACTTATAGTGTCTACTTCTTAATTAAGAAATATTAATTAATCAAACAAATTGCCCAAATGTATTTGCACTCATAGTGGGCTTTGTCGAATTCGTCAATGCAAGTTTATATTCATGGGTGAAATGGGTTCGTATAGCTACCCTCACACAAAACTCCAAGGATAAAAATCCTTCAGTTAAAATACCAAGTATGACAAAACTTCTTTGTTTGAATTAAAACATGGCAATAATGATCGGTGCCAGTAATGAATGTTTTATCTTCCTTTGTATCCTTACTTAATGGAAAGTATTTACCTGGCCTCATTTTCTAATTACACATTTTTAAAGATTTAATTTCTTTTCGAAATCCGAACATTAGAGAATAATATCCCTACAAAAATAGATTTCTACTATACAACAAACGAATGTGATAATGGATCATGATTTTTATCCTTTGAATTATTTTCTTGGTAGTGAGCGAAAGGGTGTTGATTGGAAAAATAAAGGAGCATTAGGTGAGGCTTGAACCCAAACCCTTATGAGAGCGCTCTTCAGCCATAATTGCTCTTAAGGATTGAGCTACCAAGGCACACAGTCACAACAATACTCCAAATAACATTCTTACTCATCTTTATTTGGATCTGTGGCCGCTTTGTTGATATTGTTAGTTTTCAGTATTTTTGCGTATTTTTATGCATTGTTGTTCCCATGCCGACTGTATGATATTTATAAGAATGGATATTTGTATCCAACAGCATAATGAAAAAAATTGACCATTTGTGAACTAAATTTTTACTCGGACCAATTTCACTTTCGGTCGTGAGCGAACGGCGTTGATCGGAAAACGCATACGTGGCCACGCCATGGGGTAACATTTAGAAATTTGGTTTCGCATATTGTTACTGCCGAGTTGTGAATTCACTGGATGGCCTGAATTTTGAGTTTGTTTGAAAGCTAAGCTTAGTGTATATACACAAATGTATAATCATACACACACTCATGAATATAATCGTTGGTATTGTTTAGCCGAGTTTCGGCTCGTGGTATGCGCACTTTTATCATTGATTTGGTATCTTTTATCAGTTTGAGGCTGAATCTATTTGAAACGGGGAATCAGTGGTACGAAATCCGAGGAGACAGTTGAGATAAAGATCTCTCCATTTTGAGGTACTTGTCCGGATTTAGATTTCGTTAGGGGCCAGGGGATTCACGATTCCATCAAAGATAAACTAACTGACACTGAACATCTTGTTTAGGCCTCATGAAACCAAAGTGATAAAGAAAGAATCAAAATAATCGGCTCATTATTCTTGTCATAACACGGTTGCTAGACAAAATATTCTGGTCCGCTAAATACATTCCAGACTTTCGATTTGTTTTCTGATGTCAGAATTGTTAACCATGCTTCCTTGATTTATAAGACACAAAATGCTCAGTTGTGAGATGGAGTATCTGACGAGACATCGTGAAGCAAATGGCATAAAGAATTAGTGTATTCTGTAGGCTTCGTGGCTCTGTATTTTCTGCTGACGCCTGTGGACAATATTCTTGCTGAAGTTGAAAGCTACGATTTTAATTTTTGAGTTTCAAATCTGGCAGGTTCACCCCATTTGGAACATCAGCGCAGCTGTATCTTATTTCCACTCCATGGTCTTGTACTAAATTGAGCCTAAAATATCAAGAATCTGTCTCTCAACACAACTCGTGTACTTTCCCGACGTACATACCGTGTCGACTGAATGTGATACTGTATGTACGTCGGTACCTTTGTCTAATCCCGTATGAGCAGTGCACCTAAAAGAGGCAAAGTTTCAGTCAATTGTCCAAAACTGTTACCCATATAAAATTCCATCAAAATTCATAGAAGAAAAATAATTTTCCAAAATGATGAAAACTAATTTAATTTGAAATTCCATCGCGATTTTTTCTGGACCTTTTCCCCTTCGTGGTTATATTTTTTATTACTTTCTCCTCTTCTTAAGGGAAATTTTCCTTAACTTTTGAAGACATGCGTCTCGTATTTCTGACACGCCATATGTTCTACATTTTTCTTTTTTCCAGTTTACTAATGACAGTTTTGCAATATGCTGGAAACGTTATATTTATCATTCTTGAACTGAATTTTGGAACTATTGATACCAAAGAAAGTTCTTCTCCCATTGACAATTGTACCATAAATTCACCCCAAGGACAAAAAATGAGCCAAGACAGATTTTGAACTTTTTTCCTAATAACTAATATATCCGGCAAAACTGACCAAAATGCTTGAGAAACTTAATCAACATTGGATTTCATTTCCTTTACATTTCTTTAGACATTCAAGTCTGTTAGTCTCACTAGTAGAAAGTTTCTTACATCCGGAAATCTCAATAGTGTACCATTCCTACATGACAACTTCCTATGTTCATTGGCATTTCAAACTTTCTTCTAACCATTTGGCGCTGGATGTTGGCCCATAGATTCCATATAAGATTTCAGTCAGGACCCCTAGCCTGTACTTAATGTTTATTATCTTGTCTTGTAATCATATTTTGGTTGTTCTCACCGTATGGGTAGGTACATTATTTTGTTGAAAAATAAGATTTTTGTGCTTCTTTCGAGAAAATAACTTTTGGATGCTGGGAAGCAATCCTTTCTGAAACTTTTTCTGGTATCCTATCGTATAAGTTCGCCAACACTTGGTACCACCCAGACCATGATACCACATTCATGCTTCAAACTTCTTGATGTTCGGGAGCACCACACCCAAGCTCTAATCTTGACTCATAACTCCATAAATCAGACTTAATCCCAGCTCTCATATTCGACCAAAAATTGCTGTCTGCTTTTAATATTCATATTTGACCTGAGAGGCTCCCTAGCACATCTTTTTAAGCGATACCAGCTTCTGACTCCTTGTGATGATCCTTCTGGAAATCAGTTCTAATATCAGCAGTGCTGAACACTTGTGATAGTTTACATGGACATTGCTTTGTGTCACAAAAACGGTATATTTTTGTTTCTGGTATCTTAGCTTGTCAGAGCTCTATGCCTGCCAGATCCTTCTTTCTTGCAGTTGAAACCGTATTTTAGAAACGTGGAACAATTGTCTTCATAGTCGACAGTAACACATGATTTTCTTTCTTTTACCAGAAGCTTATCAATATCAGATCATATCATCCATTATGAAAAACTGTGAAAATCACGATGCTTGAGATTATCAAATGTTAGATTTTGAAGACGCCTCTCCATTTTTCCCGTTCGGGGCACTATCCTCTAAGGCAATGATTTAGTGTCTGTTCTTGTTTTTGCTAGTAATATTTGTGATTTCGTTAAGTTCTGGGCGGGAACTACGCTACGGTTCAATCATTTCCTTGAGGAAATACACGCCCTAATTGTTCATAGAACGGAACTTAGACAAACAGCAAATACCACCAATGTGGAGAGAGGGACGATCAGTGAATGTAGTTAACGAGCCCCAAAAGAGTACAAGAATACGTACGTCAGGGTAGCAACTGTCGTACACTGGGAACTATGCAAATGATTGGGATTTGACCATGAAGACAAATGGTTCCAGCACAAACCAGAAACTGTCTAGGAAAGAAGAAGCCAGAAATTATTTTGAGACTGACCATCCCATCCAAGTAAGTAGATTAGGCCTGGTAGTCGTGGACGAGGGAAATAAAATAAAAAATGTCAAAATGATAGACATGGTTATGCCTGATGATCACAGAGTAAATATGAAAGAGTGTGAGAGGCTAGGAGAATACCAGGACCTGGCCTAGCAGCTGAAAAACTATGGAATGTGTACTTTCACTTTCTATAGATTAAATTATGAAAGATTTTCCCGCCAGATTCAATGCTTCTACTGTTTTCTATTTCAACTTGACTGTCTGCTATTTTCATATCAGTAGGAAATAATCTAGAACATTCTTGGCATTTCATCAAGCCACACATCACTCTACCTTCCCCTTCTCTTCCGATTTCTCTTCCATCTTCTCCTACTTCCCCCCTCTCTCTCTCTCTCTCTCTCTCTCTCTCTCTCTCTCTCTCTCTCTCTCTCTCTCTCTCCTCATGTTTTTGCTATGAGCTCCTTATGTTGAGAAGTATCCCCCCCCCGGAAACTTTACTATAACACATCATCCGGACGAAGTGAACTCTCAAATCACATCAGCTGTTTTTCATGACCAGAAGCGTCCGTAATTCTTGAACATTCTGAATAAGAAGTTATGTTGATTTGTAAATATGTCTATCCAGACGCGGATGCTGATATAACGAGGCTAATATAGTCTTTGAGATTTCACCCACGCTTATGTTTACAATAAAGACGGCTCTATTCGTGGATGTTAACAGACTCAGAAATACAAGTGGGTTGAGTATTTTCAAAGTCTAAATTGCAGTATTCTTCCGACATATTGAAAACAAGTGAGCGCTCACACGTGCGTGCACACACACAAACACACACACACACACAAACACACACACACACATACACATACACACCTATATGTTCTTGAAATGTACCGTGAAATGTATTTTTCTATATCTGTCCTTGAGCGTTACTTATTGATTGAAATGGTTCTAGAAAATGATTGAAAAACACTCTTCAAATCCCTTGTTTAACCACTTCTTGGAATAAGGTGAAATTATTGCTTCGTTAACTCCTTCATCAATGACCGTTTTGCAAGACAAAGAGGGTTGAAAACTGAGAGTGGCGATCCTTTAGGTTGAGTAAGATATAAGCAATACTGTTATGCTAAGTTGATACTTCACGGTTTGATATCCTACAGACTGCGTTTCAGTCGGCAATCAGAGCGTACGATCTGATCCAGTCAGCCTTTAAAAGGCAACTGGCCTCTTGAGCCTGGTCGGTCATCTGCCATGGAGGACGAAATTGCAACCAATGACCAATGGACCTTACTATCGTCATCCTACTTTGCTGGACTATGGCAAATAAATCCTTGGTTTAATAGGTGCAACTGGTAACATGTATGCTGCACTCCAATTTGGAATTTCTTTGTACAGGCACGAGGGCTTTCCACAGTCCCAATCTGCAAAGAGGAGGCAACGCCGTAAAACCAAACTTACCTCCAGCTGCCTGCTCCTAGAGACCTTTCAGAAAATCTGTCTCGCGTAAGTCTCATCTGTCATCAACAGACCTGCCTCAGACGTGGAATCACCCCTCAAGTCTTCTTTCGCGAAGCGAAAATGGTAGAAAAATGCTCCGCTAACAAAAGCGCTGAACTGATAAACATGTTCATTTGTTCATTTAATTATTGATGTACACCTTGATCATCATCTGACATTGGCTTGCTATACCTTTTGGAAAGCTCGATAATTCGTAGAGTCAAACACAAAACACAAAATTAAATAATAAAAGCTCTGAACTTGTACATGTAAGTATTAATCTTTTTATGCGAGTAGTATTTTTGTGGTCAGCAGCGTTGTTGGACGAAGCAATTGAATATAGGTTTCTCGTATATTCAGTTTAAATGCTCTCGCATCTAACATAAAACAACAACATATATATATATATATATATATATATATATATATATATATATATATATATATATATATATATATATATATATATATGCGTATGTGTGTATTATAAATTGCGTCATATCATTTTGAAACTCTATTTGAAATGATCTTGTTCAATGTATCATTTGGCCTAGACAGCGTAAATAGAATAAACTATTAATGAAAATGGGACTGCTGCTGCTGGAAATATTCTTTCATTGTTCATTCTATTCACGTTGACTAGGCCAAATGATACATTTACTATGTAATAATAGGAGATCATTTCAAGTAGAGGTTCAAAATAATATAAAGCAATTTATAATCATTTCTGTCGGATTACACATGCAATTCTTATATATATATATATATATGTATGTGTGTGTGCGTGTGTGTGTGTGTGTGAGTATGTGTGTGTATGTATGTGTGTCGTACTAGCTAGAACATGTAATCGAACATATATGCAAGAAGAGGTAAAAATGAAGTCTTTCGCTTTCATTAAATTGATTTACGCACACAAAAACAAACCTACAACTTGTGAATGTTCAAGTGACTTGTACTCAACACCAAAACACGCACAGGATTTGTTTATTTACATTTAGAATTTACACAAACACCCTTACACGTGACAGACAGACATATCTTTTTACCGTCGCTCCTCCCAGATATTTTATTCTTGAATGAACTATTCTGATTCGACACGCCACAAGCAGTCAACCGACCATTCATTCATACCCGCTATCGTTCTCGTCCCTAGGGTCCGTAATTCATTCTCGTCATTCAGCAGTTGATGATGAATTGCTATCGAACCACAAAGAAGCGATGCGTACGGGATGGTCGACTAACGATATGACGTCAGTACAAAAACGAACGCTCGTTTCAAAATAATGATCGACCTATCGAATAATGGACCGATACACGTCACCACTTTTTTTTTAATATCAGTGGGGAAACATCCAGAAAAACCTTGGATTTAATTAGTTAGGGCTCTAATGCAGGACTGGCCCTACGCACAAGCAACACGGTCAGTTGCACCGGGCGCCAAATGCTACGGGTCGCCTGTCATAAGTCTGAGACTGTAGGGCTTCTCTAAATACGGATAGGAAAATGAATAATTTGAGCAAAATAAAAAAAGCCAAAATTGGGAAATACCCCGAAATGAAGTTTGATTTTTCAGGAATATCTGACACTTGAATATTTTATGTTGTGATTGTCAACACCGTTCTCTTTTACTCGATTATAGTAATGAACTTTTTATTTTTGTCCACTTTTTTCACAGTAAAACATATAAATGAGTAAGATAATACTACACTTCAGCAGCACTGAAGTTCGGCTTGCCCAGAGCGCCAGGAACCCCGGGATCAGAGAATTGAAATATGTTAAAAAAGCAAAAGTACTTATCAGTATTGCAAAACAAGTGAAATTGAATTTAGTAGTCACATGAGTTGTTATTATTATCGTCTCTCTTGTAAATGATGCTTAGGTATTATTGTAGCTACACTATTTATTCTTGATTGTGACAGTTGCTGTAATACTACTAGAATGAGAAACAGTGCCTATGCCATTGAGGATATAATAATAATAATAATAATAATAATAATAATAATAATAATAGAGACTTATTGTCACTCAGCCTTCAGCAGCAATGACCACTGGGCAACCGGTGTGAAACTGTAAACTGCAGTATAAATGTGGCCTATGAGAACTAGGAGAGAAGGGCTGGAGACTTGAGGAGACTTGCTGTCACTCAAACTGATGTGAGATCGCTGCTGCTGCTGCTTATAATAATAATAATGTTGATGATGATGATAATAATAAACAGGAGTAAGCGTAATATCAACGAAGTTGAACTTGTTAACAATCTTAGTGAGACTTAGTTTATGGTTATCAGTCTGTAATATTCAGCTCAACCACTCAGTTGTGTTAACTCTCTCTCTCTCGGATATTCAACTCAAATTTTATCGGAGGCGAACTAAACGAAAATAAACACCTTGATTCCTCGTCGTACGATTTTCAAAGACGACAGTGTTAATGTAGTACGTACTTCTTTATCGTTGTAAAGTTTGTTTCGTTTTAAAGCTTGTTCTCCTAGAAACTGGAAAGGTAAAACAATAAGATCAACATCATCATAGTTCATATATGATTCTTCCCATTTAAGTATGAGTCGATCTTCTTTGCATTTTGGTTACATAAGTATTTGGGGGCGAGTAAACTTTCCCTCCAACTCGACTGGCGGTCTAGATACTTCTTTTGAAATCTTACATTTTCAGAAAAATCTTGTGTTCTACTGTTCAGCTGTATCTGGAAGACCTTATTGATTGTATTCCAGAAGCTGGTACCAGAAATAGTACAAGTTACAAAAGAATTGTTTTCTATGTACGCAATTGGCACAAAGATTTGCTAATAACGTCGCCATAACAATGTCGACAGCTGTGCCAGAGGTTGGAAGATAAATCAAAGTTTTTCGCGCAGCATTTGTAGATGGAGAAAAGGGCGGGCCACAAAGCAAAAAGGTAATTTGGTACAGAAGGAGAAGGAAGCTGTTACTCACGGGCTATTTTGTTTTGTTTTTGTTTTATTTTTTTAAGGGGGGAAGGGGTTCAATCCCAGAAAAAGCAGCCGTCTGTGCTTGTGTTTCAATTAGATCCCTAGTGACGTCTGAAAAACAGAGGCGAATAAAAATTACGGACTCCAGGTTCTCTCAAACAAATCTGTGGTAATGGTATTGAAAGCATAAAATAGTGTGGGCCAGGAAGGTGTGAATGTTTTGGGTGGGGGTAATTTTGATTGTTATGGTTTTCATTTTTCATCTTAATTGTTTTCATGATGATGATGCTGATGATGCTGATTATCTGATATTAAATTGTTTCTGCTCTCCATTGACGTTGAGCACGCAACATTAATGACGAATTGAGTCTTCACGGTGTTGCTCTATAGCATTGATAGGTTTAAATTTCCTGTCATCGGGAGGGAATGAAAGCGTAAAAGGAACGTGCATACACTTGTATTCATGTGTGTATGCGTGTGTGCGTGTGTGTGTGTGTGTGTGCGTGTGTGTGAGTTTGTCAGGGTTGCCAATTTGGATGCAATTTTTCAATTCTGCAAATCAATCTCAAATTCAGAAAATTAAAAAATCTCTCAATTTGAGACTCAGGACTTCGAAACACGGTAAAAGATTTTTGATCGAAATATTGTCAACACTGGACTTATAAATTCGGAGAAAAAAAAACATCTCAATGGGCAGTGTACGTTTGGTGTTCATAAGCACAACTCGAGAGAATGAGTGGACAATATTTGACTTGAGTGTATGTATCAGTGGTGAAGCATTGCTTTCAGTCGAGAAAAAAAACTTCTGTCCAAATTTGCTCTTTTTCGATCAGCAACGAGGAACACAAAAATACGTTGAAGTTCTTCATCCAAAGATTTGCTCTAGTCGATATTTCAATTTTGAAAAATATCCCAAAGGAGTATAACTTTATTTATTTACCGGGTTAAGTGACGAAACCTTTTTACTAACCGCTAAGAAAAGTTCTTTAGTATTGACATGACCTAACAATATTGATGCTTATAATTTGTATTGAATGCTCAGATGGTGTAATGGTTAGCACGTCTGCCTCACACGCCGAATGTTACTGGTTCGGTTCACGGTATAAGCGAAGTGTGTGGACTCAGCAGTTGATTGAATGCACTGTGGGCCGTGTGATTAGGTTGATTCCAAGATTAGGTTCCAATCTCCTTACATTATACGCCACGTGTATGTCTGGTAACATTTGTCAAGGGACATAACTATTAAATGCTGAATATTGAGTAGTCTCGTTTCTTTGCAAATGTGCAAAAATATAGGTTCATTCTGGTTGAACAAGAAAACGAAGAGCTACAAAATGTTTCTGATAAGCACAATGCACTCACAGAATTATTTACTTTTGAATATCAAATACTGTCGCCATTTTTTTGACAGCATGGATAAACCAATTACAACATATTCGCTTGGTTACACGATACATACATACATTCATACATTTTATACGAACAGCACGTGTGGAATTATATACATGGAGTTTAATACAGATAATCATCTGTGTATGCATTATTATACTGTGATACGTATGCGCATGTGCGCACACTACGTAAGGCTCGAGAAGCTGAACATTAATACCTTAGTACATATGTGCACATCTTTGTCATGCATCATTAAGTTGAATAACGAAGGAGCAGTTGGAATTGATACGATCCTCTTTGCAGACACAATAATAACTCACAGAAATTCATAACGACTTCACCTAATGAAGTAATAGCAAGAAAAGACGGAAATGACTTGAGCCATATCGTTCATCTTGGATTCCAGATTTTCTATCTTTCCATATACCTTCCGGTCTATCTCAAATTACCTCCCTTCCCTTTATCGTCTGTGAAACTCATCATTTGCTTTCCTCCCTCATCTCTGGATTTCAAAATCATGCTTCCAGCCTTGGTTTTTTGTATCATCTGCTCTTGATTAAGATGCAAATATTTTGCACTTCATATCAACTGCAGTTCTTAGACATGAATATCTTCATTATCTATATCGATTCATTTTTAGATGTGTCCATACATCTCTATAAGATGCTATTCGGTAAGTCTGTCGACCCCTCTTCCGTTGAATGACTGAAATAGGAAGTGACGTCATCAAAAGATATGATGCATTAAGAAAAATATATTCCATCCAATTCTTTTACCAGCTGTTAATGATGTCATAATAGAAAAAAAAGCCAAAAATTGATATTTGCAGAATATTTCATATCGCAACATTTTACAAGTATGAGAATCAAATGACTCTAAGAAAGACAACTTGCTCTTCCTCCTCACCATTCTGCTACTACTATTACGGATGCAGATGCATCACAAAACTTATGATTCTTATTTCCCCACGAACCAAAATTTTTATATGGCTTTTGTCAAGAGATCAAGTGACAACACATTTCCTAGCCGATCAAGCAAATATCATTGCAGAGATCTTTCTTCATTATTTCATTTCATTCCACGTTTTAATTTCCACGTGATTCGAATCATAACATCAACTTTCAATTTTGCCCACTCTATTAGTAGTAAACGGGGATCTTCTACAGTATGCATGTCATTTTTAAGTCTGTCTGTTTAACATTGTTCGGTTCCACAATGAGAAAAGATTCTCGAGGCTTTAATAGTGACAGGTTTTAGAACTCCTGTTGATTTTAGTTTATAAGTTCTGACGGTAAAATATTCCCTATAACCTGCTTAAGGAATAACTCATATGTAATTCGGTCAAATTTTCATATTTTTTTGTTCTTACATCAACTTCATTACATCAACAAATCGATTTCCTTTCGAATGGTATACATAGATAAGGTATTTGAGAAAGATATCATGCTGGTGCTGTATATTTAGTATAAAATAGAATGGGACACCGACAGCAGTAATATTTTTTTATCAAAAAATTTGTTTACATCATGTAAGTATTGTATATTGTATAAATATATAATGTAAATGCTGTATGCAAAATATCAATAATGTAGATATTTTTATTATGTAGAATAGATAAATGTTGGAATGTGGAGTCTTTGTTGTACTTAAAACTGTTTCTCGATACACTTTATATTGTTTTATATTGTCTTCATGGAGTTTCTCTTTCCTTTTGGATCGTATTCAAATTTTCAGTGAGGTATCACAGAACTGTTTCCAGTTCTCAATTGATTATAGATAAAATTAGGTTCCTAATATTCTACGATTTATGTATCTCTCAGATGAATTCCTGGTCAATGCCATCACGATTAAATTATAATACGAGGTCATTCCCAGAATTAGTAAGTTTGTGACATGCTTTTTTTTGTTTTTAGTGATTTTTATGCTTCTCATCAATATTTTGCATGTTTTGATATGACTGATATATACATCCGTTCGATTTTATTTTGTGGTATCTTCAAACGTTTTTGTATACTAACTGGTCCATTTTTATAGTGTGGGCGATTTTTCTCACTAAACAGACGATTTCAAAATGTCATCGTTATTTTTATTTTCCAAATCTATACTTCTCATTGCATCAAAGTATCACATTCTACCGTCCGCTCATCTATTTGTATAATGATCTTTTTTCTGTTTCTCTGTTCTTATCAATAGACTCTCATAATGAAAGGTAACAGTTTTGCTGATAAAAAAAATATATTCTATCGACCATTTGAAAACAAAGAAACGAATTCAGTATTTTCTTTTCTAAAAAATACCCATAGAAATTCTGGCATATCCAGAGTTTCTTTTCTTACCGATTAATTAGTAAAATTCAAAATAACAATGTTTACTATGGACAACTTTTGATAGTTCTTCTTTGTGCCTTTTGTTCCCTCTGTAAGTAATTGCCCTTACGCTGGCTACAGCTACAGCCATCCCTGTCTGGGTTTCACATATAATAAGTTTCTTACCAGTTTTTTGCAACATGTGAAATGGACTTAAAGTCGAAAAGCACCCGAGGTGACATCACTAGGTTCACCATACAACATTATACCTATATCTGGGGTAGAGTCAGATTTATGCCTCTCCCAAGAGCATTAGTTCCAGTCTCGGTCCAAGTCGGAGTTTGAATTCGGCCCGGCTAGTCAATTTTCTGTGCCATTAACCGATCGGCCATCGGTACTTCCTCTTGCTCCCTTTGGACAGTCAAAATCGTCCAAGCTTGACCCTGGATTGTTGTTATTGTTCTTTCCAAGAACTTGAAATAATTTTCTTTGATTGATTTGGTTTAATCAAACGCATATTGAAAAGTCAAATCTTTAAATCTAATGGATTCTCCGCAAGAGATGATGAAATAAAGAACAATATGTGAAACAGATGGATATCCGGTACTGAGCAGCTGGTCCCCAAATTAATTGAAGTTCAACCATGATTTTATTTGTCCATTCACCCCTTCTCTTTTCCACTCCATAACTCACTCACCTTTTCTTTCTCCTCCTCCTTCCTACTCACTCACCTTTTCCCTCTCCTTCTCTTTCCCATTCCACATCTTGCGTACTGGACAATGTTGCCAATGTAGCTAAATCAAGCGCGTTTCTTATTTTGGCAGTGCGAAAACTGCTGAACTAGCGCAGGCGTACTTGTACAGTGTGGCCATTTTTGACTATTTTGGGCCATTTCACTGGCATTTGGGACTATTTTTCTATTTTTTCTCTCTCTCTCTCTCTCTCTCTCGGTGCTTTTTGGCAGTCAAACTAGCGCGAAAATATTTTTTGAGTTGGCAATACTGATACGGAGGCTCACCCAACGACGCATGCGCACACGAACACACACAGAAATATATATCAAAATATTTGAAACTTTGTACCATTTTTTGACTTTTTCCACATAAAATTCAGGCAGGTGTAAAACACATGCTTCTTAACGCTTGTGTCTAGGAAGTTCATTACAGTCACGGTGCAGCACACGAATCATTTAGTACGAAAGACTAAAAAGTACTTCCCTGGTTATGTTACGCTACACGTTAAACTCTCATGCATGCCCACCTACTTTCTGGGCTCTGACACACACACACGTAACGTTTCCTCTTTCACACGTAAGCCCAAATAATTACGTATATAAATGATCGAGGTCTTGAAGCATATGCGTGTATGTACGCACTATTTAACTTTGCCTCTCAAGTTTAATGGCAGAGATAGAGACTCATGCAATCCTACAATTTCTCTCTCTCTCTCTCTCTCTCTCTCTTTCTCTCTGATGTACCCCACACACACAATTCTTTACTTGCTTTGTTCATTGCCTTTACTCATTATTCGCTCTGTCCATTCCCTCTTTTACATCGAGTCTATTTAACGTAGCCACCAAAGATGGCGAAGGCTTCTATCTCTACTAATATGTGTGTGTGTTTGTTCATGTTTGTGTGTTCTAGCGCTTCTGGCCATACCGGTTTGTCTACAGACTTGGACATTGGTTTCAGTAATCCACTAGACAAATTCTAAAGATGGCTTGTATTTTTCGTTTGGGGGGAAAAGGCTTCTTCTTTTTTTTTACTCTTTCTGGGCTTTATTTTGTCGGGTTTATTAAAAACATCTAAATTCCATGGAATGTAGATGATTCTAGATTTTTTTTACTCTATTTTAGATGCCTCCCAGTGGAAAATGCCTGTGATGTTCTAAATAGAATTTATTCTAACCATATTGATTTTCAATGGTTTTGTTTACATGACGCTACGGTCATACAATTATTGACTGTGATTGCGAATCTATCTTTTGAATTTCTTTTTTCTCCATCGTCCTTTTCTTTTTCAATTTCTCCCGTCTTCAAGATAAATCGGTCTTTTTTTTTTATTTCTTTCATCTTTTCTCTCTTCTCTTTACACTTTCCTCATCTTTCTTCTCTCTCTCTCTCTCTCTCTCTCTCTCTCTCTCTCTCTCTCTCTCTCTCTCTATCCCACCTTGTCGACTCTTTCAAATTCTGTGTCACCTTTGGTGCTATTTCGCTTCAATTTATTAAGAAGTGTCAACCAAAACTATCAACATAGGTTTCTTCAGTTTTCAAGTTGGTTTGGCTTGCTGGCTATGTATAGGCTGCGCCAATGGAGCTGGAGGTTTGGAAATTCAAACAATTAATCCTTATTATATCTACAAAAAGTTTTTTGTTTGTTTTCCTTATCCCCTTAACTAGGTTTTTAGTGGGTAGTCAATTTACTATAAAAGTTCATGTTACATTGATCCCTACTTTGCGCCCGGCATCGTTCACTGCTTGTTTTGGGTTCTTGTTTTTTTTTGTTTTGTTTTAAGACGAGGGAAGTAACTTGTTCATTGATCCCCTTTTTCCATTTCTTTGATTGATCATGCTGCTGAAAGGCGTTTATTATGTGACGGTTTCTTTTGGGTGACTAACCAGACCCGTTTATTTTCTATTTATTCCTCTAACTTCTTTCATGCCTCTCTCTCTCTCTCTCTCTCTCTCTCTCTCTCTCTCTCTCTCTCTCTCTCTCTCTCTTTACTTCTACCTGCTTTTCAATTTTTTCTCCTCTTTATAACGTCGACACATGCGTACAACTCGAGGCCATCTTTGTCAGATGAAAACTAACTTTAATTCGTTCGATAAGGATAAAAGTTTCAACTAATTCGGGGAAGACGCTATGGTGTCGACGTTGGCAAAGACAGTCAATCATGATCGAAAAGGGGACCGGGTTAATGAATGATGAAGTCCCGGGGAAAGATATTTCACAGTCAGTTGACTGTCGAAAGTGAAAATGATTGATTGGTTCAATATAATAGAAATATGATTTGGTTCCATTAGTGGCTCATCAAAACTTTCTGACAAGAGATCTGAGCTTCCATTCAAGATGTTGGCGAGGTAGAATTTGTCATCATATAACTCAACTATCTTTGCATCCCCTACAAACGAATAATTTGATATTCACAAACCAGTTATTTCCGGGTTGAATACTAAGATACAACTCGGAAATTCTGAAGCAATATTTTTACTGCCAGTTGGAACCAATCAGCAAAAGTGATTTATATAGATTCGATATTGAAAAAGAAAAAACAATTAATTATGGCTCCATATTACTCCCTGTACCATACTTGGAAATTGCTCATCTTCGATAGTGAGTTACAGGCGGGTTAAGCAAAATTCTTCGCTAGTTAATTCCCCGATCCATACTTGTTCATTGTTAGAATATTGTGCAAATGGGGACTCTGAGAAAATCATGTGCCAAAATTCCAAAGTTTAGTCCGACATTCTAATCGCCCACTGATTTATTTGCTAACTGTTCACCGATTTAAGAAGTGGCTTCCTTCTGGCTGCCATTACACAGATTATACCGTGTTACAATAGTTTGTTGTTTTTTTTTACAATTTCCGAACTCATCGCACGGTCTGATAGGTCTGAACGAAATGCAATGTTTTCCTTTCTTTTATAACTGGACTGAATGCTTACGTTGTGCGCAGTTGGAAATAGAAATCCTCGTTCCAATGCCACTTGATTATGACTCATTTCACCGCCAGATTGACGAACGACGCCTCCTTTCCAATTTGCCAATCCCTGTGTTCCTGAAGTACAAGACATGAAAAATTTGGCCAATTTTTTCGAGTTCTTATAGCAAACTATCAGCATCATCAGACTTATATCGTCCATCGTTGGGCATAAACCTTCGCCAGGATCCGTCACAATTCTCTATCATGGGCGTCGCGGGGCCAGTATTTCCTGAATTTGTATAGTTCATCTCTCCATCTTGTTGGACTCAGTTTTACATGTGATCTCTTGGGATACATGTAGTGAGTCATGATGTCCATCAGTTGTCTGCCATTCTTGCAACATGGCCTGCCCACTGCCATTCAGGTTTTTTTTAATAGATTTTATATTTTGAACTCTCATTTTCTCCCTTATGCACTGTGCTGTCTTGTGATCTCTCCATGTAAGGTTGAGCATGATTCTCTCATGTGTGCGTTACATGCTTCTCAGTTTGCGGGTCTGTCTCTTGGTTAAGTGTTAATACACAGATCTTCATTCCGTGTCACTTCTGAGTGAAAAATCTGTGGCGGCGGTAGGTCCGACTTCGCACCCCTGCATTTTTTTTACATTGTTTTTCATATTTTTCTGGGTCCGTCAGATATATTTCGCCCCGAGAGCTCCGGCATCCCCACAGTAGAATGATGGCGTCTCCCCACTCATGTCATTTTTCTCTTCTCAGAAGTTTTAATGTGAAATATAATTCTCTCATATCTAAGAAAGAGCACTACGAACGAATTCAAGAATATGCCAACCTCAACAAACTCAAGCTTTTCCTTCTGAACTGTAATTGAGGAACCCATTACGAAAGTATCAAATTACAGTAATTACATTAGAAATTAAAGGTGTTCGTTTACACTCCAAAATCACTTTTTAATTTGTAACATTTTATCATTAACTTATAACGATTTAAAAGAAAAACGAGTTCATACCTCTATGAAAGCAGATTTACATTTAGAGAACTTGTAGAATAAGTCCCCTGGAATAGTGCTAATAAGTAACTATTACATGAGACAGTATTCAATGTAAGCAGAGAAAATTAATGCTTTTATTATAAGATCCTTCAATTTCTTTTAATTGTAAGGTCATTGCCATGAAGGCGACTAGGTCCCTTGATGCAATTATTAGATGAAACTGACGAAATTCGTTAATCAAACACATTTTCAAGATATGGTGCAGTAATTTTATTGGTCATTAGCCTCTGCCAAATACCCCCCCCCCCGTTGTAAAGAATCTCTAGGTCATGGCTAATCGTTGATAGATAGATAGATGGATGGATTGATAGATAGATAGATAGATGTGCATACGTACCTCGCATAAATGAAACATCATAGCCCGGGTGTGTACCGAATGCACATTTTTGAAAAAAAAGTACATTATATATATATATATATATATGTATGTATGTATGTATATATATATATATATATATATATATATATATATATATATATATATATATATATATATATATATATATATATATATATATACATACATACATACATATATATATATACATAGATGCTACTTCTAGATGTTCTCATACAAATCTTCGAGGTTGAATCCCTTAAAATGTGACCAGGAGCGCTCAAAGGCGAGCAAAGAGAGAAGAATCTGTAGCCCACTTGGCTGGTTAGTCGGGAAGGAGATTTATAGGGCTACGGTGATCAATCTGATAGATAGATAGATAGATAGATAGATAGATAGATAGATACGATACGATAATCCGTGACGATGAAAAAAAGGACCCCTATTTCCTGTGGAATCAATCACAGAGGGGGGCTGACTGGAAGACATCGTGACACGATATACACCGGACAACCCCCCATCCCAAAGCAAACTGCAGAGCAAGCAAGACCTTTTCCTGTGGCTCGGTGATGGAAGTCTTACTTTCACCGCATAGACATAGACCTTACTGCCCTTGAGTGCCCACAACAGACGAGGAAAACACTCCAAAATCTTCCTTCGCAGAGCCAAGCCATTGTATTTACACATAAACATGAACGAATATATCCAAAAGCATGTATGTATGGACGTACGTATGCATGAGTAGATTCGCGTTTTTCAAATTCAGCAAGGATATGTGGGAGCTGATGTCCGAATCACTTTATTTGTTGCCATATGGTTCGGTTGCCTATGTACATGTGCGTATATTTGCGTATAATTTGGATTTGGATTAATATTCCGTGGGCGTGTGTCGTATGAATACATAATTTGATTTAATGACACTTTTACAGAGTATGTGTGTATGGAGGAGCGTGTACGGTTGTCGGTGTGTATGTATGGACTGACATCTTCTTAGTGCGTCGCTGAAATACGATACCCTCAAGTATCGTGGCTGAAGCCTCTGAGGAATTTGGCTCGAAGTCCCTCGTAAATGAACGAATGCCAATGTATTTTTCTACGTTTACGTATCTCCCCGTTCCCCCGCTTTTAAAAGTAGGTGGGAGTCTATCAAGTTCTTTTCGTGCTTTCTTCATACGCACCAACCATTCTTACTTCCCTCCTCCCACGCTAACTTTTACTCAGCTTTTTGAAAGAAAGCAGAAAAACAAATGACGTTATTCGAGTCGGGATTTTTTTTCCGTTCCTTCTCTTTCAGTGCGAAAAACCTTTTCGAAACGAACACTTGTTAAGCCCGGGGGTGGATACAATGGAATGTGGCTCGGTCGTCGCATGAAATCGCGATTCTCTATAAAAATTTAAAAAAATGTAAAATCCTGAAAAGACCACTCATTAACAGAATGAAAGGAATACAGCGAGTGCAAAAATATCCGATACATTCCAAAAAGTTCATTTTTTTTCCCAATTTATATGGTCTCGAAGTTGACCAAACATTTAAGACTACAACTGGAATGTTGAAACTAGATTGACAACTTGAAAGTTACGTACATAAATCAGAAATATTTTATTCAAATTCTGTCAATTTTGAAGATGAAAAAGTAGGTTGGAATAGATTTTTTTAAATGTATAGGATATATTTTGCTCTTGCAGTTAATGTTTGGAGAAGATATTGGGAAAGTCACTCGGAATAAGTAGAGACATTAGTTTGGGTTGATGTGTGATAGACGAACTATCTTTGTCATAATTCGGGAGTATAATGATCATTGAATAATAAACTTATCCAGGAGTCACCTAATAATTACAATAAAATGTACACACATGCGTATGAATGTATTCATACAAGTTGAATGTGTTGAACATATACATGAATGTAAATAAAATTATTACGATGTCATCAACTGGTCATTGTCTTCCGTTTGCTTCAAATATGGAGCTTTGTGCTAAGATACACTGGGTAAGAGCTCATATAAACAATTCTTACGTGATACCTTTCTAACATTTCTTGTCATCTATTTCCAAATCCATTTTCCTTTAGGCTTTGTTTTAATTGAGTCTTGGTCAGATGGAAAGGAAGCTAAAGTATAATGTCTCCATCAACAAGTTAATAGACAAAAATATGTATTTGAAATGTATTGGTTAAGACGTAATATGTGTAGTATATTTACAGAAGTGTTAAATGTAAAAAATGTTTGTTTTTTTAAGAGCAAATATAATTGGCGATCAAATGAATAATTGAAAAAACTCAATGTTTGCTGTTACAGTTACTGGAAGAAGTTTGAACGTGTTTTTATACTTATATATGTGTATATGCGTGTGAGCACACATGCCTATATGTATGTAGCTGTATGTATATATGTGTGTATGCACGTGTGCGCACCTACATATCTATCCTCTCAAGTAATATATATTTATTTATGACTACATTTATATAATTTTTCAAATAAAACGCCTTATAATTATGTTCGCGTACACAAATATCTATGTGTGTATGAGGAAAAAAAAGGAGAAAACAGATTGATAGGTTGATGAAAGATTGAAAAAAAGGTCCACTACAGAATTAAGCAGGTAGAAGTCTACTTTGAAAAAAAAATGTGTGACTTCCGTTAATGCAGGTGGCGACACCTGAAGACGCCCTTAAACAACAAGGTCCCATGGTACCAGGCACACGTGAAGTTCAGCTTTTTATAATTCTTCTTAGAAGTAAATCATTTTCATTCACGAAAGAGAATGCTAGCTAAAGGAAGACTCCTACTACACACACACACAGGTGCTTCTTGAAATAGTTACAAGTTTCCGCTTAGACTCATTCACATATTTACAATTGTGTGTGTGTGTGTGTGAGAGAGAGAGAGAGAGAGAGAGAGAGAGAGAGAGACTGACACAGAGGGGTAATCGTTGCATGTACCACGTGGGCGTGTGTGATGGAATATTTTGTATGATCAACAAACAATGTACATTATGTCAAAGGTAATATTTAGCACCTGGTTGGAGAAACAGACTTTTCTGCTGAAACTTCTAAGAGAGAAAGGGAATATAAGTGAGTGACGCCATGAGTGAAAGCTCGCAAAACAGCATAAGTTCGCTTAAACGATTTTCCTATTTAAAATGTTCGTTTCTACAAGTCTTCCTTTTCTGAAAGACGACTGCTTTTCTTGACTGTGACCAAGAACTACATCATGATGGTCCTCAATATTTTACCATGAATATCAATGTATCTAAGTTTTGTTTAGTTCTTCTTCTTCAGCCCTTAATGATTGAAATGTAATCCAATGATAAAGGTGAAGGTTTATCAAATGCCTGAGAAGAAATGCTTTTAGATTTCTGGTTAGAATAGTTGATTGAAGTTGATTTTGTTTACTCGTGATTCTTCGTCCATCACACTCTTTAGTACTATTTATTTTAGTTCTTATTATTCAAAGTGGTATAATTAATGCATTTGCTTGCTTTTTATAAGCATCATCATCATCATCATCGTCGTCGTCGTCATCATAATTATTATTATTATTATTATTATTATTATTATTATTATTATTATTATTATTATTATTATTATTATTATTGAACAGTTGCACCACCATAGGTGGCAAGGGGTCCTATCCTTTTTTATAGTTGTGTGAATTCGTGGATTCCTGCTCTCCTAATCATTCTGGAGTTTTTTTTTCTACAGACTTGAAAATTGGCATCAGTACTCCCCTAGGCCCTTTCTGAAAAAATGTCTTTTTTCTCTTTGGTGGAGGGCTTTATTTGGATAGGTTCATTGATACCTAGATTCTCCAGAATCTAGATTTTTTTTATTCTATCTTAGATGTTTTCATGCGGAAAAAGCCAGTGATGTTAGAAATAGCTTTTATAATACTGACCATATTTATTCTTCGGTGGAATTGTCTTTACATGACTTCAAATTCTTACACCATGATTGTTCAGTTAATGATTGTGATAGCGAGTTGTTAATGTTTTGGATGTGAGAATTTATCCTCTCACTTATAACGTAAGGCATTCTGTGTAGGTTGTTGACACATCCGCATCTCACTTACCGGTCAGCCACCCACGCATCTTACTTACCGGTCAGCCACCCACGCATTTTACTTACCGGTCAGCCACTCACGCAACTCACTAATCTGTCAGCCACCGACGCATCTTACTTACCGGTCAGCCACCCACGCATTTTGCTTACCGGTCAGCCACTCACGCAACTCACTAACCTGTCAGCTACCGACGCATCTTACTCACCGGTCAGCTACCCACGTAACTCACTAACGAATCAGCCACCCATGCACACACACTCCCCTAAAGTTTTCTTCTGTCGTTTTTTTAATTCTCCCTCTAATAGTGTTTTGTTGTCAATTCACAATGAATATTTATGCCAAATTGATCCCTTACTTTGTGTCCGTGTTTTTGTGGGTGTTTTTTATCATGATTTTATGATATAAACCATACGAGTAGTGTATTTTCATCATCGTAACTTGATTTTACCAACAGTATCGCTCAAATTTCGAGGTGACGGTGATTGATAATTTCCCTTGGGATGCTAGTATCATCATTTGTTCGGCAGCCATTGTTTCGTTCTGTCTGTGAGGGTTGTATGTGTAGGGAAGGGTCTGTTAAGTCTAGGGACGCTTGTGTACGTGGGTGCGCGTTAGAGAGGAAGAAGGAAATACAAGCGATCCCACGTATATAACCAGTTTGTTATCATATCAATCTCTTCTTCCAGGCCCCAAATTATGTATGTATATATTGGCTCAAAGATACGAAGGGATTAGGCACGAAATGACTGCAAGAGAATTAACCTCCCCAGAAACACGTGCATACACTTTTGCTGTTACATAATTTTGCCCGACGCATGAGTATACATTGAATATGTTAAAGACTATATTTATGTAGACCTTTAATGATAGGGTGGTTATGTCAAGAGTTATGACACAAAACCACAGAAACTCGAGAAGATCAAACTCATTTGCAATGGCTTATTACTAGCATATCAACCTTACAGCAGACACCAAACATTATGCATATATCTATGGGTTCTTTAAGCAAAAGATTTCGCGTTCACGAAGTAAGCTGTCGCAGGCACTTTAGTTGTTGTTGTCACTGTCATGACTAAACTGAGTGTTCAAATCTGCTCTCGTGCATTTTGTTTTTGTTTTTTGTTAAATCTTGACGATGAAGTTACATCTTGGGAGGTAAAACAAGCCATCGAACAAACAAAAAAAGGAAAAGCCCCTGAGCCAGCTAACATCACCGCCAATCTGCTGGAAAAAGCTGACAAAATCGTCACTAAAAAAAACTAACTATTCTTTTAAACTTATTTCTAAAACGAAGTGAAGTCCAGGAAGACTGGAACACAGCAATCATAATGCTATTACATAAAAAAAGGAAACCCCAAAGACCTCGACTACTAAACTTCTCACAAAAATCATCATTAACCAGATTCCCAAAATATTAGGTGAAAACCAACCACGGGAACGAGCTGGCTTTAGAAGAAACAACTCCGCCATAAACCATTTCCATTCAATCAATCAGCTGAAAGAAAAAAGCACCAGAATACAAAATGCCACACATTTAGAGACTTCAAGCAGGCTTTCGACTCTGTGGAAATTCCCATGGTCATGAAAGCCATCACTCTACAAGGTTTAGACACTGTATACGCCAGAGTACTGCAACGTATATACTGTCACAGCAGCTCCTTTACATAAAGGCTCTGAGTCCTTCTAGCTTAATTTACGAGATAAATGCAGCACACGAAGGTGATTCATAATTTCCCTTGGAATGTTCGTTTCCTTTTCTGCGTAAATGTACAGTGAGAGAAAACTATGTTCAAGTAGATTGTCCATTGCCTTCATGTAAATTGCTTCCTTCAAACCGAGATATGTTCTCCTAGATTAGAAATTGTCACGTTTGAAGCTGTTAATCAACTAAATCTATCTTTTTATCTCTCCTACATCAATCAGCTTAAATCTTATCCTATATAAATTTTTGGTTTCATAAATATATAAACATAGGAGTTTGTGTCAGTGTTTATACTTCTATTTCTATCTATACTTATGTGTGTATATATATATATATATATATATATATATATATATATATATATATATATATATATATATATATATATATAAATATATATATATGTGTGTGTGTGTGTGTGTGTGTTTATACTTCTATTTCTATTTATACTTATATGTATATATATATATATATATATATATATATATATATATATATATGTGTGTGTGTGTGTGTTTATACTTCTATTTCTATTTATACTCATGTGTATATATATATATGTGTGTGTGTGTGTGTGCGTGTGTTGTATTTATGCGTATGTATGTAAACGTACATACAGTTTATGAGTGACAGTCTACAACGTGTAAGTTGGTACGTATTCAAGCTAAATCTGAAAAACCTTCAGAGATGTTGAGAATGATTTTTAAATCAGGAAGCTTATTTAGTGCACAATGCATGGAAATATCTTACAAAACATAATGAGTGTCATTTAAATTCAATGATTTCCAGTAATTTAAATGAAAGAAAATACATTTGATTATCAAGATCCAAATTTGAGTAATAAACTCGTCTTTATTCTTCATTTCATCTATAAACATTACAAGAACAGGAATTGTTTGCAATGTATTTCGCTCAACATCTTTAGCTTGAAATTTGTAAAAAAAAACAACAAAAAAAACAAATAAGGCAAAAGAAAGCAGTAAATGCCGTTTGGAAGTGAACTCATGTTAACAATATTTATTGTCTTTTGTGAGTTTCATGGAGATTCGATGTCCTTGGTAGATGTTCTACTTTCTTCAGTTTTGCGTCTTCGATCTTGATAGTTGTGGCCTCTATTGAGATTAAGGAACCTTTTCGACTGTTGCCAGTGGTCAGTATTCAAGCGGAAGTAAAAGATTTATTTACCTCAGCATGGTTTAATTCGTGTCTGTTCAGATAAGTACCCTCGCCTTTTTAATCGCTGTGTTCCGCCTGGTGCGTTCTCCGTCTTTTCTCAAATAAATGTTGCATTCGATAATCTTAGAGCAAAATCTGTGATCTTGTTCACAGTTCTTTCTCTTCAATCTCTCTTCCTCCCCTCCTTCCTTCATTCCTTGCTTTCTTTCTTCCTTCCTACCTTTCTTTCTTTATTTCTCTCTTTCTTTCTTTATTTGTTTGTTTATTTATTCATTTCTCCACTTATTTATCATTGATCATTTTCTCGAGGGAATAGTGATGAAGTTCTATGCAATTATCTGTGGGGCCCCTCAATATCATGGGCCGCTGAGTAGTTCGCATATAGGCTAATCCGACCATGGTCTGCTTTTCTTAACGAAATCCCGATCTGACGAAGTCTATCAGTGACTATCCCCCAATTGTATAGCTGTCTCCACCTTTTTAAAAGTAGCATTCCCTGTTAATTCCTCAATCCTGTTTAGTCAAAAGCACCCCTACACAAAACTGATATCTACTCCATCTGACCGTGCTGAACATTATTAGGTCACCATGTTAATGTTTAAAATTCACCTGGAAACATGTGTATATACAGATCTGCCTCGCTTCTGCGAATTAATCCGTTCCTAATGATTATTAGGAAAGTAGAGGTTCGTGAAGTGAGGTTTATACTTCATTCCACGAACCCCCAATTCATAGAAAACTATGCATTAAATAGGGCTACGTTCTGAGGTTAAAAAAAACTATGTACAAATCTTTTGATTGTTATGTAAATAAAGAGTAATGAAACCACGTTCAAGCAATCATTTCGATGAGAGAAGTACACTAAGGGAGAAAAAATGCATTCAAAAACTTCAGAGAATTAACAATGTGCAGATCACCTTAAATCAATCCTCCAGTGATTCTCCCCTTCCTTTGTTGTGATGACAATACTATACAAAGGCAAACTACAACTGATGAACTCACCCTCTATCGATAGACACTCACTATGAACAAATTTTCACCGTGTCCAAATAGACCTGATATGATTTTATATAGTGTCTATTTCATATAATATCTATCTATCTATCTATCTATCTATCTATCTCTCTCTCTCTCTCTCTCTCTCTATATATATATATATATATATATATATATATATATATATATATATATATATATATATATATATATATAAAATCAGGAATGCAATATAATGTAATATAATACTATATCCAATGTTTGATGGTTTCGTTTCGATACATTCGGCAGAAACATAAACGTGTCTGTGTGGCGATCCCTTACTCTCTCTCTCTCTCTCTCTCTCTCTCTCTCTCTCTCTCTCTCTGTATATATATATATATATATATATATATATACTCAAGAACTTTTTAATTTTTACCATCCCTCACATTGCAAGTGCATTCTATTTTTCAACTTTTAACAGAAATGTAATTAGTTCTTCTCACATAAAGTGGTACAAAATATCAATGAGTACACAGAAAATTAAGAAGTGTTGGGGTTCAAGATTTAATATTGTAGAGCATCTAACTGAGAAATTCTAAGTTCCAAATTGTATTTTTACATGGTTAGACTTATTAACATAACTGGGAAATTCGACTATATTTATGTGGCAGGAGGTGCGAATGTATATCTATGCACACATACAGAGATAGAGAAAGAATTTTGAGCGAAAAATGAACCATTGTTCAATCATAAAACTATTATTTCTAACAACTTGCCGCTCTATTTCTAACATTAAACCTTGGTCTATATTGAATATTTCTCTTTATTTTTTCCTTATATGTGCATCTCATATTATTCCGCCCTTCAACTCCATCTTATTGGCTCAACACACAACCCATTAGTTATTTCACGGTACTCACTTCTTCCTTTCTCCTAGCTGGACCCACTGCCTTCTGTTTTTCCACATTCCTTGTGCTCCTTCGGAAAATGCTCTTATTTCAGGGTCAGGGAAAGGGGAAATGGATATAAAACGAAAAAGGTTACAAATCACAAATAAGAAGAAGCCTACATCGCACTCACTGTTTTGGTTTCGCCAGATAAAAGTAGTAGTAGTAGTCGTATTCGTAGAAGAGGTCGAAAACTAACTGATATAGAAGAATATCTCTCTCTAAACTAAGCATGAAAATCGTGAAATCATGTGCAACTTTTGAACTATTGAACATCGTAAATATTTTGAGGCAAGGATGAAAATAAAAGTAGCAACATAAATATTGATGATAACAGATGCAGTTATCAGATCTATTTGCTGATTGCCGGACAATTTAGCCTTTATCCGTACATACATCCCGTTCTTAAACTGCTTGTCAGTTGTCGTAATATATTTCTGTATTCACTCCTGTCTGTCCATACGATATCTCCAAATGTTCTCAATTAATTGCAATGAAATCCGGTGGGACGGTAAGATAAATCGCAAAAAAGATAAACTAAATTTGGAGGCGGATCCAGGAATTCATTTTTGATTGTGAGAGATTTTTCCGTTTTGATATTTTGTACACTTCTGTTTTCGCTCCGGTCTCTTTAAACGATATCTCCGAAAGTTCTCAATGCATCTCAATGAAATTTTGTGCAAAAGTAGGATGGTCAAATTTTGGGAGTGGATCCAGGAATTTGTTTCATTGGGAGACATTTACAGGCATATTGACTTGTAGTCAATTGGTAATATTGCCTTGCAACGTTGCTAAGAAGAATCCGTCTCAGAATGTCACCGTATCTGAAATTGTCCAGTACACCGTAAAGTATCAGTATGTCAAGTTTCATGCCTTTATCTCAAAGTGAGCAATTTCGACTAAATCCTGCACCGATCGTTAGGACTATAAGTCAATCATAGATTTCCAGTCTTGTTCTTGCAACATCTACGCAGTCTAAATATTTACTCTCTCTCTCTCTCTCTCTCTCTCTCTCTCTCTCTCTCTCTCTCTCTCTCTCTCTCTCTCTCTCTCTCTCTCTCTCTCTCTCTCTCTGTTGATTCCCAGGAGCTTGAGTGACCAGACGCTGTCGATGTGCTCAAGTGTAATTATGAAAACAAATTGAGTTAATCCATTAAAGAATCAAAACACTTCTCCTATTATGTACAACATCTTCTTGTTAGTTCTGTGGTTAAAAAGCGGATTCAGTGGTTGAATGTTTGGCATTCCTTCAAAAGTTAGCCTTTAGCGATTACATCTTACAGAAAGGGTGTATTATTTATTTGCTTCTGTCAACGAAGTTGAAAAGAGGAACATGAATTCAGTCGTGTCTATTCGTCATTTCGTTCGTTTGTCAACACCATATCTCAAAAAGTACTGAATGAATTTCAATTAAATTTTGTGGAAGGTTGGGTAATGGAATATGAAAATGATGATTCCATTACGAGGTGGATGCGTGAATATTTTTCTGGTTAAGAGATATGTTTCCATTTTTTTTTCTTTTTTCTTCAATTACATTTATGTATACACTCATTACTGCCCCCTCAATATCTTAAAAAGTTATCAATAAATTTCTGTGCAACTCTGTGGAAAGGTGAACAATATGCTTCTAGAGAGGTGATTGACTTTTGGAGCAGGTCCATGCACAATTATTTCCCTTACATCGTAGTTATATTTCCGAAATACATTATATCGCCAAAATTTCACGTTTGTCCACACGATATCTCCAAAGGTTTTCCATTAATTCCAATGATATTTTCTTGAAGGCTGGACAACAGGCTATGGAAGAGTTAATTGAATTTGTTGTAGGATCCATGGATTACTCACCCTGACTATAGCGTTGGGAAGGGTATGTGCACTCCGAGTGCTTTCTTGTTGTTGAACTTACTCTAAATTGATATACACGATCCCCTCAGTAGGGAATGCTGGTGGCCAAGCAGGATGGAAAATGGAATCGGCGAACAGATTACAAACTTTTACTGAGACAATTTGCGTTCACATAGCACTAATGTCCTAAGGAAAGGCATGCATCCATTGCTTAGGCTATAGATAAATCCCAGGTGAGGTGAGTGTCGCTGTCATGGATGCTTGTTTTCACAAAAGCAATTTTTACAAATTACAAACCTCGTAGAACTTCGGAATCAAACTGGAGACGACAAAAGAGCACAGAGAAACTGCTGATATGTTGTTATACCTAAGCATGGACGGCGCTGACATACACAGCCATACCCAGCGTAAGGGTGATATTTCATTTGATTCTCGATTGTGTAAATAATTCAAACTACACTTTATGTGAATAAATACAATTTGCTGTCCGTAAGGATACAGCAACCATTTTATTTGTCCCTTTTCGGATTTTGGTTTCAAGTAATCAAGCTACATACTTCTAATTCTCTTGCGACTGTAAAAATAAACTTTTGTTTGAACTTCCTGTCTCTGATTGCATCGCATTGAAAATATTTTTGCTGAAAGCGGATATAACATTGAGGTGGGTGGGGAAAATTTGTGTTTGAAAGACTGAGAGGCTGAAGTGTGCATATCGTAGGAATAAACAATCTGATTTAGAAGTCCTCAGATCCTACCCATAATTTCTCAAGTTTCCGATAGGATCATACGAGCGTCTATTCTTAGATGAGAATGAATGAAGACATGAAACTAGAAGTCAAGAAATGGTCTTGTGTATCTCTGGAGGTGTGTTACGAGACTGGATGATCGGGCTCTGAATGGCGTCTACTTGAAGATCCTTATAAATGACCGTGATGGACGCAATGCACTCAGAAAGTCTCCATAAAACGAAAAGTTACCCCTGTCACAGCTCCGATGCTAAGAGTCTCAATTTCTGAATTCCAACCTATAAGTCCTTATCTTTTTCCTCTTGAACGTTCTTAATGCTCCCAACATATGGAAAGAAATGGAACATTAACTTTTCGCTGTTCTAAAATCTTGCTTCTTGAATTTCATTGCAGGGAAGATTATTGTCGTTATTGAACCTAACGTATATTTGGGGTGGGAAATTATGCTTACTTTATGGGAGACGACAGTTGGGGGTTTAGGGCCATTTAGGTACTTTTTCTCTTGGTTTTTGTTTGAAAACACTCCCGTACACAAAGAAAGAAAGTGGAAAGAAGGAAAAAATCATTTTAAGCGTGAAATATCTATTTTGTATACTGACACAATCTAAATGTCGTATTTTGCTGGATTTTTTCCCTGGCTGGAATCTAAATGCAGTATTCTTCCTCACATTTGATAATGTTTGGTTCTTTAGGACACACACACACCTGTTAACTCCGGTTGTGTTTAAAGGAATGACATTAATATCATATCAAAGGAGTGACATATCGAGGAATGACATAACGAAGGAGTGGCCTGACGAAGGAGTGACAGGATTTTTTTTTTAATAATTTAAAGGAGTGATACTTATAGAGTACAATTATTAAAGTTATGTTGATATTATTAAAATTGTAAAAAATTATCAAGATTTTATTTCAAAACCTAAGAACATCAAATTGTTAGAATATTTCAAACTGGTTTCAAATTCTTGTTCTCCATCCTTGAAATTATTTTGCAACTCTCTCTCTCTCTCTCTCTCTCTCCTTTAATTTTGTCAATATCATTTTAACGACATCAAAGATAAACACATAGGCATACAGAGTTGCCAATTTAGCGCTTTCTGCGTTTCTTGTTTTGGCCACGCGAAAATTCAACATCTGTGCAATTAACGGTCAATTTTTAGCGCTCTTTTTGCCAATTTTTATGAAATTTTGGCCCTAACAGGCCAACAGTGTTTTTAGAGCATGTTTCTGGCATTTTTTCGAGGTCGATTTTGCGCAAAGAACAATTTTGAGTTCACAACTGCGTATGAATTTTCGGAGAACTGATTCGTTAACTATGTACTTATACGCGTCTATTTGCATGCATGCATTCATCATTTAAAATGAGCATCTTTGGTTTGGAATAAAATCGAAGTAGCATCAGTTTACATACATGAATGTAGCTTTAATTTTATCGACCACCCTATTTGCCTGAGCCCTTATGAGAACAGAGTGTGACACAAGTTTGGTTTAATGTGGGGATACCACACAAGAGATCGTGGGGGCAGGATGACTCAAACATTCTCTATAGTCCTCGCAGATGGCGCTGGTCTGAAGGTCCCAAGACGAATCCTGGGCCCTTAGGACTTCACTACACAGAGCAGTACCAGGCCTCGTGAGGCAAAGCCCCAATCGGTCACGGCATCACATCTACGTCCGTCTGGTCTGAAATTCTGTTTATCATTGTCCCAATGTTTTAGCATTAATCAATACCCCCGCCTGCAACAACCCCACCTTTTGTGCTTAACTGTTATCTTCATATCAATTATTTGTCAGACCTACTCGTCAAACCTCTCGATCATTAGTTTGTTTCTCTGTTTGAGGAATCTTCATCCGACCTGAACCAGCTTTGAACTTGATTAATTTCAGGTGGTCGTAATGAACACAATCTTACAAAAGAGTTTCTACTAAATCATTATTCACACAAAATGAGCATTATTGGTGCTAAAGCTTAGGATTGAACCAGATACCTTCAGATCCTCAATCTAGCAATCTCCCAAATAACTAGTTCACTGCTCTGCTAACGAGCCAAACCGGTATACACAACTTTTAATGCTTTCTACTACAGCGTGGATATCACCATTTTTTCGAGCATGAAGATATTCGCTCGAAAAAGATTGCATATAAATGCGCGTAAAACAGCCAAGTAGATTTAAGAGTGTTACACCTTTCGGTTTTTAGCGCTAAGCTTTATTACTACATCATTTATTGAGATCACTGAACCGAACGAACGAGCACAATGCTCTGGTACTTATCTTCCACCACGGTTTGTTCAAGTACAATCCTAACGCAACAGATGAGTAACAAATTAAGTTTTTTTCGGCTATTCTTTAACCTTAACTTAGCATTCCTTCAATATGTGGAATGAGAAGTCATAGATTTTTTAAGGAAAAACATCTTCAAAAAGACAATAAGAGTCACTCATTCAGATATCTAGCAAGAGATTTGAGTGTCTGGGGTGTCTTTAGTGAGATTCATCAGTAGAAATGCAGTAGGTGAACTACTGCGTATTATACAGAGCTTTTGGAGCCACCTCCATTGAGGGTCTTGGGGCCGTTACAAATAGCCCTTCAACACCTTCTACGCCTGTGTACTCATCAATGCTAAATTCATTCATCTATCCCATTTCTGCTGACCCCCATCTCTCTCTCTCTCTCTCTCTCTCTCTCTCTCTCTCTCTCTCTCTCTCTCTCTCTCTCTCTCTCTCTCTCTCTCTCTCTCTCTCCGGTGAATTATTGCAATTGTTTCCTCAAATGTATATTTACAACGGAATTCGTTCTTTGGTATCCACGTACTACTGAGGAATCGCAAAAGGGTTGGTAGCAGTAGAAGGGTAACTGCGGATAAGAGGGTGGGGGAGACACTAGTATATAGACCGCGGATAAGGGAGGATCGTTTTAGTGTAGAGTGCAGATAAGGGGACCCTGGAGGCCAAACTGCAGATACAGGGGCGCTAGAAAGGAAACTATAAATTTTTTTTTAAAACAATTTTAATCTATAATCCCATGCTTATGGCATAATTTAATATCGTTCACAAAATTTGATTGAAAAAAAGAATATAAATCAGTTAACTAGGGACCGACAAATCTTCTTATAGAGATGTGTATGAACACACCTTAAAAGAACGATCAGAATCCTAAACGTGTAGTCATTCTCCCTCTTCATATCTTTTCTTTCTTCCCGTACTTTTAACCTTCTGTTTCCCTTATATCCGTTTTCTGTTCGAATTTTTACCTTTCTCTTCCTCTCTACACTCTCATTCAATATTATGTTCATTCTCCCCAATTCCTCTCCGTCTTCGATTCCTTGTCTTTTATATTTTTTTTATTTCTTTCCCTTACCTTTTTCATTTACTTCTTCTTCTTCTTCTTCTTCTTCTTCTTCTTCTTCTTCTTCTTCTTCTTCTTCATTCATTCATTCATTCATTCATTTCTTTCTCTTTTAAATTGTTTTCCTTTCTTTCCTCGACTGTTCTTCTCTCTTTCTTCATTCTCCTATTTCTTCACGTTCCTTACAAGGTGGCTAGATGTCTTCTGCGGCACAAAATCAAATTTTAAATGGTCTTGGAACCAAATTAAGTTGCTTTAGTACCAAAATAATCAAATGACTTAAAATCTATCATTAGACATAATTTGTATGGTCTTAGCACAGTACCAAAAATGATCGAATAACTTCAAACCAAATTTGTATGGTCTTGGAACCAAATTAACACACACACACATATATATATATATATATATATATATATATATATATATATATATATATATATATATATATATATATATGTATATGCTGTATTTTATTAATTGTACGAGATTGTTATCTTTTGTAGTAAGTCCCAAATGGCAACCCTTGTTCCTCATTCTCCTCGCCTTTTTTCTCTTTCTCTTCTCTTTCTCTTTTTTTGTACTACCATTCCTTCTCTCTCATTTTCATATCCCTGACTTCTCTTCACCCTCTTATTTCTCTCCCATTCGTCCTCACTTCTCCTCCTCCTCTCTTTTTATTCTCATTCTCGTTTTCCCATTCCTGTACTTACATTATTCTCTTCCTCATTATATGTTGGCGTTGGAAAGTACAGAAGATTCAGTTACCGGAAACAGACGGTAAGAAGCGAGAATTTAGACATGGTTCAAACCGTCGTTATTGATATAACATTTGTCGCTAACCACTAATCCGACTATGTAGTTGAGAGTATTAAACAACATTGCCCCCTTTTGGAGGTCAACTTAGGGTCATGTTGAGGGCTTAATGGCCGGCCTTTGAGATGTAAATGAAGGAGAGAGACAACAATTAAGTGACTAGGACAGAAGGGGAATAGATATAGTGGAAACGATTACCTGACCTTTTTCAACACAAAACTTCATTATTGCACGTATTCACGCGTTTTCAAAATATTTACTTTTTTTTCTTGTAGAAAACTAATTAAAAAATGATTTTGACAAAGGTTCGCAAAATATTTAAAATGAATATTCAGCCTTAATTGTATCTTATTTCTAACTTGATCAATTTTCAGGGGAAAGTACTCGAAATGAATGACAAAAAAACTTTTTCAGATAAATCTTTGAAATTATTTCTTGTACTTGGAATGAATGTTCGTCAAAACAAGTTTTCTTGTTTTATTCTGAGGCTTCGGGGAGTTTAAGTACATCAAAACTTTGGAATGAGGGTAATTAACGACTTGATTTTTTTAATGTTTTTAGCCCTAAGAAAATAGAAGATATTCAATTTTCTTCGAAAATATCAATAAGGACGATTATGAGAAGATGGGGTGAGATATTGGATGGGAAAGCCCTGAGGCCTATTTTTTCACCCTTGACTGGAAGTGGGGGAGATATGGTAGAAAACCAGTGCATTGAGGCTCGGAAAGTCAATCGAGTGACTTGGTGGACAGCAGACAACGCCGTCCTGAATATCTCCAGGAATATACGAAGGAATTAATACAATATAGGCTACTGGCAGAATTCTGACCCCGGGAAATGAATTCCTTGGACTGAGAAATCTTGAAATACTTTATAACCAAGAAGCCACCATCTATCCATCAAAATTCCTCCTTTTTGTCAGACCCTACTATTGAGTTTTAACTTTATTTTTGTATGTAACAACAATGATGGATGACAATAACCAGACAAAAAGAAAATAGAGATGCCATAACACGAATAACAATGACTCAGGAATATATAAAGAAATTGATGACGAATTCTCTCCCACTTTTAAAGCCCAACCCAGGTCAACTTGTTCTGCTGAAGTTTGCAAATAGCATAAAAGAGTTGAAATGAGGCACATAGTTTTGGAATAATAATGTATGAAGAAATTGATTCCGTTTTGTTCACCTTTTAGATTTCACTGACGCAAAGGAGTTTGACCCTTGTGCAACCAAGCTTGTCGTCTACTTTTTCGTTTTAATTGGAGATAATATATTGTTTACGTTTAATTGATTAAAGAGATATTGATATTACATGGGGGTAAATAAATTGAAAGTGAAAGAAATGCGTAGATGAAGCAGTATAAGAATGAAATTCGATGCCTGATTTTTTTTTTTTTTTTTTTTTTTTGTCAATTAAACGGCGAATTACTTGCTCCTGGGCTGGGCTTTGAAAAATGATTGAGAAAATAGTCCAAGCGTGGCATTAAAAGTTAAAAGGACAATAGAAACTGATAACAATCAATGTTTTCTCTTGTTCACATTTACGCTTAAAGGCTATCATATAGAATAACCGTTACTATTCACTCCTCGTTGTTGTCATCTTGAGATTTTCCATCGTTTCAGAATTCAGTTCAGGAAAACTATTCATTGATGGCTTTCGCAAAATCGGTCATAGATTGGTGTTTCAATGTAAATGATCAAAACATCTAATAATCCAATGGGTCGATGGACACTTTTCAAGATTAACTAACTGTTGGCTGATCATTTGTTTATTTTGAAATCTATCTGCGCGTATCTCCATTGCTGGTCTTTTCAGGTCATCTTCTATTCTGACTTGATACAAATGGATTTAAGTCAACAATGTAAAAGTATTGCCCAAAAATTAAAAACGAATTGAATCTTTTAAATAGTTATTTCATGGATGACCATGAAATCTAAACGTTGCATACAAACAATACCTCCCCGGATTAAAGAGTTAGAATAAATAGGATCGTATGAAGTAGAATTAATAATTCTAAAATAGGACACTGTTGTTTATCATATTAAATGCCTGGATACAGCTAAGGCTGAATTTCTATTTTAAATTAAAAAGTGACATTAAGTAGAGTATTGAAGTTCTTAGATATTAGGTTTGTTGTCCCTCCGAGGGATCATTTTGAATGGACAATCAAAAACAAGTTGAGAAATTATGTTGGACCTAAAGGTTGTAAAGCATGCAACAACTATTGAGGGAAGGAAAAGAGAGCATAGGACATGAACGTCTGATAAAGAGGTGGGCTATCTGTTTGATGACAGATCTGAAGTGGACTACTTCCCGTTATACGCGACACAAAACACGCAACCAGACAAAATAAACAGCAATTGTCAAGAGACAAAAAGAAACCCCTCAGTGGATTAGTCGGATTTTATTTTCATTTTTTTCAGCCCCCTAAATGGCCATCGCCAGATTTAATACTGCAGCTGTCTTGCCCTCTTCGATTGTTTGCACTTAGGAGAGCGCTTGTGATTAATCGACCGACGTTTCACGGCCACCCCACCGCCATATTTCAAGTAGAGAAGGCGTTCTTCTCAATTTAGTGTTTTGCTTTCTTGATACGGAAAGATCAAAACGTTCCTGTCTAAATTTCGGTAGACGGGGTGTTTTAATCTCTTTATGTGGTTTAAACTATATACACTGATCAAAGAGTTAACGGCTTTCCCCCAAAGTTTCCTTTTATATAATAATGAACCCATTTTCCTCTGAGGACTATCAAGTCTTCTGTTTGAACTGTTTTATCTTCGCACTCTTTCTGAGTTTATATTATCTGCGATCAATTTATCTTAGTGGTCATATTATATTTCAAACGATCTGTCAAGTAACCAATTTTGGTTAGGAAAAGACTTATTGATATTTATATTTTACTGATAACCCTGATTTTCCAGTGTTTTGCTGACCTAGTTTGAAATCGAAAGTGCATTACTTGGGGTTTCAAATAATCCAACTCAATTGTCCTTTGGGTTCAAGCCCATCCGTTTACTGTTGAGCCATGATCACAAAATAATCAACTTTTGATCAATTACCAATACAAAAGGGAATTAAATGACGCTTTAAATTCTAAAAGTTCCGTTGGATTGACGGCATTGAATATTAGAATTCGCCAAGATCTTCCTGATCTGAAATCTAAATCTTCTTTCGAATTCCTATGATGTTCTAATGCAGCCTTCCATATCAAACAATTTACATTTAAAACCCACAGCTTTCTTGTCACAGGAGCTGCTGCCTCTCAGTTCCAGCACCCCTGTCCATATTACGGTTATTCCCTCTATTTCTTCAACCCAACCTGCCTCGACATTCTCCAATGATACATTGGAGAAAATATAAATTTGTTTTCTGACAAATACTTCCTTTCTCCCTATTTTTTCCAAATTAATAAATTCATACCGCACTTTGAACCTATCTACAATGTACACACATTAACGATAATTTGTTCTGTAATATAAATCTATATAATGGAGCTATAAAAGTGTTTTTAGCATTAAAGGAGAGGCTTTTCCACTAGTGTCCAAAACGTACAAACTTATGCCTTGTCACCTTTTAGAATTCGTTGTTCAGCCACCGTCCCAAACTAGAGTGTGATGTTGTTATCCCAGGTGCCGACTCTTAATTCCTCGGAGATCAAAGAATGACAATTCGAGGATTTGGGGGGTGGAAAAATATTGCGCGAGAATTACGCAAAATGCGGGATACTTGGCTGATCTGCGCCACTGATCCATGTCACTATTCTTTTTAAAGACAATCTGTTTTCATCTTTTCGGTGTTGTGTCATTCACAAGTACTAAATTAGCTGTTGAAGAACAATGTACTTTTCCCAATCTGAAATCAGAGCTTTCTTTCTTGTTTAGAAACCTCTTTTTAAGATAATTATGATCAAGATATCACTGATTTGATGGCACAAGGCCATATTCATTGAGCACTCAGTGAGGAGCAAATTCACAAACCATTGTTCTACAGCCCAGTGGTTTTGAAACTTTGAAAACTCAAGACCCTTCCTGTAAAGGAAATATGCTGGTGGACACCTATTTTTAGTATTTTATTTTCAGACTGTAAACAATTAAAAACTATGAATAAGATTTTTCACCCACAAAAATTATATTCAATTTTAATTTACAGGTTTTGTGTACAATAATCATATTTTTTGTTAGCTGTGCGATTGATGGTATGGTTTATCTGCCACAAGGCTCATAATGTCAAGTTGAGACGAACACTTCTGTGGGCCCCCAGAATTATTTGACGGACCCCCAGGAGTCCAAGGGCCCCAGTTCCGAAACCACTAAAATAGCCGTGCTTTATCTCAAGACTAAAGGGATTTCGCCTCAGTCCTGTAAGCCCATACTTCACTGACGTATAATCATTTGTGCCTGTCAGAACACATAACCATCTAGCTATGGCAATCTGTCTATGTCAATAGTTTTGTTCTCATTTCACGCGATTTGGACAGCAACATATGGAATATTCCATATCTTTACCAAATGGTCTGTATAGTGCCATTCGCAGATGGAATTTCCATTGGGGAAATCAGTCCCTCCTACCGACAACCACTCGACCATTGGGTTTTATTTACCATATGCGCTGATGTCCCCTCAAATAAAATAAATGCCACCCTGATATCACTGAGTACGTAAGTAGTTGTAATTCGTTGCTAAAATATATGATTTTGAATCTATTTTGCCAACGAAGTTGGAAAAGGTATATGTATTCGCTCGTGTCTGTCCGTCTGTCAGTTTGTCCACACGATATCTCCAAAAGTTCTCTATGAATTACAATTACATTTTATTTAAGAGTAGACTATGGGATAAGAAGGAGCTGGTTAAATTGGGGTGGGGGCAAATCAAAAATTTATTTTTCTCAACTGAAAGAGTTTTTTTTCATATATATTGTATTCCCTTGTATTCTCCTCACGATTTCTCCAAAAGTTCAGAATGAATTTATGTAAAGGTTCCTAATGTCTAAAAATTGTTGCATGCCTGTGTATATGTATCAATGTGTAGTAATGCGAGCATGTATGCAATAGTAAATCTTTTAGAATATCTCAACAGAATTTCCCCCTTTTTATAAAAATTGAATTGACATATATTTTGTAATGGATTTAGAAGTAGTCTGATTCTGGATTCTATATTTTACGTCTGATCCTTTGGAAAATCTATTATTGAGCAATGAATTGAATTTTGCATGTATGTGCGCATGTGTGTGCGTAATGTGACGTTTTTTGGTTGGCTGGTTGGTTGGTCGGTCGGTTGGCCCCACTTACGTAAAACTATAAATATAGGAAGGAAGAAATGTAATGACGTTAAAGGCGTGACGTAATCAATGCTATGATGTAATAATAGAATATACGATTTCAGCATTTTCTATTCGAAGAAAGCAATTTGCGATTTTCTTTGAAAATGATCCATCTCGGAATATTTCCGTATTGCTATGTTTTACAAGTATGAATAGCAATTGACTCGAAAATAAACGACTTGCTCTTCTCTCTGTAGCCTACTTGGCAGGTTGGTCGGGCCAGTTCTCGGGCTACAGGGATTCAAAATATCATCACGAACTGACCAAGTCTCCGAAAATCTTCAGTATCGATGTCTGGACTTGTCGTACAAAAAGCGAGAAAGTATTATTAGATTATTAGGTGTTAAGTGATGACGCGTTCTTAACGTGTCCATTTCCTATCCACGTTTAGTCACAGCATCCGTTCAGATTCACTGACAGAGATAACAGCCATCCTGCAGAATCGGAATGGGACTAATTGACCGAATGCTGACCTCTTTCTACCAGACTGCCAATAACAAAATAAGACAGCCATTTTAACCGAAGATGAAACACAGCGTTTCCTTTGGAAAGCAAAGCAAAAAAATAACTGAGCTGTTTAGAATTGTAAAAAAAAGTTATTATTTTTCCAACGTCTCTTGTTCATATACGAGTTATGATAGCTGCATCCCTTATTTATTTTCCCCATATGCATAGATCGACCGCATTAGAAGGCAACCCGAAGGCATTTCTCTCGTTTGCTACTATCCTATTGAATAAGGGAGGATGCAACTACAATACCAATTCATTCCACCCTATGCTGCTTAGAGCATACTCATTTAGCTGCTGAATTTACTGAGAAATTCATCCTTACAAAGAGTTTTCCACACTCATCGCGAGAATTGAAAACGGACCCTTTGTGCATGTAAGGCTGACGCGCCAATCATTACACCCCAAGTAGACTTTGTGTCCCTCTGTGCGGATCCTCGAGATTCTTAAGCTTTCAAAAGGCTTCTTTTTCTATCGCAAACAATAATTAGAATATTGAGGAGAGATTATTTATGAAAAAAAAAGAAATACAAATTATGAATTTTTCCAAACTATTTAGCATATTGCAAAAGACTGACAATCTATCAAATTTTTGCTCGCTTATGAAACCTGAAGGAAATGGACATTTTAAACCTGTGAGAAATTAAATATCTCTCATTCAAGTTCACATCTCTTGCTCTCTATCTGTTTGTCTGTATCTTTCCTTCCTCTCTCTATTTCTATCTATATCTATCTATCTATCTATCTCTCTCTCTCTCTCTCTATATATATATATATATATATATATATATATATATATATATATACAAAAGAGTGTGGAACCGCTGCAGGAATCGAACCTGTGACCAATGAGATATTTGCTTCAATGTAGAATTGCTCTTACCATTGAGTTGAACAGTCGCCAGTAACGCAAAGGCCCAATTAACTGCATTAACTCCAAATTCTCATTTTCTTCATTCACTGTCTATATTTGCTCCATTTGTTTCCCAACGCAGACAATTATATCATTAAGAAAAGGATGTATAATCCGATAAAAATAATTACATGATGCGAAGTAAAACTTTGAGCGAAAATAGTAAAAGAAGAAGGTTTCGTGTCTTGCATCTTCTGAATTTTTCTATTTTATGGAGATCTTTTTCGTTCTAATGTTCTTGACACTATTTGAAACCAATCTGAAACTCAAACCGTTGAAATGCTACTGACACAAGGTCATTGGTTCATGCATCGCCAAATTCTTTCCTGGACTACTTGATACGCTTCTTATAAGTGAATACGATAATCTAGGAACGCAGTGTATGTCTATTGCGTAGACTAATAATCTCTATGTACACTTCCATCTCTCTCTCTCTCTCTCTCTCTCTCTCTCTCTCTCTCTTTCTTTCTTTCTTTTCCTCTCTCTCTCTCTCTCTCTCATTCTGTTTCTTCTCCTCCCCGTCTGTCTCTCTCTTTCTCTCTCTCTCTTTCTCTCTCTCTCTTTCATTCTGTCTCTTCTCCTCTCTGTCTCTCTCTCTTTCTCTCTCTCTTCGTTTCTCTCTCTTTCTCTCTCTCTTTCTCTCTCTCTCTTTCTCTCTCTCTCTTTCTCTCTCTTTTTTCTCTCTCTCTCTTTCTCTCTCACACGTGTCACCTGTACTCCAGCAATGAAGCTCCAATAGCGAAGAGTCTCTCTCTCTCTCTCTCTCTCTCTCTCTCTCTCTCTCTCTCTCTCTCTCTCTCTCTCTCTCTCAGAGAGAGTGACATCAAGCGAGACACATGTAACTGATCGGTTGTGGAAAGACAAAGCCCTATTCTCTTCACGCTTCGCCAGGTGGACGGATTGTTGTGTATCTTGTTTTTATGATGGCAGCTTTTCACCACTGGCCCTAACTGACCTAGTCAATCCGGAATGTCTCCGTTACCAGCGGACAGACGACCACTTGAAGACGGGCGTGATCACACTAAACAGGCACGTCAACCCTATCAAATGTTGATAGTTATCTCGATTATAGAAAGGGCGGGGGAGAACTTTTGAGATGCAGCCATATTTATAATCTCCATTCCGACACGTTTTATTCATTCGGGACTTTCAAAACTGCAATGGTTATTAATGATTCACTCTCCGACCGTATTTGTTGTATATTACACAACTTAGGCGATGATATTTGTTGTGTCAGGCACAACTTGAGCGGCCATATTTATAACAAACTAAAATTTGAGTGGCGTACCTTATGCTATTACTTACAAAAACGCTTCTTTTTTTTATTTAATCTCATTTGATAAATTTGTTTAGAATTACATTATTTTATTAAACAAATATATTCTTATGATTTTTTCTTCGTTGATGAATCTAAACGCCTTAACTATCTATTCTCTCCGGGCTAGATGTAGTCATAATCAGAGCCGTCCCTATGTACCGGCAATACGGGCAGATGCCTGGGACGTCAAGTAGTAGGAAGCGCTTCTCATTGATCTGAAACATTAAGACTTATCAATTACACGTGGAAAAATGAATAAATTAAACAGATTATCCATCAAAATTAGAAGAGTTTTCTGAAATATAAGATAAAACAATACTTTGAATGGCACTGAAATTCAGCTTGCCCTGGGTGCCAGGATCTTGTTTATAATCATATCATTTTCAGCTCTATGGATAGAGGAGAATTATCTCGTATTATGCCAAAAATCTTTTTAATAATTAAACAATAATAACCGCAACAAATACATTCCAAGTTGAAATCTTGTAATGCGATGAAGTGCCTTATGTTGAGATTATTGACTATTTCAACTATTTTTCTGTTGTGGTTGTTTTCGAAATCACAGCAGAATGGCTGACAAAAGGTTTGGGCCCATCAACATAATTGTTTTTATTATTATCCCATGACATTTTTCTGTGACGCCACTGTTAAACGAATTCAAACGTATCTGCCATGCAGATGACGAAAAAATCTTTCCAAAATATCTTTGTTCTAGTTTTGTGTTGTCATCAGCAAATCAGCTTGATATGACTTGGGATGATAAAGCTACTCTGACTAACAAACCTCTCTTCATCACGGTCCTCAAAATACGTTTTGGGGGCCAAATAGCTAATTTCAGACACGAAAAGAGCAAATCATTTATCACAACCCACCCCCCCTCTAGCCTCGTCCTGCCAAAGCGTCGCATCTCTCTCCCCTCTCTCCCTCCTCTCTCTCTAATCCCACGCCAAACGCGTTTACGAATTCCGCCAAATTGCTGACCTTTGAATGAAGACCGGATAGAACATATGTCAAACTGACAATGGAAGTTATTTATCTACTTGCAATTGGAATCTCCCCCTTTCTCTCTCTCTCTCTCCCTCTCTCTCTCTCTCTCTCTCTCTCTCTCTCTTTCTCTCATATATATATATATATATGTTTGAGCCGTTTGTTTGTGTGTTTGTTTGTTCGTGCCTCCTCTCCGCAAAAACTACAAGGCCGATTAACCTGATATTTGGCATGGAGAATCAATGAAAATCTACTTTCCACATAAACCTTCGAGGTCATTCTCTAGCTAATCTTTGGTTCTGAACGTCATAAAAAATCAATTTTTTACCTGGATTTTCTCCATTTTTTTTTTTTAATTTTCATTTTCACAAATGGAGTGTATGTTTGTTGAATTGGGTAAGAAAAAACAAGGAATATGTGTTTCAATGGGTTGTGTATTATAAAGTTCTATTTTCCGATTTTATAAAATTATGTGTATTTCGGCAGCAATTTTTTAAAAGCATTTTTCGTTAAAAACGACGGAAAAATTTTGTAGAGTTGACTTTTTATTTATTTTTTTTTCTTAATATATGCGTATCATTTGTTTAGTTTGGGGGTCACTGGAATGTAAAAACTGCCCAAAGTTTTTAATGTTTATCTTTTTTCCTTGAGGTTCCGACTGCCTTCAGTCATTTTCAAGGAGTATTTTCAATAATTATTTTGAAGTCCGAAGATAAGTATAATTTACGGTTGTTTTGTTTCTTTAAACACCTGCAATAACAATATCCGAATAGAATCTAATTGAAATCCGAATTGTATCTCTTTGTTTTTGCTTTCTTGGTAGTATGGCTTTGCGTGTATCTACTTATTTAGCTAAATTCATTGTTTGGAGACTTCAATGACGTCCCCAAAAATTTACAAATTTTGAAGACGTTTTTAGTGATTTTAAGCAGATTCAAAACTTTTTATTCCTGCAAAAAACTAACTATTTTCGCTTTCTTCCAATTTCATTATCATTTAAACTGATACAAAGGAAACGTTCAGAGCATTTCGTTTACAAAACTGGTTTTCATAGTATTATAGCAACGAACTTATCGTTTGCACTGTACTTTTGCCCGTGATTTTTTAAACCATATTCGCTCGGAGATGTGATGATTCCAAACTATTTTGCTATAGTCTCATTCTCGAATTTTCTTTAGTTCCTTGTTAGACTATTTTGATCGTGCTTTGCCTGAGCGGATGGAGAGGCCCAGATCCTCTGGATCCCCCACCCACCTTTATCTGCACGTTTTGACAAAAGTTTCTCTAAAGAATAAGACATTGCAACTGTATTTTATTAATTTAGATTGTAAACGAAGATATAGTGAACAATTACACCCACAAGTCTTATAAATAGTAAACATAGAAATGTTATGTTTGCGCTCATCTGTGTGACATAGAATCTAAATAAATGTCTCTTCTCAACACAAAATGACAGCTCCAATATAAAATCAGTGATTGCTACGTCGTTTAAAACTTTTCCAGTGATAATTGCGATTTGACACAATTCAAATTGTCACCATCTGTAGCAGTAACTCAACTAATTGATGGATTCTTCATTACCACAAGTGCTTCGAATAAAAGCTAATTAAAAATGTTTATTAGGACATCAAGTGGTTTTCGTGTTATTAGTCGACCGTAAGAATGCTCTGCTTCATTTAAAGGTGAAAAGTTTTTAGCTGTCAAAATTAGAAGAGGAAAATCGGGATGTCAAGCGCTGACCATTGGTGCTTCTATGAGACGTGTGAACATTCAGTTCTCGTGTCTCTCATGTATAGCACACGTTATTAATCAGGTTGAGGGGGGTCTTTGATTTTTTTTGTGTAAATCAGTAGACTGGCCGGTTAGAAGTCTGTAAAGTAAACCAAACTGAAAACATTCTTTTACCATTGTTTCCATTGGGGAAAGTCTATTAGAAAAACCGGAATAAAACATTCTTCAACTATCATTTACATTCAAGCATGGTCTCCATCGGAGAAAGTCTATAAAATCACTCGAATTGGAGACATCTTTAAACCATGACTTCCATTGAGAAAATCTATGTGGTAACTCAAATTGAAGACATTCTTCAACCATGGTCTCCATCGTTGACTGCTTTTAAAATAACACGAATTCAAGTCTACATTCAACCATGGTGTCCATTGGAGAAAGTCTATGATATAATTTGAATTGAAAAGATTCTTTAAACATGGTTTCTATTGGGTAAACAATACGTCAACTTAGAAAACGTAACTCATGCGGCCATTCAATCTCCATCTTTATCGCCTCAGAACAGTGTTTAGCTTGTCAGTTTTGCAACTATTTCAATGTGTTTCATAAACGTAACCTTGAACTGAAATCAGCTTCATCCAACAAGTATCTAAATTATATTGTATTTTGGTAAACCAGACTCGTGAATTTAATTTGGGTGAACGTGTCAGGGTAGAAAAATCGATGAAACTTGCACGTATTAAATGCCTTCCATTTTGTCACTCTTTGAAATAAAGGTAAATGAATATTCATTCATTAAGATCAACTTTATTTCTCATTGTCACATACCTTGAACCTTCCATGGTTTTTAAGTCTTGAAAGATCATCATTTTAATCTGGTATAAATCATTGGGTTTCTCTATTTGTAGCACGTATGATAAAAGGGCTAAATGATCTTACTGCCCCCCGTAGCATCCCTGAACACCTATCGCCCCTTTCGAGTTCTCAGCGCTCAGGAAGGGTGCACTAACGTAGATTTCCCTGGACGTTGTAGTATTGCGTTGTTTTCTGAAATCATGTTGATTCTATGATTGATCGTCTTTTTGATTAGGATCTTTTTTTGATCATTTTTTGCATTTTTCAAATTGAAATTGTGCCTCCCCCCTGTTGCAATGGGCCACGAGTGAATTTTGTTTAGCATTTATTCTGAGAGCCCTTTATAAGTATATATTTGGTGTAGAAAGCTTTACAACTTCAAACACTAAGCAAAACGAAAAAAAAAAATCATATTCTTTTGTATCACCCCACTCACTCAATTCCCAATATTTATTCATTAAATTTTCTTCAGTGATTTTTTTTTTCTGTTCTGCATATACTTTGTTATTATGGTACTATGTGTACATTTTCACTTATTGGGATCATCAGTTGTTTAGCAAATAACTATTCGTAGACAATATTTATTGTGCTTTTTTACGTTACTGCTTACAATAGCTTCCAAACCGTGTGGTGTTTTCAGTTTCTTATTTATCAGAGATGATAAAGAGACTGGTACGTCAGTTGTGTGAGTGTGTGACGAATATGGTGTAAATAAAACAGTGTTGGACATACGTAAGACAAGAAGTATGTTGTAGATAAAATTAGTCTTATTCCCTTCGTTTATAATTACTTCATATTCTCTCGCAATGTAAATAGAGTGTTTTATGTTACTAGCTTTTAAAAGACGGTTGGCTATAAAATGGTTATTTCTGTTTACCTTTCGCAATGAAGATGACGTTATCTCACATCAAAAACGATAACGTTAATGACGAAGATTAAGCTAAAAAAAAAACCTAATAACTTATTTTTCACCTGTTAGAATAAAGTCAAATTCATTAATTGATTCAACATAAATTATATGATTAATGAATTATCATCTTTTATAATCTTTTAAAAAACCAAGTCACAACAGTCTCCTCTGCTCGTTTGTTCTTTTACAGAAAATAAATTTTTAAAAATACCGAGCAGAGCTAAGGCAAGGCCACCCATGTATCTGGACAGAGGGGGACAGGGTGATATTGTAATGGGATTCATTATCTGTTGACAGATGCCATCTATTACGTCATCATACGGGCTTACATTTACTGCAGGCCATTTTCGAAAATATTCCTTCTATGGCACTGAAGCAGAAAAGAAATGTGCAAAGGTCCATGTTGGATTCGACGCTTTTATTATGTCAGCAGGCTATTTCGCAACGCCTTTGGCTAGATCTTTTTCTTTTTCCCTTTCTACCTATCTATCTCTATATCTATCTTTATATCTATCTCTCTATACATGTGTGAATGTGTTGGGTGGTAGATTCATTCACATTGATGAAGCCCGTGAATGTGATACAAAGGCCATACGTGAGTTGCAGCCATGGGACGGATGTGTGTGTGTGAGAAAGGAGGACCCTTTAACAAGAATACAAAGGTAAAGTGCGTGTGTGTGAGAGAGAGGGAGAGTTTGTGTGGGTATATGTGTATACTGAGAAAGAGAGACAATATCTGTGTATATCTTTCTTCATCAGGTGTATGCCCGCATCAAACAACAAAGCGTAAAACCGTTTATATTATGGTGTTCGGGAAGTAATTAGGTATTTTCGTATTCGGAAAATTACGGGGAAAAGAGATAAAAACAATTGTCAATGATTTTTAATTAGATACTATTTAGCAATAATGTAATCACCATCATCATCAATGACAATAGCTCAACGTGAAAGCAAATTTTCGATTCCTCGTTTTTTTCAATTCTGCATTGTTTTTGCTCTCCAAAGTCTCTATCCTTCATGGCATCAAACTATACTAGATACTACAAACGATACAATGCTGGATAGAACAGATGATTATCTAAATCCAGACGTCTTTTCTTACCATTAACCCTGATCTTGCCTAAGTTGGTTTGCTTATAATTGATAACAGTAAAATACGTAATCATTTTTCGAACACCTTAACGTGTGTTCCAACGAGCTTGCTTGAGTAAGCGTGTGAGGGTATACGAAGTACCACTCGAAAGGTTGGGCAGTTTAAACAGCTTGTACCCAATGGGGCGTGGACTTTTGTCATTATTCTTTGTGAGCAATAACCTTGGTGAGCCAGTGTGTATTCATGCCCAAATGGACTTCTTCGATGGATTCGTCCTTTTTCCTGGGCCAGGGATACTTATCTTTAGATGTGTGAGAAAACAGGTAATTATGTGAGTTATTGAAAGCATGAAGGAAGAAGAGTGTATTCTTTACCAGTATGTATATAATATGGAATAATATGATATCGGTATGTATAGTTATCATATGCATATAGTTATATACACAGATACGAATATATATGTGTGTGTCTATTACATATCATGAATATCTAATACATATTGGTGTGTATATATATATATATATATATATATATATATATATATATATATATATATATATATATATATATATATATATGAGTGTGTAAAAGAAAATACTTTGTATCTGTGCGTGTGCATATTCTTGGCTGACCTACAAATGATGACATATTTGTTGTTTTCACAAAAAAAAAGATGTAAAAGGAGACTCCTTCTGGGAACTAACTATTTACTTTGTACCACAGAACTACTGAGCAATGGATGGGGAACTAAAGGTTCTACTGTATTAAAACCCCGACTCTAATATCGAGTATTTGCGATTGCTTGATCCAAAGAAGGGATATGTATTGTATGCAAATGCATTGATATATACGTGCATATGTTCAAGACAAAATGTGTATAATATTCATTGCGTAAAATGTGTATGATTATATTCATTTTTATATGTGAGTTAGTCTCCATATTGTTTCTGAAAATTCATCTGTACTACTGAGTGAGGAAAGAAGTGTAAAGTCAATAAAGTCATAAGTATGATACTCCTTGTTTGAATTGACCGTTGTCACTGATTTCATGATGAAGCGCCCAATGTATCATTTGTTCATCAACATTAACAACCGTGAAGTGAAATTGCAGAACTTTCCATCTCAAATATCCCGATGATAGAGTAACCATCTGCGAAAGTGTGCTATGTGAATAAATATGTATTCAGCGCTTTTGTTATCATTCCATGATATTTATTTGTATATTTATAACTAATATCAACAAATAACCATGACAACATAACAAATATCATGGATGATAAAGGAAACATGTGATGATATTATTGCACACCCACATGCTCTTGCGCAACTACTCATTGTAATCTATTATTGCTATTGCTTGTCTGGTTAATAGAAGAGAAAGAAACACTTATAAGATTGTTTATTCCTAGTTTATGGCCAGGATATTAGAATCATCCAGTTTACTGAGAATGGCAATCTGTTCTCTCAAATGACATCGGATCTCAATTCTTGTAGCTAGAACTTTCTTTGACGATAAAAAAATAAGATAAAAATACTTCTTTACAAGAAACTGCCTCAACCGTCATCGTTAATAGATGACTAATTGCGTTGTGGAAAACTCTGCGATGAAGACAAACTAGTGACAAATGCATATAAGAATCCGGAATACATTGAGTGTAACATCGTTCGATGCCAATTTCAGTCGATTTGTAAAACTTCTAATCACCACGTGGGATATTTACTTGACTCAGCCATAGAACAAACTCGTTTTAAAATGAATTCATTTCCTTTGATTTTCTGAATGTTGTCCTATCGAAAAGAGACTGATGGACTGAGTCAAAGATTATCACAAATATTCCTGTGCTTTTATCAGACATAATCTAATACCAGAGACCTACAAATTTTCGGTCAAAACTTGAAAAAGAGATTAGTCAATAATTGAATAACTGCTCGACACTTCTGAAAATGTAAAATCGATAAGTATTCACAAACATTCTTTGTTTTTCGTTATTATTATTATCATTATTACTAATATTGTTGATATTATCACCAGCATTACCATTACCATTGCTTTTACTAGACTACTTCCAGTGTCCATTGATCTGTGTATTGTTTGTATTGAATATCTGGTGGTACCAAATTCTTTCTACGAGTATTGCTATGTCCGATTCTGTTATGTACATTGTTATTGTTACAAATACCATTTTCCATTTTCGTATGAACTAAAATTTTACTTCTTTTTTTTCCGTATTCGTAAATTGATGTATTAAAAATATCTGATAATGCTTCATTTTTCTTCAACATTCAGGGAAGAACTGAATCAGTGGTTCAATGGCATCCTTGTAGCAGAACTGAGATCTGCCGGAAGAGCTGCTGTTGTTCTTGAGATAGTTCTAAAATGACCTTCAATATTCAAGAATAAACAACGTTCAAAGTTTTCCTGATACTTTTATGACTATCTAAATAAGATTACAACGTCTCATAACTCAACACAAATGTTATGATATATTCATTCTGTACATATAATGGTTTTCATTCAGTTCTGAATCAAACAAGCGTGTGACACTGTCCTTACCACAAGGTACACCTGTTGTTGTCAATCTCTTGCACCCTGGAGAAAATCATTTGCTCATTCTGTTCCCCTTCCAGAGTTTAATGTCAATGGACTATCGTTCGCAAGGGTCTGTCAATGTTCTGGGGTCCTCAATATTCATCCATTGCACAGATATCGAAAAATATAATTATTGTCAACATATTAGAATTCGAATAGATGTAATCCATTTTAAATAAATATGATTTTTAAAGGTCAAAACTGATTATTATTGTAGTTCATTAATTAAAGTCGAACATTTCTTTATGAAAGGGGTCATTGAGTTCTGTAAGTTTCAGAACCACTGCCGCATACTGATTATTTTAATATTCATTATGATTAGTCATAATTTTTTGCCATAGTTTTAACAATGGAAGTAACAGTAGTCTCCGCATGGTTAATAGTTGCTGTACTTGTAGTCAGTGGTAGTAGTAGAAATTTGTTGTAGAAACTGCAGTAATTATAGCCGTGGCAACATGTATTCGTTGTAATAGTTGCTTGAAGTAGTTTATTAGTGTCTGTCATGTTCTATTAGAGTCTATTTTTTACTTGACTTATTTTTCTTCTTGGAACTAGAAAATTCAATGAAAGTGTGTATAATGAAGATCCGGGATGTTTTGCAAATCAATACCTTAGGATCATTTTTTTCCATGAAGATATTCAATGTCCAGTGATGACCCCAACAATTTACAGCAGCCAATCGATTTCGGCTTGAGTAAATCAAGGACTTTACATTAGGTCACAATAAAAGATCGGCCATGACCGATAGAATCTTGAATTGAACAATGAAAAAGATTATGAGATAAATCAGATCAACGTCTTGGATCTTTATTATATAACATAAATATATCTATTTCAATTATTTATCCATATACAGCGGTGGTCAAAAGGGATTTCCCGTCTAGGAATGTTGATGCTTTGAATCAAGGTCAAAAGCCCAAATTTCCTAACCTGAACATCACTGTTGGCCACTACTGTATAAGAACTAATACATATATATATTTATATATATATATATATATATATATATATATATATATATATATATATAGAGAGAGAGAGAGAGAGAGAGAGAGAGAGAGAGAGAGAGAGAAAGAGAAAGAGAGAAAGAGAAAGAGAGAGAGAGAGAGAAATGAAAATATGATGAAGAAATGACAATTTTGGAGCCAAATCTTTGCTCTGACTGTTTCACTTCCTGTGTATTGGAAAATTGAGAGTAAGCTTCAAGTGGAATTTGAAGCTACGCCCTTTATGGAAGCGCTGTCGAAGCCAGATTGCCCTTTCTGATTGAGCTACCTAGACACCCATGGTAGGCAGAAGACACCCTTAACTTATCAGGTCTCGGCAACTCAATCGGTATGAGCCGGTAGACTTTAACAGCGCTCCCATAAAGGGTACGGTTTCAAATCCTACCTAAGTTTTTTTCTTTATTTCCCAATCAACGCCGTTCGTTCATTACCAAAGGAAATCATTCCGAGCAAAAACTTAGTTCCCAAAGTGATGGCAAAAAGTGATGTTGAGTCAAGAAAATTGCAGCTTTAGCCCTTAATTCGAAGCATCAATTTTCCTGAGCTTGATATCACTTTTGGCCATAGCTGTGTTCATATATTTATATTTCCATTTTAATAATTAGTCTGATTTGTTTGGCATCTCTGATTAGCGACAAGAAAATTTACTGACTCTTCTATGACTAATTGTCATCTATAATTGTGAAATCAGCTAAAATATGTTTTAATAAACAAATACTCAGTAGTTTTGCAACTTCTCAGACAACCTCATGAGAGGCGTCAATAAATGCACAAGAATAGTCATTCAGCAACAATTTCACATACCTTGATGTACATCACATACGTTAACGTATATAATATTAATGTCTGGGTTTTTTCGGCAAACGAACTATTTTATCTTATTTTTTTATCGGTGATATTCTGACCTTGCTGGTCAAAGCTGTTTTCAAACTGAATTGGGAACGTTACGAATATCATCAATAAAAAAAATTGAATAAAGCAGTACGTTCGCCGATAAAAAATACATGTTCTAAATATTACTGTGCTACTAAGGATGTCATTAAAATATATAATAATAATGTCAAAATGTCAGTTATAAATAGGAGACAAAAAGCCATGTGAATTTTTTACCATGTATCATACTGCACCCCCCTATTTATTTCTGTTCACGTCATTTATCATATTTGCAATGTAATACATGGTAAAATCCTGTGAAATCAACGAAATGATGGCCACATCCTTTCAAAGAGGAGAATAAGACAATTTTGTCACCCGTCGAGACGCCACTGATGTGCAGTTCGTGTTCTTTATGTGTGTGTATGTAGATTGTTGGCCATGATTGTAGGATTTGTCTTTCTGTTAGCAGGGATGCTGCAAGATTGTGACGGGCCACGTGACCGGAAGCGGGGCAGCGCAGATCGAGGCGGGAGCGAGCTTTCCTCTTCGACGTTGGAATTAAGCAGTGTCTATTTCTCGTTAGCAGGGATCGGGCAAGACTGTGAGGACGACAGCACCAGACATCTGGCCAAGTTCGACAGTGAGCCCTCGTCGCCTTCCTTCCGGCGACGACCCAGCCGTCCGCCACCTACAGCCAGGGAACTGCTTTTGTGAGTCCATGCATGCTTCACCTTGCTGGGATATCAATAACTTTCCACTATAATCCTCCGCTTTGCTTTTCCTACTCCATTGTTTTTTTCACTGACGACGTCGCAACGCCTCTCTTTCAGTTCCCCTTCCACCTCGTTGATTTTCTATCGCTTTTTTTTCTTTCTTTTTCTTTTGCATTTTATTGCTTTTTGTTAAATTCTACTCCAAGTCTGGAGTTGACCTCGTTTTCCTTCCGTTATAGCAACAAGAAAAGCAAAAACAATCCTCAGTAAATTTAGGGGAGCAAAATTAACATTCCTCTACCGTGATTTGGAATCACAAATTACCGATTGGTATGTTGGTGTCTAACCGACTGAGTTAAGTAAAACGTATGTTGAAAATACGCAAGGGTTTATTTCATTCTAATAAAAACATAGATCTATGAAATTAACATTTCCTTGCTGCGATTTGAAATCAAGACTATGTGACTGGTAGCTGGCTCTATTACCGACTAAGCCAAACTGCCACGTTTACATATCTATGAAGTGTATCTTATTGATACATAGCTTATTTCATTCCAATAAATAGATAATCTCATGATTTTTTCATTTAATATGTATACAATAGAGAAGATGCAAATATCATCTTCAGTCAGAGTAGAAGAATGTGTGAAGTTTAACACTGCAGCTACCAGGCTTGTTATATATATTTGTCTTTTTGCCTGTTGTCTTCTCTATTCTATTAGAATTATACAAAGGTTCCCATCGCTATAGTTTGAACTGTGTTTGGAAAAATCTGAGAAGTATCTTTGAACTTTACTCAGCTGGTTATTGCTTGGGCAACTAATCAGTTGTTATCCATCGCCAACGACATTGGGAAAAATCAGAAGCTAGTAAAATGATTTCTCTTTGAACTCACAGGAAGAGATATCAGTCAGCATCTAAACATTTGTTTTTCTCTTTTTGCTCTTCAAAGAAAATTCATTTTTGAATCAGATAGACACCAGCGACAAGAAAATAGGTTTATTACGAGAATGTAAAATGTGGCTAGGTCTATGTCAGCCTTCAGCATCGCCAGCGGAAAAAAACATCCGTGTTTAGTGAGATCCAAAGAGAATTCTCCAGTATGGATTGTCAGTACTTGACTATAACAAATGAGACGGGGACACCACTTTTAATAAAACAGTGTATAGTATTATACAAACTACTCCAGCTCAACGCTACAATGAGCAACTGACTCGTTTGGCTCGGTGGTTAAAAGTTGATCGCTAGTTAAAGTTGATCGCTGGTGAAAGTTGATCGATGATGTTTCTACGTAACAACCCCAGTGTTTAGGTTGCATTGCGATGCAGCAAACGATTGCAGAGTCGGGAAGGACTTTTATTCCACATGCAGCATATTCTTTACTACCTGTCATCTTCAGACTATCACTTATTCCCCTCCCATGTTACGCTCCTTATCCAGTCAGCAGTCCCAGCACATTAAAGATATCGAAAGATCCCTCAAAGAATTCATCGAACCAAAACCATAATCGCTCATTCACGATGAAATACACAATATATCAGAAAGGGGGCATAAGGTCATAACAATCCAGAAAAAATACTTTGATGACTGAGTAATGATGCTATGAATTCATATGAATACAAGCCTGGCTGCTGCAAAGCCAAAATCCTCTCCTATTTCTATTCTGATCCAAGATGATTACTGCAACTTTTGTATTGTATATATGATAAATAAAAACTGAAACAAATTTTCGCAGACATGTAAGGCTTGTCAGTTTGGATCAGTCAGTAAGAGAGTCGCTTATCGATCGCTTAGTCGTGATTTTAAATCACTGTTGTGAAGTGTTGATTTTATATATTGGTTTGGTTTAACGTGACGGTACACACAGAGTTTGCTCCCCTAAATTAGGTGAAGATTATTCTTGTTCTTGCTGTTATTGCCTCTGACTTGAACTGGAATTAGACTAAACGATTTTGTTTTGAAACGTTGGAAACTTTTGCATCAACATATTTTGTTATGCTTTACCTTATCCCCTCTCTCTCTCTCTCTCTCTCTCTCTCTCTCTCTCTCTCTGTTTCTTTCTTTCGTTATTACTTACCCTTACTCTTTCACTTTTCTTGACGATTACACTTTCTCTCTCCCTGTCTTCTCTCTCTCTCTCTTCATTATTCACCTACTTCTTATTCTCCTCCCTTTCTCCTTGCCATTCATCTTCTCTTTTCTTTTTCTCTCCTGGTTTTTGTCCCTTTTATATTTTTGCCCTTCTCTGCTTTTCACACTCTCTTGTTTTTTCCTACTAATTGTTTCCCGACACATTTTCTTCTTTTTTCGACTCTTCATTATTGAAAAAACTCTTTCCTATTTTCTTTCATTATCGAATCACCGTATCCCCACAAATGGCCGACCAACCAGCAAAGTGAGCAATAGATTATTTTCTTTTTGAGTGTGCATGTTCCTGGGGGTTGTCTCTGGGCGCTCATTGACACATTTTGGGGGCTATGACTATGAGAATTTGCATAAGTACACCACTTGGCACCATTTAAAAACGTCTGTTTTTGTTTTATTTTCAAGTGCTTTTCAGGGTCTCTATGATTATTTCGGACCCCTTTTTTATATAATTTCAGGAAAATCTATTTTTCTTAGATAATTTTAGATAAAAGATCTATTTTTTAATATCATTTTAGAGATGATTTTCCTGATAATTCATTCTGGTTTACGTGTGGGAAACGGTGATTCATTTATACGTGGTACAGATATTCTGGATTTTTTTTACTTATCCTAATTTATCTGTATCTTATATTACTCTCCACTTTCTTTCCTTTGTTCTGTCTCTTTTAATATTTTTCCTTTTTGTCCCTAAACTTTCTTCTTTGTTCCTTAACATTTTCTCTGTCTTTTTGTTGCTCTTTTTCCGTCGACGCCTCTTGACTCATCTGCTTGGAACGCATGAGTACTAAACGTTTCATTTTCATCTAAACATGAACTTTAATAACTGAAGAAACATATTTCACATAAAATAATGATCCAAAGGGATCATAATTCACTCATAAGATAAGTCAATAGACGTTAATGTAATTGATCAAGTAGGTAAATCCACGACGATGTAGTCTGTTCAGTACATCACGTGAAATCTTATATTTTTCAAGTTCTATGAGGTGCAGTCGGCTGGTCGAAGTCTCTTCGTCGTATTAGTAGTAGCAATTTTATATATTTACATAATTACACAAGAATTAAATGAGTAATTTTCAAGAGAAACGTATGAAAATTAACCTAAACTGACTTCTGCCATAATTGAAAGTAAATTTCCAGACAGTTGTCCCATATTGAAGGAGTGGCAACGTTCTTACAAAGAACTGAATGTATCTTCTGCAGCATGATACAAATAACGATTCCCTGTTTCATGCACACAAAACGCTGATGTAAGACGCTCCCAAAATGTCCATTTGAACAAAACCTAGTTTTTCGTCTGCAGTCATCCATTGCTTCTTTCACTTTCAACAATGACACCCCTGTCCGACTATTTTCTCTTCGAATGAGAGATTTATTTATTGTCCATTTTGTCGTGCAGGTTTAAAACTAGAATCTTGAAGAGTTTATTATTTTGTACAATAATCCTCATATCTAAAATGCAATATGTATTTATGTATATTTCCTCTGTGTGTGTGTGTGACACTTTTCAATGACTATGCACTGATCGTTGGCAGAAAGCAGAGGACGGCTCTTTGATCTTAGGCAGAGTGTACAATTGCTCTGATCCAAGACAGAAGTGCTGATTCTTACCTGAATAATCCAGTCATTTTTTACGAGTACAATGCTAATTTATCATTAACTACGTGTTTGAATATTTGGTCATCTGCTTGAGAACCCATAAAAAGCAGATCTATTTTGATTCATTGAAATAACTGTCTTTTAGAGAACTGGTAAATATCTGCGTTGTTATTAATTATTCTGTTTTAAAACAGTAGAAATTTGATGCAAATGTTTCGTCCATTGTTAGATTACTTGAGAAAATCTAGACTTAAAACAACCACGAGCATATCCACGCTTTGTCTTTGCACAACTGACATGCTTTTACACAGGCGCCCCAAAACGTGCTCTCACTCACATACGTTCATGTAGATACTTGTGACACACGTATCCACGAAGAGAAACATTTTCTCTCCCTCTCTCTATCTCTCACACACATATGCACTCAAGCACACAATAATACAGGCACACACATGCACTCACGCACACGTAAGATCACTCATTTGTACATATTAACATATTTTTTATCTCACTCATACGAATATACTGATTTGTAAGCGACAGGAGAATGTTTTGCCCGAAAAAAAAAAACGGTACGCATCACGTTGTGTGTGTGCATACGAGTGACAGATGTCATCTTAGGATTTTCTATGCTAATCAGCTGGAGCTCGTACGTCGCTTCGGGGCCTCTCCCGGAACGATCATTGGTATACGGGTGGTCTCAGCTAAGCTAGCTCCACCCAGCGAGACAGAGATGTAGTAGAAGCCAGCAAGGAGACAAGAAAAAAAGAGATAAAGAAGAGCTAAGGAAACTGAGAGTGGGATAAAAAAAGATGGAGGGATGAAAAGTGCATAAATTAGTGCAACCATGTGCTCCATTCAATGCAGATAAAATGTTTATGTGTGCGTATATCTTAATGATGTGCATTTTTACAATTATTTATCAATAGAACCTAGTGTACTTAGGTTGTGATAAATATGAATGTTTGAATCTTGGTACTATTGGGCTGTGAATATATACATATAGTTCTGGTCATTAATTTACGCACACCCTTCAAAATTCCATACTTTAAATATTTTGCCGGAAATAATAAATCAGTTTCACCAAAGAATCAACTTGACATCTTTTTCGCCTCATTGAAGATTTCCCATTCATGTGAATATATATATGTAACAAAAAGAAACATTAAAAGTTTATTTAAATCAATCTTATAGAAAAGACACAAACGCAAAATTGAATTCTTCTAACAAATAATACAAAGACAGAAGTTTACGCACACCTCGAACTAATACTTCAGTAAGTGTTACAGCTTCCAATCTTTTAAGATGTGTTGTAATTTGATTTTTGATCTTCGTCACAAGGTTCATTTTATCACATTCCCCATTGTAATTTTGGTCCAGTTCTAAGAGATTTGTGTGTTTTCTCTCGTGTGCAACCTTCTTCGATATCCCCCACAGACGTTCTATGATGTTGAGATCTCTAGACTGAGATGTCCATTTTAATGCTTTGTTTTTAATATTTTGCTGTCCTTTGAGAATTTTTGAGTAGTTTTGCCTGTCCATTTCCAATTTTCTGTTCTGATGATTTTAGATTTTCTTTTTAAATTTCTAGATAATAATCTGCTCTGACGCAACCCCCAAACATTAGTGGTTTGCTTCCATCCTTCACAATGCAGAGGGTTAACTTTTCTTGGTGTGCCTGTTTTACTCCACGCCAAACAAAAGACTTGTAATTAAACTCAAGAAGTTCAATTTTGGTTTCATCAGACCATATTATCCCAAAATGTTGCAGGTGGTGTATGGTGGCCTTTGACAAATTTTAGGCGATAAGTTTTGTGTTTATATTTCAAGTATGTCACTTCCTTGCCACTCCCAACTTGCCCAACTTTGTTGATGTACCATATTATATTTTTGGCGGTGATATCGATTCCCACTACTTGTATCGTAGCCTGCAGATCGGATGACGTAAAATTAAGGTTTTGGAGGGCCTCTCGTATTATCAAGCTTAGTGTCTGGGGTATTACTGATCTTGGCTTCGTGACCTTTTGATTCTCACTTATCTACTATCGATCTAAGGATACGAATTGGCAATTTTAAAGCTTGTGATATGGTCCTGTGTGATTTGCCTTTGTCGTGAGATATTTCTTTATTTATTGCTTTGCCAATGGTGAAATTAAACAATACATCTATTTGAAAAAGGAGGGACGGAATTAAAGTTTCCCCTGGGTATTTTTATGGCTTTATTTTTATACTTACCTCCCTTCAAATGTGCGTAATGAGGCATTTCAGAGACATAATTAAATTATTCCCACCATAATATTTAGAATGCTACTTAAATAAAAAATAAAAAAAGTACTCAGTGTTTGAATTCATATTAACATTGAAATGTACATAATCAATGCATGGCTATATATTAATGGAACAAATGAAAAATACATGAAAATGTGTAATTACTCGCTTAGGGTGTGCGTGAACTTATAATCACAATTGTATGTATGTGTAACAACTGTAGAGACAGGGAACAAACAACCTCTGATCCCACCTCTCACAGACTCATCTCATTTCAAACCGAATGTTACCCATATTTACACTGATACAAACATCTCCCCTCCTGCTCCTACGGAACAACCAAACACAGAAATATTCACTTTCTCTTCTTCAGCATCAAACATGTAAAGAGCTATTCTTTTTTGTGTGAACCGCTGAAAACATTTTCTCTGGAAAAAGTGGCTGGCTTTCGTCGAAATGCATCGAAATACGCCCACGGAAAACTGAGGCGTAACACCTATCCCTCAAGTTTTTCCTCTTCACCTTCCAATTGTCATTTTCATCTAAGTACATACATACGTACACACACACGAATATACATATACATGTGAATAAAGTATATATATATATATATATATATATATATATATATATATATATATATATATATATATATAGTTCATAGTTTACATACACACACTATGAACTATATATATATATATATATATATATATATATATATATATATATACATATATACATATATATATATATATATATATATATATATATATATATATATATATGTATATATATATATCGATGGATAGATAGATTGATTGATAGACAGCTAAAAACTAAAACAGTAAACACTAAATCATTTATTGTAACATACTCATTATTATAAGTCGAATTATGATAGCGAAGAAAATGATTAAAATGCAAAACAATTCAAATGATGTTTTCGTAAATGTTCATAGCTGGAAAACAGATGCTTCATATTTTTGCTTCGTTCTGAATTAGTTAACAAGTGCAAATTAACTGCGAAGGAGGCATTTTGTAATCTATTTTGCTGCAATGATTCTGATCGCAGATTCGTATCTGTCTGTTCACTCGTCTTTTCGTTATTTGCTTTTCGTTGCTTTACGAACGTTCACCAAAAAAACAACAACTCACTCTGTTGTCATTTGCAGTTTATTCTATTTTGTTTGAAACTACCAACCAAAACTTTCAACGTAGATTTCTCTCAGTTTTAAGCTGGTCTGCCTGTCCGTCTGTCTGGCTGGCTGGCTGGCTGATTATCAATGTATCACTTGTTCTGTTCGTATCAATGATGCAAGAGAGCTGAACAATTTGAACAATCTATCCTTATTTTGTCTGGAAGAGATCTTTTTTTTTTTACCCCCAGTAGGTTTTTAGGGTGGGGGGAATGTAACGCTGGATTATGCAAAACTGATCACTTAGTTTGTGTCCCTCTGTTTTTGTTTCGTTTTTTTAATTCTAATTTTTAAGTGATCCCCCCAACACAGCAAGCTGCCAAAGGACTTTGATCATCCGATGGTTTGTATTGAGTGACGAACCAGATCTGTATATTTTATTATTACTTCATATTATTTTGAACCGATTTTATGATTTCTTTAAAATGTTATCCATATTTTTGTTCATCCATTTTTGTATGCTTTTTGTCATTGTATGATTATATTTACGATGCGCTGCTATTTCGGTTGTCTTCAGGCTTGTTCCATGTTGTATGCTTATCATCAGGATTCTGAGATGTTATTTATTTACTTAATTTATCTACAAGTCGAATATCAATATTTACTAATTGTATATTTGTTCCATCATTAGTCGAAAAAGATCAATTATTGAATTTTATCTCTGCTTCACAAGGATCCTCATAGGCGTTCGATAAAATTCAGTGGTTTAATCAACAGAAAAATTATCAGAAATAATCTTCATATCTTGAAACTACTTGACTCAGAATAACATGCTTTATCTATTTAAATAATTTTTTATCCCTATAAAACAGTTAATTGATAAGTGACAAACGGAAGAATGAAAATTATGAGGATGAAAAGGAACAGAAATATCCGTACCTTGCATAAATGAATCTCCATGCGTATATCAGAACTATGTTGAAAATTATCTCAAATTATCTCATCAATAGATCTTTTAAAATTCTAAAATTATCTAAAAAGAAAAAACTACCAGCATAAGATATGGGCATTGTTGGTCCAAAATGACCATAGAGACCCTTAAAGCACGTTTTTGAGAAAATATGTTCATAGATGGCGCCTAGTGGAACACTGATATATATTTTCATGATTGTTGCCCCAGAAATGTGGCCAAGAGCTCCCAAACGGACGGACACCCTCCCCCCACTCACACGTACGGACACATACACATCTACGTGCGTGCGCGGACACTTGAACAGAGAAGAATCTGTAACCCACTGGTGGCTAGTTTATCGGGCGGGACATTTCTAGGGCCATGGTGATTAGTAGGGTTAAAAACATTTTTCCCCTGTGTGCATTTGAATCACGACTCGAATCGTCTTGAAAATAAAAAAATCAAGTAGAAATGATTCAGGTGCTTTCAAAGTCATCTTCGTAGCAAGACAATCATCAGTTTGTGTTTGATTTTCATGTACTGAGTGTCCGTATCCTCTCTCAGAGTGAAAAATCAACCTATCCCAGAAACAACTCCTTCCACAAGATATAAATGTAATAGAATTAAATTACAAATCAAAAGGTTGTAATGAAGTAATGCGTAGTGCGATGTATCACAAATTGGTCTCGTGAGCAGATCAAATAGATTTACGTTCAAATAATCAATTTTCGTCTTTAATCAATTTTTTCTTTCCCAAATGTTTCAACGTAATAAACTTCGTCAACCCAGAACTTCTGACTGTGCCAACAAATAGACTGTTGCTTACATGCATATCTGTTTATTATTCCGTCGGGATTTGAATGTTCGTGTCTTTTTGTGTCTTTTCAAAAAGGTAAGTTTACTGTTACTGTATATTCTACCTTTTGCCTTTCAGTGACAGTATTATGGCCAATCTGAGCGGAATTTACGGTCTGTTACTCACAGTCATGGGAGCTGTGATACCGATATCGGAGGTCTTCTCTAAACCACACCCCTTTCTATTTGAGGTGAGTTTGTAACATAGCCGCTTTTGTCATTATTCTGTATTTCCAACGGTTGGCAAGTAAATTAGATTTCACCACATGATTGTACTTGATATAGATGAGGATCAACCACGTAACCTTCTACGCCACAACGTTCACACAAGTAGTTAGTAATTGCTGAAACACGTGATATCCAAATGATACAAGTATTTGGAGTTGGAGTTTTTACATGAAATGATTTTAAGAGTTAGATTTTTTATTTAGAAAGTATTTGGGTTAGAAATGAAGAAATTTCGCCAACATCAATCCAGATAATATATATCTAAATTATTGTTTATTTTACTTGAAAGGAGTAAAAACTTTAACCTTCGAATTTATATGTTAATCTTTCATATTCATCTTGAATGTCAGTTTTTATTTCTGGTAATATTTAATAAAGGATGAAATAATTGATGCAATAAAGAAAAATTTTTTAAAAAAACTCTTATCATGTGAACAGTGAGCGTTAGTGAATCCATGTTGGTATTATCATACAAAGTCAAAGTACGGTTCGAAAAAGACAAGTTACTTTCTTTGGTACACTGAAATTTACATGAGCTAAATGGTGACAAGTATTATTTCTGTCCGTGCTGACAAATTTTATTTTGCTTCGAGAAAATCTCAAAGAAATAATGGATAAGAATTACGGTAGGAATTGCCTGTTGTCTTTTTACAATCGTTGGCTTGACGATTTCTTGTGTCATTCAAGCAGGTAGACTGATGTAAATAGGTTGATATTAAAATCAACCAATGATGATTATGCAGCGATTAAGACTTTCCTTTTTTCATCTCCAAAAACTGAAGTTTTTATTGTAATGTAAATGTTTGCGAAGAGTAGCAAACAAATTTTTTTTTATAACAGAACAAAAATTAAAATGCTATCCATCCCATACTGATGTTCTGGAACAGAAGTGCATTCTGAGGTTGCATTCTTTGTTTTTCTTCATCATCGTCACCATTATCATCGTCATCGTCGTCGTCGTCGTCGTCGTCGTCGTCGTCGTCGTCGTCGTCGTCGTCATCATCATCATCATCATCATCATCATCATCATTATTATTATTATTATTATTACCGATAAGCAATCCAGTGACCTAGTATTCGTGTTCTGGGTTGTGGAAATGTAAACGCTCAATTAGCCGCGGGGTAAGGGAGTTATCTACCTTTACAGATAACCACGTACACGTAGTTCCGTCTAGTACAGTCATCCTGACAGATGCGAAGCAAATTGCCAAGAACGCCATATTGACTGGATGTGATCCAAAAGATAACAATGAAGTACCAAGCTGTACGAGTACACACGTGCTTTCTTGGTGTAGACATCTAACTACAATTAAAGAAATAACTGCTTATTTATCTCTGTGTGTGCACCAAGGATACATATAAAAAGGATAAAACCTTTTTGCCATCTTTGATGGCCATGCTTGTTCAATTTACTGCAATGATACAACCAGAACAAGCAAAACGTTCGATTAAATTAGTTTTGCAATCTTTAGTGAGGCTTGACTTGATCTGTAAAAATGGACAATATTGTTGACTCTCAAATTTAATCATGATTTGTTTTACTCCAATCATTTAAACCTCTGGGATATGAGTTACCTTGAATGCTTCCTTCGAGGCAAGCTGCTATTTTTTACATTGATTTTGCGTCTATGAAAATTTATTTAGTTTATGAAAATATGTCAAACAAGAAACTTACTTTCACTCTGAATCTGAATTACTCATTGGAGTTGCTTATTGTTGTCGTTGTTTTTGTTGATAAATTCATTCTGGTTTTGCGCTGATCTAACGAACAGATTCTCCTCCCCAGTCAGTTGTGGGTTTATATTGGTTGAATCTTGCAAGTGAATCTTGCAAGTCTGAATGTTTTTTGTTACATATCTGATGATGCCTGATGGGTAACAATTCTCCCGAATATTATTTCTTCCTGGCAAAAACTGATGAGCCTTCTTTCTGAACACAAAAAGAAAAAACCCTCTTATTGTCACTGAGAGAGTAGTAGCTTGAATCTACTTGGGTTTTTTTTTAATTTGTTTTTTGGGTTTTTTTAACGGAGTCGTGTGCACGTATTGATAAAGTCTTGAAGAAAACGGGACCAATAAGAAAAATGCATTCCAGCGCTATGTGTTGATATAATTGAATTTTTTTTTTTAATTAAAAAGAATATTTTAAAATTGAATTAACGATAAGATATCAATGCAGTGGTAAAATTGATCAATTATTTTACGAATTTCATTTATAAGTGGGTACATGCTACAAGAAATATCTTTATCTATTTTCTATCTCTGTATTAATATTTTCTGTCAATTTTGTGTTAAAATATTCTCGTTTGGTATTTTTCGAGTACGCATTTTTTCTTACTGGTAATACGCAATACGAAAAAATATTGCTCTAGAAGCTTTCTTTGTATATATACTTTTGTTTAGGGGGCTGGATTATTTTAGATAAAGATTGTGTACCAAAATTAATTATTCCTAGCACTTTTCTAGTCACCGATGTCAATTTAGTAAATCTGGTTATTTTCTCCTCTTTTTTTATCTGCACTTTAATTTATTTACGTTTACTTGGATCAAGTCTCATGAAGATAAGTTACTTTCCTGCATGTGCCCAGGCGAGAAAAAGGGTAGATCGCTTCCAGCAGGGGACGAGAAGTTTCTTGCTGAACTGATTATATGAGGCGCCACTCGAAATTCTTCTCCTGAGGCTTTCATTGCACGTATGGGCGATCATGACATACCACTTCGAACGATCCTCTATAGCGACCATGATGTCTCAAATATTCAGTTTTGTTGGTTCCTTCACATCGTCCGTACTTTTCCTTCTTTGTATGTCGTCTTCAAGGTTTGTAGACGACAATTTAATGCAGCGCATTCTATTTCTGTTCTTAATGTATGGATCAGTCCCAAAGGTATTTCATTTCTTTGATAGTTCGAGTATCCGAATTTTCAGTTGTTTTTTTTTTTTTGGCGGGGGGTGGGTACAAAGTCCCAACTCAACTCAAGCTGTGTTTATGTGTGATCTGACATAGGCTTCCGAGTTTCTATGACGTAATCTTGGTTGTTATGTCATTTGAGGTGCATGATCAAATTTCATTTTATTCATACATCCATTTTTGTTCGTCCTTATAATAAGATGGACGAAGTGGAGCAATGGTTATTGACATGGAATGTGATCATAGTCACATTGCTTTAATACTTCGAGGGAAAGGTATGGAAGCATTCCTCCCTGCTCTCTGTCCTATCATCGGATATCTAGACAAATGTCTCTTCTCGTCATTGCCATATCATGATAGTTAACCAAGTGTCTGATCACTCACGTAGGCAAACCACTCTCCCATCACTACATTCTCTAGGCAGTAGCAGCAAAATGCCGTTACACTCATTGAAAGGGGATAACCACAATAGGAGGTCCATAAACTTCCAAGATATCTTTTCAACAAGCTTTGCACATTTTAGTATAAAGATGCTTATGCACACATGTATATGCACATATGGGTTGGGGATGAGTGTATTTTGTGTGCCAGAGTATGTGTATAATTGAATGGGTGACTGTGTGTATAATCGTGTGCGTGAGATTGTGTATAATTGTGTGCACGAGTGTGTGTATAATTACATATCTATATCGTCTGGTTTTGGAATGATGTTAATCCCCTCCAGTCGTCAACATCTGTTATTTTAAGCTGAGAATTGGCAGCGTTGACTTCGGTTTATTTGTCTTCACCGATAACACCTTCAGAAGCGTCTCGTTATGTGACCTATGAACAAAGAAGCTTTCTCTATCTTTTCCCCTTATCTTACTCCTTAAACAGCTCTTTCTCTTATAAACATTTCTCCCCAACATCTTTCCTTTCCACCTTCAGTTTTTATTTATCAAATTCTCTCTATATATCTAAGTGTGTAATTGTGTGTGTGAGAGAGTGTATGTGTGCATGTCTTTTAGTTTTATGGGGGAGGGCTAAAAGAATGGCTGTAACACCAGTGTTGCTAATTTAGTGCTTTTTGCGCTAAAATTAGCGCGTTTTTGTTTTGGCTGCCCCAAAATTCAACAAATAACGTTAGTTCTAGCCAATTTTGGCCATTTTGTTGTCATTTTATATATCTCTAGGCATTTTAGATTTAAAAATGTCCATGAATTGACTAACAGTGTTTTTAACATGTTTGGGGCATTTTTTACGCTTTTTCAAAGTCGATTTAGTGCGAAACTTTTATTCAGTCGGCAACACTCTGTATAGAGAGAGAGGGGGGGGACTAAAAGGATGACCATAACCAAAAAACAGTTTTATAGGTGATCAATATTTGATACACAAAAATGAGTTTTATTTGATTTTGATGAATACTTTGATATCTACTTATGCCATTAAGAGACGATTCAAGTGAAATGGGATTTCTGAGTTGCTATGTACCAGACAAACTGGCGAGCAATTCATAAAAGAATCTAAACAACAAAATTCTAATCCTCTTGGATTAAAGGACAGGTGATAGGAAAATGTTTCTTTCTGTCATCATCTATTTATCTATTTATGTACTTTACTCTGTGTGTGTGTGTGTGTGTGTGTGTGTGTGTGTGTGTGTGTATGTGTGTGCGCGCGCGTGTTTGTACTTTGAGGTCACGTGGCGAGATATCAAGCAAATTTACTTGGCTTGTTTTGATACCACCTTCTGTCTTTCTTCCTTTAATCCAGATGGCACAAGTCGTATGGATGGAAGGTCAATATTTCGACGTATGAACCTTGACCTGCTGAACTTTGGGTTATTTAGTGCGCTGAAATCTACCAGAAATCTTCATATCTGAAAGAAATACAGCAGCCACTGAAAATGAAAATAAACAAAATGGGGAAATTGAGAGGAGGAATTCAATAACATTAGATTTCTTTGGTACACCAGAAATCTTGGAATAACGCTTCAAGAAGACAAATAATCATTTAGCGAGAAAATATTGGCCATGCTGAGTGAGAAAATGAAACTATAAACTTCAAATCGTTGTCTGAGACGATAGATATTTTTAGGCATAATGTTTCATTGATATACCTTCACAGACACACACACACACACACACACACACACACACACACATATATATATATATATATATATATATATATATATATATATATAGGGGTAGAGAGAGGGGAGAGAGAGACCATCTTCTAGGTACAAAAATATCAGGTGGAATCTATCGTTACGATCTTCAGCCCATAATGATTGTTACACATGCATATCTATTTCTCACACTAAATGGAAAACCATTACGGGACAGACGTAGTATGATATGAAAAATATTATACTTATCTATTTTTATAATTTATTTTTTATTTCCTGTACAAATTTCCTGTTTTTTTCTTTGGTCATATCGATAATCAAAATGTTAATGAAATCTATCTTTACTCATCTTCTTGATTCAAAACTATCAATGAAACCTAATCGTTACTCATCTTGTAGATACAAAAATATCAATGAAATCTCCGTTACTCATCTTATATTCGAGGTAAACATTGAAATAATAATGAAATCAAGTACATTTTCTCCTCGCCAGATATACTTTTCTTTTTCGAAGTTATTTCTCTCTCTCTCTCTCTCTCTCTATATATATATATATATATATATATATATATATATATGTGTGTGTGTGTGTGTGTGTGTGTGTGTGTCTGTGTTCATCAGTAAGTGTTTAGCATCATGATGAAAGATGCATTGATTTAAACAACAAATATTTTTTCCGAAATAATCTCTTTCCTTGTCAATGCACCGCTTCGTCATGTGAATCATCACATAGATCCAATATTATAAATTGAAAATTTTAGATCCAAATTCAGCCTGTCAGTGTGTCAGGCTGCAGACTGATTGACTCTCATGCAATAACATGTACATTGCCAATTTAGCGCTTTTAACGCTAAAACCGGCATGTTTCTTGTTCTGGCTTTGTGGAAAAGTACTGAATTGGCGCGGGTGTGCTCAAGTAGTTCAGCCACTATGGGGCTTTTTTCAGCAACTTTCAGCAACCTTTTAATGTGCTTTGGCCACTTCTGTCACTTTTGGCTATTTTTTCAAATTTATTGCTTTTTATCGATTTTGGCATTGAAGCACTCTTGAGTTATCAACACCTGCAAAAGAAGGTACAACGCATCTGCAGTGTTTGTACAGACCAGAGCCGCTATTAGTGACTTGGCAGATTTGGTTGTAAGATTATAAAATGTGGAGGGTTAACTAACTTGGAAAGTGCTGACTAGGGCTTGCAAGTCGAGCTGAGAAGATCTTCCGCTAAAAAATAAGTAGCAAGTTCGATTCTTATAAGAATATCAAATTTTTGCCACTCCCTTAGATTGATTGATAGATAGATAGATGCAGCAAACTCTGATAGTATAAGCCGGAGTGGAAAGATGCTGGCCATAGATTGATTTGTAGATTTTGGTGTGAGGTTTGGGGGTTTTTAAACAAGAACGTGAGAATGTGCTTTTCCAATTTCTTCTAACCATTGTTAGTGCTGTATTCTTAGCTACTGATTTGGTTTGATGACTGTGTCTGTTAACAGATTCTGCAAATTAATAAGCGAAAATAAAAAGCGTCATGATAAAGGAACCAATGTGAGTTATGCTCTTTTCGTGCAGACAACTGTAGACAGTTGGTAATTGACGAACAAGTGGTATAAATAGTATTTGCTATCAAATGTACCAGTTGGAATTACTACGCAGCAGTTATAAGTAACTGTTTATGGCGCTCGACAGAGTCTAAGCTGTTAGACAGACGCTAGGGTCACAAAGTTACATAATGTTGACAAGTTGCAGTCTTGAAACATTCTGCTTTCGGGAATATATACGTACGGATAATAATACAAGTACATTATTTCAGAGCATTTAGGTCGACTCAGCTCTTGCAGAAGAAATGGAAAATGATACATGCAAATTGTAGAATACGGTTGGAAAGTATTTACATTTAGAAAAACTTTTTAGGAATGATCAAATACTTGAAGTAAACAATATTCATTTCCTCTGATGACAATAGATCTTTTTCATCAAACTAATCTATTATTACTAAGTACTTTCGTAAATCAGCCGATCTCAAACGCAAAAACAGTCGCTAGCCATGTAGCTTGTGTCACAAATAATCTAAACCAGTGGTTTCGAAACTCGAGGACACTTATTTTCAGTATTCAGTTTTTAGACTCTGATTAATTAATTACAAATAAGTATTTTTTTGCCTATGAAAATCATATTTATTTCAAATGTATTTAAATGTATTGGAAATTTTTCAAAAGGTAATAAACGGTACAGGTCTGTGTACAATGACTATGTTTTTGATTGCTATGCGATGGATGATGTAGTTTCTCTCTCACAAGATTTGCAATGTCAGGTTTGCAGGGAACACTGCTGTAGACACCGAGCATTATTTCAGGGACCTTCAGGGGTCGATTGGGTGGTGTTGAAACGAAATTACATTTATAGCCGGTGAATATTATATTGAGTGTATTAATTACGAGAAACTAAAAGGTAAAGACAAAAATGGCTTATATTACCCTTTCACAGTGTAGTGCCACTTATACGCATTAAAGGACTGCAAATAAAATGAATTAGCCAAAAAGTAATCTTGCAGCCATTTACATGATGGTATGTAATTGTTCGTTGAATGTATCAGTAAATTCTTGAATTCCTTACACATACAAAAGCCTAATGCAAAAAATAAAGGAATAGTATATTTCTTTTCAGAATTTTGTGCTTTTTCAGGCGACATTATTTATGAGTTTAGTTTTTAAAATGATGCACTGAAATTTTCATGCGCTGTAGCTGCCAACTAATCCCCAAGAATTATCTTGCGATAATTAAAGACAAACGTACGTGAGTCATTAAATGGTGCCTTTGGAACAAATGTCGTTATCGCAAGAGTTTACTGTACTTCGATTAAAATTTGTTTCATCTCCTTGAAAGAGATAATTTCAAATACATCTTTATTTATGGACTGCACACTTTCTGAATTGAGGAAGTGTAAAACAATTAAAAGCTTTTAAACTTATATTCACAATAGTTGAACCCTAAATCTCTATAATAACTTAACTCAGGTCAAGTCCAGTCGGACTTGAACATTTCACTTGATAGATTTGGATAATGAGCAGATCTTATGGAAGTCCGGATACTTAAAAGCGGACGATACATACACATTGATTGCTATGAATACAAATACTGAAAGAATGAGAATTTATGCATACATAGATATACCCCACTCTAACAATATGTGATGATTTAAAAATAGCTTAATATTTAGTCCAAGTTGAGCAAGTGCATTATCTTTTTTTCGTCAAGTTGTGACATGGAAAAAAAATATTTTTATTGAATACCTCAATACTTCACAAAAGTAACATAAGTGGAATTTCTGGAGGTGTCAAAACTCCTTTTGGGACATGCCAAGATCTCGTTAGTAAAGAAAAGAAGATACAAACCTGCAAACAAGAACAGGCGTCATTGCTTGGGGGGTCGAACGGACAGGGAACTTGTCAGAAGTTGCTCTCAAAGGAAAAGAGAGCGCCACAAATTGAATAGAGAAAATCATAAGAATCCCATTAACAATGTCGCTGATCCATTTCGACTTATTCACATTTTTGGCATCGTTTCTTTCATCTTGTTCTGTTCACACCTTCCAGTATTTGATGCGTCTGTGTGTACTTTTAAATTGATTTGTCATTTCACTGCAAGATGTGCGTTAGAGTGGTTATTCAGTTTTGCATTGTGGAAATAAATGCTGACTATAAATGCAATTGAGAATTATCTCTCAATGTCATCAGCGTGCGTGTTGCCAGTCGGTTAACGTCGTTGACAAAACAAGTTCAAACTCCGGTCGAGGCTGTTTACGTTTATTTCACACTAGTGCCCATGAGGAAGGCATGAATCTATCTCTTCTTCCCTATCCCGGCTATTGGTTTAATAACAGGACAGATTTGGCCGTCTAGCTTTGGTGAGGCAATCAGTCTTAGAGAATTTGATTCGTCATCAAGGGGTGAAGCACTTTAAGGCGGTTTGATGAAAACTTTTCCACCCTTCTGGCAGTCATAGCAGTCAAACCCCACTTTTCTTTGGACTGTATTAGAATCTAGATGTTTCTAGGAGTTTATTACTCTATTTTTGATGTTTTCTCGTAGAAAACACCAGAATAAACAGAATTTATGGGGTTTTTTTATGTTTTTTTTTTATACATGAATTTAAATTTTGATGCAACGGTTATTTCATTTTCAAATTTGTGTTCTATGCACCGGCAGATAATGTGCCTTTAAAATCTCATTTCTCCTCCAGAACTCAATATGCAGTTTGTCTTGGTGATTTTGATAAAACACGAAGAAAACTTTCTACCTAAATTTCAGCTCTTCAAAATATCTAATTAAGAAATAAAGATAAACCTGTGGATATTTCCTTATAATTGTTTTGATCTCTTCGTAGACTTCAATATTAAATATCTCTTTTCTGTTGTGTTTTGTTTTTCGTTCATTTTCCAATCAAGTCAACCACGTATTGAAATTATTTTTTACCTTTTATCCTCTTTGATTTCAGGGTTTCTACTTCTACCTTTTCGGTATGAGTATCTTGTTCCTACTCTATGCTTATGTCTACATCCTACATACGCGAACCCTGGGCGGTCTAACCAAATTCCGGAAGTCAGAAGATAACATGCATTACCGTATGCGATACAAGATTATCAGCGACACGGGAAGTTTCTACCTTCGACTTGGCGCTGTTGGTACGTTTCGACTTCATATCTCTAATTGTTATTACACGGGGGGATATCGCGGATATATTTGAATTTCTATTAGATTATTTCTCAAAATAAAAAGTATATATATATATATATATATATATATATATATATATATATATATATATATATATATATATATATATATATATATATATATATATATATATATATATATATATATATATATATATATATATATATATATATATATATATATATATATATATATATATATATATATATATATATATTGTCGGAATATCCCTGCTAAGTGGCAGCGAACCCCTATAGCTAGCACAGGCATCTGCCAGGAAAAACCAACTCCTGTCGAACCGATGAATTAGAGGCCTTGCTCCCAGTCGCACCTCCTCGGTGGACTTTGTTTAAAGTTGCACTTCATCTTGAATCTCCATTACGCAGTGTATGAGTATATATATATATATGTATATATATATATATATATATATATATATATATATGTGTATATATATATATATATATATATATATATATATATATATATATATATATATATATATTGTACTGGTAAATTAAATCTAAGACAAAACAGGAGTCTATCTATCAATTAATCCTTAACGTACCGGAATGCATTTTGTGAAAATATTCACCCATGTTTCTTTCAACCGGTCACTCTGCACTCTCTTACTTAGAGACTATTTTAGAGCTGAATTTATTTGAATGGAGGAGCCCATTGTTTCAAATAGTAGGTAGAAGATATTCTATCGGCAAATTGGTTACCTTTAAGTGGAAGTATGCATGCCCAGTAAATTTGTGGAGTTGCCATAGGAATAATTTTCTAACGAAAAATGTCAATCAGCATTTTTTATTATAAAAGATGGCAACTGACATTGCAAATAGTGCTATGACACCTTCTATCATTGATTTGGAGTATTTAATACATTCCAATAATACTTGAAAGCAGCCACCATATACCAGAAAATGTATATTTGTTTTTAGTTCTCTGTTATGTATTTTACCACTTTAACCACGAAGAAATATTTAAGATATTGTTGTTGGTTAACAAGAACCATAGGTTCAACGATGCGCCCACCATTCGTGGTAGTGGGAGCAGAAGCGGGGGGGGGAGTAAGTAGTCTTTCTTTGAGTTAATTGATTTTTATACTTGTAAGATATTGAGATATGGAAATATTCTGCTAATATTATTTTCAATAAAAATTGCAAATCGACGCATTTGACGTTTTTGGACATTTCATGTGGGCTTTGGATATCTTCTTGTGACATCATAAGCAGCTGATGAGAAAATTGATCGAAATAGATGCTGCAACTTTTAATGACATCACACCTTCAAATAACATCATAGCTTTTAATGGCATCACACCTCTTCCTTCCTTCTTATTTCCGTTAATTAACATAACTTTGACCTATCAACCGACCGACGAAAAGCGTCTTATAGAGATGTGTGGACACGTCTAAGAAGCGAAAAATAACAAAGAACAAGAATTCAAATAATAGAAAGCCGGTTATCCCAGTGCAATTGCCTATCAAACTAATTCATATGTATATACTCTGATTCTACCCAAATGACATGACTGTATGAGAAAAATTATATCATATCATAAGAGAAGAAAGAACCGAGTTTAAATTTCCAATTTCTCTTCATTTTGATTTAACAATTCTTTTTCTCTTGTTTATCTGTGTTCGTCTACCAGGTTTTGGAATCGGCAGCATGATTAAAAGTGGTCTTCAGTTTGGAGAGTTCTTCGAGCTGGACTTCCGGTCGCCCTGCATCAATATTTTGCAGAGGTTACTACCCATTTTGCACCTGACGTTTACGTTTGCACAACTTTATTTTGTTTTTCTAAACTCAAAGGTAAGTGTCTTTTTTTGTCTTACATAGGCGACTTCAATAACAACACGTTAATATCCACTTATCGGACTTCGCATCTATCGAAAGTTTTCATATTTTGAAACCAAAGGCCGATTGTACTACTTTGTTAGGCTGAGCTTGGATATCTTCTGGTTCAAAGCTTTCATAATAACAACTGTAAAAATACTTTTCATCGGCAGTTTCTTCTTCACTTCAGTCTCACTGAAGTTCATTACAATTGACTCAGAATCATTTGCTGGTTCAATTCCCATTATCGCCAATGACCAACCAATATCAATGAATGCTGTACTAAAGATAGATTGCAAACAATTAAGACGTTGCTGCAACCAAGTTTACCTGCAAGTTTGTCTGGTGCATTGGTGTAAGTGTATGTTGGTTGAGGAAGCGGCGGTTGCAACAATATTGAACACTATCTGATCAGTCAGTTTGTGTAAAAATATATATAACGTTTCACGTTTTAATCTTTCGTTTCTTTTGTCTTTTTTTTTTGTCTTGTAACTCAGATGTGTATTCAAAGCTATAAAGCTATCGCACGCTTCGGTCTGATGCACATGGTGGGCACCAACTTGAGCGTCTGGTGTCGTGAGTTAGTGAAGGAAACCATCCGGGAGATCAACGATCATATGAGCCTTAAAAAAGGGGCCGCCCACACCATGCCGGAAGCCGAGCCTTTGACAGCCGGAAGTGGGAACGGTTCTGAATATTCGTTCAATCCAGACAACGGTAAGGAGCATCACCAACCACTCACGCCCGCATTTATCATATATTTGTGATGTTCATGAAGTGCTATCATTGTAATTCAGCAATCAGGCTAATATTCTCATCTTCATGATTAATTTCTTGTTGAAAATTATATTTTAAACGCGTAGATTATAAAAGACAGCTATACAGAAGTGAAATTCGAACCTACAACCAGACGAGTTCGTTTAGGGTCAATCAGTTTTCGTCAGAGGTAATTTTTGTTCCAATTCACACTGGTCTTATTATTCAATGTGTCTATTTTGGCATTATCATGTACGATGCCTCACTTGGAACGTTTATTGATAACATGGAAGAACAGAAAAGTTCTCTTCACTCAGTTCGGCTGATAAAGAATTTGAGAAGTGTGAAATGACCTCATAGATAAGATAGCAGAAACCAGAACTGACAAAACTGCATAAAATTATGACTGCAGATAACCTACGTCACATCATATGGACATTGCTTCATTACCGACAGAACTCGGTTGCTTCTGTATTGCACTGCACATGAGGCAATAAAGGAATTTCACTGTGTACAATTTTCCCTACAGTCTATCTGTGTCGTTCCATCTTGAAGTCCCTTCTCCTCTGTTTGTCGCCAGCTCATCTTGGACCGTCTTCTCTTTCTTTGACTTATAGGCGGCTATTTGATGGTTTGATTCGCAATCATGTAGATCAAGGGCGTGTACAAAACCAGATCGATCTTCAACCCGTATGTTCAATTCCCTCATGATCAATAATCTGTCGTGGTGAGGCCCTTTCTCAGCTTAGTATAAAGCTACTGGTAAAAGGTGCCTTTGTCCGTATAATCGTGATCATTGGATGGGGCGTGGAATGGGACAAAAGTGATCTTTGCATGGTCTGAGGTAACCTTTACCATCATGAGACGTTCATTTCTAGTTATATAATTACATGATACAGTGGCTGATGTGAAAAAGGGATGTATATTATATTCTGGGTGATTGCTTATCTCAAAGAATTTCATTAAGAAACTTGATTGGTTCAATTTTTCTTGTACCCCACATTCAAAGCTGTCGGTCTTGAGCGTATAATTTCTGGCGTATCACTGTGTGATGAATAGTACAGCGTCAAAACACTTGTTCCTTACGAACAGTCTTAAAACCAAGAACAGACACTTAACTAAACAAGAACGAAAAGTTCAATGAGGAGTTCACTATAAAGTTCAGACGCCATTATTGCTAGATCAAGTGAGTAGAGAACAATTCATATCGAGAGACCTTTTCAAGTAAAGCAGACCCAAAACAGTTGAGTAAATCGATTCTAAAACATCAAGTTCAAATGCCATTATTGCTAGATCACAGCTGAGAAACTATTTGGGGACAGGATGATCGACCTTTAAAAATGCTTATGAAGATGAGGATATTAGATTGAATTTGAGAGATGCATCATCATCATCATCATTATCATCATCATCATTTCTAATAAAGCATGCCAGTCTTCTTTCTGTGTTATTTGCCTGTTTAATGATTATGAATCTGCATGATATCCACACGCTTTTATAACGTTGATGTCCTCCACGCAAACCCCTCCATTTCATCAACCCTGTAATAAATGTTCTTTTCAATGAATTCAGACTTTTCCCTCATTTCAAGAACTTCCGAAAAACCTCTAATTCCACTCTGTTACTATAATATGACGCCTACTTACAACAAAGAGAAAAAACCTTACAAATAATCCGGCAAGTAATGAAGGAAATTTAGAATTTCTTTTATATAACTATCATCATTTTATATTAATGAAGAGAGACAATGTCGAAACCGAGTTCATTTTTTTAAATATAATCTTTTATTCTAATGACATGTTCTGCTTTCAAAAATGTATTTTCAAACGTGCAGAAATAAAAATGAAACAAAAATACGCAAATTCTCTTTCCAATGCAAACTGATACGGCAGTTGTTTGAAAAACGTTTAAAAAAATTGCTCCAGTCTCTGCAACTGATGTTGTGAAGGTGTCAGGGCTAACCTGGCCCTCGCCCTAACCTAGCCCTTTGCTCAGCAATACCGAGCCTCAGTAATCCCTCATCGGCTACGGTATTGCACAGACGCAAAGTTACTACAGAATGTAAATAAATTGATAGATCTGAACAGGTATGAACGAAAAGAAAAATCATGGATGTACGGTCGATTTTGCATTTCATGGGAAACCAACACTTGCTTGCAATACCTTTCAATTTTGAGTAAAAAACACCAAACTTGGGTATCAATTCACAGCCATTCCCTGTCCCTAGCCTGTATGTACTTTGACTTAACTTCCACTACCGGTAGTGCTTTTAAGAGTAGGGATATTCCAACATCGTTGATTAATTATCCATGTTAAGGTACCTTTGAGAGTTTTGATGAAACGGAACAAAATTGCCATCAATATTAGTTTATCTAAACCTTTAAAAAATGATGGCCGTATTTAAATAGTTTTGAAATTACACCGTACTTTGAAAATATCAAAACCTTTATGTTCCTCTGCTTTTTCTTGTTTATTAATCAGGGTGAAGACGGATTTTTATGCATGTGAAAAAATGAGAAAAAGTAATGGAGACTAGTCTAGAAATAATATTTATTAGTTATCTCCCTTGGTGCGTATTACAAACAAAGATATAGACCATCCCGTAGTATTTCATGTTTGTAAATTCTGCGAATTTTATTACCAATGACTGCATAGTAATAATTAGTTGAAAAAATATAAATAACTGGAACAGACAAAAGAACTATTCTCAGACTCATTGGCTTGATTTATATACATATACACTAGAGATAGGTGCATGCATATTGCATATATATGAATTGATTGATAGCTTTTTAGGTCTATAGGTCGATGTTTCTGCGCGAGAAACACAACGTAAGTTCCCTTTTTATAACTATCAGTTGTTTCGTGATATCACATTGTACACTCTCTAATATGCTTATATATACACTCTCTTGTATGAACATTCAAATAACTATAGGAATTGGCTTAGGTTCTGTATGCACTTCTGAGTCAACTAAGTTTGACTTCAGATATCGTTAATACATGGTTTAAGGATCATAAAAAGTAGGTTGCAATTATCTCCAAACGTCCTAACTGTCCACACTACTATATAGTTCCAAAGGTTCACTGCCTGTCCATCCGATATCTCCAAAAGTACTCAATGTATTTCAATTTTGTGGAGGGGTAGGCAATAGACTAAGAGAGAAGTGATTAAAATTTGAAACAATCGCCTCTCCTGGTGCCATATTCAACATAGGGTTTTCATCTTAAAACAAGGGTTGCAGCTGTAAATAGCTTGAAAGGGCTTGCTCTGAGGAATATGATTATTTATGTAAACTCTAATCAACATGGAATTTTCTATCCAACGATATACAACAAGACCATGATTTGTGAAATTTGTTTCATCTTTGCTCTAGCCTGGAACCCAAAATGACTGCCGTCTTTGAATCAAGATGGCAGACAAACGAGCATCGAACATGAACCAGCAAATTCTTCCTAATTTTTTCAGTATCCTTACTCTATGTATCAACGAAATGTGAAGTCAAACTTAGTCAGAGGTGCATACAGAACCCAACTAAATGTAAATGCTTCCGTTTGTTGCGATCAGGTATCCAAGCTGATGTTTTTAACATTGCACGATTTTGTGTGTATACATGTGTGAGCTTCTGGCTGATGCGTGCAATCCCTTATAACCCTTTGCTTCACACAATTCCACGTTTCTTTCACTATATTCAAATCGACCAATGTATGTTTGCTTTCGTACACACTTCAGTATTTATTGTCGAAGGAAGTGAATGCTCTTTATTGAATATTTTCACTGTAGTCTCATTGTACGTAGTCTTGTGTGAGCGTTCACTTTCAGTTGATATGAATAGCTGCAGTGAATAATAGTTCGGCATACACAATCCACTATTTGGGTATTATTCTTTTACATTTCCTTAATACTCCACCATTGATTTCGAAGGAACTGAATGCGTTTCCACAACCAGTCATATAATGTTACTGCGTATGTGAGAGGATAAGTTTATCATCTCAGCGAGTCGATTAGCGTTTTTTTCTAGGTCATGTGGTAAGAAAGATGAAAAAGTATTCTTGAAGACTTGAAATTCAAGAGAATAAGGTTAAGAATCAAAACTTACAGTTACTCTATTCAAATAGAAAGATAATACAAACATCAATGTGGGCCCTTATTTAGAAGGTTGGTTAGACAAAACTGGATGCTTTGAAATAGATTATACATCCAGTCACAACATGAAAACACTTTGAACATAATGATGAAATTTTAACATAAGTCAACATGAAGAGAGGAATGCTCAACCTAGAATGGCCAGAGACAGACATTTTCACAGCGACTGCTTTAAAAAGTCTATCTTGCCATATTTTCCTGTACTGAATAAACGTATTTCATTGTTTTCAAAAGAGTACTAAAAATAAATTTATTCATAGGACGATAGCGCAATAGTTACGAGGTTTGTCTGGCAATCCATTGCTTGTGTGTGCGATCCCCATTAGGTAACGAACAATTGTGACTCTGTGCAAGACTGGACTAATCTATCTAAACATATATTTAGTGACCAAATGGTTCGTTTGGTTTGTTAAATAAAATAAAAAAACTTTTTTTTGACATTAACTTCATTGAACGACTATCTTCTGCCATCGTTCAGACAACATCATAATTCAAGTCTCCCAGAATGTTTCATCTAACGCAGCAAATAACTACTCTGAGTGTCTTTTGCTGTCTTCCAGGGTATGAAGTTCTATCATTAAAACAATTTTGTAAAGTCCAGAATAAACAGTAATCTGAAGACACAATATCGGGTGAATGTGCCTGATGAGTAAAAACTTCTCAACCGAGCCGTAACATTTCTGCCTACTCACCAAAGAAATCGCCGATATCCTGATGGAATTTTATCCTCTTTCTGTTCTCTAATTCCAGACGCTTTTCGTCGATTACTGTCTTCAATTGGTCTAAATATGAGCAGTGCTCGTTTGTATCAATCGTTTGGTCCTCTAATTAATTTCGCTTGTCCAACCATCTCTCGTGTTCCACATGGTTGTGAAGTATCCACTTTCCATCTATCAGAAATAGAATATTTTCATTGCGTTTAAGTGGAGAATCACACGCGGAAATACGGTCTAGTAGGTTTTTGTCACTTATGAGGAAGCCACAAATCAAAGTGACAAACATGACCAGGCTTATGCAAATGATTTTCAACAATTGATTTGAATATTTGTGTATGTTGGCAATCCCTGGTGTTATATAACATTGATTTTTCTCATTGTCTTCATTCGAGCGCGGTGAATCTCCGAGAAATGTCCTGCACAAAACTTCACAAACCACTTTTGACATGTTAGAAGAGTCACAGTGCCTTCTCCATGAACTGCACAAATATGTTTTTTGCGTTTGATGTATGATATTCCGCAAATATTGTTTATTTTCTTCCATCTTCAATGTTACCATCAATAAACAAAAATACGGCGATTTGTTGAAAGAAACTAAGCGCTCCTAACGTTATCTAATGACAAAACAAGACGCACCTTTTGGTCAACCCAATACGTATGTAATTTGCTACGTATATACTCTTTCTCTCTTACTCACAGAAACACTTACACATTTCCCAGCCCCACAAATGGTCCGACCCATCAGTCAAGTAGGCTTCTTCTCTCGTGTGTGTGTGTGTGTGTGTGTGTGTTCGTAGTTAGATTTTTAGGGCTACAACCTTGAATAAGTACACCACTAGGCAACATCTGAAAACTTTTTTTATTATTTTAAAAAGTGCTTTTTGGATTCAGTATAGTCATTTTAGGACTAACGATGCTCACAGTCTTGTGTTGGTATTTCTTTAGATAATTTTAGATAGTAGACCTATTTTCTTAGGTAACTTGAGAGATTTTTAGTTCTGATACACGCGTGAGCTCTGGTTATTCATTTACGCGAGGTTAGGATATTCGTTGGCCATTTGAGTAGCTTTTGAAATTATCTGTATACGTGGTATTACGTAATTACACGTTGATAGATGTGTTTTCTTATTATCAAGCATGCAACGCTTGCAAACACGATTTGCCTTAGTATCACAGAAAGCATAGCATAAAATAGCACCTTACCCAATATTGAAAGCTCTTTTTCTACGAATACTTTAGTGTGTTTTCATGACCGATTATACATTTTGTCCTGATATGATGGCTGATACCTTGGTATGGATTGCTTTAACTTGATGTGTAACCCTGTATGAATCCGCATAAACCTCTCCCTGTGTGTTTGTTTTGCACAAGCAACATTTCCGATCGAGTTCCCTTTTGTGATTTTGTGCGCTCCCCTTGAATGTTGTGTGTGGCAGATGTCAATACGTACTGTCAATTCATAAAAATATAAATGGACATACATTAATTATTGTCAATTATCCACTTGCTGTGAATAGAAACCAGCAAAAACTAACACATTTACACAATCAGGGTTTCTCAACCTGGGCGATAACCCCACCTGTGCACGATTTCACTCTTTAGGGCCGGTGAGGACCTGTGCAGAAAATCGTGGGCGTTTTGAAATTTTGTTACGAGGTTATGATTTTGAGTATTAAAGTTTGCTATTGACAAAACAATTGTCGAGAGCAAAATTTTCTGTCATTAATTTACCAAGCAGCACTGTGATGTTTGCACATTTTGTAAACCCGATTTGTGTGCACTAGGTGCATCTCACCAGACACAGCTATTACATTGGTGATATCCAAAAACGGTATTTGATGTTACTTCTTTACATATTTATCATTGAAGAAACAACGAAAGCCGTTCATTTTTATTGCTTTCAAGTGGAAAAATGTTCCATATGAAAGTGGGTGGTGACGCCACAACGGTTGAGAACCCCTACACCAGATCAAAAACGGTTACAGATTTTAAAAAAGCTTTGGGCCTCACAATCCACAGAGGCCTAAAAACGTTGTAAACGACATACTCTTAGGTACTTAATTGCTGGTGTCGGAATAAGCAGAGGGTTTGGAAGATCTGTCACAATTTAGGGAGCGGGGATGTGGGTAAGAAGCTATGACCATGGACACAATGTAGGGGTGTCTAAATCCAACAAAGCTGTTAAAGAAGAATTACAGTAGGGTGGGGTGGGTGCATGGGAAGTAAAAACACGCAGTATTGACAGGAACAAGAAAATTTTTTCGCAGAAAAATTGAACAGAAAAGTCTTTTCGTGTTCAAAAATTGTTGCAAATAGAGGATTCAATGAAATTTGGTTAAACTAATTGTGTTTATCAATAAGCGTGGAGCAGCAATTAGGCACCTAAGAGTATATATTATCAAGTTTTGAGACCCTCTGGCCTCCAAGCTTTGTATAGATTACCAAGCCTAAATCCGGTACTGATCAAAGAATAAATATCTTTTTATTACTTTCCAATTATTAGAATAGTAATTTTCCATCCTCCGCTGTAGCTCTCAGATCGGAAAACATTTTTCCTTCAATTAAAAAGGCGATTACAACCCAACTCGAAAAACAAAAATAAGTATTTAATATTCGATGTCAACTTTTCTCTCATGAGATTTGCCACCATTTTGTTTTCTGGACAAAAGTTATATGAGCGTGTGCAAGATTTTTCACGAATGCAGCAGAACAGATATGATAAATTATATAATTAAAATGTTGTTCATATTTTGTTTTGAGCCTTTTTTTCTCCCGGGCATTTAATTCACTGCACATGCTTTGATTGCCCGTGTTTAAGCTTACTGTTCTCGTTCTTGTGAATGGTTGCATGCAAAACACTGATGCCATTTTCTGTTGGTGCTTGTTCAATCATGTCGGGTTTCCTTGTCATTTAAAGTAGTGAAAATGATATCATAAGTTGTCATCTCTCAATATCATTACCCACAGCAGCTATTTCGGGTCCCCTGTCTAACAAAGACCGTTTCTAACTCCTCCAACAAAGGTTGTATGGTCAAGTCGGATCTGAGAAGGTAGTGGCTAATTGAGCTTACCCGTTGCCACTCTTTTCTGGTGAGTCGGTTTTTAAATTCAGAGTTGTCCATCACCTATACACTAGAGAGCCCCGTTTGGACTGCGATTTTTATCCGTAGCTGCGGGGGAAAAGATGTATTCAGGCCTTTCCTAAGATCATTAGTTCGAAATGAACATTAACAGCCCCTACTTGGGTTTGAACTCAGCTTCCCGATTCCATTTTCTATGCTGTTAACCGTTACGGCACTCGCACCGTCTATCGTTCGATATAATTAAAGTTAACCGTTATGCATTTGAGGTCGGTAAAGCCGAACTTTGCTCTTTAACAATTACCCCAGTTCTTTCTTTCAATTCTGCTTACTCTGTATTAGCCCAATTGACACTCGACCTTCTCTGACTTGAACTGCTGCTCCAGTCAGTCTGTTTAGGCCCGTGCAAAGCTGGTAATAGGCCCATGACAGATGAGAAATGGAAGTCCCATTTGAAACCACTCATTAAGTATTTTTGTAATCAGTCCTAAGCACACATGATTTATGTATGGGTATTTACACGTAGTGTATTTGCATTCAATATACATTATGTTCTTACAGATAACACAGCATAATAAAACCATGTTCATCTTATAATACCATTTTAAAGAATGAATTCTGTTCTACCCTCAAGATGAACGTTATCTTTTCACTATTTATCCTGATTCATTTGAGGCTCTCGAATCAAAGATGATTAGAAGTAAATTAAAACAATTTTGTTTTATGAGTTCAAAATTGGACAAAAGCAGCGGAAACTGATTGCAATATCAACCAAATATTTGGCCAGGGAACCATCAACGAATGTACAGCTCAACTTTAGTTCCAAATATTTTGAAACCGAGACAAGAGACTTGAAGACGTGGATATCTTTATATGAATGACGACATCCAATTAAGGGCCATCATTGAGGCGGACCCTCGCAAGAGAACTCGAAAGATTGCAGACGAACTAAGTGTTGACCATTCAACTGTTCGCCATTTAAACTAAATTGGAAAGTTAGAATCATTCGTCACGTGAATGACCCTTAATGAAAAGCAAAAAAAACTACCATCTCGGGCGAATTGAACGAAGAAGGCTGCGAACCTTCTACTTCACCCAGCCTACTCACCAGACTTCTCTCTGATCGACTACCACGTATCAAGTATTTCGATCCCTTCCTACAAATAAGGGTCTTCAACAACTAAACACCAGTTCAAAACGCCCTCGAAGAATTAATTAGTTCCAGGATCCCAGAATTCTATGCTGTCGGAATAAATGGACTTGTTTTTGTTGGCAAATTACGAAGAGTCTGAAGGTTCTTATTACGATTAATAACTTTTATCCTTAGCTGATATATGATGCTTGGACGTTGATGGTAGAAAACTGCAAATATGTTTGCACTGGCCAAATAAGATAGTATTTAACTTTACTAAGGAGAGTAGATCTCCCCTAAAAATCGAAGGCCCATGCCAACTTCCACGCCTAGTCCCTCCTGCCTACTAGCCTGAGTCTTTTGTCTCTCTTCAGAATAAATCTTTTCAAGCTGACCCAGAGACTCATAATGTAACGAATCCACATAAATTTTTGATCTCAACTAAATTACTACCGAGAGCCTGAACAATTTCTCTCTACGTTAACATTATCAGTTGTTAACTCGCCCAAATGTTGCCATATCTAATCATCTTGCAGATTATTGCGATTGTCCATTATCGATTTAAAAATATAACGGTTTAACCGAAGTTTCCCTTGTCAAAATTCATTTTCTGCCTAAGTAGTAATATTGACTGGTCTTATTTCTATAGGATATTCCAATGTCTTTTATCAAAAACAGCCAAGGAACCTGACATGATTTTACAGATTTCGCTGACATAAGGGTTAGTGTGTTCTACAGGTCAACCTTTCATCTTTTATTCTTCTCTCTTCTTCTTTCCGTTCTCCCTACGATCACATGACTCATGTTTGTGTTCATGCGGAGAAAACGACGATCAATATCAAACATGATAAGCAAATGGTATTTGCAATCATTGCATGCACCATGGAATTTGGCTGCGTGCCGCTACAGCGGGGTGATTAGCACTAAAGTTGTGTTCCTTAAACCATGTGTCTTTGTAGGTGACTTGAGCGTACTTGTTTCCTCTGTAGGCGGGATTAACACTAGTGTAAATGGTGGTCCCGATATCGTCAACGACCCGATTCAATGTCTGGAAACAAGCCTGATGAGCAAAGTTGTTGAAGATGCTGCCCCGTACCTTTATCCTTGCAGCATCCAATACAGTCTCATCTGTGCAGGTCAGTATTATAAAAACTTTCTTTTTGATTTACATGTTTGTCTATCTGTTGATTGAACTTTTGACTTTTACAGCAATTTACATACGTTTATATTTCTAATTGTGCGTTCATTTTGCACTCTTTGCATCTGTCTCCTCCATTACGCCTTTTATTTTTCCTTCTTCTTTTCTCTTTTTCCATAAATCATTCTATTTTTCTTCCTTCTTTTCTCTCTTTCCATTACGCCTTCTATTTTTCTTTTTTCTTCGTCCATTACGCAGACTTTGTATCTTTCTTCTTTTTTCTTTCTTCATTACGCACACTTAGCTTCTTCCTTCTTTTCTCTTTCTCCTTTTCGCTTTCTCAATGTCTGTCTTTTTTTTTTCTTTCTCTTTCCTTGTCATCCTTCCTCCCTCCTTCAAGTCAACTAACAAAAATGATTGGAAGAAATTCTCTCATTCTCTTTTATAAACTCTTCTTTTCAGCCAACCGCTCAGGTGAATCCCTCAAAATTTATACATTTATAAATGATACTCTGAAGTGTGAAAACGGCGTTGACCAGCGAGGCCGAAATATCACAAAAAAAATCAAATCAAGTTGTAGGTTCGTCGAAAAAAAAAATATATATATATATATATATGTATGTATGTATATATATATATATATATATATATATATATATATATATATATATATATATATATATATATGTATATATATATATATATATATATATATATATATGTATGTATATATATATATATATATATATATATATATGTATATATATATATGTGTATATATATATATATATATATATATATATATATATATATATATATATATATATATACTTATTATCACTGTTCTTCTAAGGGTGTCATTACAGTTAGTATATGTATATGATACATCTATAAACTATTAAACATTTAGTTCAATGCTTATTCTATGTTTACTTTCCATTATGAATTTCATATTTTTCATAGAATTTCCTATGAAAAAAATCACGAGTTCACAATACGTTAACCTTGCTTTTATGATTTCAAGTTGATGGAAAGAAAAACAGTTTTACTATCAATTCGTTTATGATGCACATAATTAACTCACAATTCTTTTCCCTCTGCAATTTTTCAATTAAATGCTAGTGATTAAACTCACAGATATACTCGCACACTAATGTGGGGTCCTCGAAATTTTGAAATGAAAGATATATCAGTTAGCTACATCATAAAAGGTGAGTACGTTGCTGTCGCAGAGTAAAACATGTGATAATAATTAAATTATGTTACTATTGGACACTGATTTATGATACACACATACACGCATGTAAAAAGAGAAATATATATAGAGAGAGAAAGAAAGAGAGAGAGAGAGAGAGAGAGAGAGAGAGATTACACACACACACACACACATATATATATATATATATATATATATATATATATATATATATATATATATATATATATATATATATGCATACAGCAATACGAGTCAGAAGTCAAGGATACGATATAATGTAATATGATGCAACATCTGATGTATGATGGGTTTATTTCAAAGAGTGCTCGATACATTCAGCTATTAAATTGGTTTAGATTAGAGCAGGAAATTTAGTAGAATGGGGATTCTTTACGCAAACACGTTTATATTTCTGTCCTGTTCGGGCCTCTTCAGGTGAATGATTAGGTGCATGTTAGATTCCTGTTTGGGAGATGAGTGTTTACATTATCAGTAAGCGGTTGTGACAATCAGTTTTTAGTGTGTATTCTGTGTGAGAGTGTTTTGTTTTTACTTAGATGTTGTGTTTTGAGATGGATGAGCGTACTAAAATCTTCCGTATCACAATTCATAATATATATATATGAGAGAGAGAGAGTGTGAGAGAGAAATAGTAACTTTGATTACTTAATTTTTTTAGATACCCCGAAACGATTCTATGGTAAACAACTGATGATCCCTACAATAAAATTCCACTACTATAAATCAAATTTTGTGTAAAAAATAAAAATAAAAATCCCTTCGAACATATTTTGAGTAACAGTGAATGTTTGACTTGCATAGCATAAACGAAATGAACTAATAAAGAGAAAGAAATCTGTATGTAAGATCTTTAGTTGAAATTTACACAGAAACATTTTAAATGCTCAACGGAAAAAATACTTTATCTAAAAAGTTTTTCAGATAAATAAAATAATTTTTTTCTGTAACGTCTTTCAAGACTTATATACCTGCACCTAATGCTATACTTCCACCTTTGGCCATACATGTGCACCACAACACTCCAACACTATAACACACCCCAATATACATATCCCCTTCTTTTCCACAATAGCCCCACCTATACAATCAGGACCCCACCCACGTATAGTTAATGTTACAAACTTATCTTATCCATACGTAACTTTTATGTACACCGATAATTTTGAACGTCAAACATAGACCCCTATCAGTTGATACCTATGTATTGTCCAATTTACTAGTATTTTACGATATACGATCATTTCTGATGAAACTTGTTTGCTTTGTGACCTTTCACAATATTTACAATGGCCTCTAAGGTTATGTAAAATGCATTTTCCAACAGATACTCGATCATACATAACAAGGACCCCCTCTAAATTATATCCCACATCACTTGATTATTACCAAGGATAGCACCGATCCCATAGCCCACCACTAGAATATTCCTGAATAATTCCCAATACTTCACCCCTCTACTTGATCATACGTAACAAGGATCCCTCTAACTTATATCCAACACTCATCGTATTGACGGATATACTATTAATACAGTTATAGTTCTACTCTACCATTGATATCCATCTACTAACACTGACGAGCAACTTTAACTCTTAGTGATGATGGTATACTTTATAAAAAAAAATAACATACACCCTCTCGTCTTATATTTATCCACACTTTAGCCAAAGAACATTCTACATTTAAATATGAATTCAGATTTCATCCTCTTATGTCAGAGTTATCATTCCTGGTTTTAATCGGAGTCTCCGCAAACTTAATCCAATGTTGTTGCTTTAATTTGACGATCATCCCTGATAAAACTCATCTAGACAGAAGTCCACTTAATAGAATTCACAGGTTTTGCGTCAGTCATTCCATCTTTCTGCGTGATATAAGATTGCATACTACTTAATTTTGTTTTGGTATATGTATGTATGTGGAAGAGTGTTAACTGTATTTGCATATATGTATGTACGTGTATACACTATATGCATGTGTTTATATATGGTCATGTATGTATGTATGGGTGTATTGATAAGCCTATGCAAGCATGTATGCACCTATGTGTAATTAAGTATATAAACATATATATGCAATAACTATATTACTTTACTTAGTACTCAGTTCAACACTGGGCCATGGCCTAGATTCCCAGTAACTATGACAACCGATTCCTAAGAATATCCATTCCTTTGACCAAAACAAACCATAAAATACCCACAACTGCCGCTACTACTTCCATCAAAGGTTCATCAAACTACCATATACTCCTTCACGAACAATGTTGATATTCAACGGACACATCACTATGGCCTCCGATGGATTTTCGTTTTTGCTTTCGGAGCGTAACATTGTATGCTAAATTTGTTTTCAATGGAAACCTTTTCAACCATGCAGATGTACTCATGTGCTACTGAAGATGGGATCTTTTTACGAAACATGTATAGCATACGAATTCATTTGTCAATTAATTAATTAATGTCTCTGTGTACTTTCATCCCTAAGTTAGTCTCATTCTTAATAATTCATATATAGAGATGTATTTGAGAAATAAATGGTCCGACGGAATGAATGATGAATCGCGTTATATCACAAAGAAACTTATTTGAAATGATCTCCAGTCATTACACGGTTAATATATCACTCAATTCGGACAACGTAAATAGAATAAACAATTAAAAATGGGGCTACTGCAGGAAACGAACCTGCCACCGATAGGGTTGCTACTTCATCGTAGCAATGCTCTTACCATTGAGCTAAATGGTTTATATAAATCATTCTGTCGGACCAAATATGTCCATTTCTTGAATACATAATGTCACGTTGAAAGAGACGAAAAAAAAACTAGAATAAATGAGATGAGAATTTGAGTCGAAAACTGTTATTTGGCCTTTGCATTAACGGCGGCTGTTTAGCTCAATGGTAAGAGCATCGCTACGTTGAAGCAGCTACCCTATCAATGGCTGATTCAATTCCTACAGCAGTCCTAAATTTGTCTAAATTGAGTGATATTTGAATCATTTCAAATAAGTTTTTGTGTGATATAACACAATTTATAATTCATATATATATGAGAGGGAGAGAGAAATTTTCATTCCAACTAAACAAAAATAGTTTGCCTCGTCAACACTTGGATAAATTCTTTCAGAATGAATCAAGTCTTTTAACCAAGAATTCGTTAGGGAATCTTCCACTGATTTGTCAACATTATTGCCAATTCATGAATTAGATATTATCTTCCATGTGATCAATGTGATCTATCAATACGATGAATTGCCAAACACGGCTGTTTTCCCAAAGCAGTAATTTTAAATATGAATTCAGATTTTATCCTTTTGTGTCAGTGTCATCGATCATGATTTTAATCGGAGATTTTATAAACTAAATCCAATACTATCGTTTCAATTTGACTATCGCCCCTAATAATTCTTCTCCCCTAGAAAGCATTCTTTTGGTGTTATTCAGGCGTTGACAATCATGAGTATGCTTTCTTGATACTTTCTCCTGTGTGCTCCGAATAGAGATCGATTTGTAGAATACTTCTTTCTCATCATTCTAACTAGCGCCCATTTCTTCGTTTGTCAAATTCAACTCATCAACTGCAGATGGCGATGAAGAGTAATTGTAATCTATAGCAATATTTTTTTTAAAACCTGGTCTATTGCAAGCTAACCCATTGCAAGCATCCCATCGCAAGTCTAACACACACAAAGAATTGAATTGTCATCAATCACAATAAATCGGAAATTTAATTAAGTTAGCTATAGAACCCCCGTCATTCGCAGTTAACGAGCAAATATCGTTACTTCTTTTCATCATGGGGCCTTTCTTGACATTTTTTTTTTCGAACGGTTTCGATTCCATTTTCAGCATAAGTAATGAACAGAGATAGCATATAAATTTGGTTATCTCATTTATTTTGTCTTCAAACAAACGAAATAGATAAGATAACTGATTAGTGTTTCTCAATGTATTAAACTAAGTCCGTTTGTTAATGGGACTTCGATCTCTCGTACATTCCAAATTCATTTTACTATGATTCAACTGTTTATTTATCTCTCTGCAGGTATCCTGTATACGATGTGGACAAACATTGGCAAACGTTTGCTTTATCAGTCGAGTGACGAAGAAAGTCAGCGAGAAGCGAAAGTACGTTCCCAAAAACTAAGTGTGGACTGTTCATCGTCCAGCCGTGGACTTTTCATGGGCATCTTCCTATTGGTGTCAGCCGTGATCTCTATGATAGTATTCTTCATGCTCATCAATAAGCCGTCCTATATGGACGCCGCCATTCAACTGGAACATCTCTCCCAGGTCGTGCTCAATGTTATTGCCGCCATTGCTCTGATTCTTGCATTCATACGCATGCGCGAATTGCGCTTTACCGCCAAAGAAGGGATGTCCCTTGAAGAGATACTACTCATCATCTCGTTACCTGGCGAATATATTTTCGGTTTTCTGAGTATAATCGCTATCGCTATAGAAGGGATAGACCGTAGCGGACTGATCATCTTGCTATCCAGTGTGCTGGCTATGTTCGAATCCTCGCTGCAGACCATGTTCATTTTGAACGGTATGCGCAGGACCGCACACACTCCGCAGCTGCAGAAGCGGAAGACAGGCCGCGAATTCATCACCTTCCTTATGGTTTGTAACATTGCCATGTGGGGGGTTAACACTTTTGAAATCCACAGGTCAGAGTTCAACCCTGCTCAAATGCGCTTCTATGGCGTATTGGCATGGAACATATTCACACACATTGCAATTCCGCTCATCATTTTTTTCCGTTTTCATTCGACCGTGTGTCTGTCCAATATCTGGAAACATGCCTGGAAGCGAAAGTCTAATAGTCAAGAAAGCTTGACTAATGCTGGACAATAAACGTGTACATTCATTTTATATATATATATATAATTATATTTTTTGGTTCTCTATTTTTCACCTTTTTGTTATTTTCTTTTCTTTTTCTTTTATTAAATTTCTTCTTTCTTTCAATTTTTTTCCTATCCCTTTGAAGCTGTTAATAAAAAAAATAAATTAAATAATTAAAATTAAACAAGGAACCTCTTCAGAGGTGGAAACTTAAATGTGGTTGTTTTAAGATGAAAAAAAACATCGATGAAGAAAAATGATGATTTTTTTTGGGGGGGGGGTTCAATTAAAGAATATTTTGAGCAATTATTTAAAAGCGAAGTAAGAAATTCGAATAAACATTCATTCAGACTTCATCCGAATTTCGTACCGTGACCTACGAAGACTTTCATGATGAGACGCTGGAACTGCGATGCCTGAACATTGTTGTTATTTTTTTTTATGTAAAATACAAAATGAAAGCCAAAAAAGAACCGAAGGAAAATGCAACAATAGAAAATAAATTCCTTGTAGATGTTGCGCTCTGACCTGAAAAGTTGACACTAAAAATTCACCTTTTTATTTTCCAGAAAAAAAAAAGTCTGTAAAAAGGGACACAACCTATAACTAACCAAGGGAGGAAACTATGATCAGCAAAAATGTTAGAATTTTTGTTTTCTTTTGTTTTTCCTGTTACATTTAAGTTGTTCGATTTTTTGCTTTTCAATAATTGATAAATGGAAAAAATATGAAGAAACCTGAAGAGAATTATCAAGATTTTTATAAGCCTCCCAAACCATTACATGTTGATATTTTGAACACATCTAATGTTTTGAAAAACATTCATGTTAAACACAAAAGACAAAAGGCTTTATAAGTAAACAGAACAGCTATTCAACTGCCTTGTCGTTTTTATACCATGAAAATATATATTTGAAAATAAATTAATATCATTTAATGAAGTTCATCAACGAGGAGATATTAAATAAATACATAAATTTTTGGATAACAACACTGAAAAAATATTTTAAGATTAAAAAAAGTATTTAAAATCATGTCACCCACTGTTAATGAATTGTAACGAATATATATTTTAGTATTTAAAATTACTTTCCCATACAGCATTTTTTTTTTTACATATATATATTTTGTCAGTAACAGTTCTGTTTGTTATTGTACTCTTGATTATGTGAATTTCTTGATGAAGACTAGAAATGATTTGCTATAAACATGACAAAATAAAAATGAACCGAGGAAAACAAAAATATAAAAAAGAAAAAAATTCTAAAATCTTGTAAAAACATTAATGAAAATTCTGAAAAGATTAAGTTAATATTAATAGGCAAATCAAGATTTTAGATATTTTTAGTTTTGTAAATGTGTTAAAAACAAAAATAAATAGTTGTTGCTGAGTTACAGTAATAAAGAAATAGTAAAAAGAAATAAAGTTGAGGATAACAAAGATAATAACATAGATTGTTACCAAAAAACAAATAAACAAAACATGACAATTTAAATAAGAGAGAAAATATTGACGGTCTACACCATGTCACAATGGAGATTTCTTTGAAGGCTGAATATTGCTGAGATTGTCTCTCACTTATATGTTTTCAACATCTCTATAAGTCACTTTGTTGTCCCCATTAATTGACAGCATTTATTGTTTTTCTTCAATGGATTTTTGTGATAGAGAAAAAATATATGATAAATATAAAATTATGTCATCAGCGTTCACAAGTATGGGGTTATAAATTAAAATTGTTTTATAAGATATAATTTGTACAACTTATGTAATCTATAGTTTCTTTTTAGTGGTCCCTCTCATCCATGGTGTTTTTCAAGGGTCCCTTTATCGGAGGTTTCTCTCTCAGAGATCCCATCTTTATCTGAAGTTTCCTTTTTGGTGGTACGTTGACACATCATTAGAATTTTGTTCTTATTCATTTATGTTGTGTTTGAAAATAACAAATAGGGCTCAACTGTTAATGCATATTTATCATTGTTATTATTATTATTATAATCATCACTAATTCCATCATTGAATCTAGGTTTTTAGTTATTATTTTGAACATTATTATTAGTTCTGTAGCTATTATTTTACATTTATATACCTATTTCTATTTTTTAACATTTATGAAAATTATTGAAATAAATGATGATAAATAAGTGCAACTATCATTATTTGATTATTTTTAAAATCATGCCTTTAAAGTGCATATTCATTTTGGCTTATTGCTATATTTTAGATATTAGACTTTACAGAATTATCAAATATTTTAATGCAATAATCAAGCCAGCTTATTTAATGGATTATTGAATGAATTGACTAATCTGGTATGTTATAAATCCTTCAAGCTGACGGACCATTTATGTTCATTCTGTAATCTTCAAACAGTATTAATTGTTTTCCTCTTGGTTGTTGTCACTCTTTGGTGACAGCCTTCACTGGAGGCTGTTTTGAATTTGTTTTTTTTTTTCTGTTCATTTGGATGGGGGTTTGCGTACCCCTGTAGACTCTTTGAGGAGCATAGGGCCACAACCAGTTTACCATGGTGGGTTTTTTTATAGGATGCAGTTGCTAGCTTTAATCCCCCCCCCCCTTTACTCAGTTTTGGGACCAGCTATGGCAATTGCCAAGCTGCAGGTTATTTCTATTAGATTAACCTTCTCTTAGATGGACTGCTTTACATAGCTTAAGGGTTCCAACTACCCTGCTATTTACCCGTAGCAGGGGGGGGAAAGTGGGATCATGCCTTCCCCAAGGGTATTAGTACAAAGTGAATGTAAACAGCTTCAGCTAAAACTATGTCTGCTGAATCTGTTTTCCATACTGGTAACCATTAAACTACTCGGTACATCCATATTCAGGGCTAAGCCAGTATAAATATGTATCTGCAGCATGACTTCCTATTGGTTAGATATGATTTTTATTAGTTTGTTGTATTAAGTTTTTTTTTCATAAAAGGCTTTCCTATAGTTGTTTTTTACACATTACAGAAGTCCTCGCTATTTTCACAAGGAATATTTATTTGCTTCAGGTGATTAAGTAACTGTCTTGTGAAGTGTTTCTTGTGCAAAATTCTGTTTCAAGACAAACAATTAACTCTTTATTTTTAATTTTCTTCAAAATGTTCTGTTATCATGAGTGAATAATCACAGGAACCCGCTGAAAGCATCAAACTAGCAATCAACGTATAGACTTCAAAATTTATGTTTTCTAACTAAAAATGGATGTAAAATGCATTTTCTTAGATATAAAAGTGATTTTTTAATAATTAGAAGTAAAGTCTAACATTTGAATTAGAAAATAAGTTATGAGAAATTATGGAAATAGTAATTACAATATTCTAACTTTTAAAAACACTCTCCCCACATATCATATTATTTAAATCATTTAAGGATATGCCAATCAAAATTAGTGAAGAAGTCTAAGGCTTTTTGGCATTTTAATCAGGACAAATCCTGGGATTGAATTCTTAAAGGGAAGGATTAATGACAAAACAAAAATTCTCTTTGAAATTTTGAGATGTGGAAATATTGTTATACATTGTCTTAAACTGTTGTCCTCATCTTGGTTTTTGATATGTTCACAGCTTTTCAAACATAACATGTGCCTAAAGAAGGCTATAGGCTACAATGGCCAATACACTGTGAACATATAAATAACAGGGATAAAGACATTAGTCCAAATAAATCTATGTATAAGAAAAAAAGGGAAAAAAAACATGATGATACAAACACATTTGAAAAGGTGTCTGTTTTTATAACACATAACATGAATTCTTGTCCTGATTTTGAAAAAAGGCATTTAATTGAGTTTATTTGTATGCGTTTTTTATCTTGAGAGAATATTTTGCACCGGAAACTTTTAATTTTCTTTCTTCCCATGACAATTGATTAAACACCTGAAAAGAACAAATATCATCGATCAAAAGAACAAGATTTTTGATTCCATCAAATTGTGTTGAAAAGATGAAAAGAATTTCATGGAAAATTATTGATAATTCATCTAAAAATAGTAAAATAAGTGAAATTTGAATTCCTGTTTGTTGAGCTGCCTTAAAGACTGACTTGATGAACTGTTCCATAATATGTACAAGAACTGAAATTATAAATTATAAAATATGTATACTTGCATATGTATGTGTACATATATATATATATATATATATATATATATATATATATATATATATATATATATATATATATATATATATATATATATGTATATATATATATATATATATGGAAAAATAGGGATGGATTCAAACCCACACCCTCTCCCATGGGAGCTCCTATGCAGCCAAGGTTTCCGTTAACTGATAGAGCCACTGTAACCCTGAAGGTAGGCAGAGATCTGAGTAAAACCCATAACCCATTCCTTCCCTCCTCTGTTCATTGGCCAATTTTGTTTATGTCTTCTATTAGTCTCAGAACTATGTGTATTTCTTCATATTTCCACGCATATTATTGTTCCTATGTCTAGTTAACATTTTATTTAGTGTTTCCAGTCTACAGATCAATTGTTGAGTTTTTTGCTCACAGGAATGTTGAAACTGTCCAAAGTTTGTAGTGTTTATATTTTTCCTGGTGCCTTCAATTGTCTCCAGTCATTTTAAAAGAGTATCATCAATAATTATTCCAAAGTCCAAAGATAAGCAGAATTCACAGTAGAATTGTCTTTAAAATGAACTGTTTATTTTGACAATATTTACAATGAACGTGTTGATTTCATGCGACGAACGTTGCCTTTGGAAAAAAACATTGCCAAAATGAACGATTCATTTTAAAGAAACAATGCTACTGTGAATTGCTTATTGAATAGAGACAGTTGAAGGCACCAAACAGAAAAGACAGTTTCTACATTCCTATGACTAAAAAACTAAATAATTGATCTGTAGACAGGAAAAACTATATAAAAAGTTGTATCAAGCAAATTTGTCAGTTGTTTTTTATTAATATATATATATCATATGTATATAAATATATATACATGTGTATATTAGTATAGTACCCCCCCCCCAAAATGAAGGGATTATTTACATATCTTTAGGATCAGAGTGTACCATTAGTGTGCGTATTGAAATGTTATGCATATTGCGTTTTTTGTGTGAATTCTAACTCTCATGCTGTGAGAAAAAATTGGTCATTGGAAAAAAAATCATAGGAAATGAATCCTGGGAAGGGATCATAATATCCAGTAATGTTCCATTGAAAGAAAAGCATCATAGAAAAAAAGTCATGGCTTTGTTTCCTACATCAGAAAAAAGTCATTTGAAATAATTCAATTAATAGTTTTTTCCCATGACATTTTTTCCTACAAACAAAAAATTTGATGTCTTGTTTCTTGGTAAAATATTTGTTTGAAATAAACCATTCCATGAATATTTTCTCCCCAAACCACATGAAAATAAAATCGCCCCCATAATGTAATGTTTTTAAAATCCCTAAGAAGATTTGAAAACAGTTGTCAAACATTGCACAGTTTATAGAATTACATATTGAAAGATAATTTTGAAGTATGAAAATGTTACAAATGAAATGACTATTTTTTAATTATTCAAACAGAAGCCTTTGTGTTGAGTACAACAAGACGATGTATCTGAGTATTATTTTTTCTATCAATGATTCAAGTAAGCTCCAGGGAGTAATAATTACTATTATTTATATCTTCAGAACCTTTTAAAACTTCGAATCAACAAATTTATTTAAAAAATCCAATTCAAGTTTTTTTTAAAATCTTGTAATAAATCTTCCTAAAACCAGATTATAAACCTCTTCAAAAGTTCAGAAGATTTTTTGGTATTGAAAGGTGAATTCAGACTCTTGAGCATAAATTTTTTTTTTATAAATACCTGCTTTCTATTGTCTAAGAAACTTTGTTTTTGAAAGCAACTTCCTTGAATGTTGAAACTAAATATTTTCAACTGCACATTTTTCCAAAACAAAAGGAAAGAATATGCAGGTTGGAGAGGAACATCAAATTTCTGATTGAGTTTTCTTTTTAAATTTGGAAATTATATCATTTTTTGAAAACTTTCTTTAAAAATCATTGGATTTCAATAGAAGTTTATTTGAATGGAAAAAAATTGATTAATATCTGAAAATTTCTATTTTGACTTTTTCTACGTCTTGTAAATATTTTAGTCTTCGATCATTTTCCTTTAATGAACCTTGTTGCATTAGAAAAAGAATTTATTTCTTTTAAATTGAATCGTGTGACTTATTCAAATAATTACAACATTTATCTAAAGATGAAAAATAACATATCCTTGAAATTACAATTTAATTCAACACACTTATTCCCTAAATGTTGGTATAGCGGATATTGTACATGACAATTAACTGAATTGATGTGGGTTCAAGTCATGGTTGATCTCCATTGTTGATTTTATGAATCAGTTTAGTTTAGCTTTACTCTTCAGGCTAAATAGACAAACAAACCGGTTGTATGTATTTATGTAAATGGGAATTGAATATCTCAAAGAAATTAAAATGCAGTTCTAGCTCTTTTTTTTCCTGTCATTTGACTAAAATCACAGTAAAGAACAGCTGTGGTCAAAAGTGATGTTGACCAAGGAAAAGCTACAATTCCCTATGTTTGAATATATATATATATATATATATTATTAAAAATAGCTGATCAACTCCGTCTATTCAACTTTTAAGATAATTCTTCTTGTTGAATAAAAACCTTTCATTAACGGCACTGGAATACATAAAAGGTTAATAAAAAGTTTGTATGTAAAAAGGGAAAAGTTAAATAGACGAAGTTGATCAGTTACTTTTAATAATGTATGTTTGAAGGATTGCTTCCTCTTTATACTCTGTGTGTGTGTGTCTGTGCGTGGGTCTGTGTGCGTGTGTGTGATTGGAGCTTTAGCCTTTTATTCAAAGCAATAATTTTCCTTGGTTAAACATCACTTTTTGACTATATATATCAAATGAATTCAGGAAAAAATTGTCATTAATCCAATAACTATGTAATAAATTATCTCATCCTTTAAAACCACCATTTTAGTCGTAAAACTATGTGAAAATCTCCAAGTAAAATATGGATATTTTGAATTCAAGGCTTTCAAAGATTTTTATCTGTGCAGCATTTCAAAAAGGAATTGTTTTCTTTTTTTGTGTCCCTCTTTTCTTCCAAAAATGAATTGGATTTAGTATAATTTCTAAGAGGTTAAAAAGTTATTATTTTATTGCTGAGGAATTTTTAACATAGGAACACTTTTCTGCTGAGGAAGTGTGTTTTCATTTTTTTTTTTTAACTTATACTAAAAAAAGGTTTTTCTTGTATCGAATTCATGCTAGAATGTTCAGACACGTTTGAAGCCATTTTAGTCATATTAGCTAACTATTCACTAGCTCCAGAGTTGAAACCCTTTTCATTTATATCAAATATTGTGTCATTTGGTTTGTTACCACAGATTTTTAAAGTATCCATTCTCTATGGAGGATGATACAGAAAAATCAAAAATGAGCTTCAACAAATATTTCAATCTTGCTTGGATATAAAACCTAAAAAAAACTTGAAGATTTGACAAAAAAACTAAACAGAGAACCTGAACAGGTTGGATTTCACCAAGGGGTTACTTCTTTTTATCTAAATTCAATATTTTACAAAATGCCCTGAAGCCTTTTTTGGAAATTCTCCTCATCTCCAATAAAACTGAACATTTGGGGTAAAAATTCTTTACGTTGGAATTAAGTTAAGCAGCTTCCCCCACCTCCCACCCCACCAAAAAATTGAATGCTATGCAGATGGCTAAGAACTATAACCTTGAAAAAAAAACAGTTTTGTTGGTGGGAGTATGTTTAGAAGAGAAACATCTGTGAACGCTGATAGAAGGGCCAGCTGATTTCAGAATTCAAGGTGAAAATTTTGAACAATCTTATAAATGGGGCTGTTGGGGGTACTGTTTATTTTTCATCTCCAAACACAGCCTTCAAAATCTTCAGTGCAAGTGACCTGGTGTCTAGACCAGAAATAATTTGAAAAAATCATGTAGATATTGTGTTACACTGATGTTATTTCTTTGTACTTCAATAAAAAAAATCTTCATTAAATCAATGAGACCTGATTTTGCTTTCTTTTTCATTCTTTTCTTAAAACCATCATGATATTTGTTGGTGTTTGTTTGCAGGCATTAATATTTACAAAACCTGTGTTTGTCCATCTGTGTGTTTGTGCAATCAAGTGGGGTTGGTTTAAGCTCTTCAGAATCACTCTCTATGAGTAAACCAATATTATTATGTGTATACACATATAAATTCTTCAAATTGAAATTCCACTTGAAAAAATATCACCATTATAAAAAAAAAAATTACTATTTTGAAAATATCATCATCATTATGAAAAAACTGTGTTGTCTTCCATGGATAATTCTTTTCATAATGAGTAAAAAGACTGAATGAAAATTGAATAATGATGTTCTACAATTACTAATTAGCCATGATGTGCAGATTTATCCAGATTAAATGTTTTTGTTGATGTATCTCAAGAAAAAAAATTGAAAGCATATTGTATTCTATAACAATGGAAAAGTTTACAGTATTAGAATTACCCCAGGAACAGAAATAAAAAAGGTTCATACCTACCTAAAGAGAATTCAGCCCAGCACTGATGCTGAAGTGAATGCTTTTGCAATAGAAATCAAAAAGGTTAAATGTTGCTCTTTTCTTTTAATATTCACTTATCATGTAACCAAAGGAGAGATCATTGGTGCACCACAGATGATTTCACTTTGTGTGTGTGTCAAGGGTAAAATAGCCTGACAGAGCCCATCCCTCTTGTGGCTTAGAATCAGAGTTGTCTGTCTCCTAGCCTGGATGCCTGGAGATCTCAACAACTACAGACCGATGAGCTTATTCAATTGCATATATAAACTTTTCTCAAAAATCATCACCAACCAAATTACAGAAACACTAGATGAAAACCAATCACAAGAGCAAGCTGGCTTTAGAAGAAGCTACTCCACCATGGACCACCTGCATTTGATAAAGCAGCAAAATATAAGTTACCACTTGCTGTAGCATTTATCAACTTTAAAAAGGCTTTCAACTCTGTGGAAATCCCTAAAGTCAAAGAGGCCATCACTCTACAAGGTGTAGATCCAGTATACATCAAAATACTGCAACATATATACATTCTCCTTTACTTGGCTACATAAAGATTCGGAGCCCTTTCAGCTCTAAAAAAGGTAAGACAAGGTGATACCAGCTCACCCAAACTCTTCACAGCCTGCCTTGAGATGATCTTGAGATGACTTTACTGGGAGAATAAAGGAATCAAAATAGATAGCAAATATCTGAACAACCACAGATTTGCAAACAACATTTCCTTTTTTGCAGAGAACCTACACAATCTCCAACTCATGCTAGATGAACTAAACAAAGAGAGCAAGAAAGTTGGCCTACACATGAACTTCAGCAAGATGAAGATCATGTGCAAACAACCACGTCGGAAATAAAAACACCAAAATCAAAATCATGAACGCAGAACTGGAGAAAGTAAACCACTACATCTACCTAGGACAAGGAATCTCCATGAGACCCTCAAAAGAAGAAGAAAATAAGTGAAGAATCACCCAAGGATGGCAAGCCTCTGTCAGAGTAAGCTCAACCTTCAAAAACAAGAAGATCCCTTTAATCCTAAAAAGAAGGGTGTACAACCAATGTATCCTCCTAATAATCACTTATGGATCTGAAACATGGAACTCAACCAAGAGACAGACCTGCAAAATGAAAACCATGCAGCATGCACACGAAAGAATTATGCTCAACCTCACTTGGAGAGACCACAAAATAGCACAATACATCTGGGAGAAGACAAGAGTCAGGGACATCAAAGAATCCATTAAAAAACTCTGATGGCAATGGGCTAGCGATGTCACAAGAATGGCAGAGAACCAATGGACATCATGACTTAGATCACTAGAGATCATATGTGCAACCAAGGCCGACAGAGTACTTTCGGAGAGACAGGCTAGACTAATTCAGAAAGTACTGGTGGTGATGATGATGATGGTATCAAAATCTACTTACCATCATTTAAGCTGCCTCTCCGTAGTGAGTATTCTTTTATATTGATTCACAAGAACAGGAAAGGTTTGGAACCTCTGAAAGATGAACTGCTTATGAGGCAGGATCACTGGAAGGGAAACTATGGATAAGGGGGGTTGCTAGAATGGAAGCTATAAATTATATGAATTATATCTGAAAAAACAAATTTAATCTATAATCCCATGATTGTGAATGCTGATGATGTGATTTCTTGTTCAATTCTCCAGAGTTCTTTTATTACATTACTATTATATCATATTGTATTATATTATATTAGATAGATAGATAGATGGATAGATAGTAAAAAATATATGGAACAATTAGCATTAATTAGTTGGATCAAATAATCGCCATTATGATGCAATTTATTGGTCTGCAAATACTTGTTAAGCATGCTGGTCCCAGCAGGAATATCACTGATGTCGTACGGGAATGTACTCTCATCATACAAAGCCTAGAGATTCTCTTCTTTTTTTTTTTTTTTTTTTTTGGCTTCTATTGATCTGGAGTAGAAAACTGATAAATTTTCTTTTTCTTTTTCAAGTACAAATGAAAAACAAATTCAAAAAAAGAACCAAAACTAGTTGTGTTAATTACAAACTGGGGACTGACAAATATTAGTTAACTAGGGATCGACAGAGCGAGTTATAGGGATTAATGAACTCATTAAAAATTATTGTAAACAACAGTAAGAAATAAATCGAAAAATGGTTCCTTAAAGAGCTGGCAAATATTATTTTGGCATTATTCTAACATTCATTTCAAATCGATGTTGTAAAAACTCCATGTGAAAAACTTTGAGCGTCGTCATAGGCATCTATCTTTGAGATGAGGAACTGAAATGTCTTGCTGAAAATATTCATTTTTAGAATGAAAGCTTCTTAGATCTGATTAAAAAGGAAACAAGAAGCTATCTAAAGGGGGGTAACTTGATAAGCCAGTTGTGCCAGTTGTAAGGGACGTAACTAATTATAACGTAATCATATATAATGGTCTACTTGATTAGTGAACTACGTGACTTCTTTTTGTTTCTATCTCCGAAACAATGGACTTTTCCATTTAAAGGTAACAATTTTTCAGATAAAAATTTCTCCTAGACCCCATATGAAACAATGGACTCTTCTACTGAAACAAGTTTAATAGTTTATTTTCTAAAATGAATCATCAGATAAAATTCAAATATATCTGTGAATTTTTTCATGGATACTAACTGTTCTTATTATAACTTGTAAGTATTACTAAAAAGGCACTAATACAAGAATGGGGCCCAAACGATTAAGAGAAATAATTACTTCCTTTGAACAATAATTTTTTCTTTTTTTTTTTTAAGGTGGACATACATGAGAACAATTCCTTGAGAAATGGTTCTGAGTCTGAAAAACCTAACTAGGTGTTAAATAATTATAATGTTCATTCAATTTCATTTGATCGAACATTATTATTCATTTTTATGGCTACTTTTTATCCTTAACCGGTCTGAGTAGAGATTACGATAAAAATTAAATTTCATGTTTGTTTTAAAATAAAAAATTGAAATCTTCCACTTATAAAATATTAGCTTATGCGTAGATTTTTAAAGCTATAAACGGGTGTATAAGGAAAGAAAAAATAAACAAATCCACAGATGGAAGAAATCTAGTTTGGGATTTTCAATTGCTTTTTTATCGTAACTTTTATTCATAGAAATTAACTACATTCTCTCTCCTCGGCCCTCGGGAAAAGTAAGGAAGTCTGTGGGGGAAGTTTTATTCAGGCCGGCTAAAAAAGCAACTAAAAAATTAGACTTAAGGTAAAAAGTTGTCTTTAGAATTGATAATAATGATCTTATAATATCAAATTAATAGATAGATAGATAGATAGATAGATAGATAGAAGAAAATATACAGAACAATTAGCATCGCCTACATAAAATGATTGTCATTATGACGAAATTGATTGGTGTGCAAATAATCAAAAATCAGGTGCAGCTAGACTTGGTCCTTGTTAAGCGTGTTGGTTCCAACAGGAATATCGTTGACGTCACACTGGAATGTGTTTTCGTCACACAAAGCCTGTTGATTCTCTGTTTTGTTTTTTATTGATCTGGCGTAGAAAACTAATAAATCTAAACGACAGCAGAGTTTTCTTTCTTTTTATTTTTTATTGCAAAAGAATAACATTTTTTATGAAACGGAGCAAGTAGCGTTCATTACTGAGAATAAATTGAATTTAACAAAAAAGCAAAAAAAAATTCCAAGCAGAGAAAATATTTCAAAACTCCCAAAGGAACAAAGCAAGAATTCAAAGCAGTAATTGAAGCAAAATAATCGGACAAACAATTTGATTTATTTCAAAACAAATCAATTGGCTTCGTGAGACAGGGATGCATTTCCATGTGACGTCAGCAACATTCTTGCGGAGTGCATGATGGTTGCTGTTATTAAACGCAAAAAAGATTATTCAAAAAAATATCGTATGATATAAAGCCATATTAATGAAATCCTGAATTTACGTTGTGGTGTTATTTCAATTATTTAGGGGGAAATTCGAAAAAATTCATAAATTTTTCTTGGTATTTTTCAATTCATTTCAAAGGGATAATTAGATATTAATAATGATGTAAACAATAGTGCAGCTCATCTTATTCAATTAGTCCGACTTATTTCGCAGTTGTTAACGCGCTTGTTTGGGAAAATCTGCTCATTCCACATTGAGGACGACAAAGTTGCTCAATAGAAAAAAATGTCAATAAATTCGTTCTTTGAATATCAAACAAGAAAAGAAACAGATTCTGCTGAAATTTTGCCACATTATGTTTATAATTGTTGACAGCATTTGGCAATAATGAAAATATCAATCACAAAATATTTGTTTCCAATAGATTTTTCAAGTTAATCCTTGTTAAAATGCCCTGAACAACAATAAATACTAATTGCATCAAAAATAAAAAAATATTGTCCGAAATGAAATATTGGCAAAGGGAAAACTTATGAATATGCAAAATGTATGCATTAGTTATAAACACTGTTTAATCTGATTACTTCTTTTTTTTTCTCTCCTTCTTTCTTTCCTTCTTCCCTTCTTTCTTTCTGTCTTCTTTTCTCGAATTCAATTTTTTTTCATCACTACATGATGTTTTCTAAATAATACGACGTAGTGGGATGTAAAAAATTATTAATCATTTCTTTTTCTTTTTTTCTCTTATTATCCACCCCCTTTATTAAGACACAGTTTTCTTTCTTTGTTAGAATATCTCTCTTTCTCTATCTCTCTCTCTCTCTCTCTCTCTCTCTCTCTCTCTCCAACTTCTCTTTGTGTTACTTAATTCCTTACAAATGCTGTTAACCTATTCAAGTGTGGTCTTAACACGATATTCCTGCCGTTCTCAAAAGTATCGACTTACGTTGCAGTTAAAAATATATCTGATGACTGACTTTTGTGACTGTAGAAGACGCGTTCATAATCACATGAGATATATTGATTGATAGATGCTGAAATAAAAAGATTTAAAAGTAAGCGCACTTGCTAATTATTTCACATTAATACAAGTGTACCCATGCCGTCAAAAAACAATGGTTGTATTTAAATGATTATGCAATCGCTCAGTATTAGAAAATATTATTTTTCTCTACATTTTCTTATCTATGTTCAACCAGAATGAACCCAGATTTTTTCATCTAATTTCATAAATAAATGAATAAATAAATGAGATCACTCTTGGATTAACATTTAATAGTTACCTCCCTTGACAAATGACAACTTCCACAGACAGAAATTATAGCCAATCATGTGTAATTGATGTAACCAAATTACGTCTGCAAACATTTAAACGATGCTAACATTTCAAATATAATTTGCCTACAATATAGCGTCCTTTTTCTCTCCTTAAAAAGGCATTTACTCTCGTGCACTGCCAGCATTCACGCGTTCGTATGATGTCAGACGCGCAAACAGCAACGACGCTTTTAAAAACAAACGGTTAAACGTATCTCTTGGAGGGTTCTGTTAGACGGTTTAACATTAAAAAGACCATCGAAAAAATGTATTCTTCGCCTCGATCCTTTCGTCTGCTACCTGACAGATTAGACCTTAGTGAAATGTGCGAAATGCTTCATGGTGCTAACATTGGACTCGACGTGGCCCTCGGTGCAACGATGAGTCATCTTAGACAAGAGGTCTTCTCCAATTCTATGTTTATGAATATGGTGGACCTGGACGGCGAAGAAATGCGAAACCTATTGGGTGAAATCAAGACAATAATTGAAAACGATCACGTCATTGAGATGGAGAACTTCGGAGAAAGGAGACGACGAAATGCGACTGACAGCAATTGCTCAGAAAACTCGTCGAACATTTCTAGTTGCAGCGATGGTCCAATGGTGACGACGATCCAGGCTGAACAGCAGTTAATGCCTGAAACAATTCATTTAAGTGATCCGCAGTTTAGTAATCTGATGTGGAAGAGCCCGGATAATTTGGAGAAAGCGGACGATAAGACAGTAGAAACTGATGATATAGGAGAGAGCCAGCAAAGCATGATTTTCACTGTTTCTTCATCCACTGATCTTTCCAGTTCAAGTTATGGAAACTGCGATGCGGATAACGATGAAGAGTACGATGCCGATGACGGTGCTGAGGTAACTGAACTAAAACAACCGAACGGGACTTTTGAGAATTGCAACAACAACAACAGTAACAATAATGAAAGTAACAACAACAACAATAATAATAAAGATGACAACGTTGATGATGATGATGATCAATCTGGGTTGGTTTCATCGTCCATGACTTCCTTAGATGAAGATGATATTAACCAGGATGTACAAAGACTGAGGGATCTTCTTCAAGTAGAACATGCAGCGCATATGACGAAGAGAAAATACTGTTTTTGGCATGCTGTCAAAAATTTCCAACTTGCTGAACTGAACAGATACTGGAGCAATACGAAACCCCCACTTCTATATCAGCGGACCGAAGAGAAGGAGATCGAAAATAAGCTGGACATTGTTGGACTGGCTGAATTGCTGACCACCCTCTGCTTTAAACTTGAAACTGTGATTCTTCATCAGAAAGTGCGCAAAAGCATTTCCAAGTACAAAGAAATCGACAGCATGATGTTGGCGATGTACAAGAATCATTGCGACGGGGAGGTATGTCGCAGACTTGTGGAGCTATGGCGTGTGGAGACAGATGCAGAAGAAATTATCTCTTTCTTAACATGGAACTCAAAGAAAGAATGGTACAGTAGCAACTTATGGGCATGTTTTAAGAACGAACCTAAGAAGAGATCCACCAAGCCGGAAAGTTCCACTAAAATAACCTCCCCTTGGCAATCAGAGCCAAGTAGAAATGAAGTAAAACCAAAATATGCGCGATCAGGCAGTAGTTTATATGAAAGTCAAAGTCGGTCATGGCGAAGTTCATCGAGGAACTCAGTTTTCAGGAATGACTTCGAATCAGAATACAGAAGGCGACCGGAAGATTCTTCCAGGGATAATTCTTTACGGAAGAGTTACAGCAGTTATTCAAGTCTTGGATCAACAAGATCCGATTATGCTGGCAGGCGCCATTGGAAGGAAATGCTGGCTAGTAAGAAATTCAATCTGCCTTTCAAGTCCAGTTGTGGACATTATCCCAAATATTCCTACATGGCTCGAAGACGCTGGGAACGCTTGCAAAAGTGAACCACGGTGGCGGAGGAAGAGTTTCATTAATAGCAAAGTTTGCTTCTTGTTTTCAAAAAATTTTTCTTATAAAAGAAACAAAATTAAAAACAACGAATTACCAAACAAATGATAAACACCAACTGCAACAACAACAACAACAACAATAATAATAATAATAATAATAATAATAATAATAATAATAATAATAATGATTACATTTTTTCAACACTATCAGAAGGGAACTTTCATGTCAAGTATTATAATAATCATATATCATTTGCTACGTCGTTAAATGATTTAATTCGATATCTACAGCTATTTTTATGTTTTTCTCTTTTCGAGCAGTCATGTATTGGTTTCTTTTTAGTTTTACTATCGTGAAAACTATAGATTGTGTGGAAAACCCATCTTCTAATGATGTAGAACATACTAAATATAATATGTCAACCCTGGTGAAAGAAGAAACCTCTTGTAAATTGGTCAGCCATATTCAAGCATAGACAGTTAAAACGTGAAACGCAGAAGTGTACATATGCTTATGTCCAAGTACATACGTATTGAAATATGTATTTGGAGCACATTCGAACACAGAGTCAAAAGCACAAAAGTAAATGCCATGAAGACAAAGAGATACATACGAAAACACTTATATATAAAAGCACATGCACAAAAGTATCTATTAATGCTAAGATGCACATTTGTATACTTCCATATGTGTGTTTACGTTTATGTAGTCAGTAACATGCAAATGCGTACGATTATACTTGCATGTATACATGCATAAATATACGAGCATATCATGTGCAAATAGGCATTTGCACACACATACACGTAAATTATATACACAGGCAAATACACATGGGTATATTGAGACAGAGAGAGAAGGTGAGAGAGTGGAAGTTCGTCTCGAAATTTGAGAATTTCAAAATGTACTATTTTTTTTTTAAAGTACGTATTTGTCATCTGAAATATGTGGGTGTGAAATACGGCGCTGTCTTTCTAGGATAGAGATAGAATTTATATAACACATCGAAAAGAAGGAAAAGTTATTTTGGAAAGGTGACAGTTGTCTCTCTTTCAGTAGGGGTGTGGCACTCAGATTCAACAATCTATTTCCGGCAGTTAATGATATATCACTTACCTAGAATTCAGGACATGAATGTGAAGAGGTTGCCCAATATGTCCATCAATACTGAATACATATTTGTTAGTCTACGATCGAAATTGTACGATAGTAATAGCAACAACAGTAATCATATCATATTATTATTATTATTATTATTATTATTATTATTATTATTATTATTATTATTATTATTATTATTATTATTACTACTACTATGGTGATGATGAAGAAATAAATACCAACCCTACTTACATCTATATGTATGTGTGTATTTTCAGTTGGTACTCTTTATGACAAGTTTATGGTAATTTCATACTTTCAAGATTCCATATTGCAATTTATACGTTAAAGTTGTGACATTTTCAAAAAATGTTGCCATTTTCTCAAAAAGTGTCCGATGCGTTCTAACTTTCAAATAAGAAACTGAAAAACGCCTGCATCGAAAGTTGACTAAAAAAATCTTTGCTTCAAGAAAAAGGAAAAAAGCAAAGCATTTCTAGTTTGTTTCTTTTGTTTGCTAATAAAAATAATTAGAACCTACGTTCCTGTTTTGAGTTTTCTCTTTGTTCATATATTATGTGCGTGCGTGTGTGATTATTTCCAACATTACGTTTAGTACAGAATTGTATTGCAAATGATTTTATTGGAAAAATTTGCGACAGATGAGATCGACGTTCAATGTTAACCATCATTCTTCAATTTTCTTTGGATTCTGAGGAATAATCAAGACAATGATTTATTTTACGGACGACAAAGAAATTTAATATCATGATAAAATATTCAATACCCTGCGGAAAACAATAACAGGGAATTAACGGTAATTGTTACCTTTTCCGTTTGAAAATGGCCACTGTTTAAGAGAATTAGAATTTGTATTTTTAGGGTCAGGATTTTGGGGGTTAGTATTCGGTAATTGTTTGCTCTTGGTTTTTAAACTAAATAAGGGAGGAAACCAATTACGCTGACTTGCAGCTTCAACTACAGCTATTAACGTATTACGGAATGAAAGAAAGCTGAAGTGTGAACATCTAAAACTGTATTTTATTGAATTTAGTTATAAAGAATATAATCTAAGGTAAGGGTTAGTTTTAGGGTTAGTGTTTTGGGGTTGAGGTTGCAAGTAACAACAAAACCTTTTTTTTTTTTTTTCCATAATTGAAAAACTGGATATGTAGATATCTGCAGTGTCAGAGATAACAAAAAAATTGAAGCATAACTCTAACCTTACAACTAACCATTAACCCCAATTTGATATTTAGTTTACAAACCAAGGACAAATCTTTACCTAGTAATGTGAGGGATAGTTATAGGGTTAGTTCGTCATTAGCGTCTCTTATTCTATAGCTGGAACAGCCATCATTTTAAAACGGGAAAAGTAACAATTGCCGGATTAACTTATCAGTAAATAATTTCAAGAACAAATACGAAAATTTTATGATCTATGAAAAAAAAAAACTTCGAGGAAAATAACATAGATAAAGAAGCTGGATAGAATCATTAATGATTGGATTATTTTAACACGCACAATTTTTCATGTGTTTCATAACCGAAATTCGATAAATTCCACGAATACGTGGACCATAACGAACTTGACATTATACGAGGGTAATCTTTTGGAATAGGTACAGTTAAACGTTATATTGATATTTTGCAAGAGAGATAACCTGGATCGACGCTACAGCAGATGTTACATGGACATCAGAGTGGCTAAAAATAGCTAGAATTTTTTAATAGCTATTGGGTAGATTTGATGGTAAAGGTTTGCTAATGGTTCGTAAATTATAATGTTGGCTCATGTGTCTGCTACTACTGCTGCAACTAAAGTATGAAATGAACGAAGGCAGACAACGTAAATTTAAAATTGTATTTTATTGAATTTACAAATGAAATTTTATTTTATTAAATTTAATCATGATATAGGGTTCGTGTTGGTTTTAGGGTTAGGGTTAAGGTTGCGAGTGACAACAAATTTTCTTTCATAATTATAAAACTAAAAAGAATGTAGACTTGCAACTAGAAATAAGGATTCATTTAACATTTTTTTTTTCATCTCTGACACTGTCCACCTCATTTACATTCATGTAAATTGATGGTGGAAATGTCTTCCCGACGCCAAATTGACACCGTAATTTCCGTTTGGTCATATTTTCCGTTTGGAATTAGGCACTGTGCTAGAAATAAGGAAGAAAAACAACATTTTTGTGCAATAATACTTTATAAAAAAGGAAAAAAAAAACTTGTTCTCAAGAACCAGACCACAAAATTCGCTTACCTCCTTTTGATATTGAATTTACGAAACGATATCAAACTTTTACCTTAAGCTTGATCCTAACCTAGGAATAATCCTAACCCGAAACTGACCTTCTTACCCTAAGACTACCCCTACCTACTAACCTTAACCCTAACTAAATGCCGTATTGTAAAGTGAGTAAACGGTATTTTTAGATCGAAAATAAAGTTATTTGATGAACGGTAAAAATTTAGCCATTTTCAGACGTTCAAAATGGCTATGCAACAGCAACTAATCATATATAGTGTCCACCCGGGTTATCTCCCCTGCAAAATATCGATATAACGTTTATTTGCACCTATTTCAAACAATTACCCATCCTGGTTCAAATTATACAGTTTACCCAACTCGCATTTCACACCATGAAAAAGTAAAATAATTTGATTTCACGAAATCATTTTAAGCCATTATAAATCTTCATAATTCTTTTTTAACTCATTAATTATTACTTTTTTTTTGTATTAGAATGTTTATGTAATATTATCTATAATTGTGTATTATTTCGGATGTAAGTTATTATTTTATAAAATTCAAGAAAAACATACAAGAAAAGTAAAACAATTGAAATATAACCATAATATAATTTGTTCTTTTGTCAAATTAAATTAAATTGAAATTCGTGAAATAATGAAGTTTACAATTGAAAGCTGGAAGTTAATTTTATATGTCTATGACGCAAGAAGAACAGATATTAATGCCGCAAAAGGCCGGCGAAAATTCTCATTATTATTTTCCGAATGATGTTAAGCAAAGGTGGAAAATAGAACGAGAGGCAACCAGGCAACCAGGCAACCAGGCAACGATATTCGTTAAATGCAGCAAATTACCGAACGAGGAAGAACCACTGGGTGTAAGGAACTTCCAGTTTTAACAACTCCTTCCCCCAATTAGTTCGTTGTAGCGATGGTTTATTGTATTTCTGCAATGCAGTTTTCTTGGCATTGGCTGTGCGAAATATCATCATTTATTCATTTATTGTAGTAAGATTGACGTGATTTCTAATAACCTGCTAGTTATGTCTTTCAGGCATCGTGGGTCATATCACAATTAGACAAATCACCTGTTAAGTAACATTAAATTTTATTTTCCTTTTATTCATATTGTGGCTAAGACCGAGTTAACCGGACTCAAATCAAGAACTGGATTTCCAGGATTGTCATGTGAGCAATTCACAAATTATCTTGCATCCACATCTCAGGCGTATCACACGTTTTATAAATTTTAAACCGGGGAAAAAAAAAACCTTTGTTCTAATTTGAAATTAAAATTATCCTTATCCTGAATAAGTTAGTTATAAATCTGACCTTTTGGGTAGAACTACTAACCTTTAGGTCATTACTCCTCTACTTTACCACCAAGCCTTAACTGAAAGTAACTCAATGTCACGTAGCGAATGGTCTAGCAACATTCTTAATATCATATTCAATCCTCTGAAGACAAATACGTGAGGACATGACGCCCTGAAAGACGCCTAAGCCAACCAAGACAGACTGATATCTTACTTCGGGAATATTTTTGTGCAGAAGATTAAAAAAACACACAATAACATTCTCACATATTCTCTCTCAAAGATTAATTTGGATAAACACTGTTAATCAAATCTTATTGAATTCTTATTTAAAATCATAGATGTCGCAGTAAGTGTGCTGCTAAAGATATTGAAGGACACCTTTTTAACAGTAAATAAATAGCTTGCAATACAACAATTGTTGTATAACAACGTGTACGTATGGACGTTTGAGAGTGTGAGCTTGTAAGCGTGCATGAATGAGTTTCTGCAACATATCTAGATGGACAATACCATAAAATATATATGAAAATAAGGCAACAAATTTACATAATCATTTCAATTTGCTATAATTGCAACCGAGTCTCTCAGTTTCAAAGGGAAACATATATCTCTTCGCTCTAGTCAAATTGTGATAATAAGATATTATCTTATCTCCGTCATTCAGTTGCTATGTACTTTTCTGAAAAACTGCCGAATTGCAATCTATTGTTTTCGTATTTATGGGAGTTATGGCCGTGTGAACAAAAAATGATATCATTCAGTGCCATGGGAATCAGGTGGGGTTAATCTGGTTAGGACGTTAGTTATTCAAACAGTTCTTGTGTTAGCATCGCATTTATCCTCCTCCTTCTCCACAGGATGGCAGAATATGACACAAAGTCGGTTAAGTATGTAGACCCTCACGCATACGAGTGGGTGTGCGCAGAAATTGTCCAGTTCCATCGGCACTTCTTTTGGGGGGAATTCCCAAGGCATCAGACAATGAACGTGGCTCTACAGTGGAAAGGTGCATGACAATGGATATATCTATATCCTTTGTTTATTCTTTCATTTCCCCTAATCATAGATTTTTACGAAAAATATTTTTATGCAAGGTTTATTCTGATTAGCTAAATTTTGTCGAAGTTCGAGGTGCAAGGTATTTGGGATACAAGATCCCAGTTAAATTATCCAATTTCTAATGTTGCATATTATTTTCAAATATAGAGTTTGTTGTGTGTGAAATGGTGCATGCCAATCCTCAAAAATTATCGTAGGTGCCCAATGAGGATCAAAATTGTTCTTTACTGCCATCCTTGTACCCAGGTTTGAAATGAGTTTTCGAAATACATTTCTGTTACCAAACCTGCGATTTCAAATGAAACCTAGATCTTAACGGTGACTGAAGATGAGTATTATTGAGAATCTACTTTTCTCATAAACAATGTGATTTTTCTTTTTCTCTTTTCGTAACAAAGGACTCTTCCATTCAGAGGTAAAAATTTTGCTGATAAAAATATCCCCTGACCACCATTTTTAAACAATGGACTCCTCAACAGTTAATTACTTACATATGCATGTGTGTGCATGTGTGTGCATCTGTGTGTCTGTGTATTTAAAGACCATAGACAAGGAACTTCTGTCTTCTTTTATTTTTAGTAAACTTGTTTGCGTACAAGCGAATTTATATCTACCACACATCGGAATCATCACAAATGTTATGAACGTATGATTGCATTACAGAGAGGACCCGTCCATTTGACGAATCTAGGCGGTCGCTAAGGGTGTAAAGCTCCAAGGGGTGCACTCCAAATTGAAAAAAATAATTGTTAAATAAACATCCGGGGGTGCATATAAAACCCTTGTACGAATCTCAAGTTTCTCCCAAACCCTTGCATCGATCCTGGTTATTTCGTCTGCATTTTAAAGAAAATTTAGAGTAAAAAGCAAAAACATCCAGTCTGACAAAATACAGCGGAAGCATCAGATTCTTCACAAATGTTATGGACATATGATTGCATTATACGCTCTGACTTCTTGTTTGCTTCGTGCTTCGGAGCTAACAATTACACAGGTTGAAAGTCGTTCACATAACACGCCCAATATTACGAGGCTGTCCATATAATCCGAGTAAACATATGTCTAAGATAGTAAAATGTATATGAACAGCCACAATCTTGCTTTGGTTTGACACAGGGGCGTAGTTAGAGATTTGGGAGCCTGGGTCCAGGGTGGCTGGCCACTAACATTTAGTGAGATTTAATGAAAAAGACAAAAAATACAATAAATAGACATGCACTATTAAAAAGTGAAAAATAACCCCAAAGGCCGACTCATCATTTATGCAAGTCATGTATCTACAAATATGTTCTTTTGATTGTATAATGTCCGTAGAAATGTTGCAGGCGAACTATAATTTCACTCTATCAATGAAGTTGAAAAGAGGTTTATGTATTCTATCGGTTCAGTTCGTTCATCTGTTCATACGATATTTCCAAAAGTATTCAATGAATTTCACTGAAATTGTGGAAGGGTGGGCAATGGAGTGAGAAAGAGGTGGTAAAATTTCTGGGGATCAAGGACTTTTATTGATTGGCAGATATTTTTCCCTTTTGGGGTTTTTTTTGTTTTTTTTTTTTGTTTTTTTTCAAATAAATTTATGTATACGCTCATGGCTCTCAACATGATTAATAAATAAATTAACCATGAATTTTTATGAAATTTTGTGGGGAACTGTACAATAGGCTTCAGGAGAATCAATCAAATTTTTTAGCTGATCTATGCAAAATTATCTTCCTTACATCTTAGTCATATGTCCAAACTATACAATATCACCACAAGTTCATGTTTCCATACGATATCTGCGAAAGTTCTAATAGATTTCTATGACATTTTGTGAGAGGGTGGACAATAGACGATGGTGAAAATTATTAAATTTTTGAATAGATTCATGTACAGTTAACTCTCCTACGTCGTAGTTACATGTCCCAAACATTTAATTTTGGCTAAGTTTCAAGTCAAAAGTTCTGGTTGGAAAATCAGGTATGGAAGAAGTGATTGAATTTTTGTGCTGATCCATTCACAGTTACCCCATCCCCTGACAATGGTGTTGGCAGAGGTATGCCATCTGAGTGCTTTTCCAGTTTATGAAGCTTGGGGAAGGGGGAGTTTTCAAATAGTCTCTTCCTTCCCCTCCTTATCTACGTATCTGGTTTGACATGATTCCTTTATTGTGATTGGATGTCACTTTTAAACCAAATCACTTCGTTTCAACTAGCCTCACTCATCTAGTACCTGGGATGTAACAATGAACCCCTCTGGTGGCTCTTGTACTCTCAAATAACAAACATCAGATAAGAAACATCTGTAACTTTAACGATGGATTCACAGAACAGTAGCTTAAACCGAACTACTTGATATTAATTCACTTAGCTGTTCATAATATCTGGAGAGTATAGTGTCGTGTTTGTGTGAAAATTTTCCTCAAGATAATACTGTGATGGGGTTTGTTTGCCTTGTTATGATCATCCGTTATTATAATCAGAAAATGACGGCAATGATTAATTAATTTTGCAATTACATTGTTCTAATAAAATATTTAAAAAACACGATGTTGCGCAAAAATGTTGTCTAATACTTCCCGAATATCAATCTAATCTAAAGATAAAATTAAGTAAATATACAAGTAACCAAGTTTAAAGTAATATAAAATAATCAAGTTACATCGCCTGACGTCTGTCAGACGACAAATGCATACTGCTAATTATAAGATGTGTGAATGTGAATGAGGGTTAGTTTACCCGTGACGAAACAAATGACGGCGTAGATGAAATATCTGGATACAAATTGCATTTTATTCAGATTCTCATTGCAGCAGACGTGAATAGCGTTCTGCTAGCCGCAAACGGATTTTTATCATTTTTGTTTGTATTACTTTTCATATCTTTACATTTTAACTAAAAATGACGGAATGTATAGATTAGCACTAAGGAGCATAAAACTAATTCTTTAGGTAATTTTTTTTTTAATTCAAATGTATTATTTTAAAGATTTGTTTAAAGTCTCAACTCAACTCAAGCTGTTTTGAAGGCTGTTCGGACAAAAGGTCTTGAGACAAAATGTTATGTAGGGAAAATGACATAACACAAAATAAAGTTGAATATTGGCTTATCAAAAAAAATGGAAAAAAGTACGGCCAAATTTGACAAATCTGACCTTTTAAAAAGCATTTGTCGATGAACTTTTTGGTTTGGCCATATCTGAATTTTGAGTCATTTTGACTTTGTTGCAGTAGCATTTTTTAAAATTCGCGCGCGTGTGGTGCACACGCGTGTGTGAGTGCTGACAGTATGGCGATGTTTTATAAATAATCATTATTATTTTTGCATTTGGCCGTTTTTCAATAGAAATGTCTCTAACAAACAACTATGCACCTTTTTCCTCAATGTCTGCGAAGCAGTCACAAAATTGGCTACTTCTAAAAGAAGACGACAGAAAAGGAAGGGAGAAGAAAGAAATCACTTTTTCTTGATGAAACCCAGCGTTTCTGCGATATAGCTTGTTGCTATAAGAATTGACTATCACATTTTACTAACCTTTTATTATTTTTCAGCTCTGGTAATGTGCTAATGATCAATTTGCATATATGGCTTTCATATAGATTATTCAAATTCAGCGTTTCTTTCACGTCGCCAGAGAATAAAATTCTATGTTACTACGTCAGTTGCGTCCCATAACGTGACACACGACAAATGTACATTGCTAACGAATATATCAGTGGATAAACAAACGCAATAAACTGAGCTGATTTGGGGATTCGCAGTTTCTGCCAATATGTTTTGTTCGTCAGTTCAGTTCCCCATTAAGAATGAATTCCCTAAATATGTTAAAAGTTGCAGCAGTGATAGCTGTCATTGCTTAGACGGTAATTGTAGCACGATGCAGATTGCAAAACATGACGGAGAGCTCAAATAAGCGGTCTTAAGTCGGATTAGAACCATTTTCTCCTTCCGTGTGTGTGCTCAAAATTAGATTTGCATGCCTGAATGGGAGGATATTTCAAGAGAGATGCGCTTTTCAGGCGATGTCTGCGTGTGCATATCATCATCATCATCATCATCATCATCATTATTATTATTATGAAGAAGAATATTATAATGTCTCTCAGAAATGGGTGATAACAAGTCTTCTCAATTTCCAATGACATTTTTTCCTCTGGATCCTGGTAGACTAAAAGATGACAGTCTTTTGCAACTCTTCAGTTCTGATCTCTATTCCCAGGATATTTCATTCTGACACATTGATAAGATGTTATTTTATTGAATGCTAGTGTCTCCTGGAAATTGGTGATCACAAATCTCCTCAAATTTCAAGGACTTTTCTCAGAATACTTACGGTGTACTTAATCAACTGCTGAGTGCATTAGCAAATCGTCCCAACGAAGAGATTTCCACACTCTTCGCTCATCCCAGGAATCGAACTCAGGACCTATGAGGCAGGCATGCTAACCACTACACCATCCGAGCAGACATTATTATTATCATTATTATTAGTGACTTTAAATCGTGGCCCATCCTTCTGATGGATAGATAGATAACGCTGTTACTCATTATACAAGTTCATTCATTCATGCATACACAGTGTACAATTACAGAAATACACAATGTACTTAGATGCATTACGCAAACACAAAAGACAATGAAACACATTTTGTTGAACTAAGCCACAAGATTGTATTCTATTCAAATTTAGATACTTTTCATTTGGTTTGTGCGTGGATGGTAATAGAGTGGGAAAGTGCTGTTGTCATCGGCATACTTCCAGCTCCAATGCATTATAAAATTACTAGGAAAAATCACGCTTTTCATTCTTCGCCATTTTTTTTTTTATTATTTCGACCGCAATTTTTCAAAATTTAATGCAACCAAAAGAAAGTTTTCGAGTCGAAACATATCCCGATTGATTTTCCTAAATAATCCCATTTGTTTTCCTTACAAAATATACTTTCCATAACAAAATTCATTCGAAAATGAATTCCAACGAAAAAGTTACACCGTTTTTGTTTCGTTTTTTTTTTTTTTTATGTAAACATAAGTTTTCGAACACATACGTCTGAGTTTATGTCGTTTAGGCAAAGAATTTTTAGATGAAAATTTCCAATAATCTTTCTGTTGGCGTCTGCTAAAAGTTAAAAACGAAAAAAAAACGGATGGAAAATCGATAAAATGACAATAACATATCAAAATTTCCAACTCAATATAAACCGGATGTCCTATACTTACAAACTGAGTAAAATTAAAGTCGAAAAAATGAAAAATCGGCGAAGAGAGGAAAAAGCGTTATTTTTTCCTTGTAATTATACCATACATTGGAGCCGGAAGTATGCCGATAATGACAAACTTTGCCAGTCGGTTGTGTTAAGATTTATTTAGATCGACTATTAAAAATTATCATTATTAAGTCAGTTTTAAAAGTTTGAGAGATATTTGTATCAGGAATTTTGACAGTTTAGAAAAAAAAACTCTCTTTCTTTATGCCCTGCCTGTCATTTTATCCAATGTTCAAATGTTTGGATGTTCAAATTCAAATGAACAGTTTTTCAACAACAGCATTATGATATTGTTAAAAAAAAAATTCATAACATTTTTAATTCAAATCATTTTTGAATTTACACTTTGTTAAATTTTCATCCTGCAGCCATGTTGCATCCTCCAAAACCGTAGCATGTTGGTGATATGAGTTCCCATTTGAAGTGCAAACCTTCAAAGTTTCACGTATTCTGTGTGAGACTCACGCATTTTGATACATTCTTACGCTCACACGCATGGAAGAAAAATTCTCACGCGTTTTATAAAAAGTGTTGGATTTATTCAGATTTATTAGATTGGTTTAGATTTCGGATAAAAAATCCATCTTTTAGATAAACCTTTGGACAAAACTCATTTTCAGTTGCTGATATGCCCGGGGGCATAATTTCAGCCACTCTTGGATACATCATTTTCAAATTTTTCTGTGGGAGTATACCCCCACATTCCTCTAGAAGGGACCTCCGAAATTTCCTCCGTGCACTCGGAAAAAAATTGGGGTAGGGGGGGGCAAGCAATTTGTTAACATTGAAACTTGACAGGTATAAAAGTGACGTTGCAATTAATTTCATTTCTGAGCGTCTGTGTTGAGAGTCAATTTGTACCAACTCTTGCTTGTTAAATATGTTGTTGTTATAGATCAAGCTTCTGCTGGTGGTATTTGCGTGACAAAATTAACCGCAACAAACAAACAAAAAAGACCCTGTAAATAATTGTCTCTAAATTAAAAGAAAGAACTGCCAAATTTAACTGTGACGGAACGACAAACTATTCAGAGTGTTTATTGTTTTTCCAAATCATGTCTCAGACAATGAGTGGTAGCAACACACGTTTCAAAATTTGACTACCTTAAATAACAAAAAAAGGTGTCTCAAGGTCAGAATTTAAGACATTTTAATGGCTGGTCGTAATCACTTTTAGCCCGAAATGGATAAGATATCCGTATCTCGCATAAATGAATCACCATAGCCTTCGCGTGTATCAGAACTAATTACCTAATAGAAATTACCTAAAATTATCCAAAAAAAGATCTATTAAAATTATCTATTAAAAAAATACCAGCACAAAATTAAGGCATTGTAAGTCCAGAATGACCATTGTAACTCAAAAATCACGCTTTTTTGAAAAAATTTTTTTTAGATGGTGCCTCTTTGTGTACTCGTGCGAATTTTCAAGGTTTGTTGCCCCAAAAATGTAACCAGTAGCACACATACACACGAGCTAATAATCTGTAGCCCACTTGGCTGGTTACTCGAGCCGGCAATTTGTGGAGCTGCAGTGATTGGATACATATAATGAATACCTCCAAATATGTTTCATTTTTCTAATGTTTTCTCAATTTATATAGACTTTGCCTTGCTTTCCTCTTTAGAATCTTATGAGAAGTCGAGTTAGGTGGTGTTACGGGCCAGTCGATAGCACCACATCGGCCTAGCCAATGATCTTTCTAATTGTCATTAAGCTTAAGCACAATGCATTACAACAAACATCATCGTTACTTTTAGGACAAATTGGGCATTACCTCTGGCACAATCTGTTTTCAAAGTGATCACAAGAAGTGGCTTTCTCTATATATCCCCGCCCAATGTTATCAGCAGGTTATTGTTATCTAAAGGACCCTGTCTAAAATTGAGCACAATAAGCGTCTTCTTCTGCATAAAACTTTGCTTAGGAATTTTGTGCATATCCTATACAATACACGAAAAAGCAGAATGAACACATTGCCGTGATAACTGAAGTTGTTGGGGATTAACGGATAAGGGGTTAGTGATTCCAGTCCGTTAAAATAGACCTAATCAGCTGGAAAACTTCGATTACAGACATTGACAAATAGCCAGGGCTGGCAAGCAAGAGGTTTCATGCACCCGGTAGTAAGAATGGGGTAGGCACACGGTAAGCAAAATCGTACAGTATTGACAGGAACGAGAAAATTATTTTGATTTCGAAGAAAAATCTAACAGAAAAGTTCTTGTGGTACGAAATATCAAAATCGTTAAAATTTGCAGGTACAATTAAACTTGGTTCTCTCCTTACCGTTGTTTGATGGTTGTCTTTTAATGGAAGTTTGACACATCTGTTGCCCCCTCCCCCCACACATACACACCAGAAAAAATGGGAGTAGAGAGTTGAGATGGACTCTCGAGATATCATTTGCGAGGGGTCCTAATATAAGCGGGATGGAATTTTTTTTTTTTTCAAAAATCGTCAAGTGGTGGGGGAAGGCTATTAGGCAACTAAGAGTTGTACACTGTACACTGTACAACAATTCAAGTTATTTGACATGAGAACGTGATTTCATTCTATCCAACGAAAGGTAGGGCAAGAGGGCAAGGTCAAGAGTGAGCCTTACTAAAGTAGAAAAAACAGTTTAGGGGCCTTTGTGGTACAGCACTATCTGAGATATCCATGTTATCAAGTATGTTACGATAAAAATGCTATCACTGATATAAAAACAAACACACTGTACAACGGCTAATGAAAAGTCTTCTATGCTGATCCTAGCTTCGCTCAAAGGACTAAAGAAAAGATAGGGAAAAGGTGAGGACAATCACCGAACTCTCCTTCTTCCGGATGCTCTAAGACTACAACAATTTTTGTAACTTCTATGATCGGAGAGTGCTTCGACCTCTATTACTGCCAAGATGTAAACATAACACGACACCTCAAGTTCTTTACCCACACCTACTTAAGATTACGAAAGAAAGAAAGAAAGAAAGAGAGAAATTGTTTGTATTTACATTTATACATGGGATACACTTCCTTACTTTTTGTGTGGTGATGTTGACGAACGATCAGGGATACTGTATGACTTTTGTAGATCGTCTACAAACCCGATAACGAAGAAGTTTAGTTTCTCTCTTCCACATGGTGAGTTAAGTTAAAGGAGAAAGTGGTTTTATTTTTTCGTCCTTTTTCTCCTTATCACTTTCTCAGTGTTTTTGCTATTGTTGTTGCAATTTGACCTCTTTGCACCTGACCTTTTTTTTTTTTACATCATCACTTGACTTTGCTTATTTTGAAACCCAACCGACCTTACAAATTTAAGCTACTTCTTGCTGAAGGAGTATATGAACATTTTACCTGAACAAGAAGCATTTAAATAATTGTGATCTCTTGTTTTCTCCTTCTTCGGTTGAATAAAAGAGCGAGCCGAAACTGATATTTTTTGCTTAAATCTATTACTAAAATTGCTATTGCAGGAATAGGCTGTATTATACAAGACTGGAAGTTAATCAAGATCTCATTTAAGTACTTCTTTCAATTCATTCTTTGTGTACGTACCATAGTTATTTTTCTTACATATTTCATACACTAAATGCAATAACTGTTGAAGGACAGAGATGGTATTAAAATGTTAACCATTTCATTTGATTGGGTTCGCTTTAAAGAAAGCAGGCTCTAAATGAAATTATGATTCTCAAGTTCGAATTAAGCTATTTTTACACGTTGTAGTTGCACATTATTGATGACTTCTCTACACACATTGTGAAATTTACTTTGTATAGTCAACATTCGATTTTTTAAATTGGTCTATGTACTAAGCAATATACTATTTACCTTTTTAATTACCTTTCTGTTTCTTGGAACCTGAATTCGGTTCTCAAAAAAAAAAACAACTCTATTTTACTTTCGATTGACTGGACCAACGGAAACCTTCGTTTCTTTTCTACTTCTTGGTGTGAAAAAATCTTGGAAGTTTATGATTCAGAAAAAATATCCAGATTATTATTCAAAGTAAAAAATCATGCAAATTACACAGATACCCATTTCAAGTTGTTTTTTCTCGCTATCTTTATTCGATTTGCATTTCGTATATTTTTTAAAAAGAGTTTCAACAACACTACAACTACTACTAGATTTTTCAAAGTCGTAAAAAGCAGACTTGAAGTTAAAGACCTGAATTAATTTCATTTACTAGAAAAGGGAAGAAATACTTGAAAATCATACATTTGGTAATATCTGCTCTGTTTTCATGTGGGCAAATTTATTGACAGTAAATGTAAATCACATGGCATAACATTTTAACATACTTTCTCTCTCTAATGTGTAATTGTAGAAAGTGTTTTCATTATCACTTGATACTTTTTGCTTGATATAATATTCGGGTACCATGTAAGGAAGGTGGACCCGATTATACAGTCTTATAATTATTTTTAAAACGGTGCACAAATAAAAAGAAATGAGATGGTTCATGAAAGATGTAGACACATAAATTATATCGTTAATGCTTTGAATAAATTAGATTGTTAGATAGATTTCATTTGTGCGCGAATGCGCCGTTTTCAACATCGAGTGTGCGAGAGTGTGAATCTTGACAATCCAGTCTACATGAACTGGAGTGATTCTATGAATAAAATATGTCATTGAATAATAGTCATGTAACTGAGATGCACTAATATATATTTTCAAATCCCTTTTTTTTTCATTTTTTAAATAATAATGTTTTATTTTTAATCTTGCTTGCAATCGATATCATTTCTGTTTGTCTTTATTGTCAATAAAAAAGGAAAAAATTTTAAAAAGAAAACACTGGTCTTGTTTGTAAGCTGATGCAAGTGTCTGGATAAAATCAAAACATTTTCTTTTTGTATCGATAATGGAATTTTCACAAATAAATTACTGACTCGAAGAGTTTTTTTTTAGGTTAGATTCGGTTTTGCAAAACTGAGCAATTTTTAATGAAAATGTATTTTTGTGTAATTTCACCCGCTTCGAATGAATCCGGCTTACATTTCGAGGAGAAGTAACTAGTGAAATGTGAGCGAGTGAAATGGCTCAAAACTGGGGGTTCGATTTACAATGCGCGTATAGTTCCAAACTGGACCCCTACTTAGTGTCCATCTTTCTGACAGCTGATTTCAATCTATAGAGTTAATATACCACTTACGATAGACCTTTGTTTTATGTCCATGCAAGTATCATGTATGGCTGATATTTACAATGTACGTATTGTTAACTGGAAACTTATATTTTATTTCTTATTTTGTGAATGGTTGATATGCATCCTAACATTTAAAAAGAAAAATGTTTGCCATAACGAATTTTTTCTTTGGTACTTCTGTTTTTAACAAAATGATTCTAATCTTCCAATTAAATATCGATCTCATATCAATATTTTTTTACTGATTTAAATCTGCCCCAAGTGTGATGGATTAGAAATTGGGTTAAAATTTCTTCAATATTTTTTCTTGAATAACCGTACCCAGGCGTCAATTTAAAACTTGATACATCACAATTATGAAATTTTTTTTTTTAATCGAAACACATCAAAGTTTTGTTTTGTCTTTGTTTTTTTTAATATGAACTGACAGGCAACGCTCACTTCAACAGATACTTTAACAAAGATGGACACAAAGTAAGGGTCTAGTTTAGCATTACGTACATTGTAAACCTGTAAAAACTACGATCTAACACGATAGCACAGCTGTAGTTGCGTCAGTACGGACACAGAAGTTCAGCCGTATATTTATACTGTCAGAGAGACGGACATGAAGTAATGGTTCAGTTCTGTACTATACTTGCATTGCAAATCGAATCCACACTTTTCTGTCAAATCACTCGCTTCCTCATTAGAAATTAGTTTTTCTTAAAAAAGAAAAAAATTCTGCAAGAAATAGAGTTCAGATTCAGTCTAAGCTGATCCAATTTCAAGGGGAAAATACTTTTTCATAAAAATTTATTTTGGTTTGTTCAACTGAATCTGAACTTTTATCTCTTAATAGACTGTTGCTATTCCTGACTCTGCTGAATAGCTTTTTATTGAAGTTGATTGATAAACAGTGACATATGGTGCCTCATATCCTGGGTGTGCTGTGTTCCACAAAAATGCAAAAATATTCTAGTGTCTGTAAAACGCTGCAGATAGTAAGTCTTTTGGGTACAATGTAGAGAAGGTAGCCCTTATTGCAAATTGTGAAGTTTCATTCAATGTTACGAACGACAAACAAATGAGAGAATTAAAAAAAAACAAAATTTGGATTGGACATGACAATGTCTAATCTAAATTCAGTTTCCCATTAATCCTCTAATTTCTACAATTGAGGTCATCTTCCCTACATTGTACCAAAAAGGCTTCAACTGTTCATTGTTTTTTACAGACACTGAAATTTTTTACATTTTTGAGCATCCATAGCACACAGCACACCTAAGATACACACCCCTATAGGTCTGTAGTGAGAAATATGATTATTTTTATAAAGACCAGTAACAATAAATTTGATGAATATATTGTTTAAAATCATGTTTCAAAGATGCCGATGACTTGGTCTAAATAGCAAGAAACAGAAAAAAATTGGTGGTACTATAGCGTGCAGTCTAGAAGGCCGTATCAGTGGTCCCAGTTAAGATCAAATTTTCAGATCTTATCAGCTCGAGATCCAGTATTTCTCCAATGTTTAACGGCTTAGGTCATTGTTGTGATGTAAAGAAAAAGCAATTCATCTCAAGTCAAAAAAGAAACAATTCAATTTCTTTTAAGAACCCTGACCTGCCCTTGAATGGATACCAATTCATCAATACATTTATTACCAGACAACACGCAAAGCATTTAGGGTTATGGACCCATTTACTTTATTAGTGCCAATCAGTTTAATATATATCTCTCACATTGGGTATGTATTAAGCTGATAAGAATGGATACTACACTCTGATCTTAGGCAAAGGCTGAGTTTATTTATAGGTGTGACACGGGGAAGGGGGGTAGGTAGTTACTATTCTATTTTAATCATAACTAGTTTCATTCATGACCCGTTCATACGTCAATTGCCATACTTACCACGTTAGAATTTCCCCATCCGATAAGTAAGGGTGAGATGCTTATGAATGAAACTGATGTGGGGTGATGGCAATAAGGATGATGGAGATTTGGAGAAAACCCAGGGAAGAGCAGGCATTGACTTTTGGGAGGAACAACAGCTTCACTCCTTTAACCAGTGGCTGCCCATTACTGAGATCAAGGTGGGGGAAGGATTAAGGAGCTTCATTTATTCACCTAGCTGAGGTATGTGCTTGTCCAAGCTAACCAGGGAGATGTTGCAATCCAGAACAGCCTTCACTTCCTCTAAACATTCGGCTACTAGATTTGCCGGTTGATTCTCGACTCTCTTATGTGCTCCAAGCTTACTGCTTTCACCCATTTTTCGCTGAAAGTTATGGAGTCCAAGTCTTTTCCTTTTGCATCTGATCTCCACTGCATAAGACTAGTTGTTTGTAAAAAAAAAGATGTACATTGTAGAGGTGTAGCACATTCCAAGCCAGCCACCAGATGAGGGAAAACACAAAATCGTTGGGATAGGCCACATCGATCGGAGCACTTCTGCCAACATGCTATGCCTAACAGCAAGCGGTCCATAAGTGACCCCTCTCCCTACTCATTAATCTTGTTATCTTATAATGTTGTGCAAGCTTGCTGTCTGTGGGAACCTGTGTCAGGGCCTTACGAATGGTTTCTGACCCTTGGGCCTTCAATGGCAGTCCATTGGGATTGATGTAGGCGTGATTATACAGAAGGCTCCCTTTATGGTCAACTGGTAAACCTGCTCCTCTGTTAGCATTCAGAATAGGAAGGCCAGCCTCAGCACATGTTGGTGACTCACCAAGTGTGACATTCCTAGACCTCTATCATTCAGTCGTTGGATGCAAACCTGTCTGAGGACCATCGGCTTACCCTATTTCCAGAGTAAAGATAAGAGCTGTTTCTCTAGCATCTGCATCTGATCCTCTGGCAGGGGAAGTACAAACAATCAATAAAGGATCAGGGAAAAAATGTATGTGCAACACTCCTCAAACCTACCCTGTGGATAAATTGCTTTGACATTCCTTTTTTTTTCTCTGAAGTGCCTGTACCTATGACCAATCTTTCTTCAATTGGAGGTCTGGACTGAACCACACTTTGAGGGCACTTTCCATCTGAAGGGTCTCATGAAGGTGAACTTCCAGGCGCTTATCCACAAGTTGTTTGACTTGTCTATGTTTATAATGGTTCCTGTCACCTGCTGGGATACTTGGTACATATACTGCCACAACCCAGAAAGTGCTGTCTCCAATGGTGACATCGGCCATGATCAGTCTGCCCTACAAAATTATTGGCAAACACACAGCTATCAGCCTTGCAAATGAAGTGATTCTCCTGTACCATAGCTAAATCCACTTTGTGAGACCCAAGGAGATGGGAACACTGGCTGTATACCTCACCTGCATCTCTGTCAAGGTGTGATGTGTCGTCTTGAAAGGTTCAAATGGGGTTAGGTTTCAACGGCAGTGTCAACCTGCTCCCATACACGGTGGCAACCATCTCTCCTGAGTAGAGTGATGACCTGAGATACATCCTCTAAATTCCACAGGTCTTCTGTTTTTGTTCTCTACCATTTTCTGCAAGGAGTTTATTCTGATTGTTGAGGAGAACCTTATCCTGGACTCCCTTGTCTACCTAGCAGACATCCTCTCCAAACCTGAAGGATTTCTCTTTGAGATGGCTATAGAAGCCGAGGGGCATCTCTTTGGTAGCACGAAAATGCAAAGACCACTGTTATTTAGTGGCACCCCAACCTTCTTACTTGAATTATAAATGTCAATGTGCTTCTATCAACTGTGTATTCTTAACTTCTGGCACTATGACATAAAATTGTTCTCAATATATGCAATTTCATAAGATCCAATCCCATTTGTGAATTCTTTTTGAAGTATTATCTAAAGTCATCATAAATCACTGACAATCATTGTTTCTAATTTCATGTTATTTAAGAATCTGAGTCACTAATTCTTCAGAAAGAAACTTTAATGAGTATTTTTCAGGTACAAAATTTTATGGTACTTGGACATTTGCATTCAGGACAAGTACCTCCTGGTCAAATATGTCCCTATCAATAGTATCCCAATTAGAACAGGCATACTTCAAGTTTTTAAAAAATAACATTGAAGAAGCCGAAATAGAAACTTTTTATTTCCGTTGTGTTTGTTATAAAAATGAAGTTAGTCACGAAATAGAAACTTCTTGCTTTTGTTGTTTTTGTTACAAAAATAAATAAAAACATAATTGATAACCTCAAAGATTATGAAATAGAACCTTTTTATTTTTGTTGTTTTTTGTTACAAAAATAAACATTGTACCAGGATCTGGATGTAGTTGTCCAGAAAGCAATTAAACTGTCACCAAATTTTGCATTACAATCCCTCCAAGCAGAGGTCTATATAACTTTTTTTTTTCATCTTGAAATGGAATCTATTTCAATAAGTAAAAAATAGTCAAATTAAGTAGTGAAAGAATGTAACCTTAGTAAGTTGCTAAAATGCAAGCATGGCCAGTTTGTCCATTACGCAAACCTAGATGGTCGCCTAGAGTGCAAATGCCATAGGGGTGCATTCCTGACTAAATAAAATACTCCTTCGAATTCAACATGAAACCTTTGCACCAGCCCTGAATGCCTGCAGAAGATAAATCCATTTTAAGACTTTTTTGAAAGTATTATTCTTCCAATTTTTTTATATTTTGAAAACTATGCTTTCATTGTATGAAATTTAAAATAAATGCTAGAACTGTTTTACCTGTTGTATCTTACAGGAAATTCAGCTCGTCTGATTTATTTTTTCAATAAATTCAATGTAATGTAAAAATATTATATTCTGCTAACACTATCTCAAATTGTCTCTATCCCCACGTATAGGTCTTGAAAAGTGTCATTGTCATAATGTAGTAAATAAATTTTGAATCTGTTCTTTCCTTCTTTCATATGGCTCATTACTCCAACTATGTAAAATGTTGACTTCAAACAAGTTTTGAAAAAAACAGACTTCTTTTTTTGCAGTTAGTCTAATCTCAAAATTTTTTAGTATCTATATTATCACGTGGATATTATGTGTTTAGTGTTTATTCTATTCTGTTGTAGTAATTGACTTGAATCTTCTAGAACAAAACAAGAATAAGAACAAAACCTGTGTCGTTGTATATACAATTTTTGACTGCATCTGGGAACATTTCTTTCTGTAATTGAAATGTTGATAATATTAAAGAATACGTTTCCAATTGATTTTTCAAATTAAAACCCATTTAAATGTCCAGAATAAAAATGAATGATCATTGCGTCAAAAATAAAAGAAAAAATATCATCTAAAAAGCAATATAATTCATCGAAAAAAATTCCAGGAAGTGTATACGTTAGTTATAAACACTGTTTAGTGAGCTTTCTTTCCTTTCTTACTTTCTCATGTTCTATTTTTTGATCTTGGGGAATTGTTTTTTTAAAAAGGAATATGATGTAGTGTGAAAAGAAAAGAAAGAAATAATTTCTTTTTCTTTTTCTTTCGTATAATCCCCCTTCTTATTAAGATGACATCTTTTTGTCTTTATTAGGAATGGTGTGTATCTCTCTATCTCTCTTTAATCATTCTCTCTTCAAGTTACTTAATTCCTTACAATCGCTGTTAACCTATTCAAATCTGGTTTTAACATGAATTTTCTACTATTCTTAGAATTGTTGACTTACACATTCTCCCTTAATAACTGCAGCATAAGTGTTATGCAGATTTCCTTCATTATACAGACTTTATAAAGAACTGACTTAATACAGAGGAACAAATGGCTGCTTAAGTAACCTATGTTTTGGAATAATACCTCTGAATGGTAATTCTAATTTTGAATTCTTATTTATTCATTTTTTTAACAAACTAAATGTGACAGGAGCCATGTTCCAAATGCAGCAGTAACTTTGATTATATAGGTTGGCACAAAATAAACTGTACAATTTATTTTCTCTGTAAAGAATGGACCTTTCCACTTAAAGTTACAGACAGAGAAAAATAGAAACAAGTGGAAAAGGCCATCCATTTCTTTAAATAGAATGATATGATCGGAATTTCTGTCATTCACAACTTAAATTTCAGTCATCTGCAGTCAATGGCTTTAATCTTGGATCTTATTCCAAAAGTATTTAATTTCAGACATTAAAAGACAAATGTATTCCTTTCTTTGCATGAATTTCACCTTGGCAAAGTTTTCAAGTTTCTATTATTTATGATATCATTTGTTGGCTTAATTTTTGAAAGTTGAGATAAAGCATGTGAAATTCGTGTCTGCACAAAAGCAAAGTGAAATGAAATTATCAACTGAAAGAAACCACCTGTATTTTAGGACGAGATTCACATGGATATCAGAGTTGAAACCTGACGTATAATGAATATGTTAACAGTCATCTAAGTTGCACTTTTCTAACTCTGAAGGACAAAACAAGAGGACATTCAATGAATAAGCCTCCACTAACAAGTTGTTACTTTCTGAAATTAATCTCTTTATATCTTGATAAGCTTTTTTTATCTTAAAATTTGTAGTTGTATGATCAGTGCATGATGGTACTCGAAAAAGTATTTGTTCATCCGATTCTAGAAAAAATAAACTAGAAAGCATTCAGAGAGCGCATACGACTGCAAACCCCATTGTAGCCAAAAACTAAGTGATAAATCAGTTCACAAATAGCAACCATGCTGGGGGTAAGAGTAAAAAAAAATCCCTAGAGTCACCCCCACTTCTATAGACCCTTTCACAAAATTTCATTGAAATTCATTGAGAACTTTTTGAGATATTGTGTGGATTAACATAGGTACATACAAATACCTTTTCCAACTTTGTTGTTAAGGGTGAATGATATTCAACAAGAACCTACATGTTTTTGACTATATTCTCTCTGACATCTAAGTTAACCCTCCTGAGGTGTAATAGATATATTAACAATCTTTTGCATTAGAAATATTCTAAATCTGAAGGGTGTATCAAGAAGATACTAAGTTATCATTCCTCCACTAAAGGTATCTTTTCTAAATCTTGATAAGCTCTTTTATCTGAAAGTGTGTTGCCCAATCTGTATAAGATGATTCTTGGAATAATCCTGGAATGAAAAGATTGTTGAATAACCAATGATGAATATGAAAGAAGACTTTTTCATCCGTTCACGCTAAGACATCTAAGTTAGAAATATTTCATTTTTTTTTTTTTAACAATTTTTTTGTATATGATAAAATCGTACAAAAGTAATTTGTTGTCACGATAAAATTCATTTGATTATTTTAATCCTACCTCTCATGAATAAACTGTGGCATGTGAGTCATATTTTTGTTTTGTAAAAATGAAATTTTGATAACACTATATGTTGAGCCAAAAAAAAACCTGTTGTCATTGTTTTTAATGTGATGTAGTGCTTGTACTAAAATTACAAGTGACTGTAAGAAGGCAATTTTACTACTGTTGAAGCTAGTAGCATTGTCATTTTCCAGGGTTGATCTGGATCCTAATAAATCAATAATAATAATAAATCATGCTATTGTATCACTTTTTCATGTTTAGAATTTTTAATTGAACTGATTAATCTCCAGAAAAAGGAATAAATGGTTTTGAAACTTTGAATACTCGAGGATTCCAACAGAGGAAATATTCTAGTGGACCCCTATTTTTAGTGTTAAGTTTTTGGACTGTAATCAATGAACTACAATGATAAACAACTTTTGACCTATTTATTTGAATTCTAATATATGATTCAGGTCTATGTAGATTAATTATATTTTTTGATAGCTGTGTGGGGGACAATGTTATATCTCTGTCACTAGGTTCACAGTATTCTGAGATCCCTGAGCATTCGAAACCACTGTCTAAAGCTGATTATTCTCTTGCACCATTTAATCTCTGTATTTTGTTTCATAAAAACTATTAACAAGATGAGTTTATTGCAATGGATTTGTATTCATTAAAAGTGTCCAAAATTAGTAAAAGGCGTAATATTCCATCGGGATAATGCTAGATGGTGTCTTTCTTTGGTGATCAGTTTAAAAGCTGAAACAGCTTGGCTGAGAAGTTTTCACTCATCTACCATATTCACCAGATATTGAGTCTTTAGATTTCTGTTTATTCCAGTCCTTTTAAGAATTCATTTAATAAAAAGGATTTCAGTTCCTTTGAAGACTACAAAAGGCACTGATGGCAGTTTTTCACTGAGAAAGATGAAATGTTCTGGGAGGATAGAATTATGAAGTTGCCTGAAACATGGCAGAAGATTATGGAACCAAATGGTAAATATGTTGTTGAATAAAGTTAATGCCAAAAATTTTTAAAAACTGTCATTCATTTTTATTTGATAAACTGAAAAAACTTTTTAGTCACCCAATACATAACTCTTGGTACGTCTTAGTGGATGGATATTCAGACATTTTCTTCAATTTTAATTTGACTGCAGATAATTCAACCAGATTTATTTAGTTTTAAGAGATTTCAATTGGTTTTATTCAGTTTGGAATGTTTTAAGGACGCAAATTGAAAGTTACTAATTTTGAAAAAATAAATAACACCAGTTGTCATTAAGATTTATATGTGTGGCCACACATGATAAGTGCCCAACACACCATCCCTTGCAAAAATGCTTTCATGTTGAATAACATTATTTCAATCCTTCCCTCTTCTTTTGGAATCAAAATCAAATCTGTTATCCCACTAGAAATGAGTTTTATAGTCATGCAAAAAAGTACCTGGATGTGCCTTATCACTGGGCAGATAGTCATACATGCCTTGGTAGCAGTCGTAAATTCTGTTCAGTTAACTAAGTAGTGAGAGCACTGTGATTGTCTGGTGGTCAGCGTCTTGGCAATTAGGGTAGCCATCTTGAAACTTCCAAAAAGGAGGACACCCGAACCTGGGGGGAGGGGGTCCCAAAAAGCAAATCACAGACTGAAAAGAAACACTTTAACAGGCTGTTAATGATGAGTTGTTAATGTATAAAAGTTTTGTGTAAAATGTATTGAATATCTATGAGAATTATTGATTTGTCAAATGTCATTTAAATATATATGAAGGCTAGTTAGTGGTAAATTTTGTGAAAATTTCACAAAAAAATGTTTTCCAAAGGAAATCAGCCTTTGGCATACTGACCCACTCCCATTTGTTGACATGTCTCTACACAGCAGCTCATCAACAGTATCGACAATGACAATAGTATGTTAAAAAAAAAAATACATTAACAAGAGTAAACGTAATTTTCATTACTTTTATGTAGTTGCCATTAGCTTTCATTCCCCACTGTTTTATAGCTTTCATTTCCCATTGTTTTATGTTTGACTGAGATAATTTGAATAAGTGTTCCAGTCTGACCCCAAAAAGGAGGACCAATTAACGTCCAGAGCAACAGACATAAAGCTGACCACTCTACAGCCAATCAGTGCATTATAAGTGCCAAACTTTAAAAGTTGAGAAAATTGTGATAAAAAGTTGACTAACATTCGCTCGCAATATCTTTGCTATCTTTAGAGCTACAATGTTCAGTTTTCTTTTAATTATTTAGAAGGTTGAACATACTGCCTTATGATTCCATCTTTGATATGTTGAATAGCAGCCCTTATATTTAATCACTGGAGCCACATATTTGCCCAAATTTGATTAACAGCATTATTTTGCAAAATCCTCAAGAAATGTGAAATTCATCACCTAGAAGATTTAAACCAACCACCAAATTACAACTATCCATAAGTGAAATCCTTATCTGTAATGGTTGATTCCAGGATAATTATATTAATATTTTTATTCATAATCATCAATATCTTTAATATCGTTTATTATGAATTTATGATTACGTGATACTATAACATAATATGCAGAAATCCTTTTTGCTGTTACTTGTTTTAATTTTATGAATGCAAGAAAAAATAATGAATCAGCCTATTCATGTATACCTTGATTAATGCAGTTGATTTATTCCAAAATTTTCCGTACTATTCAAAACCACCCTGATCAAAATCATCTTAATTGAATGTGTCTTTTTTTCTTTTTTTTAAAGCTTATACTTAATTACATTGATTTGTATAACAATACAGTAAGTGTACTACATCGAAACCCACAAAGTATTGCTGTATATTATTGTGCTTCATAATGTAGGTGTATATTGTGTTTGCAAAGTTAACTTCTCTGATAAAATTTTATTTGTCTTGTCATCATGCACCTGCTGACCCACACTCAAAATCTCTCTATATATTTTCAGTTTAAGAAAAGTTCTGCTTCTCATGACTTGTTGGTGCATTTAGCAAACCCAGTCAACTTCAGTGGTTCGTAATGATTACTGTGATTATTACCAAACTAGCTTACCCCTTGCCGCCAGAAAATGACGGCAATATTTAAGTAATTTTGCAATTACGTTGTATTTGAAAGATATCAGAAGCAACATGCTGCTCTGCTTTATTTTTATGCTCAATATTTCCTGAATATTAAGTTAAACTAAAGGTTAAATCAAGGAAAGATATCTGTACCTTGCATCGATGAATCACCCTATTTCCAAAGTTGTAGCTGCAAAAATGTGACCAGTAGTGCCTGAAGACACACACATATAAACAAACACAAGCAAAGAGAGAAGAATCTTTAGCCCACTTGGTTGGTCGGTTGGGTAGGCAGACCATTTGTGGGGTTACAATGATTTGATGGTTGCTTATCATGTTAAGGTACACTCATTAGGAAAATTCAGGTTCAAAAAATTGAACTGGAGCTTTTGTTCTTTAGATGTGTCCAGCATATCTCAATTAGACACTTTTTTGTTGGTTGGTTCCATTCATATAAACAACAGAAAGAGGAAAGTAGAGAATTTGTGATGTTATTAAAAGAACATCTATTCTGATCAATAGATGACATATCATGTATTTGTTTCTTACAGTGTTGCCAAGTATCATTTGTTATTAATTGCTCTTCAGAAATGGCTAAAATCAGCTAAACTATTCAGTTTTCAGCTAAGTTCATAGCTAAAAGTATATACTTATTTAAAGCTCACCTATCGAAGAAAGTAACTATATACTCAGACTTCAAAAGAAATTATTGATAAAGATTGTACGCTTACTTTGAAACTTACTTATTGCCGAGAGACACACAGACACTGATGAGCAAAGAGAGAAGAATCTTGTTGGTCAGTTGATTTGTGGGGTTGTAGTGACTCTATAACTTTATAAAGATAATCGTATAACTAGAAAGCATTCAGAGACTGTATACCTCTGCCAACATCCTTCTCAGGGGAAGGAATTATGCATGGATCCGCCCCATGCGCTTATGAGTTTATATTAATCTACTAGCTTTATCAATAACAAACTAAGTGTATTAAGATAGAGGATTATTTCATTGTGCCAAGTAAGAATGTGCTCTACTTTAGCATATTCTTTCAAAGGGTGACCTAACAGTTCATAAACTTGTCTAGTATAATACTAAAATTATCTGAACTGGTTGAAATTCCACACATGTTGACAATTAAGATTATCCATTATCTCATGCCTCTGTGATTCTCTGTCTGTATTTTCTCATTCTCTCTCTTATCTCGTCCAATTTCCATGGCCTGTCCATGATTTTATCCTAATGTTTTATAAACATGGATTCATTTTATATGCAAGGATTTTCTTACATAGCTATGTAAGTTTTTTTCTCTTCACTCTCCTTCCTATCCTCTTATTGAACTACATTTTATTTCTGACCCTCCTTCCCATCCTCATATTAAAACTACCCACCCCTCAATAAACTACCTAACCTCTTTCTTCTTCTCTTCTCCTAGTCTGATTAATTGCCTTTCTTTTCTCCCCTCTCTTCCTCCCCTCTTATAAAACTAATTCTTTTTTTCACCCACAACCCTTTCAGTAAAGTACCTAACTCCCTTTTCTCCCCACGTTGTATCTACCCTTTCATTAAACTACCTACCTCTAGTTTATAGTAATGAAATGATATTTTTAGTAAGATAGTATTTAAATTATTGTAGGAAAAAAAAATAGTGCATTTTCATGAAGAATTACTCCATAAATGATTTGGTAAACCAGATCCTGAACGAAAGAATCTGTTTTGCAAAACAGACTTGACACCTTTTGTCAGCTTCATTCAAATTTATGCATTTAAAAATTCTCTTTCTCCTGATTGGTCACTCTTTTGACCAATCAGCACGTTAGTCATACACAGTGATGAGCAGAATAATGATTCTCTTTCTATTTATCTAATCACCCAAAACGGTGCATTGAAGCTGTACAATAATTGAATTAAGTTACCCCTAAACTGTGCTAACTTGAATAATGCATTAAAAATCCAAGTGATTTGCAACTTAATGATAATAGAGTGGGGTCTGCATTCACACTAACCTATGAAAAAAATTTTTTCAATAACATTTTCGAAAGGAGACAATGGAGATATCAAATTCTAATCATAGTGCATGTATTAACCTTTCTTCCCCACAATTGCAGAATGTGACATGGTCAGTTCAATGTGAGATCCCATGTGTGGGTATTTCCAAAAATCAGTGTAGTCTCTGCAACTGATGTTGTAGAGGTGTCAAGCAAGCCCGATCCTCCCATTTTAGTGCAACAGAGAGGTACTCCCCCAGTGGCCAACTTTTTTCTAGATCATCTTCAATTATACATGGAAAAAAATTTTCAGAGCCTTGTAGAAGGAAAAGTAGATAAGCTATACCTGATCTGATCGAAATTCTATAGAAAAAGTTGGCCCAAGTCACAAAGTTTCAAAGTTGTATGTGCCATATCAAAGGAGCAATGAATGTCTGAATTAGGACCAAAAGGTTTGTTCAGCAAAATGCTTAAAATTCTAAGATCTGTAGATTCAAATCTATTAGAGATACAGACCTAATCATCCTGCAACTTTTCTTTCACTTAATTAAAAACAAAAAGGACTAAAGAAAAAATTTGCTGCAAATATATTAAATTACCATAGCCCCACAAATGGCTGACCAACCAGCCAAGTGGGCTACAGATTCTTCTTCCTCTGAGTGTCCATATGTCTGTGGGTGTCTCCAGACATTCATCACATTTTTGGGGCTACAACCTTGAAACTTTGCATTAGGTTTCTTCAGTTGTGAAGTGCCTCTGGCTATCTATCTATTGCTCAAACAGGCTGCACCAATGGAACTTGAGGGCTTTACTCCTCATTATGTTTCAAAAAAATGTTTTTTGTTTGTTCAAAATTTTCTCAAAAAATGGGATTTTAGTGGGGTTTCAATTTACATTGTAAGTTTATGTTAAATTGGTTCCTTAGTTTGTGTCTGGCATTGTTCACGCTTGTTTTTTCGGTATATTTGGTAGTACTAAATTTATCAATGCATTTTGTTTTAGTACGTGACCCTGGGAAGTATGAAAATGATTGATGGGCGTTCAGGTCACCCAGCTAAAGTGAGTAATCAAAGAATAATTGTCCCATGGGTCAGGGGCCCAAATTTGATGTATTGGTAGTTATCCCTTTTGGGGGTGTAGAATCTTGGCAATCAAGTTAAATCCTATTTCAAAACTATCCAAATTAGGGAAAAAATTGTTTCCATTTTTTCTATGAATTCTTGGAATTCAAAATGGACAACTTTCAATGTATATTTCTTCCAATAATGACTAAGTATTATGCATGGATTCATCCAAAAATTTAATCACTTCTGGGGTGGCCTATTGTCTACCCTTCCTCAAAACCTTGGGAGATATATGTTGACAGGCAGAAGTGAGTACAGAAAAATATTTAAAAAATATTTCTCAATTGGAAGCAAATTTCTGGATCCACCCCCAAATTTAATCACATCTTAAGTAATATGTACCTTGCCCTACCATGAGATTTCATTGAAATTCATGGAGAACTTCTCAAGATATTATGTTGGAAGACACGAGTGCATACGATGATTTATAGGGAAAAACCCAAGGATATTTCTCAATCAAAAACAAATTCTTGGATCCCCCTATAATTTTTTCTTACAATGTGGCTCACTTTTCCATGAATTTTGACAGAATTTGAAATTCATTGAGAACTTTTCGGGATGTATGAAAATGCAGGAGTGATTACTGAAATGTAAGAAAAATGGAAAAATATCTCTCAATCAATTGGATGCCTGTGAAAATTGCATCCATGAATACCCATCCATGAAATTCAATTGAAATTTTTCAAGAACTTCTGGAGATTATATTGACAGACAGGAGTGAATATCATGTAAAATCATGTAGTCATTCATTCAAGCTTTTTTTGTCATTTCCCCTGGATGAAAAAAGTAATACCCATAATACTCCCCCAAAATAGCACAATTTGTTATTTGTTATTTTTTATAGCGATAAAAAGTGTGTGAGTGAATGGTGGATACCAAAATTTTTACCTGTATGTATTATTGCCCATTCGTTCAAAAAACCTCATCAAATAACTTAATACGACTAAAATATTAAATTTCTTCAATTCGAAAAACAAAGGTAGACAATTTCAGAACATCCAGTCTTTCCTACTGGATTCCCAAAAAGATAATTGGAGAGATCTGTGTGATTGTTAAATTTCATAAGACTCAGTATTTATTCCTTGAATACTGAATTTATCCATGAAAAAAATATTAATTCAATTAATTAATCCTCATCATACAGATTTTTCAAAATATTCAAATATATCTAAATTTTTACAGGATTTTTACCATATAAACAAAACACCTTTCAGTTCAGGTTGAATAAAGTGGGTTCTTTCATATTTCCACCATTTATTTTACAAAGTAACATTTTCATAAATAAATTCAATAATCTTGAAATAAATGCTGAAAGTTTTATTAAAACCCTTTTTTCTATATCTCAGAATTTTTGAGATGAGGTATTATTATTATTTCTATTGATATTCGGACCATCCTTATCTTTGTTGTTTTTCATACAATGTTTCGGCCGTTGCACTCTACGGCCTTCGTCAGGTATCATCTGGTAGATTTGGGGAAGTAACGAACCGAACCCTTTATTTATCCGACGGGGGTATATTGACCATACTCCCCTCTTAGCGTTAGTAGTATAGTTATACTGTCTCACACTAGGATCGAACCTAGAACCATCAGATTACTTTACAGTAATTTGTCTGATGCTGTAACCACTGCACTATGTGTCCATGTGGATAAATAAAGGGTTCGGTTCGTTACTTCCCAAAATCTGCCAGATGATACCTGACAAAGTCTTTTTTTCTACTTTCAAATCATTTACACTATCAAGCGGAGAAATTTTGATCTTTCGGAATTTCAACATTCAAGATTATGGCATTCTGAATTGTTTTATGATCATTACCACTTGTTTATTTATGATTTTACTCATCTATGTTGATAGTTTTTTCACTGTGTCAAATTATTGTAATGAAAACTTGTCTTGTATATATATTGTGGATTTATGGATTAGGGTTAAGTCAATGATGTAAACATTTTGTTTTTGAATTCTGAAATTTGATTTACTTTGTAACATACTGGAGTTATTTTTGTAGTATTGTTCAATGAAAAACATGAATATCTTTGTTTAAATCTCACTTAGTTTTTAAATAATAGACAATATTAGCAGTCTTTCACTTTTCACCCACCATTGCATATTGTCCATACCCAACCCACAGTTATAATGTAGTCAGCATTCTTGGATCTCAACATCCATGTTTTAACTAGGGAAGTCTGTAGTTAGTTGCAATTTTTTACCAAAAAACCATCAGTCGATAATCGCTGATCTGGTTAGTATAATTTCATATTGAATATGAGTTATATCCCTGTGATCTGATGTGAAGGCTAGTTGTCTAATTGGATTTAGGGCTCAAGATTTAAAAGTAAATACGTACATTTGTTGTTGGAAACATAAACTAGCCATGATTCCAATGGATAAAGGAAGTGTTTACTTGTGTATGATACAAGAAATTTAATATTAAAAATCATGGCATAACATTATAGTCTATCATTAAAAAATATCATCACCTTTTATGTTACTCATTATTAGCAACAAAAACAGGGGATCACATTATAGTACTCAAGTAAAACTGAAACTAAAAATGTTCGCTATTTGTAGTTCCTTCAATTGACTTCTTTTGACAGATATCTGCTTCATTTTTGTCAAACTTTCTTGTGTAAGTAAACAGAATTACCTGCAACTATTTGTTTCACCTATGCTTCATTAAAATTTTGCTTGCTTTTTATTTGAAGTTTTTTTTGGGTTTTTTTTCTTATAACCAAACTTGTCCTGATTCACAGGACATTTATATTGATTCTTTCAAATTTTAATTACATTTTAAAACTCGGTTATCAATTCTCAGATGTGTTCATTTTGTTCATATATACTTTCAAGTGAATTCTAACCTAACCACTCTGTAATTCAGCAAAATCACTGATCCAACACCTTACAGGTCCCAATGATGCCAGATAAGTGATGGTTGACTATATTTGAAAAGATTTTGTTGCTGCGTTGAATTTCAGGATGTAATTTTTTGTCTTAGTATTTTCCAGCATGATTTGGTGAAAAGACATTCAATTGATGAATAAAACAACCAGCAGTTAAATGTTACAAATGTATCAATCATTTATGCATCAAGATGATAATTATTTAATATTGAATTTTAAAAATTAAGAATGTCATAACTCATACAAAATGTCTCTTTCAAATATGAATTTGATCTGATTTTAAGTGCATTGTTCTAACTTTGTCGGAATAAAAGAGGTTTTACCCTTTTTTTTTCCCCCTTCTTTTGTTTTTTAATCATACCCCTAACAATGCCAGAAGAAATTAGATTGTCTGAACAAGAGGTGGAATGTTAATGACTATTCTCAAAGTTATAAACAATGTATTAAAGTGTAGGGAAAGTATGGAATAACTCTTTTAATGAGTCCAATCTCTAACCTGCTAGCTTTTTTTTTTCTTTTTTTTTTAAATATATATATAGAGAGAGAGAGTTGTGTCCACACATCTTTATTAGACACTGTTAGGTTGGTCTGTCAGTGCAACTAATGTTAACAACAGAAATAGGAACAAAGAAGAGGTGTGATGCATTAAGAGGCTAATGCTGTCATAGAAGGAAAAAAAATGGCCATTTACGATTTTTATTGAAAATAATACTTGCAGAATATTTCATATCGCAATATTTTACAAGTATGAGAATCAATCCTATTCCTCCTACTACTATGATAGATGGTAGAAGAATTGTTGAACTTATAGTTCTTTTTAAAACTTGTTCATCATGAGTTCAACTTTCAATTGACTAAAATTTATTGTTGTTAAGTTTAGATGACATTGGCATAGCCTGACTTTGAAGCTACCATTATATGGCTTAACAGTTTGAAAACATTCTTTTACGTGTCTGTTCCCTCCTTTTGATAGCATTTTCTAAAAATTCATAGAAGCCCAGTTTGTTTATTATATCTTCCTTTTTGAAATTCTCAAGCAGAAGACACAAATTAGGTTTTTATAAAAAAAGTCCATCGTTTATATTCTAAAAATTGGGTTGAAGTGTTCTAGTAGAATTATTTACACAGACCTCTTCTAACTTCATCGGCTCAGGTAAAAAAGAGATCAGTAAACTTTGAACCCTCCCACAGACACACACACACCATCGCCATTATTTTATAAATCATTTTTTTTCCCAAAAAAACTTTCAATCAAAGTTGTATCAAGGTTGTAAAATAAAACTAATCAACTATCAGAATTCTATTCATAATAAATCTATAACATGATACATTTGAATAAACTTATCACTAAATTAATATCTGTACCTTGCATAGATAAATCACCGTAGCCTATGTGTATACCAGAATTAGTTATCTAAGATTATCTGAAAAAGAATAGATCTATCTAAAATCATATAAAAAATACTGGCACAAGATTTGAGCATTGTTGATCCCAAAATGACTCTAGAGACCCCCAAAAAGTACTTTTTTGAAGAAAGAAAGGAAAAAACGTTTCTAGATGGTGTTTAGTGGTGTACTCATGCAAATTGTCAAGTTTATTGTCCAAAAATCCCAAAAATGTATCCAGGAGTGCCTGGAGACATGGACACAGACGAGAAGATTTTGTAACCTTCTTGGCTGATTGGTCTGGTGAGCCATTTGTGGGACTGTGATGATTGATTGGGTTAATATTATTATAACTACCTCAACCAGACTACATCTAATGAATGATTCATATAAGATGTGAAATAAATAGAATCAACTTCAATCTGTTTCCTATAAATGTTCTTCTTTATTGTTTTTCAGGATGAGAGAACTGCTTATATTAATTGCTCTCCCCAGCCAACGATTCTAATGATCCTTTTACCTTGAGACACAGAAGTGAAAGGACTAAGCAAAGATGGCACTGACCACATTCAAAGGGGACATTCTGCGCCATTCCATCAATGAGGGTGACCTGTGCAATGTTGTCAGGCTCCTTGAGAATGGAAATATTAACCTTGAGGAAAGGGACGCGGTAAGTAGAAAATGAAGATATTTTTTTCTCATTATTGACTTGAAAGAAAACTTTACAAATCAAATGTAAGGCCATGATTTTATCAGAATATTTGAAGTAAAATTCACAAACAGGAGTTTGAAATCTTGGGGTCGAGTGAAATGGATCCATCAGACTGGATCTTTTATTAGATTATGAAATACTAAATTTAGAGAATTAAATGGAAAGATCTTTGGAAAAATGATGAAATCATATTTCAAATCACTCAAAAGATAAATTGTAGAAACTCTGAAAGATTTTCTCAAAAAGGATCAATACAGAAATTGTTTTTAACTCACTAGTAGGTCACTGTCACCAGCCATTGAGCTTGATGTCAAGTCACTTCAATTTTATCTAATTAATATTACTAGGCTAAATACCTGCCCTTACAGGTGAAGTGAATTACTGTCCGAAAAAGGAATAGGACGATAGATAAATGGAAATCAGATATGGTTTGATTTAAGTTGTTTTTAAAATTGATTTAATACCAATTTTTACACTGTTTGAAAAAAAGGGGTGCTAATGTAAAAAAGGTTTTTCAGCTAATGCGAAAAAAGGAACAGGCTAATGAAAAAGGTGGTTAATATTAAAAAAGGGATCATGGAGGCAAAGTTAAAGATGGGTGTTAATGCTAGAAAAAAATAGGGATAATCTCCAAAGAGAAGGGTGATTGATGTAAAGAAAAAGAGGGGTCTGATGTTAAAAAATGGTAGAAAGGTTAAAACGGGTATAATGTTAAAAATGGGGGTGTAATTTTAAGTAAAAGAGGACAATTTTAAAGGAGAGGGCAATGCGCAAACATTGGGCAGATAGTCAAAGAAGACATTGAGATTAAACATTTGGAAGAGGGGAGTCAGTGTTAAAAGGGGAGAAGAGTTTTTGCTTTATTTTGACACCCTAAAATGAAAGTAAACGTTCCCTCTTGATTTTGATCCTAAAAGAGAGGTGGAATTTCACCCTGCAATTTTGAAAATTTCCACTTGATTTTGACATCTAAAAATGAAAATGAACATTCTCTGTGGATTGTGATGATCTAGGTGAAGATTTTTTCTAAAAGTGGGGGAAAAAATCTTCCCCTCTAATTTGACCCCTAAAAGTGAAAAATTTTCCCCTCTCAATTTTGACCCCTAAAAGTGAAAAAAATTCTACATTGATTTTATCCCATAAATATAAAAAAAAAAATCTTCCTCCATTTGATCTCCTAAGTGTAAAAAGAATTCCCTCGATTTCAACCAATAATGGATTTTAAAAATTCCTTTGGATTTTGTTCCCCAAGAGTTGAAAAAAAAATCTTCCTCTCAATTTGATCCCTGAAAATAAAATACCTTTCCATTTGGCCCTAAAAGTAAAGAAAAAAATCTTCCCCTTGATTTTGATTCCAATAAGTGAAGAAAAAATATCCACCCTCAAGTTTGACCCAGAAGATACAAATAAAAATTCCTTTTGATTTTGACCTATACACCTGGGAAAAAAAATTCTGTTGACCCCAAAATGTTGATATGAAATTAGGTTAAAAGAACTGAAGTGAGGGTGGGCAGAAAGGGGTGAGATTGGAGAGGGTACTCCAGAAGGGAAAGATAAATGGAAGGGAGCTTGAAAAAAGGAAAAAATGGGCATGGGGTTGGGGGCAGAAAAGGAAGAATAAAAGGGGAGTATTAAAAAAGAAAAAATTCCTTTCACATTTTACACCTTTGAGTAGGAAAAAAATGTAAAAAAGAATTTTTAAAAAGGAGTAATCAGAATACAGAAGCATAACTGAGGTACCTAATTTGTACTGATGTACAATAACAATTCTTTTTAAAATGTTGAACGGGTCCCCCAAGGGAGACCCCAAATCTCCAGGTATCAGAATATAAGGTCTTTTTAAAAAATTTTTCAAAAACTGATCAGAAAAATTTTCTGGTGACGTATTCTTTTTTTTTTCTTTTTTTTTTTACAATATAACCATCGACCATTAAATAAGGGACTATTTTGCTTTGTAATTGTATAGTATTGTATATTGAACCTACCTCCACCCTAAAACATAATGTAACATTTGAAAATCTCCTGGATTTGTTTTATTCTCCAAGTTTGAGCAGCCTAAAGATGCAGATCTAAAAAAACTCCGCCTGCTATGTGTTGTTTTTACTGAAATATTGTAACACTCATTCATTCATAAAATGTCTTGTTATTATAAATATTGTTTTTAATTTATAAAGCATTAATTTTCTCTATGGATGTTGTAATGATTGCATTCAAGTCTTAAATAATCACCTGTTGTATAAAATCTGTTTGCTAAATGTAGTCAGCTCAGCACAGATTCTCTAGAACTACCCCGAATATCTGTTAAGCTTCTATCCTTAAGTAATTATAACTTTTATTTTGGTTATAAAGCTTTGAATGCTTTTTCTTTCTTCCAGGAGGGACACACTTATTTGATGTTGGCTGCAGAACAAGGTGAGCTGAACATTGTACGGGAACTCCTCGATGCCAACATGGACGTCAATGATGTCGATAATGTGAGTTACTTCCCTTTTATTTGCACTTCAAAACTGAATTTTTTTCTGATTCGTGGAAGAATAAAAGTTCTTTAAGTTATCTGAAATTATCAAAAGGAATTTTTATCTGATGTGATATAAGAAAAAAAACCAGCACAAGATTTCGGCATTGTTAAAAATGACCATAGAGAGCCCAAAAAGAGATTTATATGCGAAAGAAAATGTTCATATGATCATGTGTATGTTTAGATGCACATATATATTCATTTCATTTATTTATTTTTTTTTTGGTTCAATGGAAAAATGGAAAAGAATACATGGCCCTATTTTCAGCAACTCTGATGATAGACTTTGCATGGTGTCTTCTATACTAGCATGACTGCAATAACTAAATACTATATCTTTGCCATATTATAAATGAATAATGGTAATTACTGTTATTGGTAAACCCATGGTAGTGAAATTGAAAAGTATTCTTCATATCAGCAGTAGACTTTGAACCTATCTAGTAAAATAACATATATAACTCAAGACTTTCAGTAGACATATATTTCTACAAGGAGTGTACATTGTGCACCCCATAATGTAACTGCCTTTCATTAAGAAAGTTTCCGTGTTCAGTAAACAAAATTCAATTTGCTCTGCATAAATTCAGATCCTATCCATCAATAGTAAATCTTTAAAAATCTTAGGGATCCAAAACCTCTATTGTACTTTTTATGTTTTGAGCTTGTACACAGACGGGACTTTGTACAAAATTACATAGTTGTTGCAATCTTTTTGTAGAAAGTAATTCCTGTGAAATTGCTCATTAGCATTTATATTTTTTAACATTAAAAAAAAATTCTCAATAATCCCAGCCTCTACATGATCTCAAGTTTAACTTATAAATACAGTGGTCCCTTTCTTAATGAAGACAATCCATTTTACAAAATCTTTCATTTAATGAAAATGGACAATCAAAGTGGGATTTCAATAATTTGTTCCAAATAGAAATATTGAACGCCCAAAACCTCAATAAAAACCTTTTAGATTATGTACTAATTACTTTCTAAATTATGTATAAACACAAATATTCACGTAAATAATGAAATAAATGAATAGTCTTCAAATGTCCGTCTGTCAATTAGTCTGAAAGTAAGTGCCTGGGTACTAGATATAGATCTAGATAATTATCTATTAAATGTAGATGGTTCTGGACATTTTTATGAAATTTCGTTGTTTTTTTTCTTCTTCTTATCACAAACTGAAAATATTTTGCTAAAAGATTTTTCATTTGGCAGTTAGGATGTTTCATTAAGTAAAATTCATTATAAGAAATATTGCTGTATCAATAAAACATAATATCAATAGTAAGCAATGTAATGTCTTTTCTTTTTTTTTTCATAGGCTTATATTTCTAATTTAAAAAAATGTTTGTTTCCTCAGGAAAACTGGACAGCTCTTCTGTATGCGGCAAAAGAAGGTCACTTGGAAATTGTGATTGAAATCTTAGAAAAAGATGCTGCTATTGACCATAGAGACTTGGTAAGATTGGAAATGACCTTCTTCTAATGGTTTTTCATTATGTCAAGACCAAGCTGTTATTAACAGTTCATAGTTTGTATATAATTAGTGACCTATAAAGGATAATTATTTTTTTCCAGAAAATGTTAAAGAATATTTTAGTGTATCTCATTTACTCCTTCTCAAAGTGCAGTGGTTGTTACGCTAACTTTACAAGCCTCTCATTGTAGGTACTACACTACATGTCCTGTCAGATTTAAATTTTTATTACTAAGTCTTGAATAGAATATATATCTTAATTTCACTGCATGTAAATAGCATTTTTAAAAATCACTAACCCTTATCAGTATTACAACACCAGTTTCTACTCTTCCGCATTCTGATATTAAAATTGATTTTCTATGCTTATAGCATAGTTTAGTTAGAAGAAATTCAAGATATTTATGGCAGTGAGAATTATGTAAGACGTACATAATTCAGTCTATGGTTAGTGGTCTTGAAATATTTTGTCAAATTCTTTGGTTGAATATATTGGTAAAAAATCAAATTTTTTTTCTGATTATTTAGTATTTTTAGACTATATTTATATCCACTTGAAAATCTTGTTACAGGTGTCCTCCATTATAATGCGTATGTTGGGGTTCAAGATAGCCAACCACATTATAACCAAGCTGCAATAACTTTTGGGTGGGTACGAAGGGCAAGAAAATGAAGACGGCTAACATATAATCTATATTTCCCTGATGTAAATGTATGAACCAGTTTCCCCATCTTATCAGTAGTAGTAAAAAAAAAGTTGCACAATACTCAGTCAAACTTAAAAAATGAGAAGCATTGAAAGTGTCATTTTTTTTTTTTAAATTTGTTTATTGACTACTGATATGTTTTCATTCCATTTTTATAATTGGCTTGTAGATGTAAGTCAAATGTATTTCTTGGTGGGGGAGGAAATATCAGGCATATGTGTTCAAAGGGGAATTCCGTTTTTATTTGTGGGTTGTTGGGACTATCACCCATCCACCATATATTGCAAACTGTGTTATAATGAACCTGAGGAATGCCTGCACTCAAAATCTTGAGTCAACTTCATTTTGTATTGTTCATGTATAATTTCATATCTGCTTCAAATTAAATAACTCTTCATTTCCATCATTGTCATAAATATTTCTTTGGTGTCTCTAATAGCTTTGTCTTTCTGTACACTGAATGTTTACATTGTAGACAGACAATCCATATGATTAGAGAAAACAATTGAAATGACCTTTGAATGAGAAATTTTTTTTTTTTACCAGCATTAGAGCACATTTACACTCATTCTTCTCTTGTGCAGTCTTCATTTTTTACCACAACCCACAGTTAGAAGTGGTGTATGTATTCATTTATTGCGTTAGAAAACAGACAAACATACTTCCAAAGATCTCGATAAATTTCAATGACTTCTTGTGGACATCTTAGCAATGAAATAAAGAAGAATTGATTAAATTTTGGAGCAGATCAAGGAATTTTTATCAAATTGAGAGATTTTTTTTTTATATATCAAGACAATAATCTAGAATATGGAAAATCAAAACCCAGCATTGTAGCTATATATGAATTGATTTTTATTTGTTTTTTTGTTAGTGTACGGCCTTGGCAGAGCTCTGCACTCCCTAAGTGCCTTCTAGTTCAATGTCTTTAATATCAGTTCTTACTAGTGCATTCCCCTCTGCAACTGACGCTGTGTCAGGAACCTCATGTTGTTTGAAAAGGATCTGAATATTAAGATATGTGCTTCAAATGCTAATCATAATGTTTCTCCTTGGGGTTGATATCTGAACATCATGTCGGATGGAAATGTCTCTTGTCATTAATAAAAAATCACAGAAAAGTTTTACTTCCTATTGGTCAATTTGCTTAATTTTTATTTCAGTGTGGCTGGACATCATTGATGTGGGCTTGTTACCATGGTCACCTGACTATTGTGCGGGAATTGTTGCAAAAAGGTTCAAACTGCAACATAAAAGCTGAGGTAATGGAAGTTTTTACTGCTATGAAAGATTCTTTCTTACTTTGACCATATTTATTCACTCAAAATAATTTTGATTTACTCAGCAGAGGCTGTAATAGATAATTACAGTTGTGGACTAACATTTTTCTATGGTCTTCCGTGTGAAATAATCAGTAAAAAATGTATGATACATGATTTTGTTGTGTATTTATTATCTCATATCTTAATGTAATGTTCCAATAAATTAGATTGTTTGGTAAATCTCGAAGATGAAGATCTCCCCTTGAATTACATTTGAACAGAAAGCTGAAAAATGAAAGTTCCGTTGCCAGTAGCAACCGGGCATCAGCACCTACACCACAAATAGCAAAACCTGCAAAAATCTTCCTTTTTTACGAACCAACGGCGAACTGGGATCAACCTCATAAGAGTCATCATTAAATGTCGATGTTAAATAACCAAGAACTTTACACCACTTCAGCAACACACAACAAGATATGTGAGGGTACACCTTAAGAATGCTAATTATTTACCTGTCTCTCCTAGACAATTTCAGAACTACTTCACCAAAAGAGAACTCTCTTCATCTCTTCAAGATGATCTTTTGGCCAACCATACAACATTTCCTTCAGACACTTCTCCTAGTGTAGACTCTTCTTTCAAAAGCAATCATTTGAACTGTTTTGTCCTCATGGACAATCTTTGAACACTTTTCACATTCAACTTGCCTGGACTCTATCTGCCATGAACACTCTTACCCTCTCTCCTAATGCCTTTTCCTTTTCAGCTAAGCTCCTAATATTTGTCCTTTTTAAACCTATACGTCCTTTGTGTATATGTGTTCTATTCGACTTATTAAAGTGTTATTCTATTGTTGGCAAATACAAGTTTTCTCGTCTTTCATTTCAACCTCTTCTTTGAAAAACGATGTGTTCTGTGTGTGTGTGTCTATTGCTATTCACTGCTGTCTTACTGCCACTTGTTCCTTCATCATCTCTGTTGCTGATTCATATATTGCTGCTAGAATCCTGTGACTATGCCTGCTTCCAATTCATTCATAAATGATGCTGTAAAACTATGAACTAATGGCAGCTATTCATTCATAAAGCAGAGTTTCTACTGTTTCAAGATGGTCCTTTTCATTCCTAAGATAATCATTATAATATCATGAAAATGCGTGGAAAGTATACAATCACCAACTTACCTACAAGTTTCTTAAAGAGGATAAAAGGCATAGTTTTATACATTTCAACACCATGAAAAAGTAAAACCAGCTTTTTATAAGTTTATATTTTCAACATGATTCTACCAAAAGAAAAAATATTAAATTCCAATGAAAATATTTTAACTTAGAATGAATGCCTCTTTTTTTTTTATCTTGATCGAGCAACAACATATAAAAGCTATGAAACCTTAGAACCAATTTTCCCACCACAATGCCATTGTTGAAAATGATTAGAAATGATCAGGTCAAAATAATTGACCCTGTTGAATGTGTATTTTGGATAAAAATCTATTTATATTTTTATTAAGATGGCAGGAAGTGAAATTTGTGCAAATCCAGTTCATCAATATATGAAACTATCATGTCATTTGTCAAAATACATTAATCAAGATTCAGTTATTATTATATAGGATGTAAACCAGTCAATGTAGTTCAATCTACTGCCAAGTTATAGCAGAGACTTGAAAACATGGTATTCAATGCCCTCTGCAAAGACAAGGATTGAGGAACCTCTCACCAACGCTAAAAGGATAATGGCCAAAATCCCATTGGATACACCATTCTCTTAAGGCCACTGAAGTTAAGCAACGTCAAGCCTGGTCAGAAACCTAGATGGGTGAGTTTTGAGGATTACCATGTGCCGTAAGCAGAACAAAGCCTCAACAGGCTTGGCAAACCAAAAGTAGGTCTTACTAACAATTGCCCGTGTGTACCTAATACCCTCAATGACGGCATAAGTGGTGAACGATCATACATACAGACATACATACTGAATGGAAAATGTTTGATTTTAAAGAATTGTTTTTTGTTTTGTTTTGTTTTTTTGTCTTCAGTATTTGTAAGTAAACTTTTGACATGAATAAAAAGAAATCTTTTGACCTAAATAGACACTAATTTTTATTAATATCCTCAGCTTGAGTGATTTCTAAAGATTAATATCAATTTTTTATTTTTTCATTTCAGTATAACATGACCTGTCTTGCCTGGGCTGCTGGTCGAGGTTATGAAGAAATAGTCCGAGAGTTATTGCAAAATGGTGCTAAAGTCAATGCTGCAGATAAGGTATTGTTTTCTATTTATTCAATTAAGCTTTTTTCTTTATCTTCTTTGATGAAATAACTACTTTAATGACATTCCTTAATAGCCAGTTTATAAGTTTTTTTTGTTTTTTTTTCCTGCATACGTACTACTTAATTTAATTTTTTACTGCTGATCAATGCTGTTTTCAAACTGAATGAGAGCATTACAAAATTTTTTGTTAAGAATTATTTTGTCTTTCTCAAGACACAATTGTTTAGTCATTCTTCTCCTGAGCAAAATCCAAGATTGCATTGTTATCAATTTCCCGTCATCTCCACTCACTGGTGTTTTATTTTTAATTTTTGCTAATTGTATTTCGAGTATTTCTCTTGTCTTTTTTGTGTGTGTAATTTTGTTGTATGTTTAGAGTCTTTGGATGCAACCATTGAAATTTGCTGTGACACTCCATACTGTGTTCTGTTGCTGTTGTGCAATAACATGTTCCCAAAAACAAATTACTTATGTAACTGTTCCTGTATATGAATCTATTTGAGTCTTTGCATTGTGCTGAAAAAATGAGAATTTACTCCCGCTTGACTCAGGTTGACTTGTTTTGCTATAGTGTGCAAATCCCATTTCCAAGAACTACAATTAATGGAGCTGAAAATAGACACATAGTTTTGGAATAATATTGTAAGGAGAAATGAATTCTTAGATTTCAATGAAGCAAGGGAGTTTGATTTTTGTGCAGCCAAGCTTGTTATTTAGATTATTTTTTCCATCCCAAACAAAGAAGTTGGTTTTTGTTTTGTTTTTTGCTTAGGTTGGGAAGTGAGAGTGGCATTTTCCAGCAAATTAATTTGTCACTGACCTTAATGATTTATCTATGTAACAAAAACTTCTGATATACATCCATGCATCAACTTGCCTCCAGGTTATGTTCTGATTGCATGGATGCAACTCAACCTGGGCGTGGTCTATCATTATAGGGTGAAGTGAAATATACAAACTGCACAACATAAGATATCATGACACAGACATATTTACCTAAACCTCTATATCGTACATACAACTTTCTTGTCTTTCTGAAAAGAAAGGAACAAATGCCATCCATTACATTTCTTTCACCAAGTCATTAGCTCAACCCAGCAAGGTGACTGCTCCTCCTTCTCCTTCTGGTGAACTTGAAATAAACATAACTTATAGACTGCATTTTATTTAGCAAACTCATAATATCATGACTAAAAATCACCTGCAGTTAATAGGTTTTAAGCTTTTATGGGAATGTATCTTCTGTCAGACATAAGTCATTGTATGACTGTATTCACAAGGGATGAGGGGAATGCTTTTTACCCTTTGTTTGCTTCCTGTCTCTATTGATGAGTTTTTAATCCTTTTTTTTCTTTGTTTTTTAGTATGGAACAACATCTCTTGTGTGGGGAGCTCGAAAGGGGTATATGTCAATTGTAGAACTATTATTGGAAAACGGGTCTGATGTAGATATCACTGGAATGGTAAGTCCTTTTTTTATCTTCCACTTATCCTCGAGATGGCGTGTGACAGATTTTTTCTTTTGAACTCTGGGGTTCCACAGAACCTACTTTAGGAAACATTGCTCTAACCACTCAGCCACCCATATCTCTCAGCCACCCATATCTCTCAGTCTTTAATCTGTTCCTTACCAGCAATCATTATATGACTTCAATAAAGAGCAAATAAGATTAAAAACATTAGAGAAAATTTGAAATCATTTTGAATCATTGAAATTTCTTATTAAAATTCATCATCAAAAATTTTTATTTCTTGACACAAATCTCAAAATTCTCATATTTTCTATTGAAACCTACAAACTATTTGTACATTTTCTTAGATTGTAGTTTTGTATAGAATCCTTGATACATCATTAGGTAGCTGAATGGGTTTATACTTCCTTTAGTAGATCTCTATATTACAGGTATAGATATATGATGTATTGGATAATTCAGTCCAAGTTTACTAATCTTGAAATAGTCTGTTAAATTCTTCAGTTGAATCAACTCAGAATTTTTTCTGATTTACTGGTATTCATATAGATGATATCAGAAGTTGGTTTGCATGCTGTCTGAGTTTGAATTTGACATAAGAGATTTAATATTCACATGGGTAAACACTCAACAGATGTGACACGAACACAAGTCATATCCATTGTTATACTCACTGATCCTTCTTCGTCAAAATTATACATTTTTGGGGTAGCCTACGTAAGTAAGCCCTTTGGTTCTAAAAATTCATGGTATGCAGTATGAAATAACATCCATATCTGATAATGATAATACCCTGTATGAAATAACAACTACACGTATTATTCCTCAACCCTAAAAATAACTACAAAATTCAAAGCTTAAGAGGAGATAGTATTTGATCAACACTGCTGGGGTGTCCTGTTAATATAACTGTTTTGTTTTTAAATCACCTAAACTGTTACATGGTAAACAACTCATGATCCCTATAAAAAAAAATTCACATATAGCACTATATCTAATTCTGTGTGAAACAAAACCCCTTGAAAATCTTACAAAAATTTTATTAAATTTGGAAATAATTGACTGAAGTAACATGAATTTCAAAAGATTCTGTTACATGTATAGCCTTTAAAGCTGTAAAAATATCCAGACTACACACACACACACACATATATATATATGAAATACACTATTTTTATTGTAGTAGGATGTCTAATTATGCACTTTGATTTTATCACTTTTTGCTTTATATACAAGTTGCAATTACTTTTCTCTTCTGTCCAGGTCTCAGACTAGGTTGTATCGTCTCTTTTTAAAGAAGATAGTATCAAATTCCTACTAAGAACTATCCAATGTTCAAAGACCAATTAACTTCTTATGTGATTTAAATCTGATAACAAGTAATCTGTCAAGAAATCATTTATCATGTTTATAACTTTCTTCAATGCAAGCAAAAAAACCTTTCACGAAAATATTATTTACCATGCATTTCATAACTTCATTAATCTCAGGATGGGCTAAATTTCAATTTGAATCTTACATTTTCGTATATACAAGATCAAATGCTTCTTTACATGCATAAAATTCTGTTTTTAAAATCATAATAAATGAGTTTTAAAAAATGTGTCTGGGAGCAAGGTAGAGAAAAATATGAGTTTTGAATTTTTTGCAGATGTTAGAGAACCAAGATATAAATGTATAATTTTTTTTCAATTTCTCAGCTATGTCTCCCCCTCCTGCCCCCATTGATTGCAGTTTTGTTTTTAGATAATTATTGATTTGTTTTCCTTGGTCTATAGAATTCCTGGACAGCCTTATTAGTAGGAACAAGGGGAGGTTATTCTGAGATTGTTCACAAACTCCTTGAGAAGGATCCACATGTAAATGCAGTTGACAAGGTAAATTTACTTTATTTTATTCAACACCTTTGCTTCGCCATATTTTAATTGCAGCATTGTTTATACCAGGGCTTTTCAATTCTTTTTTCATTCACAACCTCTTATAATAAGACAAAAATTTTTGACACTCTTACTCCTTGTTATGAAAGCAGTAGGGACTAAAATTACGTATAAGTCTTTAGTCATAATCTGACAATAACTAAGCATAGAAACAAAATTTATTTTAAAAACATTAGAGAATTGCTTGGAGTCGTTTGAAAAGCACCAGAAAGATTACATTTGTGTATAGTTATGTAGCTATCTATATCTAATAGTTAGATAATTATTCTTTGAAAAAACATTATCAAATATTCCTGTAACCCCAATAATCTTCACACAACCCCTACTTTGGGAAGCCTTGGTTCATTCCATATGAATATGTTACATACAGTAAATTCAATATACATGTTATTAGAATTTTTGACATTTCAATTGATAATCCACTTTTATCAGCAGGATTCTTGTGTGTGATTTCAGAATTATCCAGTTGAAACCACCTCCAAAATTGTACTTTTTTTCTACCAATTTAGATGTTTGTGGTATTTTCCAATGTGAAGAACAGAAATGAAGAGCCAATTATTTAATTCAATGAAGATCTCACAAAATAAGGAATACCAACTCTGCACACAATAATGCAATCTTACAACCATTTTGAAAACTTCAGAATTGTAATTTTAATATATGAATAAATATGCTTTACTTAAACAAAAAAGAAAACAAGTTCCATCAAACTTATTCAATTTTTGATTATATCATTTTGAAATTTATGACTTCTTCAAATATTCGAAATGAACAAAGATTTTCAGCGTGAAATCATCACCTGATGGAAAAAAAGCCCTAAGATTGTATGAAAAAAAATTTTATCATCAAAATCTTTGTGTCATTATTAAGGAACATTTTTTTTTTTTTTTTTTTTAAATTAAAAATTTTTTTTTTTTATTGTTGGATTTTAAAAATTTGAAAATCAAGTTAAATATTTTTCTTGTCAGTGTTTTACTTTTATTCGACTAATCATAATTTAGGCTTTAGATCGGGGGGGGTCATATTGATTATTTTAATTAATTCAATATCTTTTAAATGCATATTTTTTATTCTTTCTTGATCGTGCTTCAACTTAAATTTATTTTAAAGATCAATGCTGAATAATTAAATACATGGATATGAAGTAAAATTCTTCATCTTTCTCATTCTCATTGTTCATTTTTTTCTTCAATGGTAATTCTTTTGATATAAGACATCTTGTGTATTTATTCATGAGCAATAATTTTTCTTTCTCCTTTTTTATGATCATCATCAATTGAAAAAAAATGGCAATCTTTCATTTTATGCTGGCAAATTGAAGTAAAAAAGATGAGTCAAATTGTAAAAATTACAGATGTTTAAAATAAATCTATGACTATCTGAATTTTTTTGGAAGGGTGGACAATATGCTACAGAAGAAGTGTGAGTTTAAGTGCAGCTCCGACCACAATTACCTCCCTTACATCATTGTTATATATTCACACCACATGATATTGCCACCGCCTACCTTAAAGTACTCAATGAAATTTTTGATGGGTGGCAATGGAGAGAGTGAAGTTGAATTTAGAGTCACCAAACCATTAGACATGCTAGAGGGACCTTCAGTGAGTGAAAAAAAAACTAGGGTAAAACTTGCATTATTCTTTATTATGGCATATGCTCACTGTGGTGCCCTAATCAGAGAAAAAAAATTTTTTTATCAAATATGGACTTATATGATATTGTATATCAATGGAAAGGAAATTTCATGCTGAGTAAAGTTTACACAGAATCTCACCGAAATTCTTTTAGAACTTTGAGAGATAACATGTGGACAGACTGGCAGAATTGAATAAAACACTCCAATCTAGAATTTTTATATTGTTCTTTCTGTCTATTGCCAAGATATCTCCAAAAGTTCCAAATGAAGGATGGACAATAGGCTATGAAAGAAGTCAAGAAATATGGGAGTGGATCCACACTCGATTATCTCCCCTACAACCTAGCTAACATTAGGCACCCACAAAATATCTCTAGAAGTTCTGTCTGTTCACTCGATATCTTCAAGTTCTCAATGAATTTCAATGTTTAGATGGAGTGGACAATAGATTAAGAAAGGAATGATTAAATTTTAGAGTGTATCCATACACAATTGCCTCTGTTACATTCACAGAAATATTATGACTAGAATGCTTACTTGGTCACATGGTCTATTGTTTTTGCCTGCTTGATATTGCTTAACCATGGAGAAATGAGATAGCGTGAAATAATTGTTAACAAGTGAATATTATATGATCTTAACTTGTGCATTCATATAGACGAAGACCACAAAATATGAAAGTTGGACGGGAAAAAAACTGACAGATATTATTCAAGGACAAAATGTGGGCCAGGGGAATTTTGCTTTTTATAAAAGTCAAACAATTTGCTAGCTTCAAATTAATCCCAAAATGAAGTTTTATTGTCCAGTTTTGTTATCAGTTCATACTTTTGCTTATGCATCTGCTACGTACAAATGTTTGATTGAAATATTTGTATGATCTGCTATTATTGCTTCACACTAATTAAGTAAATTAATTCAGTATTTTTTTTAGTAAATTTGAATGCGTATGAAAACTAAAGAGGTTTTATGAAATTTTTTTTTCCACACCAGATGTCACAGGAAGAATTTTTTTTTTTTTATAATTTATGTGAAAATAACTTATACTTTTAAGTAATATTTTAGGACAATTGTTTTACAACTGAAATAAGTAATACCTATTAATCCTTGCTTTAAAGTGGCCCCAAAGTCGTACAAAGTCTCTGAAACGTATAACATTCAAGCATTATTACACTTTTGCACCACCTAAGTAGTTAACAAGGGAGACTACTGTCAAAACAACGAAGGGAGATAAAAGCTCACTTTTCAAGAGGGTATATGCTTACTTTTCGTAAATTAAAAATAATGGAAGAAAAAACAGAAAAATTATTTATCATGAAAACAAATTTCTCCCACTCTTTGTGGTTGGAAATGATTTATTCTTTTGGTTATTACAGCCTTTCAGGATTGCCTCTCTTGTTATCTACTGGGGAAAGCGAAAGTGAAATAGCGCCATTCTTTCTCCACTTGGAAATGTTTTGTTTGTTTGATTTTGCTTTTTTTACGTTTATTTTAATTTTTTTTTTCCATCATTGATTTAATGGACACTTTTTCTGCCCTTTAAAAAGATGCTCAAAAGCTGTTGATCTTATACAGAGTATAATAGGTTTCAAGAATTTTTTCATTGTTTAAATTGTTAAGAATCTCAAATATTCAAAGGATCGTAATGTCTTTTTGTTAGTTTTCAGTCTTCCAATCAAGTGTGAGTAATAAAAAATCTATGGGATATATTGGTCTTTTTCAAAGTTTAATGAAAGATAAACCAATTTTATTCTAAAATAAAATTATTCACACATGATTAAAAAAATTGTCCAAAATATTACTTATTTCATCTAGAAGTATTATGTAAGTTGAATATAAGCACAAATTCAATGTATGCATCAATTTTATTCAAATAAGCCACATAGCAACAACATGAAAAAAACCTTATTTTGATTTCCCACCATTTTGTTTTATCATCTATTAACTTCCATTTTCAATCCCTATGCATAAGCCATGTCACAAGACCAAGTAGGCATTCGAGACGTAATATTTCTATGGATACTTTGAAGCTATCTGTCCACACCACAAAATATCTTTGAACGTTTTCAGTCTGACCACACAACATTTCATATGAAATTTTTGGGAAGGCCAGCTACGTAAAAAGTCATGAAATTTTTGAGTAGATCTGGAATGTCTACCCAAGTTATTTTTATTGATTGAAGGTCCCTTTAGCTAGTATGTCCAATTGGTTTCATTAGTCAACTGAAAAATTTATACAGAGCCTTATTACATTGCCAGGAATAATAGGTGCCTAAGGAGGTTTCAAAGAAATGAAATGAAATGGCTGTTCATTTGTGAAAGGTTATCATATATTATTTTACTTCTGTTGGTGTAATGAATGAAATGATGCCATTGATATTTTTCCACCTTGTTGAATGGTACTGATATCTGGTCTGGTCCATGAAATATTGGTGTAATTTCAACAATAGAATTTTCATTTCTTTAAATTTTTAATTAGCTGTCATCAAATGCTACATAATGATCGATTCAACAGTTCAATCCTACGTTATAATTAATGAAAATTTCTTTTTCTTGTTTTTAAACAAAAAAAGATTTTTTCTCAATTTATGTTTTCAAAATAGTGTCAATTTCTCAGTGAACATTTTTGTTCATACCTAACAAATATATGTTTAAAATTTTCCATTCTTGCATACCATAATTCTCTGTAAAACTGAAAATGTACAGTTAAAAAACCTGCATATGCTCCTTTTTTATATTTCAGAATCTGGAGTTTCCATTGTTGTTTTCTTAATAGCATCAAATTGCTCTTTTCTTTCAGGATGGTTTCACGGCTTTGGCCATAGCTGCAAAAGAAGGACACACAGAAATTGCCCAGGCATTAATTGCTAAAGGAGCCTATGTCAACTTAACAGACAGGGTAAGAAGATTTTTTTCCCATCAGTTTTTATCAGTGGTGGGCACAACTAATGAAAACACTGGAGAGCTAAAAATTATTACTAACTTTTATTGTATAAATTTAGCTTCAGTTCTGTTTTTTGCTCTAAAACTCTTGATATGTTGTAGCTTAGACAAAGAGCTTTCTAAAAAGTTTAAGCATGCCAATATCAGATGATGAGCAAGGTGTACATGAATAATTGAATAAACAAATGAAATTAAACATCAGTTTACATTCAACGTACAGCTCATTTAAAGCTCTATGTCTAAGCTTGAACATGTTAAAATTTCATCTCTCCAGGTCTATTTTTAAGGATTTTAGAGCAAAAAAAAAGTGAACCAAAGCAAAATTCATAATAAAAATTAACAGTTATCTTTGTTCCTGCTAAATTTTCAGTGGTTTAGCATTTTCATTAGCTGTGCCCCCCCCCCACTGGTTTTTATGCTATATACAATTTTTTTCCCATAATCCATACAGTACTGCACTTTCTAGATAATTCCAATTCGTTTATTGGAAATTTCAGCAGACCTTGAAGTTTCATTTCTGCACAGATGTCTATTTCCATGATTAATTACAAAATTTTATGACAAGAGATGAAATCTTTTCACACAGTTTTATACAATCAAATATTTTCTATCTATTGCATGAATCATGGCAATTACTTTTATGCAGAAAGAAATCAAAATGGTTTGGCTTTGCAAACAAAGATTTTTAGAAAGATTTACTATCGCAGTTCGACTATAAACAGCGGGAACTGCGTGCGGAAAAAAAACTCCAGCCTTAGCAATGAAGTTTTAAGGTGAAAGTTAGTTCTTTTATTCACCTCCAGCAACAAAGTCGGAAGAGGTATATATATTCACTCTTGTCTGTCCGTCTTTTTGTCTCCACAATATCTCTGAAAGTTCTCAACAAATTTCAATATCGCTTTGTGGAAGGATGGGCTTTGGGTGGATCCAAGAATATTTTTTCATAGTCTATGACAATAGTCTGCAATATAGAAAATCAAAACTTGCACAGTTACCTCCACTGCACATAGCTATATATGATCTGATTTTCATTTTTTTTGTATATCATTGGTTGAGGTATGTTGTCTCTTAATTTAGTCATTGTATTATCTGATTTATCTTCTTTTTTTTTTCTAGGCAGGTGACACAATCCTGATGCATGCAGTCAAAGGTGGACATTCAGATGTTGTCAAAATCCTGCTTTCTAAACATGCTGATGTTGATGTCGCAGGGGCTGTAAGTTATGGAAGATTTTCTGAAACTTCTTCTCTTAAAAAAGAAATCAACTTCACAAATTCCTTTTGGTAAAAAAAAAATAAATCACTTATAAATTCAGCTGATTTCCAAATTAGATCAAGGAAATTTTTTGAAGGCAATGCACAAAATCATTTATAGCAAAGAAAAGATTCACCATGAAATGTATGTAACTATATGCAGTATTACTTTAGTCTTATTTTTCATAAATGATCATCCATTAATTGTATCTAAAAGAAAAAAATAATAGAAAAAAAATAGGATTGTCGTTAACAACTATCTTACATCTGTAGATATGAAAATATTTTCAACGATAGAATCTTCTACCCATCCACTAAATTCAAAACAAATCTGCCACTCTATTGTAATAGATACGATGCATGAAGTTGTTGAACCTGATTTCAGATTTATCATCTTCGTCTACAAATACAGATTGAAAGGATTTAATTCCTCTGCCATTTCCTGGTCATCATCAACATCACAATCCTTATCTGTTTTAGGTTTAGAAAGTGTTCCTCTTGACTCTCTTATTGTTTACATACATGAAGAAAGCCTTTGGATTTTTTTCAATTCTTCTGCAGAGATGTTTCTCATACTCCTTCTTGACAATTCATAATTTCTTAGTGTTTCTCTGAATTTTCGAGATGAGGTATTATTAGTATTTCTATTATTATTCAGACTATCCTCATCTTGGTTGTTTTTCATACAACATTCTACCAGATGATACCTGATGAAGGCCGTAGAGTACAACAGCCGAAACGTTGTATGAAAAACAACCAAGATGAGGATAGTCCGAATAATAATAGAAACCATGATTTCTTATTTGCTATATTCCTCCTTTTCACATACCCTTGATACTTAATGTATGTTTTGCATACTAAAAACCTTTCTCATGTATAATATATCTTTTTCACGCACCTTTTAACTTTTACATTGAACTACAGTAGATTTATTTTATTACTATTAGTAATCTTGACCAAGGGTATGCACTTTTTGACAACATCATTTAAGAACCTTGGAAAAAAATTCCATGCATTATTCACATCAGTAACATTTACCACCAGGGGATCAGTCTTTTTCCCCTAATAGTACACATGAACTAGTGTAATCAGACATAGTATAGTATATCTATACACATCCTTTATACAAGTTTAAAATTACATGGAAATTCCAAGTTATCATACTATGCTTTGCTTTACCAATGGGACATAATACGTAATTCACTTGAAGAGATCGAGACATTTTGGCAAGCCAAAACTTCCTCCACCTGCTGTGTAAAAAATAAATAAATAAATAAAAATAAGTTACACAATTTATCTAAGAATTTTTGCAAAAACAAGTTCTCACTATCCTTTACCATACAGTTTTTCCAATCTATACTCTGTAAGTTAAAATCTCCATTGATTGTTTTCTGCCCTGACAAATTTTGCTAGCAATCTCAAGTATGGTCTAATATTATGATCTATGTTTGCACCTCTTTTTCAACTCAAAGCAGATCATCACTTCGCATGATGTTTTTCAATCACAGCCATGAGGTATTCTCAACATTCAAGTCAAGTCCTTACATCATTCTATGTCAATATATTCCCTTGCCAGTATTGTTAGACCACCTTCTAACTTCGATCTTGTCTTTCCTATACATCTTAAAACCAGATACATTCATAAAATGTTCCTTTATGCTACTCTTTAGCCTACTTTCACTCCCAGATATAACATCCTCGACATGTAGTCTAAATTCATCAATTTTTTCATAAGACTTTCAAAGTTCGTAGCCATGCATTTAATAGTGTCAGTTCCTTATTTAGTCCCTGTCATTATCAACTTATCCATTAGGTTTCCATATTTTCTTACTCCTTCCTTCATATCACCTCCCGTTTTACTCATCCAGTCTCTCTCTCTATCTCTATCTCTCTCTCTCTCTCTCTCTCATATATATCCACACTTTTCTTTTATGGTCTTCAGTTTTGAGCTTTGTTCAAGAACTTCCATTTCTCTCCCACGTCCCTCATTTTTAGCAGTAACACCTCTTTCACCATTTTCTTGCAATATCTTTGATATCCTTGTGTATCCCATGTATCGTTTTTGACACGGATTCACATATGAAGCCACTCTCTCCTGACGACCAGTTTGCCATATCTCTTACAAGTTTTCTTCATCTTAAATGACATTTCTCCTGTAATTGTCAGTAGTTATTATAATAAATATTGATAATGATATGTTTATAGAGTTTACAATATATATAAACAAAAATTGTCAGTCAGAAAAATCACCCATTATAAGAATTATCCCATGATTTTAATATCTCAAAATTAATGCAAAAATGAATACTCTATGATCTATACAAATGATTCCTAAACCAATGGTCACAAACCAGATGAGGTTTGGAAAGATTTTCTGGATGGTTTGGGAAAAAAAGAAAAAAATAATGAGTGTTATTTTTCATTTATTATTCAGAAATAGATTTTATTTTTGAGTGTGGATGGGTGACAAATAAAATTTCTATGACTATTTTTGTAATCTGATTTTTCTTCTCTCTAATTTAAAGGAAGGTAAAACTGCTCTGTATTGGGGCGTGGACAAGGGACACAATGATATTGTCAAACAATTACTGGCCTTAGATCCAGATCTGGAGATTTGTAACAAGGTAAGCTATTGCAAGTTTCTTTTCATAATTCTATTGAAAAAATTCTAACAATTGTTTACAGAACAGTAATTAAAATCACCAAAAATTGATGTAGTGGACTGTCTTGTTCTTTTAAAGTATTGATATTCCATAAGTATAAATATACCATATGCTAGAGTTACTACATATTTACATTATGTATTTCTCTGATGTTTTATCGAATAGAAAGCCTTTTTCATTGACATTTGGATTGAAATTAAATGAAAGGTTTTTCAAAAATAATCTAGATTCTATTCCAGACATTTTGATTGTTTAAACTTTCCAGATCTTCATAAATGCATAGCCCTAATAAGAAACTTATTTACAAATTCTCACATTTCATTTCACCGAAAAAGATTTGGCAATGCATTTTGATCTTAGCTTGAAAAAATAAAATAAACATCAAAGGTTTTTACAGCTCTGGGCATCCTTCATAGAAATTGATAACTGTATTCAAAAAAGTGAAATTATGATGATCATCTCAGTTTTGTAACTCATCACAAATTATACCCTGAAGATTAAATTATGCTCTCTTGACTTTTAATACAGGATGGTGATACTCCACTTCTGAAGGCTGTGAGGCATCGTAATGAAGGATGTGTGATGATGCTGCTTGAAAAAGGAGCCAAAGTATCAGCAGTTGACAAAGTAAGGATTGTTTTGGTTTTGGCAATTGTTTGAAAAATATTCTTATTTCTGGAAAGTGTAAAAGAAGCTGGCTTTGTTAATTTAATGAGTTTCATCTTCCCTGGGTGACCTATAATTGTAGTCTTGTGCCAGACTAAAATTTAGTAAATATCCACCATATCTATTTTGAGATTATGTCTCTTTTGATATGACCAGCAAAATTTTAGGAGTGAGCTATAATTTATGCATGATTATTTCTGTGGATTATTTAGTTCGATAACTTTATGATGATTAGATAGACTCAGATAATCATTCTAAATACTTTCCCAGAACTTTTTTAAAATGTTCATCAACTGTATATGTATCAGTGTACAGATCGTTTGACTTTTCTATTTGTTTTGTATAATCATTATATATTTGTGGGTGTGCATTTCAAGTACTTGGGTACTGGTATAATCAATAAAACAATAAGACACTGATGCAAGATTTGATATTAGAAATGGAGCTTTACGTTCATTTAGATTTTTTCTTACTTATTTCCCTATTAGAGTTGGTGCAAGGAGGATCACAAAATTTCCGAGTTGAAATTGAAATAACACTAAATTTGATGGTGATATAGATTATCTCGTATTGTTACTCTGAATTTGAGATTGTGTTCCAAATGGAACATTCAGTTCTTGCTGTGATAAATGAACTGGGATTGATGAAATCGAATTCAAGTTATTGGCATGAATCCAATTCTCACCCTAGCAATGGGTAAATAGCAGGGCAGTTGGAGCCCTTTAGCCTTAAATTTAATCCATCTAAAAGGTTTCTCTGTGAGGAGAAAACCTTTGGACTCAGGGCTAGCAACTCCACTCTATAAAACCTATTTGCTACTTGAGCTGCAAAAAGCAGCCCTATTCTCCATAAGGGTTTTACTGGAATCAATAACAACGTTCTTATATTCAATTGTATGTGAGGAAAGAATATAATGTTTACACAGGTTTATAAAAAACATTCATATGAATCTAGCTGGAATATTGTTAATGCCAAAGTGATGCTTCTTAACACTAGATGACTAATACTAATGTCAGTCTTTCTAAAAAAAACATACTGACTTTTGTTTTTACTATAGATTCTGTAAGTTTTATTGATGTCTTCAGATTTTCTATGATTGTTCATTTTTTTCTATCATTAAATGCAGAAAGGGGACACTGCCCTCCACATTGCCCTACGAGCTCGTAGCAAGAGGATCACTGAGATGCTTTTACGTAACCCCAAGAATAGCCAGCTTCTATATAAGGCCAACAAGGGAGGTGAAACGCCTTACAGTATCGATGCCTACTACCAAAAGGGCATCCTCACTCAGATCTTTGGTCACAGTAAGTTCATTAATTTGTATTCTTTGGCATTGAGGTATTGTTAGAAATGTGCTCTGCTGATTTTATCACGTCTTGAATTTACTGCCAACAACTCGCTGCATAAAGTTCAGTTTTTTTCAGCATATGAGATTGAATGTTAATTTTATATCAAATTAGGGAGAATTAAAACCATCCTAATAAGTTAGATCTGATCAGAAGAGGCAGCCAACATAGAAAAGAAATATAACAATGATAGCAAAACCAAAAGAATCTTGAGGTGATACTTTTTGATGATTTTTCATCACTAAAATGTCTCTTTTTATGAAGTGCAGAAGACTGCATAAGATAAGGCTAAGATGAACAAGCTTGGCTGTGCTAGGGTCAAACTCCATTGCTTCATTAAAATCTGAAAGGTAAACAAAACAGAATTCATTTCTTCATACATTATTATTCCAAAACTATGTGACTCTTTTTAACTCCTTTATTAGTATTTCCTGTATATAGGAGTTGCAAACTTTAGCAAAACAAGTCAACCTGAGTTGGGCTTTATAAGAAGGAAATGAATTCATCATCATTTCCAGTGTACATCACTGTGTCACTGTTCTTCGTGCGTGATGTTAGTAGTTTTTAGTCATTGTCATCCATCATTGTTATTACATACAAAAATAAAGTCAAAACTCAATGGTAGGAGTTTGTCAAGAAAAAAAAAGAAAACATCTATTCAGCTTAATGGTTGAACTGCCTCCAGCCTCAAAAGCAAGGAAGGCAGAAAAACAGAAAAAGTGTACTCAACCTTATGGTTAATCCTCTACTGACTTTGAAAGCAAGACAAAAATAAGTAAGATGCAACTCAGCCTAATGATTGATCTGCCACTAACTTCAAAAGCAAAAAAAAAGAAAGAAAGAAAAAAGCGTCTAATCTGAATGTGCAACCATTAGATAATGATTATTTTCTTGTAGAAGAACTGATCCAGGTTTTATTGTATCTGAAGCATTTTGTTGTTCATGATTATTTTCTCTTTACTATTAACAGGAAATCTGAAGCATTTTGTTGTTCATGATTATTTTCTCTTTACTATTAACAGGAAATCTGAAGCATTTTGTTGTTCATGATTATTTTCTCTTCACTATTAACAGGAAATCTGAATGCCAATGATGCAGAGAATTTACTTGGTTATGAGATCTACAGTAGTGCTCTAGCAGATGTACTGAGTGAACCTTCCTTAAGTATGCCCATCACTGTTGGTCTGTATGCCAAATGGGGCAGTGGCAAATCTTTCCTCATCAGCAAGTTACAAAGTAAGTAGAATTCATAACAGAAAATTAGTTTGTCTGTTTATTTGGTCACTCCTGTTTCTAATATAATCTAGTATACTCTGAACTTGTCGAATCTGATACATTCATATCTAAAAAATGATATGAAATAGGGGAAAAAATGTGATATTTTATTTTTCCTGTTTTATTTCTTGACAAATTTTGTTTGATTCTGTAAAAACTATTATTATTAAAGACAGTGATACAAAAATTCACATTTATTGTCTGGGTTAAAGATATATATGAATATTTTTCTTCATAAACTATTATCAAACAAATAAAAAAAATATGATGTGTCCCAAAAGTAAGCCCAGTTTTCAAGGGATGTAACTATTTAATGTATTGTTCAATATTCAAAAATTACTTATAAAATTGAAGACGCATGAACAAACTTCAAGCTTTTTTATTAAATTTTGTCTAACTAACTAGCCACCGATTTTACTTGCAATTTAAAATTCTTAACATCAAATTAATCAGTAACAGTCTTCAAATTTACTTGCAATTCTAAATTTTTCATGATCAATTAATTAGCAAATGTCTTCAATTTTACTTGTAATTTTTGGCAAGCCGAACATTACATCAAATAGTTACTCCCATTTGAACTGGCTTTACTGTTGGGATAATTTGGTCGTTATTTTTGGGACAGTGTATATAACAAAAGCAATATTGATATTACTCCATAGAAAATTTTTATTTTCAAGTCCTGCTTGTTTTGATAGCATTTCACTTCTTTTACCATTGCAGAAGAGATGAAATCATTCACCCAACAGAATGAAGGGGCCAATTTCCATTTCACAAAAACTGCCTTTATTTTTTTATTCCTGATTAATGCCATCATTGGTCTTATACTGAGCATGATAATTAACTGGATTGTTGGACTAACTTCAGGCATTGGTCTTTTCCTGCTACAGCTTGGTATACTAGGTAAGTAGTGAAAAAAAAATTATCTTTAGATTGAATATTTTTCCTGAACACATCCGTCCATTCTATCTTGACTGCAGAATTTTAACTAAAACTACGAAGGATTGAATATTATTTGCTAACCATCAAACTGCCATTATCTATTGTTTTGTTTTCTCATTCTTCTGTTGAAAACCCCTGTAGATGTTATGGTTATTGGATTTGTGTGTGCATACAGAGTTTGGATCTGTATAATAGGCATGAAAGCTTGTTGGTTTGTTTTGAAACAAAATCTTTATATCTCAATGAATCTGTACCAATTTTGGCACAGAGATCCAGATACACTCTAGAATAATGCCATGAACAAAAGAAAGCAGGGTCCAAGCTCCCTCCAGGGTGATATTTATCTATCTTCCTTTTTAAAATGAAATACTTCAACCTGAAACGCTAAAATCTAGAAAGGTAATTCTATTCCTGTGTTTAGATGTTTCTCATTTAGATTCAGTTGTTTTTTATTGTGTCTAGATATCAGAAATTGTTATTTAGTCTGTTTTTTTTTTTTATGAAATGATATTTTTATTTGATTTTAAATCAATTTTACGTGTAAACTTGAAAATGAATTTGGCATTTGATCTTAATGATGTTTTGGCTGACATCACTCTGACTTGGTGAAACCAGTGCCAAAACTTACATACAGAACAAGGAAGCTATGGCATATAAGTGTACTTGATATTCTGTTGATTGCATTTTTACACTTTTGAAATTAGACAGTATTATCGACTGTCCACACCATAAAATATTCTGTATTCCAACGTCCCAGTCAGAAACTTTTGAAGATACATGATGATCTTTACAATATTAGATTTTTTCACTGGAAACCGTTAGAAAATTTTGCACATATGCAATATTCTCTTATCAAATTTTTAATGCTAATATTTTTTATGAATTTAATTTTCTGAATGAAACATAATTATCCGCTGTAACAATGAATAGTTGATTGATAAACTAGCTTGGATTCCTGGTGTTGCCTGGGGAAATGTGAACTCAAAATTGACAACACAGTTCTTCATATTTTTTAATATATTTTTTCTCACATAAAATGACCTGCAGGAAAATGGGCTGAGCAAATGAAAATGATAAACTTGGCCTAAGTGTGTAAATGGTCATTTCTCCTCCTGGGCAACGCAGGCCTTCTGTGTTAGTCTTTCAATAAAATTTCTGCTACTTAGAGTGCAATAACTATTAATTTTATTCAACTGATTTCTGTCAATTCTTTTAGTGAATTCTGTTGTGTGTGTCTATCTCTGTCTGTGTGCATTGTGTTAAAGTGATGAAGATTTTAGTCCTCTTTTGCACACTAAACCAAAGCCTAAAATTGGGTATTTTGGATGGGGGGGTCAGTAACCCAACCTAATTTTTTCATTAAAAATAGTCCTAAGATTGCAAATTTGGATATCAATTTCCATATTTCCTAGCATCGAAGACACTATTTTTGAAAATTCACCCTGCATACTTTTTTCATAGGCTTATCCAGTTGGTGTTGTTTTTTTTGGGGGGGGGAGGGGGGTTGCAAATCAAAATTGGGATGTGTCATCAAGGCCAAAGCATCCTCAACATTGGGAAATACTATGCATTTTTTTTTTCTTCCTACGTCACAGATGTGTGTGTATCTATGTTTGCCCATGATGTGTATATGCAAATAGATGCTAAAAGATCACTCTTGATTACATTAAAATTAAATGACAGAAATTAAAGTAAGTCAGGACTGTGAGATTATGGCATGATAAGCACTTTTGATTGAGTCCATCATATCAATTATCAACCAATTCATTCTTTATCCCTACTTTTAGTGAAAGATACTTTTTGCTAAATTCCCAAGACATCTCTCTTGCTCTCACTGAAATATCATTTCATTACATTTTTTTCCATCTGTGAATGTTTCTTGCTTTTTTCAGGTGCACTTTGGAACTGGGCCTATCGCTATCCATCTAAGTTTGCAGTGCGATTGGCTCGCTTGTGTGAGCACCAAGTGCAAAATCTAGACATGTTATTGTATGTATTATTCTGGAATCCTCGTAAACTTACTGTTACTGAAGTGCCTCGTGTCAGGTGAGTTTTCATCTGTAATTCTTCACTTTGGGGAAATAAAGAATTTCTTATTGAATTTAATGAAATCTTTGGTTCCTGTTCCTGAAATTTGTCAATATTTTCTATCCAATAAACATAAATAAACAGAAATAATTCATCAATTTTCAGTATATGCTCTCTGTTGATGAAATATGAACTGCCCACGTATAATTGACCTCCCTTGGAACTTATCTCTTTATTTACTAGTATACCCCCATCATCAAAAATGATGACATCTTAATTTTTTCTCTCTTTCAAATTCTGCCTGTCTAGGCTCTTAGTTGCTTTGATGTATTTTCCCCCTCTCCCTAATGTATACAATCTTACTAACATACTTAATGCTTCAAATTTCAATACCATGTCATCGGTATGCCCTTGGCCTAAGTCATCAGGCCTGCTATGGTCCATATCGAAGTTTAAACTACAGCAGTTCCACTTGATTTTATGTATCAGTTTCCTTCAGGATGATAGGAAACAAATAAATAAAAACACGTTGGTGATTATTGTTTTGATTGTATAAATATACAAGATCTCCCTAAAGTCAAAAACATGTTCGAAAGTTTATAATAATTCTGTCATTTTTTCATTTATTTTTCTAAATAAACACATTAAATGAAAGATATGGGAACAAACGAAGTAAAACAGTTGTACTTAGTTTATTCCTTTCTTTTTGATTTTCAAATTTTACTTGATAGATCTAAAAAGAAAATAGATCCACAAAAGGTATTTAACCCTTTATGTGACATATTGAGTGTTCTTTATGACTCTGTACACATGAAGAAAGAAAATGCTCTAACTTTTGTTCTATATATCATTGATACATTTTTCAGAAATTTTTCAATACTAAAAAAATGCAACATATTTCAAATAAAATATCACAAAAATTCTACTTTAATGAAAAGGGAACCGATACATTAAGAACTATTTTAGTGTGAAAAAAAAGTATACAAATTGTATATACAATGCGCATCATGACACTAATATTCATACAACTATCTAGGGCCTTAAACATTTGTGGTGGTGTAATAAAGATAATTCTTTCTAAAATCATAGAACTACATCTATGGAGGTCCTCCTGTACTCTCACTTGGTCAAACAGTGATGAGAATGGATGGTACAGTTTTACATCATCTGTAAAAATTTTACATTTTATAGATTTTATATCCGGTAGATTGTTAATAAATAATTAAGTACAGTAGTCCCTCAAATTTGGGGGGGGGGGTCTGGGTGCAAACTCATCTCAAAATTGAAATCTTCACCACCACCACCTATCATTCTTCAGAAAATACCTTCTGATTTCTGGTTGCTTTTTTTGCATCTTCATCTCTTCAAATATAGTGTTGTCAATTGAAACGGCTTCCACTTTCTATGAACACGGTATTGCTTTTTTTTTTCTCTAAAGTCTGAGAGTAGCTTCCCTTTATTGATGACGAAAATCTGCAAATAATCCCTGTGGCACACTACTATTTGTAAAGTGCCAGTCAGATTTAGAACCATTTACACAGACTTTCTACTTCTTACTCTGGGTAATATTCCAGACAACTTAGTATTTGGTAGTTAATAAGCTTTTCACAGCAACAGATCCTCTGACTAAAAAATCTATTTCTATATTGATTAATTGTCAATATAATCATACTTTTATTTTCTTTCCATAGGTTTCTGTTTTCTGATTGCACCCGCCTTACCAGTGTTGGTGGGGAGAAATCATTAGCAGCTATGATTGGGACCCTCAGTGATTCCGCTGAGAGAGCCTATGGAGTTATAGTTACACGCCTTTTCCGTGTTGTTAAAAATCAGGCCTACAGTGAGTATCCTCTTTTGTCAGTTTGTCTCCAATTTATTATTTTCTTTCTTTTCAACTGCAATGTATGTTAACAGCTTTAAGAATGACAGAAATTTCATGTTGAAACCTGCTTTGAATAGGTTACAACATTTGTAAGGAATTAAGTGACCCGAAGAGAAAGTGGTTGAAGAGAGATATAGGCAGCATTTCTAGAAAAGAAAGAAAGCTGTTACCTTAATAAGAGAGGGGATAATTATAAGAGAGAGAAACTGAAAAAATTATTTCTTTTTTATGTCACACTTCGTCATATTCTTCTTTTTTTTCCTTTATTTTTTCAAATTAATTCTCAAGAAGGATTGAAAAAAGATGAAAGAAGATAAAAAAAAAAGCAGATTGAACAGTATTTATAAATGATTTGTACTCTTCATATATATATTTCTAACTTTTTCCTTTGCCAATGAATTATATTACACTTCAGACGATATTTTCCTTTTATTTTTGATGCAACAATTTTTATTTTTTTTACGCATTTTAACAGGGATTAACTTGAAAAATCAATTGGAAACAAAAAAATTTTAATATTAATATTAGTATTTTTTTTACCGAAATAAATGTTGATAAAAATTGAACATACAACATTGCAGGTTTTGAAGAGTCTTTTTTTCTTCTTGTTTATGCTAATAGCAGAAGAGCATGTTTTCAAAGATTTTGTCTGGATTGTTAACAAGTGACAAAAAATTACAATAAAATTCATCAATTGAGAAAAATGATTCAATTGATGCTAATTGCTAATATATGGGTGTCCTGTTTTTAAAAAATTTGAATTTTAAATGGAAACTTCATGTTTAAATTTTTAATCGTCCCCGACAGAAAAAAAGCCAGAACAATCATTCACTATGGTCGTCTATCATTGTGTCATTTTCTCAATTGGATAACTTTGTTATTCCTTAACATATTTCAAAATTTTTTAGGCTTAAGATGGAGAGATTCTACCTGAGGGATGGTGAGTTTTGGCTGACATTATCTGTTTACATTTTATAGGCAAAAATGTTTTTGTCTACAATAGAGAAAATTTCTCAAATCTTGATCAATTCTGCTGTAATTTGGGAATTTTAGGAATGAAAAATGGTATTGTAAATTTGTTTGGAAATTTTGTATGTAAATAACCATACGTCAACATGCAAAAAATATTGAACTTCAGAACTGCTGAATCGATTATAATGAATGGCATCTAAATACAGAAAATATATAACGTTTTTAAGAATTTTCTGTTGAGAATGAAATTAAAAAATATTGTTCATTGAAACATTCAATAAAATTTCACTGCTTGATGGAAATCAGCTTCAAGCTTCACCGTTTCTCCATGAATTATTTCTTTGTTCTCATTGATGTCAACCATTCTCCTTTTTAACAAAATCAAAAGGGTCAAGTATTGTCATAGTTGTCTACAGTATTGACAATCTCTCATACTAAGCAAACAGATTTTGCAACCAGGAGAATGAGGGAGGGATCCATGTCTGTTTTCAGTCTAAACAACTTTACCAGGAATCCAGATGAAATTTCTTTAGAATATTACATCATTTTCAGATAAAATGAAACTCCTTTTTTTCAAGAAATTCACTTTCCAGTTCTTTGAAACCTGCTCCCATTTCCTTGATCAGCTGTGTGTTTCTATTTAAACATTTCCCTATAGAGAAGAATCAAGAACATACTTTCTCAGCTGATAAATTTGCTGGAATAGAGACGTACAAAACTAACTCCACCAACTACAATTTTCATGTTCTCTCATTGAAGCCTTACTCAGTTCAACTATTTGATGTGCTACTCAACAAAAGTCCTGCTACTTACTGAACTCATTTCCTTGGATCACCTCTTTTGTACCAGCTGGAATAAATGATTGTTTTTAAATCTGTCTTCTTGTCATCATTTCCTTCTTTTGTCCCGAAATCTAGACTACACGATTGGTAGCTACAATTTATACCCCCATTGCATGTGTAGAATACAAACATAGATGTAGGTTGTATTGTTTCCTTCCCAAAATCCAACATGAAAATGCTAAAAGAAATCCTCTACATATTTTGACCCGTAGAGTTTTTCAAATGATTGAAATCCTTCTTATTATTTGTGTTATTTAGACAACATTTCAGCCAATCTATGCTATGGCCTTCTTTGGGTGTACTATCTGAATGTGATGGTGGTGAACAGAATATTCCAATGGTAGTCACGCTTCCACTGGAATATTCTGTTTACCTCCATTACATTTGGATATTACACCTGATGAAGGCTGTAGAATAGAAAATAGAAAACATGATGATATCAACACAGATAACAAGGAGTCCAATTATCCTAAAAAATTCTTTAAATGTTAATAACCCTTCTCAAAACTATAGACAGTATATTTCAATTCCTGATGGTTTTTCTTTTCTTTTTTCAGAAAAAGGAAAAGGCAAATTTAAAACTGTTTGCTGCATTCCATATTTCATCATTGTTCATTTTGTCTTGATCTGCTTTTGTACATCTTTGTATCTGCTTGTGAAAAATGGTACCACAAACACTTCTATCAATGTAGCCATGATCACTCTGTCTAGTATTGTGGTCCTTTCCATCATCATGAATGTGCACACGTGGGGCCGTGCCCTCATCTCACTGACAATTTCTCAAAAGAAACGGGTGCAAAGAGCAGCTGATCAACTCGAACATCTCAAAATGGATGGCTTCATGCAGAAATTGAAATACGAAGTCGATCTTCTCAGCAAAATGGTTTTATGCCTCGACTCCTTCACTGGCACACAGACTCGTCTTGTAGTCATTGTTGATGGACTTGATAGTTGTGAACAGGGCAAAGTGCTCAACGTGCTAGATACCGTCAAGACCCTCTTTTCTGATGACCATTCACCCTTTATTACCATCTTGGCTGTTGACCCCCATATCATCATCAAAGGGATTGAGCAAAACTTGCGGGTGTCTGTTCTGGACTCTAATGTAAACGGTTATGACTATCTGCGTAATATCGTACAGTTGCCATTTTTCTTGCAAAGCCAGGGACTCCGGGTCCAGAAAAGAGATTCTGTCGTCTTTAGCTCACTTAGCACAGTTGATTATGGAGAGTCTCCAGGGAAATTTAAGGTAAATTCATTCTCTGTACCCTCAACTTTTCTTGATTCATTTTGTAAATTATACAGGTTAGCAAAAATTAACTTGGAAAAATCATTTCATTATTTAATTTTTTTATCAGGTAAAGTAACCTTCTGTATTAGTTTTGACTGCTATTTACCTTCATTTTAACTTTTTAGTTGTTGAGTTGTGATAAAATCCATTTGAAATTAATACAATGTGTATCTTGGAACAATGTTCTGAAATGCCACAATGTCTTTGCCAACACTCACACATTGCATTTACGAAAGACAATATCTTTTATTTCCTGTAAACATCATAACAGAGTAATTGACTTTAAAAATATTTAATTTTTGATATAGGCTTCATAGTTCTAAGTTACTCGCCTGATTTTTGACTTGGAGAAAGCAAAGCCAAAAAGGAATGTTGTCTTTCATTTTAAAAACTTTCATTTGTACACGGCATGAAATGAAACATCCTAATCAGAACAAAAAGTGTGTATGTATATATATATCTTACCTATCCTGTAATCCAATGCAGGTTCATTGGGGCACCACAAATGATTTCATCATGAGTGTTTTGAGGGTAGATAGAGGCCATCCCTCCAGGCTGATATGAATTCAGAGTTGTCTGTCTCTTAAAGACTTTGCCTACCATAGATAAAAAGGCCAGCCTGCCCTACTATTTACCTAGAGCTGGGGGGAGAAGAGATGTACATATCCTTCTCTGTTTCAGTTAGAATTTTAACCCTGCTTGTCAATTCCATTATCATAAAATTATTTTTTCATCTTTTTTCTTTATAGTGATATTTGTTCAGACTGCCCGTACCTATGTGCCCCATAGATTTTACTATTCCATATGATACACACTTTTTGGCAACTGCTTTCAACTGCCATCTTTATTCTATCATTTCTGTTTGTATCTTTTTCAGCATACAGAGTCTGTGATATCAAACCATACTTCCGAAAGCAAAATGAAAAAAATTAAGCAATGGAGGACGGCCAGCCTGCAGTTATCCAACACTACAACATCAACCTTTGACCTTTCTCACACTCTGGTCAAAAATGATTATTTCAGTGATATCAATCCCCGCAGTATGAGACGATTGCTCAATATTGTTGCTGTCACTGGTGAGAATTTACTAAGTTTTTCTGTTGAAGACATTTTACTAGAAGTGCACCCAAGGGAAATGTTGCAAATTTAGAGAAGCAGGGAAGGGATTGGTGATTTAAACATTGTCATATATAAAGAATGTCTACGATGCTAGGTCCCAAACCCATGATTACAGTCCAAAAGAGGATTGCAAGTATGATCTTCAGGATCACAGTTGATATTTTTTTAAAATAATCGCAAAAATAAGGACTTGTTTTTTGGGGTTTTTTTTTTTTTCTTTTTTTTTTTCTTTTTTTTTCTTTTTCTTCCTTTTTTTTCTAATTAAAAAATACTTTTTAAATTTTGAGTAAAAAAAAATAATGCGAATATATTTAAGTCACAATTTTTGAATATAAAGCATGATTGAGAGTCTGGAACAGGAAAATAATCGTGAATAATAAATCAGGGATAAAAGTATGAAAACTGATATATTGCATTTTGTTCATTTCCAATACTTGTTCTTGATTATTGAATTGAAGTAAATTTTAAGGGATAAAACTAAATGGAGAAACACTGAAATTATGTTTCTGGGCCAAAAAGATTCTGTGTTTAGGGTTAAAGCCCAAAAAGTTTGGTAAACACTGGTTTACTAATTTTTTTTTACTCTGATTTACCTTCATCTGCTTATCAATCGATTTCAAAAGAGAAAGAAATAACAGCTAAAAGAAATTGAGTTGAAGACAAATAGTTGTCAAAAATGAATGATAACAGGTTATAATGCTTTACCTTATTGAAAGTAAATGATAAAATAAACTTGACTGCACTAGGGTCAAGTTCCCATGCTTCATTAAAATCTAAAAGGTAAAGAAAACAATTTATTTCTCCATACAATTTTATTCCAAAACTATGTGTCCCATTTCAACTCCTTTATCAATAGTTCCTGTAAATGGGATTTGCACACTGTGGCAAAACAAGTCAACCTGAGTTGGTCTTTAGAAGTGGGAGTGAATTTGTCTTGCGTACATCACTGTGTCACTGTTCTTTATGTATGACATCACTAGTTTTTGGTTTGATCATTGTCATCTGCTGTTATGTATAAAAATAAAGTCAAAACTCAATAACTGATCGAGGATATTCAGTCAGTGTTGTACCTTGTACCTTAATTATTATTGAATGGTTTCATCATCCCTACAACATCAAGCTTTTATTCAACGGCCATAGCAGCAGCAGGAGGCATCCAGTTGCGGGTAACCATTACATTGATTGAGGTCAAGACCATAATCTGTTGGACAGAAGTTTCTAGCAGCCACTATCAACAAGAATTCAGGACCCTTCAACACCATCTTTTTGTTTGAACCCATTCAATATGAATTTCATCATTGTAAAATGTAAATACGAAATGAATGGTGGCAATATTTTGCACTTCTCTTTTTTGAAAAACATTCTTCGGTTTTTCAAATTTTACGAAATAAAAATTCTCCCCCCACCCCGGATACGTTTTTATTGGAGAGTTCAATTTACAATGAAAATTTATGACAAATTGGTCCTTTAGTTTATGTCCATGTTTAGTTTTTAATCATAAATTTATGATTCAAACCATACTGGTATTTTCATCACGGTAACTTAGTTTTACTACCACCACTGCTTAATTTATGAGGTAAAACCAGCAAATGTGGTTAGGGGTGATTCATAATTTCCCTTGGAATGCTTGTCATTTTTATATTGGTCATCTGCCTTTTTTTCCTTCAAGTGAACTAACTGTTGAAACTTTCTGAATCTTGATGATTTTTCACCTTAAAATTATCAACATTACACATTATCATTGTTTTTCAATAACATTCTCATTCATTAGAATTGCTCTAATGAATCAGGGCCACTTCTAATAAATGGATGATAGTTTATGAAATAATTCCATTTTCTTACTTTTTTTTTCAAGGTCGACTGCTGAGAGCTTACAGTATTGATTTTAGTTGGTACCGACTTGCTGCCTGGATCAATTTAGTGGAACAATGGCCTTATCATATATCTTGGGTAATTTTAGAGTTTGAAGATACAGAAAATATGGATGATTCTACAACACTTATATCTATATATAGAAAGTAAGTTTTTTTCTCTTTCATCTATGATATACAAATAAACCTTGCCATTCTTATAAAAAAGTTCAACTATATATATATATATATATATATATATATATATATATATATATATATATATAATGAAATAAAGGATTCGCTACACAAGCATGTTTATGTTTCTGCCCTATTTGGACTTCTTCAGGGAAATAATTCAATTTATTTTAGATCTCTATGAGGATATTTGGTGGGGGGGGGGTCTATTTTTCTGGGTGGAGAACTTGCCTCTCATTCTATTTATATATCTTTTCTTTTTTTTTCCTTGTTTATTTGTTTGTCACTGCTTATTATGTTTTACATAGTGGAGATAACTTACTGTCTGGTTGTTATGTATTAACAAGGGATTCTGTAGACACTTTCTTTATTTGTATGTTGTTAAAACATATTACTCACACTTTTCAAATATACTCAGAAAAAAAAACAATTTTGGTTAACATTTAAGATAGAAGGGCATTCATACCCATTAGGCAAACCCTCCTTTTCTTTGGAAATCAGACATGAAATGATTTGGACTCAATCTGTGTGCATACAACTTGGTCAACTAACTACTGCAGATCTACAGGGTGGGTCCAACACCCTACAGTGAAATAGAGGCTTTGGGCACCAGTGCAAATTTAACAAATACCACCCCATAAGAGAAGTTAGAGTAGCTAAAATTATCCCAAGACATACGTGACTTGGAAGCACCCCCCCCCATCATAAGCCTGGTGACCTTGTGGAAGAGAAGATCAAAGTGACCAGTATCCCTGATCTAGCTCAAGATGACAAAGACAGCAGTAGTCATTGATATTCTGAACGCCAGCTGGTCTTTTCAGAAAGTTGAAATATTTGGAATCATTGTAGAATGATGTGCCTACCTGATTGAAATCATACACTTCTGTTGTGACAGATACAATTGACCCAGCCTTAAGTCAGAGAAGAGCCTAGCTGAGCCTGATTAAAAACAGTTGAAGTATATGAAGAAGGTCAGCAAGCAGTATTCAGCTCTTGATCCACAGAAGCTTTTTTTTTTGCTGCTAACAAAGCATATTCCTGAAGAAATGAGGTGAGAATTAGCAACTGGAGCCTGCACTTAGGCCAAATCATCTCTACCTGGGTGCTGGATTCAAAGAAGAGTGTCTGTTAAGACGTTCCTGCTCTGGGATCCACAGAGCAGGAAGTTTATACTTGCATAATACTCCTAGTGGAGAGTTTGCCTTAAGAGATGACCTCCTCAACCAGACATTAGACCTCAAAAGAGCTGTGTGCGCAGCTACAGCTGATCACTTTACGGATTCAGGTGTGGGTTAACTGAGACCATCCATTTTCCTGATCAACAGACCAAAAACCTTAAAACTAAGACCCCCCCCCCCCAACAGAGAATGCATTCTTCTTGTACCTGAAAAATCCTACACTAACAACCATCATGGACAAAAGAATGGTCTTTAGATGATTGAAACAGCCAGCCTAGTGTGGGTTGATGAACAAGAAAATCTCATCTAGATGAGTCAAAGAGTGTCCGGAGAACTGTTGCTAAGCCACTATTATGGATACCAAAATTTGTTGGAACATTGGACATTCATATCCAGTGTAGGTTACATGTTTATCTCATTTTCTAGTTCTAGCCTTGTGGAGGATTATTTTGTGTTCAATTTCTGTTAATTCTGTGTTGTATTTGCTCATGGAAAATGTTAATCTCTACTCAGTAACTCAGTAACCAAGAAGATTAGTGTCGGACCTTGTATTGAAGTGAAATAAGAGTTTTGCTGCCAGAATTTTTTTTTTAATTATCAAAATGGGCCATTTTTCATAAAATAGAGAATGATTTTCACAAAAAATAGACAAATTATTAATTTGGCAGGAACCACTTAGACTTATCTGAAAGTTGAAATGTTAACTTTGGTTTGACTTACAACACAATATACCTTCAATGAAAAGGTTGTGCAGAAAGCAAATTTTCTGCTGTGGCAATGGTTTACAATTTCTGCTGCCTTTAGATTTCCAGTTGCTAGCTGACCAAGTTGTGCACCAACGTTATGATCCTGGAAGATCCTAGATATCATTTCTGAATGACTATCTTTTATAACATTTCATGTCTATAAAAAAAAACTTTACCCCTATAACTTTCAGATCCCCAACCCCTACATGCAACAAAGCATTAGAAATCTTAAAGACTTTTTTGTAAGTTGATCCTAGATTACTGAAGATAGTAAAGAGAATTTTTGGTAGAATTTCAAAGTATTTTTTACTTAATTTAACTGACTACTTTGTTCATTTTATGTACCAATTAGAATTGAATTTTCCCAGAATCAATGGAGTGTTAGATTTTATGGTGTAAGCCCATAACTGCAGAAGTTAAATGCCAACCCTTTTTTCCTTATTTTGTAGATTGTGATTTGAATGCCTGTTGAAATGTTCAATGTCTGTTAATTGTAAAATACTCTCACTTTATTTTACATACTGCTCAATAATATGAATCTACTCTAACAACCTCTTCCAACCAACAATTCTCTTTCATAACCAATTGATTTTAGAAACAATAAGAAAATAACTTTATTTCTGATAAGAAATCCATAGAATTAAAAAAAAAGGGGGGAAAATTAAGCATGTTAGATGAATTGTAAATATTTTAAGATGCTCCTGAATTGAGAAATTTAGACTAAGAATTTGATATAAATACTCAAGTATTTTTTGAGGTAAATTTTATTCAATGAAAAGTACGCACTTCTTCATGGTTATTGCTATCAACTACTAACTACCAAAAGAATTGTCTGCTCTCCTCTTGTTATTACCAATCAAAGTTTGTTGTATCAGAGCAGTAATTCATTTCAATTCATTCTAAATTCTGACTAATTAAAAGTAGAGCTCTAATGAGGATCCCTAAAAAGTAAGGTTTTAACATGGATCTCCAAAAATGAAATCTCCAACGAGGATCCTTGAAAAGTAAAGCTCTGAGAATTTTTGAAAAGTAACACTCTAAGGAAACACCCCCAAAGTAATGCTTTAAGGAAGATTCTCCCAAAAGGTAACATTCTGAGGAGGGTCCCCCCCCACAAATGGTCAAACAAAGATTATTTCCAAGAAAGTAATGCTCTGACAAGGATCCCCAGAAGTAGCACTCTAACAAAGATCAACAAAAAAGAAACGTGCTAATGAGGATCAGAAAAAAATAGAATTTGGTGAAACTTGTTGCAATGATTTACTTGAAAACCATTTTCAAAAAAACAATAAATTATGTAAATGTTCATCTTTTTACCCAAAAGTTTTTCTGAAAAAAAAAATTGAGTTCTTTTATACCATTTTGTTTAGCATATATGTAAAAATAGATATAAACATTTTGAAAGAGGGAGAGTGGAAAATTAATATATTTTAAAATCTGCCTTTTTTGTTTTCATCAGCCATGTTTTTGGTGATTTTAAACTACAGGCGACTTTTGTTACAGAAGATCATGTGCATAAATTTATTTATGCATTGATAATGATATGTTACAAACTAGAACAGTTAGATAGAAATAGTTTTTCTTTCTTTTAAAAAAAGATTTGTTTTTCTAAAATTTGAATAGATTAATTAGGATATAAATATGCACATGAGATATTTAAATAAAAGGATTTTCTCTTCAAAGAATGAAAATATGATTAATGAAATACACCATGTCAAGTTCTAACGATATTTTCTAATGATTTAGAGTCAGGGGCAATTAATTATAATAATAAACAGAAACAGTTGATAAAAATAACTTTTTCTAAAAATGACTTTTAGTTTATGTATGTCTTTTATATTACTGTTTGTTTTGTTTGTTTTTTTTATTCAAAAGTGACCAATGCAATAAAATGAATTAATATGTATGATCTCCTGTGGCAAAAGTCTCCATTTGGTTTAAATTGACAAAAACGTATGAATGATTAAAACAAAAAATGGCCTTGGAATTTTATTTTCAAAGCTTACATCTTATGAAAATATATTTCACTGAATGGGGCTATTAATTTTATGAGTATTTTATTTTTTTTTATCCAATGTTGTATTATATAAATGAACTTTTATATTAATGAAAAAAATTTCTTTTTTGTATCAGAATTGTTAATAAGATTCCCACATCGCGTGATGTCGAACCTTTACTGGAGATTGACAAAGATGTCAGAAAAATGGAAGTGTTTCTTGCCAGTACAAATAGGAACAGTCCATTGTTAAATGTTGGAGATTTGAGAAAGTTCCTCCCTTGTACAATAAACTTGGATCCTTACCTAAGGAAACTTATACGAGGTACAAATGAAAGAATTTTTTTAACTTTGGTGGTGGACAGAATTAGATGCAATTTGTTTTACAATCTTTATCATCTTTCCAGGATTTTTACATTCATTAAATCAATATCTAAAAACAACCATCAATTGCACTTTGCTTTAAACTTCCAAAAATTTATAAAGTTAATTTTGTCTAAATTCTAGTTAGATCACCTTAGCCATGATCACCAACCTGACCTAACAACAAAAAGTATTGCAGCTAGGTTTTTCCTCTTTGCACTTGTCTGTCTATATCAGTGCTCCTGGTCACATATTTTGACATAGATCCTTGAAAATTTATATGTGTAGTCCGGTAGCCACCTTCTCCTTTTTCAACTCATCTTTAAGGGGATGCTCAATTTTCAAAAATAATTCATTGTGAAATGGACGGAGTTTTTTTGGGGGGGGTGCCATCGCTGTAACATAGCATTATGATGTAGGTGTTCATGGAAAAGCTTGGTTTGAATGAGACTAAGTATATGGTTTAATTTTTGATTTTGTTAGAATAAAAATTACATCCTACTGGTTCAATAACATCTGTTCTCGTATGAACAACTCCAGTCCATCGCATGTTAGCACCTTTGATCTCACCAAGCCAATGTATTGTATCTCTGTTCAAAGAGTCAGGGTAGAGTAGGTGGGTTAATAAAGTTTACTGTATCAGAGAGGTAAGCCTACAGAGGTGGAGGGGGTATTGTGACAAAAATAAAGCAACTAGACTATGGTGATTCATTTTTAGGTTGCGGTAGCTATATATTTCTTCCATCTTATATCTGTTGCTTTTTATCACAACTACCAGATTATCATCCGACAACAGAAACTGAATGAAATAAAATACATTTGAGTAAATATTTCTATTGATTCATATTCTGTGCTCATTGAATGTAATAAATCTGATATCATTGATAATTTTATATCAGTTATTTCATCTTCAAAGTATTAGCATCTGCAACTATTTGACCCAATATATTTATAGAAATATGCATCTACATTTTTTGGAAAAAGTGAACATTAAATCCCAAGTCCAATTTCTTGAGCCAAAAAAACAAAAGAGAGCTCAAATGCACATTCCAAAAATCCTGTTGAGTACTTCATCTCTTTTATTCAATCTAAGTAGATTTTCCCTCCAGCCTGAATCCATTCTATTTTCCTTTGTAGAAATGAAGAAAAACATGGATCTACAACGATCGGAATATTCCTTTAACTCCATTTATCCAACTGGCCCATCACCAGCGCCTTCAATGGTTGGTCCTCGTGGTGATACGGAACTGAACCCCCAAAATCGTGGCTTATACGGCAGCCTATACCCTACTTCAGGATCTGTCACCAATCGTTACAACATGACCCCAGTATCCCAACAAGGGCCTATGGCATATACAATGTTGGCTCCACATTCAATCCCACAGTATATGGTCTCACCCACAGGACTACCTTTAACAGTTCATGCAAATCTTTCTAGAGTTCCAAATATTCTGCCTAAGGTAAGAAAAAAGAAATATTCATTTCAAAAGATTTTCATGAGCTTTCACCTTTTCCTTTCTTTACCACAAGTGAATTCATTTTCTTTTGAAGCCGCAGTAAAGAATAGGACTCTCCCCCAGTCTCTTTTTGAAACCATGGTGAAGAATAAGACTCTCCCTCCCTCCGTCTCCTTTTGAAGCCACAGTAAAGAACAAGATTCTACCCCCCCCCCATGTCTCTTTTTGGAGCTGCAATGAAGAATAAGACTCCCCCCCATCTCTTTCAGATGCCTAGGTAAAAAAAAATAAGACTCTACACGCCTCCCCTATCTCTCTTTAGAGCCGCAGTAAAGCTACAGTAAAGAATAAGACTCTCCCCCGTCTTTTTTTGAAACCACATTAAAGAATTAGATATCCCCCTCCCATCTCTTTTTGAATCCACGTTGAAGAATAAGATTCCTCAACCCATGCCCCCCCCCCCGTCCCTGTCTCTTTTTGAAACCGCAGTAGCGGATAAGACTCTCCCCCAACTCTTTTTGGAGCCGCAGGAAAGAATAAGACCCCCTTCCCTGTCTTATTTAGGTACCGCTGTAAAATATATGACTCCCCCCCCCCATCTCATCTGCAGATCTTGGAAAGATTTTGAGGATGAAAAAAGAAAGCTTTTTTGCAAGATAATTGATTTTTGCTTATCATTTTTCTTTTGTCAACTCAAATCAAAAATAACCCATATTAATATTGATGAATAAGAAAATTATATAATAATAACTCTGAGATTCACTAACCTGTTTGAGTATCATATCAACATCTAAGAAATCTATTCCATTTCAAGAGTTTCATCACTGTACTCTAAATATTGAAGACAGGTTTTCATTCTGGAAATTTTTGCTATTCACAATCTCTTATAAATTGTTTCTTCTTTCTCAATGTGAAAGAGGATACAAGATGAATATTCATTTTGAAATAATTATTCATAAATAAATCAGTTCAATCTTCTCAAAATTAAAGCCTTTTCTGATTGCATGAAATCTGTTTTAATAATGATTTGAACTCCTAGCAATCTACTCAAGAACATTGTGATTCCAAAATGGATCTTTTCTCAGGAGTCTGCTCAGATAGTGCAATAGTTACCATGTCTGCCTCACAAGGAGAAGGTTCTGGGTTCATTCCTGGTACCAGCAAAGAGTATGGAAAACTAGTCATTAGGCACTCAGCAGCTTAGTACACTCCTTCTGTGGACCTGCATCCTGCCGAGGGGGTGGTCATGAAAAAAAACTATTAGGTATAAAATTGTGGCTTTGACCAAACTTGAGACTTGCAAGGATCACTAAGCTGATGAATGCGACAGAAACTGGGACTTCATCACTGTCATACTCCATTGGGAGTTTTCTCTTGGGAGACTTGATGCTTTACCTAGTTTAATTCAGAAGAAGAAAAACTAGTTTAAAAAATTTATGTATTGATTATTAAGAATAAAAACCTTACCATCTTTATTCTGGACAATTCTAACTCGTTTCATCTTTGATGTAGTCACAACATTTCAAACTATTTATTTCTATGGCCCTCTTAACGTGTAAATTGTAAGATTTATTTTTTTTTACGCTATAAAAGTCAATTTATTTGCCAGCGTATACAATAATTGCTTAGTGGAGAATTATAATCACTAGGTGAACTGGTGGAAATTCCACGGGTGTTGACAATGAAGATTATCTATTATTTCATGCCTCAGTCCTTCTCTCACCCTATGCCTGTTACTCCTCGTTCTCTTTCTTATCTCTTCCAATCTTCATTGTCCATCCAGTTTTATCTAAATGGTGTACAAACATGGATTAGTTTCATATGCTAATAATCTTTTTATCCCTTCAATAAACTACCTAAATCTCTTTTCTCTCCTCTCCATTCCTACCCTCTCATTAAACTACCTAACTTCCCTTTCTTTCCTCTCTCTCTCCCTTCCTGCCCTCTTATTAAACTATCTGACATTTCCCATGTTATTATTTGCTCTGTTTTTTTATGTATGTCCTCAAAAAGATTCCTTCCACATAATGAATCTACTCCTTACAATTTTTTTTATTTCTTTAACCTGTAAGGCTTCAGTATGTGAAATATCTGTCTGTTACATTTCCATCCTTCTCTTTCATTGCAGAAAAGAGTAAGTGTTGCGTCTGAACATTTTTCTTGTCTTAGAAATAATCTAATGACAATATATGTAAGTATCAATACTCTGCCCAATTCCTGTTCCCCAAACTGATCAGGTAACATCAAAAATCATTTTCATTAAAATTTCCTCTCTCCTATAATTTATCTAAAAATTCTTCATTTTTTATCAATTTTTTACAAAAACTAGTCTTCACTTACTGTAAAAACCGTTTTTTTAAAACTTGAAATGAAAACTCCTTACTTTACTCTAAAATGTTATAAAACAGGAGTATTTTTTTTTCCTTTACAATAAGAATAGGTTTGAGGTTGATCATGAAATTATTCTAATTGTGAAAGTAAGATTAAGAATAGCATTCTTGTAGCTAAGCAACAATGTTCTATTTATGGACATATCGGAGTCATCCTGATTCTTGTTTATTTCCAATCTGGAACAGACAAATACTTTCTACCTGTGGAGTCAAAAGAAAAGTTGAATATTATCTATCAATATCTTAAAAGATTTAGTCTTAGGATGAATATATCATCACAATATTAATCTCTATGAAGATCTTAACTTCTCTGGTAAAACTTTCTTATTCTAGAAATTTTCCAATTTTCAATCTTATGAACTAATTCCTGTTTTTATCAATAAACTTTCTAGAAACTTGTGGAATATTCAATCATGTAAAACCTTCAACATAAATTTCTAGATCAAAGAGATTTCGGAAAATGAATTATCCATCTTATCTTTCTGAGAAAAAAGGAATACATTTTTCAGACAATAAGAAACCCAAGGCTATTACTCATATCTGGTTATTATATATATATATATATATATATATATATATATATATATATATATATATATATATATTAGATAGATGACTAAATATCAGGTGTTACAAAAAGTTTCATGATTCGAGCAAGAAACAAAGCAATTAGTAAAATAATTTCATCAGTCGTCTCTTAGTGTGTCACACTTAGATATTTGTTTTTTTTTCATTGAATATTTATCCATTTCTTTTGAGGTAACTTAACCTGTAATCTTATGTGTCTCTGCATTATACAAATAAGCTACACCTCGTGTAGTTTCTTCTAGAAAATATCACTATAAATATGAATTGTGGGAAAATTATGTTTAAAACTCCTGATAAGTTCTTTACATTGATTTTATATAATATAACTTTTATTATTGGTCAATAATGAATCAGTTCTCCACTCCCTGAATCACTTGAAAAACATTGAGATACAGACATCAAAGAAAAGTAACTTAAACTAGTGAAAATGAATCCATGTATATGTATGTACATCAGTACATTCTTAGAGATTGCAACCAGGATTATTGCCAAACTGTAATGTACACACCATCCAAGTCTCTCAAATATGAGTTATTTTTAGAAAGAAAGCAATTCTTGGAAATCATCTACATGAAATGTTATCTATTGTAATTATTATTCCTCATGATTATCCAAATTTTGCTGCATTAGGTTTTATCCCCATCTTTCAAAAGCTTCTGATTTGGGAAATTTAAACATCCTTTAGATTCAGCCATTTTGTTAGAGTAATATCAGCACACAAACACACACACACACACACACACATTAATGGACATGTTGATTGATTGCTGTATTCATATTAATTTATTGTCTTGACTATGTTATACAGTGTGTGTGTGTGTGTATGTGTGTGTAAAACAGGTAAAAGCTTCTAAAATAGATTAATAGTTTGAATCTTTTTATTATAATCAGATGAATTTTTTATATTTTTCTTCAATAAAATCTTTGGTTTAATTTTTTCCTTCTCTTTTTGAACCTCTTCCAAAAAAAGTTCTATTTACATTTTTTCCCATGCAAACCAAGGTGTTCCCTTTTCTTCTCTATGTGCAATTCATTTATTTCCATTGATGATAAACTGATTCTTTAAAATCAGTCACTTTGATGCTCAGCTATTTTATAATCAGTCACTTTGATGTAAAATTCTTTTTGGGTTTGCAAAGCTATTGATTTTATCTTTTGTTTATATTCAAAGATGATAACAATGTCTCCAACCATTTTGATAAGAAAAAATATAGCAATCCTAAGCTGAAAGGAAAAACGTTGCCAACACAATATCACTTTGGAGGACCTAGATTTTAATTAACCAATTACTATTTCGGTCTTCCCCAGTACACATTTATTTCATTACACAATCCTTGTCTTTACACAATCTGCGTTGTGTACAATTTACAATTTCTATTTTAAAATGTTCTGAATACATTTCAACATCAAACAATTTTATTTGTTTAGTTTTTGATTTTGAAATTGAATAGACAAGAACTTTCATTTTCCATTTGAATTTGAATTTAAGTTTTACTTTGAAATATACAGAAAAACGTTTGACAAGGGGACCTGCTTAATTGGTTTACCTATTTCAATTCTCCACAACTTCTTAGATTAAATAAAGCATCAGATGATTTTTCAAAAATATATTTGTTTCAGGAACTTTATCTTTATTTTCAAAGTTATTAGCGTATGAAAGTTTACAATAGAAATTGTTATAAACTAATTGAATTTTCATTTCCTATCTTGTAATCTGAATTTTAATTTATTGATTTTATTTTGAAATACAGTATCATAAAGTTTATTCTCCCATAACTTTGAAAATAAAAAATCATTTCTATTTTCAAAGTTACTGAACTTATTTATGTACTCATACTGTATTTCTAAATAAAATCAATGAATTAAAATTCAGATTACAAAATGAGAAATGAGAGTTTGATTTGTCTATTCAATTAAAAAATCATAAATTCAAGTTTAATACAACTTCAATCAGGAACTTTCATTTTCCCAAAACTGTTACAATAAAGATTAAGAGCCTGAAATAAATAGTTTTGAAAAAGAGACTAATTGGATTTTTATTTGATTAATTCAATAAGTTTTAAGGAATTAAAACAGGTAAATTGAGTAATTAGGTCCCCACTGCCCCACTTTCTTGTGTGCATGTTTCAGATAAAACTGAAATTCAAATTCATATGGGAAATGAGTCTAGTTAGTCTATTCAAAAAATTGATATATAAAATTCTTTGGTGTTGAGATATATTGAAAATGTTTTTAAACAAGATTTATGAATTTACGCCTCACCAATTGTGTCAAAAGGAGGATTGTGTAATGGAATAGATGAGTTCCAATGAAGACCCGAAAAGTAATCTTTCAGATGATTAAAATCTGGTTCCTCCAAAGCGATATTGTGTCACTTTGCCAAATGATTCCAAATGAAAATTATTTTTTCTTTACAAAATTACCCAATAAAAAGTCAATATTTTGCTTGTTACAATTTTGATTTCTTTTTTTGTGAACATAATAAAAACATTTCTCTTTTCAAGTCATAAATAGTGGGAAAAAAACAATTTTGATCATTCTAGAATTGTGTACTAATTCTATCTTTTTGTGATACAACTTTAAATTTGGTTTGACTGCGCTTTTTGATATGAATAGAAGAAAATATTTTTCAAAATCCACCCAAACAATTTTTAGTAAGCACAAACATTTCACAACAGTTGCAATGCAAGCTCTCCTTTTATACACTGTCTTGCAAAACCAAGGTGCATGTATTTGGTCACATAAGCATTTTGTAAGACTTGGCTAAATTACAGTATCTTGCAAAAGTTTGGAACCCCTACCCCAAAATCATTAAAATAAGATTTTTTTTCAATTTAAAAATATTGCATTCTTTCATTGTGTGCAAAAACTTACTACAGTACTCCCTCGAATTTTTCAGTTGGTCAAGGTGCAGACCCCTCATCAAATTGAAATTCTACAAATAACTTTCAACGTCTCCCTTTATTCACACACTTTATCATACAGTTATGAGTGTGATAGGAAGTATTTAGTTCTTATATATGATTTTTTTTCAAAGCAACAATAAGCAAATATAATAAAATGCAGGAGTACAGAAAATCACGTGATCTTTAATTCCCACCTCAACACCAGCTTTTAAGTATTACAAGGAGACTAGACATTTTTCTTAATTTTTAAATCTTCAACACCCAATTTTGAAAACATAATTAACATTTGAAAAATTTTCTCAAGTCTTTTGTTTTTGCTGGAGAGTATAAAAACAGATTTTCATTTTTAAAACGTGGAATTCAGGGTTTTTGAGATTTTTTTTTTTTTAATTATGGTTTCAAAATAGGATGTCAAAGATTCTTTTAAAAAATAAAACAAACAGTGTGTATGGAGAAGAAGAAAGAGTTGGCTATTGTGCATAGGTATGGAAGGGATAAGGGAGGAAGGAGTGTTGCTGTTATCCTTCGGAAAATACATTGTGATTTCTGTTTGCTTTTTTTGTCTCTTCATCTCTTAAAATATTGCTGTGAACTGAATCCAAAAAAATTCAGAAGTCTATGAGAGTTGCTTCCCTTCATTGATGGAGAAAATCCGCAAATTTCAAGTCCACAAAATTGGGACTACTGTAGATCAGAAATATGTATCTACTCAAGTTGATAAGTTAGCTTTTTACAAGAAAAGTATTTGTTTTTGATTACTGCCTTGACTTTGGAAGGCAATGATGCTACAAGGCTGTTGTACTAGTCATAGTTGACTTCTTGTGTCCAAATTTTCATTCTTTCAGTTGATAGGATTTTCATTGGTGCAATCTCCCTTTTCATAATATTCCACAGATTTTCTATCAGGTTCAGATCCAGTGAGTTGGGCAGCTATTGCAATAGCTTGCTATCATGATTCTGAATTCATTATTTACACTTTTGGCAGTATGGCACAGAGCTCTATCTTGCATAAAATTGGGGCCTATTTTTATCTGCATGAATGGTAGTAGATATGATTCCAAGATAGTCAAGTACCAGTTTTGGTGGCAGAAAATACAATCCACGTCAAGGTCAAGACGTGAATAGAATGTTAATTCTTAATTGTGTGGTTGTGGTTAATCCTTGTCATCTTTGTACATGGACACTAGATTGTTAACAAAGATTAAAAAATGGATTCATCAGACCATATTATCTTTTACAAATCCTCCACTTTCCAATCTTTCATCTTTTTTCTGAATAAGATTCACCATGTCAGATGAAATTGTTATAAATCCAATTGTAGGAAAAATTTCTAAATTACCAGGAGGTTCAGTGATATTATAAAATCTCCAGGGGTTCCCAAAGTCTTGCAAGACACTGTAATTTTCAGAGTTTATTTTCACTCATAAAATTGTTTCAGCATTGAAGTAAAAGACAATGTTATCCATAGCAAAATGTCTGGTTAGTTAAAAGTCATAATCGATTGACAAAGATCTTTGAATGAAAACTTCCTTCCTCTTCAGTGATTATTCACTTCTGGTAAGTGATTCCAGGATTTTGGTAAGAAATTTTTCACAGAACACAAAAGCTTAGCAGAGAACAATTCTTAGTAAAGGAAAAGTTATTCAAAGCCAAAATGTCTCAGAAAATGAAAACGAAAACAGAAACCTCCCTAAAGAGAAAATGTATCTTGAAAACAAGAAATATTTCAATGAATTGAACATTTAAAAAAAAATATATGAAATCCTCTGAGTGGCAGTTTTCAAAAGTAAATATTGTACAGCCATTCTTATAATTCTTGTAATTAGGGGAATGACATACAAAATTGTTTGGTATCATCTCCATAAACATGGCCTTGTGCCAGAGTCAGTTTAATTAATGAAAGTCAGAAAAACATGATAAATACAAGGGAATTTCAATGAATACTTTGCCAGCCTTTATAATAAATGAAGAAGAATGTTGAATGGAAATATTGTCAATAGATGTCAATATTGTTAAAAGGTCATTGAATATTGTCAAGAATTTCTTCTTTCTTAATTTCTTTGAATTAGATTACTCAAGGCACCGAGTTGAATTTGAAGGAATTTTTATTCAAAAATTTGAACTATTATTACTTATTTAAACACATCATAACTGACTTTAAAAGAATATGTAAATATGAATAAACTTTTAGCTCTTGAGACAACAATATACAACAAACACTTGTCCGAGGATCTACGATTGAGCAATGCTTAGCAAGTGAGTGAGTACCCTGACTTGAAATATGTTTGTTTTCACTATGAATCTTTTTAAAATTATAAATACCTTTCAGCTTGTTTTATTTTTTCTGTCTTTTCAAAGGAATTTTTTTTATCTTATCACGTCATCATTTTGTAATTCTTTCAGATTTTATCTATCAACTGAATTCATTATCTGCATTAATCAATTCATTTATACATGTCCTTATAGTAATTGGATGATTTTCTTTTTTTCATTTTCTGAAATTAACCCATTAACTATGGAAGGTAGCTAATGTAATAGTTATCCATAACAAGATAAAAGCCCTGACTCACAGATAGAACTGAGTTGTCATCAATCACAATAAAACAGAAATTTTATTGAGTTAGTAATAAAATTGCAATGACGGATATTTCCATCATCTGCAGTTAATGGGTGAATATTTACATGTTTTGCTTTTGAAGAATAGATTATAATTTGAACCTTTCCAGAAGATGAATTTCTAAGCTAAAGAGAAATTCTGTTGTTTGCATTATTTGAATAATGTATATTTTATAGACATAAACAATTTATATGCAGGCATGAACTCATCTGTCTTTTTATTGGGTTTCTACAAAACTATCCAGTTTGCTTTTGCAATCACAAAAATATCACTAAAATGATCCACATGGCGTGGATCTGTTGAATGTCAACATTATGTAGATCTGTTTGACAATTTACAAAATGTCACTCTTTCATTCTACAATGCACTTCCTCCTCTTGCCACGATGCACTTCATAGAATGAAATGCCAGAACAGAATTTCTGATTATTTTCAAGTTAATATCAAGTCAATAGATCTGATATCATATTCTTATTCCCTGCTGACAAAGAGCAGACATCAAACTTTGTTTTCCTTCTTTAGTCTACTTGAAGTCTATTCATAAAAGGTGTCTCAAAAGTCATTTGACTCTTATTTTTTTTTTTACTTTTTTTTTCTAACCGAATAAATGAAAACTTTTGAAAATCTGTACACATAATTTAGAATTTTTAAGAATTTCGTTATTCAAATTTTTTCAAGGTTAAAAAAAGAATAATCTCACTGGTAGACTCCTACATGTGAGTCAACTTGTCCATTGCTCTTCAACCAAGCCAGTAATTAACACAGGCATTCCGAGTTAGATTTTTGATTCTTGCTGCAAGTTCATAAAAGTCTCTTATGGCCCTCCAAAAAGAAATTACTACCCCTAACCCTTGCCTGGCTGTGATTTTACCCCTCAGTTCTAACATGTCTAGTGTCATCGCCATAATAATGGAAATGAATATAGAGCAGAAGAGTCAAAAGATTTCTCAGATATTGATGTATTGACTGGTATTTATTTCACTGTAATTAGACAAAATGCCTCGTCACATTTGCCATAAATTCTCTTTATTTATTTTGTTTATTAGTAAAGATTTTGAAAACGGAAACATTGTATTAATTGTGTCTCTTAATTTTTCCAGTCTTCCAAGCGTCTGAGTACTTACACCATAGAAGAGGTGTGTGATTTGCTGACCAAAATCCAAGGATGTGACCCTGAACGACTCAAGAATTATTCCCGAGTGATTGGGGAAAACAACATTAGTGGATTGGTGCTGCTTACTTGTGATCTTGATGAATTGAAAATTGTGCTGATGATGCGTTTTGGAGATTGGCAATTATTCCGTTCTATGATCCAAGAATTACGGGAACAGGAACTGTCACAGCCCCCCAGTCCCACTTTTAGGCAACGTACCAATGAGGCATCAGCGAGCGCAAACCGCGCAAACACAAACCAGTATTCTCTCCCCAAGTCAAAAGCAAATGACTCTGCATCGTTACGCCACCGAGATTCTGATCCTATAAATGAGGCCGAAGAAGAAAATCCTTTTAAGAAGAACAGCCCCGCAGACTCCCTCCTTTCACCCCCAGAAGAAAATAACCCGATGAGGCGGAATGACAGCATTTTTGCACAGATGGACATGGAGTTTGGAATGTTGCGTGAAGCCATGGAAGAATTCACGGAGACTTCAATGGATGATAACCGGAACATGATTGACGTCTCATCTGATGTGTTTATCCATGACGACCAAAAGTCTCTCTCCTCGTCATCTGCTATAATGAAAGGGTCAACATCATTGCCACAGTGTTCGGTGGAGATTGAGACTGAGGCCGATGACAACAAGACAGACTCCGTGCCTGCGACCAGCAGCTTCTACTTGGAAGATACAGATGACTCTCTGGACCTGACCGACTCGGCACCTCTCCTTCAACAGGCAGCGGGGGATGACACGTTCTCTACAACGACATCCATGCCTACCAGCCGTTCTCTTGGTCAGCTTAGCAACCGGACGTTTAGTACCTCCAGTTTGAAGTTGTCTCGCAGCAAGGAACCTGCTGTTGAGCCATTGACCAAACGTCCAGTTGTAATGAAGATCAGTCAGTTTGTTGATACTGCAGACCCCAACGTAGTGCCCACCATGATCTCAATGCAGGATCTACAACCTCAAGCCTTACAATCAAGCATTGTGCAGTTTGTCCCACCTCCTAAGAGTGATCCACTCCAAAACACACAGAACCAAGGAGCCTCTAGAAAAAAATCTCGATCTGGGCCTCCAGAAGGAGGAGGACCAGGGTCAGTGCCTAGTAATGCACCCGAGATGTTATAGATATGTCCAGACATATTCTTACTACAAAAAGGTGAAACCTAGCTTCTTAATTATTTTTTTCTTTTTTTTTTTGCAATCATATTTTTAGTAAAACTTGGTAAATTCCAAAAATCAATTCTAAGCAGAATTCCATTGTAAAATGTACAAAAGGTGAGAAAGAATTTGTTATTTTAAGATAAATTGAATGTGTATAATTATTTGATGATTAAATTGTCTTTATTCCAAATGAATTATTTTCTGTCTTCATGTTTTTCCTTTTTTTGTACTTTTGGGAGAATTCAATACAGCTCTCTTGCCTTGGTTGGTAACTGGTCTATGAGAAGGACAACTCTGAATCCAGAAATAAGAGTGGAATATCCCCCCCTACATCTAGCTATAGATAAGAATAGCAAAAAAAAGAGGATGGGACTCTCAATCCAACTGAGTGAAAACCCATTTGTTAAAGATGATCAGAACTCAAGCTGAAAGACCAATTGGATTCAAGAATTTGAAAAAATCTGAGATTTTTGTTCTTTGTTCATAATTCAGAGATTGTTAATTTAAGGCAAAGCAAACCATTTTTCATCCTCATTTATTGAAGAGTTTTTTTTATTACCCATCAATGTCTTCCATTCTCTTCACAACTGAATTCTTTTTTGTCACTTCTAAGAGATTGGAAAACCATTTCAGTGGAAAAAATATTGTCTCTTAAATATCTATACCTCGATGGTAAGTTAGATTTTACAAAAACAGGAATGAACTGACAGCAGTAGAAGGGTGCTAAATATTTATCCAAGACTTAGATGCCAGCTCCTTGGCTTAGTGACATAACGGCAATATAAAATATTAAAGAAAAGACAAACCTCTTTACCAGGTAAGTCATAACATTCAAACTAAAAGCTCAGATGACTATCATTTAAAAATATATGAAATAGTTATATGTAATAAAGGTCTGATAGCAGAATTTTAAGGCCCTTTACCCTCCCAGTCTGTTTTATACTGGTGCAATTAATCATTATTTTATACAGGTACAGTTACAACAAAGCCTTTTGGTAGCATGTATGAAATCATTTTTGTATGGAAAACTAACAGCACCATGAATTTATCAAGAAATGAAAAAATGGATATTAGGTCAGTCTAATTCATTCAAAGTTATCTTGATTTGTCTGTTTGGATAGTGTAATAGTGTATCTGCTTCACATTCAGAAGGTCCTGTATTCAATTCCCATTATGAGTGAAGTGTGTGGAAAAATCTCCATTAGGGAAAATTTGTCAGTGTGTATTCAATTAGCTGCTGGATACACACAGCTGTGCAATTAGAGTGGAGGTATCCCTTCTGTCAAGAGGATAGTCATAAAAACTCATGGTCCTGGTCTCAATCAGACTTGAGACTCGCAAGTATCACTAAGCTGATATATGCAACAGAAACCAAGACTTAATCACTGACCATCATATTCCATGAGGATTTATCTTTCAAAAGATGGGACACTTTACTGATTAAATCTATTATTATTTTATTTTTGTCTGAAGTATTGTAAATGATTTTTATTCATTATTATAAATTAATAATACGGGCAAATACTCTGTTTAAATAAAAAGTTACTCTAGTTGCACATTTAATTTGGATTGGTGGAGGTCACAAAAGATAGATGAATTATCAGATGAATAGAAATCAGATGATTATTATTGGTGTGACTAATCATCATGGTAGAGTGCTCTTGTCCAGTTTGGTGGGTTATGATTCAATCCATCACTGAATTATACCAAAGAGTTTAAAAATGATGTTCAATGCCCCCTGCTAAGCAGTCAGTACAAAGACACTCGTTAAGGAAGCTCTCCGCAAACTTATGGGTTACAGCCAAATCACATTGACGATCTTAGAAAAAACTGGTGTATCCCAAGTTGAGCTATATTGAACCTTGCCAGTTCTCAGATAGGTGACCATTGGGGGATACCAGGTGCTATAAGTAGAACAAAGCTTTGGTAGGCCTGGCAATCCAGAAATGGGTCTTAATAACAATTAGTTATGACATACTCAATGAAGGTATGAGCACAATGATGTATTATCAGTGTGAGCATGAATACTGAATCCTGATATTTTCTTTTCCAAATTTTTCCGAAACCAACAAAACATGCCTGGTAGTCACCTTAGTACGCACAGAAGAATTCACGGATATATGTTTTGTGGTTTTTGATTTATGCTATCACATACAGACATTTGGTGAATTATAGTAGGATTTACATTATTTCTATTGATATTCGGACCATCCTCATCTTGGTTGTTTTTCATACGTTTCAGCCGTTGCACTCTACGGCCTTCATCAGGTATCATCGTAGAGTGCAACGGCCGAAACGTTGTATGAAAAACAACAAAGATGAGGATGGTCCGAATATCAATAGAAATAATAATACCTCATCTCAAAAATTCCGAGATATGCTAGGATTTACATGTTGGAAATTCTATTGAAATGTCATCATAGCAGACTTCAGTTAAGCCAGGATCTAGCAAAATAAATTTAAGGAAATAAAAAAACTGAAGATATTATAATCAGATACCAACCATGAGAAGAAAAGGATTTAGAATTCATCAAATAAAGTGGATACACTGTTGATATGTATGTATAACAAAATCATGTCTTCTCAGATGTGTGTTTATAGTCAAAATATCATCTACAAGGCTAAGATTTACATAGATGATTAACTGAAAAATTAATCTTATTTTCACATAATCATTTATTACAATTTAGAATTGATGAAAGCTCTCATGAAAAAAATTTATCCTGAAGTACGATTTATCATTATAGTTTTAGACACAGTCTGACCCTCAAGTTTCATATTTCGTTGGCAATTTTTTTTTCTTTATTCACGAGAAATACTGCTAATGAAATGTTTCAAAATATTTTATAAATTTTCATTATCAGGAATTGCAAAAAAAAAAACCTTAAACTTTTCAATATTATCTATCCAATGTATTTTAAGAAAAATATGATGTATTGATGTACATAATCTTGATGATATCCATAGATGAAAAAATAATTTTTGATATTTAATAACACCTCGTATGAGAAAGAAAAATGACTTTGACAAGGGAGATAATTCGACCATTTAGACAAGGCAGTGAAATATGTTGCTAGTTGAATTAGCTCCCTTGTAATAGTTTTGTTTAATTAAGTTTGAAATATTACAGAAAACCCCTTAATAATGACCGGTATTTTTATTTTTATAAATATTTTAAAGACTTATTATTCAATGTAGTGAAAATTAAATGTAAAGAGTGTTAAAAAGGAAAGACGAGTGACCATTCATTGTTCAGAGGACGAAGCAATTCTTTTTATAACTAGTTTCTAGCTGATGAATATAAAATTGCAATCACAAAGTTTTAAAATGACAAATCCCAGAATGCTTTGCGATAAGGTGACATCACAATAGAAAAATGGATTTTATTTTTATTTTCATTTAAGACCCAATTTGAATCAGTAAAAAAAATAGACACTTTTAGGAATTTAAAAACAGAAACAAGAAAATATTACTAGAGGTGAACGAAAGAGATCAAATCAAATCTAATCGTCTATAATCCAAGTGTTTTGTTAATAAAGAGAACACATAAGGTAAAAATTATTCTTGATAGGATTTTAACCAATCAAAAATTCATTGTTTAAAACAGCTGGGAAGACTATTTTCAAGAAAGATTTTGTTTACCAAAATGAACATCACTAACGTAACTTTTATTTTAAAAAATGGGGGATTGCGAATTGGTAACTATGTATAATTATCTAATTTTGAAAAAATGTAAAATGAATTGCAATCTTTCAATTACAAAAAGAATGTTCTACTCGTCAAACATAAGTGTGCCTGTGTGTGTGCGCGCTTACAAATGACAATTAAGTGACATTTCCACCGCAGGAAAATCTGTTACTTTTCATAAAGGAAATTGAACAACTTTTTTTCAACTTGACAGTAAATTGGAAGATTGTTTTGTTTGTTTTTTTAATTTTTTTTTTTCATAATGAATGGCGAACAGGTGGTTTGTTGATCGTAAACCTGAACAGAAATAAATGATGTTAAAAAATGAATTAGGAACATTTTTACAGAATTCATTTCCAATGCACTCAGTGAATTGGCAACTGAGCAAAGCATTCTGGGTATTTTCTGCGAGTCTCTCTGTTTCTGTTCGATCGAAACTGAATTTTTGTTTCCAACATAACTTGAAAAAAATATTTTCACTCAGCTGAAATAATGGAAGTTTATCTCCAATTTGAAAAGAAAACCATGTCTCTTAAAAAGAATATTTGAAATTTTCTCAGTCGAGTAATTTTTTTCTTCGATATAATAATTCATCCGAGTACTTATTTTCTAAAAAAAACATTTATACATTCCATCTATTACTTTTTACTAATTTGATTCAATATAGATTTCATAGTTGAAATATCAGCAACAAACTAACCACAAAATAATTACGTTGCTCTAGAATCATTTCATTTCTTTCGAGTTAGTTGCATGTAATAAAATATTACAATGGTGGATAAAACAATAACAAATGAAAATAAAATCTAGAATAAAACATTTAATTCGATCGTTAAAGATTCACCGTTTTGTGTTTTTCACTTACAAAAAGAATTACCTAAAACGAAATGAAATAGATCTGTCTAAAATTCACATTGTCTCTTGAAGCCACATTATTTTGGTGTCCTGAAGTTGAAGATGCTTACCAGTGTTTATTTATAAAACGTCGGTGCAGCCACGTGGTTTATGTAAAAAAAAAAGAGAGAGAGAGATAGAGATAGATAGATAGATAGGTAAATAAATGAGTGCAAAGAGCGAAAGGTTTCTCCCGAAGAAGGGAGTGTTTTGTTTTCTTTTGTTAATCCTACTTCATTCAGAATTCAATTCAGTTTAAATAGTTAATTCTAATGAATGGTTTATTATAGCCGTTCAAGTGAATCTATTTTTCGGTTTTTGTCTAGGAATAGAATAAGCAATTTTTACAATTATGGACTTTGAATTTTCAACAAATGTTACTTCGTGTTTTTAGTTCTTCGGTTCAATTCTTTCATTAAGTAAAGATAATGTGGAAACCATTATGAATAATCAGTCAGAAAATAGTGTGAAAGCATCATAAATGGTAGGAAAACATTAAATTTCATCACAATCTTTTACCAAAAATCATACAGTTCAAAATGACGAAAGTTCCTATCATTCTATTTTCCTAAATTTTAGTTATTCATTGAACCAAGAATAAAGCCCATGAATCGTTGGGGTGATTTTTTCCCCAAATAAGGTTTAATTTAATAAATCGATACGAAGTTCTCTACGGTCAGTCGTAAGATCGCTGAAGTCGATTATACAGCTTTTAATACTTTTAGTACTGTTGCCAGATCAGATTATTATAACTGTCGTCAGAGTTTGTTTTTTTAAAGAGTATCAGAAACACACTACACAAAATAGGATAAGAATAAATACGGTAAGTTTTTCAGGTCTATGAATGAATGACCCCATAAAATAAGTGGCTTCCGGTTTCTATTTTTTGACACCGACTCAACATTCTCTACAACAAATGCAATTACATTTTGATGAAGAGGAAAAAAGAAGTAATTTTGAAGATTTGTTTATCCACGCTTCTGTGGTTTTTATTTTCCGACCAAAATTGCTGCTCACTCGAATGGTTTTCATTTTACCATTTTCAGAATAAATGAAACGGGGAGAATTTACTCCTGTAACTGAATCTGGGAAATGATTGAGACCGAACAGAAGAAAAAAATTGACAATGGAAGCTAAAATTAGTACCCTAAGGTTCAATGTTTGAAAAACTTGAACAAAGCAATTGATTTATTTCTTCCGGTCTGGGAAATGTCGATGAAGAAATTTTCAATTTTATTTGCTTATGAACGGGAATTGTGAATTATTTAAGAAGGCAAAGTAGAAGAAAGAAAATAAATCTGGAAAAAATAAGGTTTAATCATGTAAATTAGATTTTCTTAATGAGATAGTGTAACTTCAACGGTCAGTCAATAAGATTTCAAAAAATCACTTCAGAAGGAAAAATTCTTTAAAATAATGAAATGTTTATTTGTAGGTTAAGTATTTGACTTATATATTTTTCATCAATACTTAGGCTGAGAATGTATATTTTTAGTGCAGTTGCACTCACAGGATGAATACTTGTTTGTAGTAATACAGGAGAGTCTTTATTGAAATTAGTGATAAATAGACTTTTGGTACAAAACTATTTCACATTTATGAAAGCAGAGTGATAAGAATTACAGAGTTTTACAAATATGAAAGGGTGCCACCGAAAGATACATCAAATAATTTCAAGAGCCAGAATTTAATGCAAGTAATGAATTCTTCAAGTAATTTTGACATAACAAAATGTAATTTGTGAAAATTTTTTTCAAATACATTATTGTTTCTTGGAAAAACTGGTTTCAGTGATAAAAAATCTTTGAAACACCTGACAGAATTTCAAGTCAAAAGCACTCAGAGAGTGCATACATCTGCCAGCGCCATTGTTAGGGAAACTAATTGTATATGGATCCACCCCAGAATAAATCATTCCTGCTGTAGTCTACTGCCTACTCTTTCATAATCTTTTATTGAAATTCAGAGTACTTTTGGAGATATTGTGTGGTCAGAAATGAACCAATGGTGATATTATGTGGTGTGGACATTTAACTACAACGTAGGGGAGATAATTGCACTTGAATCTGCCCCCAAATTGAATCACTCCTTTCGTGGCCAAATTCTTCGAAAAAATATCATTGAAAACTTTGGTTGATATCGTCTGAACTATCATGAGCTTAAATGTATGAGAAAGTATGAAAAACAATCTCTCAATCAAAAAATATTTCTGGATCCGCCCCCAAATTTAGCCAATTCTCCCTCACTCCATTGCCCACACTTCCACAAAACTTTATGGAAATTCATCTAGCACTTTTAGAGATGAAAGAAATAAAATAAAATTACATCAAATGAAAACATGAACATCTCTCATATAATTCTACCTGATATTTAATTTTCATTCAAACGCTCATTTATTTTGTTTATCAAAGTTGTTTGAAATACTTTAGATGTTTGTCTTCTGGGATAAAGATTCAAAAATGAATTGAACTCTGAAGAGAATTACAATCATTTATCCTTTACGCATACCATTAAGCCTGTTCTTTCCAGCCTTTTGAATCCAATTGCAAAAATAACTTTGTAACACTATCATCCCATAATGTAACCTATATTAGGGAAACAAAATAAGTGAGCACCAGGACTGATTGTAAAAAGGATCACACACACACACACACACGCAGACACACTGCTCAAGTTATCACAAAGCAATTTATGCAAAACTGGATTATATTACTCAAGTCAGCAAAGTATACAAAAAGCCATATACCATAAGAACATTCAACTCATAAATATTCATTCTTAATCGATTCAGTTTTAACATCATCTATAAAATCATTGAACAATTTCTTTCAACTCAACCATCTTGTTACATTTTTCCTAAATTTTTTCTAGTAATTTTATCAAATATCTTTTTATTTTGTTGCGTATTTTTATTCATTTCCTTCTCAATCTTTTACTTAGGTCTCATATGACTTATTTCCATTTTGAAATTGAAAAAGATTCTTTTCTCCTTAACATAGTTTATATAAACTTTCATATCAGAATAGGAATTTGATTGAGAACTGTAAATAAAGAAATTATTTTTTTAATTGATGTATTTGTTCAGTAAATAAAATATAAGATTTACTAGAAATTAAAAAAATCAGATTAGTTAATGAATAAATGAAAACTTCCTTCTAAAAAGTTTGTTCAAACATTTTGTCAGTTTATTTAAATTCATCTTCGATACGGGGCTGTTTTTTCACATGGACAAACCAGGTAGTTGCTTTGGGACCCTGAGATTTTTGGGGCCCTGGAATTCTATTTGAAAGAAAAAAACCCAACTTTAACATTTTGGGGGAGAAGGTGATGCCCCACTACATTGCTTTGCCTGGGGAGCCTTGAATAGTCTCAGTTTGTGTAAATAAAGAAAAATTCAATCAGTGTGAAAAAATCAAAGTATGATGAATCCATAATCCTAACATTCTTCCTTTTATTTCCTGATTCAATTAATGGCAGACTGACCTGCCTTAGATTCTCATTGGAACTTTATTTCAAATTGATAAAAAATATCAATCATTTCAAACAAAATTATTATCAAGTAAGGATGGATATTTTATTTAGAGCATTTGTAAAAATTCTCCCCAACATCTCCCACTTTTTAATAAACAAAACAATTCCAAGACTTGTATTATTTATTTATAAGAATTACTCGATATAGTGGCCAAAATGAAAATGGTTACAGTTTATTTTTTGTTGTATGATCCAAATAGTTCTTCATTCATTCTTAGGCTTGTGAAGTAGTCTCAAAAAGAGGTAATCTGTATTATTCAAAGACAAATAACGAACAATTCTGAAATCCTGAATTATTTGAACTGATTTTTAATTGATGTCAAAAATAATTATTGAAGAAGATTTACTCACATAAAGACAGGCATTTGATAACACAGATACAATAAATGGAGTTGAACAAATTAAAATACTCATGGAACCATTTTATTCCTTATATTTGGATATCTAATCTGTTTACACAAAGAGAATAAAAGTGAGTGTCTTTTAGAATTAGTTTCCATTATTCATGATTTTAATGCTAAAAATAATAGAAAATGAATATTTATTGAGTTCAATTTGAAAATAAATCATTGTGAACATTTTATTATGATTATGATAGATGAATTCAAATACAATACAAATCAGAACAGGCATATACAGATGTTAACAATTCTACCTGATCTTGCAATGAAAAACTTCACATCCAGATATTCACATTATTGTATAAACTATTGCCATTATGCATATACTAACAGTTTGGCAAATAGTTACATCACACACACACACACACACACACACACACACACACATACGCACGTGTGTATATGCAGGGCCATTGCTGCTACTGAGCCAATTCTGGTGGCAGCAAGGAATATCCGGACAATGAAAGAGGGAAGGGAGGGGAAGGAAAGAGACAAAGGAATTAAAGAATAAAAGAAAGAAGACATAATAACTCAAACCAAATTAATTTGATCAATTGGGTTTTTTTGTCCATTTGTATAAATGAAAATATATCATCAGATTCTCTACATTCTTTGCTTTTTTGTCATGAAATTAAGTCAAGATAAAAATTAGATCTTGACAACAATTTCACTGAATTGTTTGGATCAGAATTGTTTTGGCAAAATGTGTTCATTTGTCTTTGTATTTATTTTAAAAGTTATGCAATTTTCTATCTTTTTGGAGCCTTTGTTCAAGTCAATATTCAGGTAATATATGGTTAAAATAAAACCCATGAGACATTATTTCAACCACTTAATATGTAGAATCATAAAATAGACCCAGGTTAAGAAAAAACAAGTGGTAAAAAAAAATCGGGAGGGGGTCCTGTGGACCTACTTTTCCATCTAGACTAATATGTTCGTAGGCGTGTCTGCGCACTGCGTTGACCCACTTTGGCACCTGACAAACAAAAAAACACCTCAGATTAAGGTTGATTTTATTGTTGAAATCTTGGTAGCATTAGCAAGAAAACAGATTGAAGAAAAATCTGATATAAGAATTATGTATGAACATCTTATTGAACTTGTGATAGTTTAGAAGACAAATAGGGTAAAATATTGTGAGAAAAGTAAACAAAACATAAGTCAATTTGTATTAGAATATTTGCACCTAGATTTTAAAATTCAACTAAAAATCAAATAATTATTGGGTTTTGATAAAAATTCTCAGTATTTATTGAAAGAAGGAAGAATTTTTTGAAAAAAGCTTGCATTCTAAATTTGTAGGGGGAAAAAAAACTGAAATGTTCTCCGCCCACATTTTTTTCACATTTTTTTTTAACCTTATCAATAGGGTTGGGTTGGTGTTTGTTAGGGTTTGTCTTAGGATTAGTGCTTAGGGTGAGGTTAGTTTTTGTGTTAATGTTTTGGGTTCATCTTAGGGTTAGGTTGTATACATAAGTCAATTACAGAACAAATGGAAGCAAAAAACTTGTCATTGCAATTGTAGTTTTGTCACTGAGAAAAAGAGATATTTTCTTCTGAATCCTTAAAAAGTCAATAGTGTTTGTTTATACTGTTTATGTTTTGCATTTTTCCTGACTATACTTGAATTGAAAACCAAATTCATTAATTATAGAGCAGTTTCAAAATTTATTTCTTTGAAATGTTTTAGTGCATTTTGATTGCTTTCCATTCTGCAATCAAGATGTAAAGTCTGAGATCAACTTTATTTATATCTCTAAAATTCTACCAACCTCGGCTAGGGCTCGGCAAAACGTGTTTCTAATTGGGACCTGCCACTCCAAAGATTGGCCCTGTATATAGTTGTGCAAACTTTTGATGCTGAAATTGAACAAATTTTTTTCATTCAATTTCTATGTATAGTCCTAAAGTATCCACAACCATGTGTCACACAAGCCATTTTTGATTTGATCAGTGTTATTCCAACATATTATCTTCTGACTGTTTAGTGCATATTTTTAGGGTCTTGTTGCATGTAATTTAGTTTTATTTGTATTTGTAATTTTATTCTTTATTATGGAGTTAGGCAGCTGTTTTAACATAGCCCTCTTTAGGGAGTATGAAAAAGGAGGACAGGTTTCTTGCTATGGTACTCTCCATCATATTCATCAATATCTCCATGGATATAACTACTCGATAATTTTTATTTGTTTTAAAGTAAAAAATCTTTTTTCGTTATCATCATATTGATATGGATGTAGTTTAAAGTAAAATCAATAATCACCACTACCCACAACACTGTTTTAGATACTGTTGCTGGGTTTAGATATTCATGTGTTCTTACATTTATATGTATCTATCTGTTTATGTCTCTATGTATCTAGCCCTAACTGGAACCAGAATCTTGGAATTTTGCACAAACACTCCCTTCAATGAGTAGGGAAAATGTTTTTTTCAAAAATTCCCAACCAAAATGAGGTGTTAGTGTTTTTTAAAAATTTGGACATTTAGTGCCCAATAAAAAGCAAGAAAATAACTTATTCATTGATTACCCATCTTTGGAATTTTTTAATTGATCACCCCAACACAACATGCTGCCAAAAGATATTGGTCACCAGGTGGTAGAGAAAAACCTATTCCACATATATTTTATCTGTTGTACATGTAACTGCTATTGTTGTTGCTGTTATAAATCACAGTAATTGGATAAATGCCAATCAGGACATCTGCACATTATGGATTAATCAAAACATTATTTGCCGATCATTCTCATATATCTTTTTCATTTTTGATTAATATCTTATAATAATATTTTTCATCAATGAACAGACCCCAAAATATTGAAGATATCATCAGCAGTGACATCATGATAAATAACCAAGTCTCACCTAATACCACCCATAAAACCATTAAATTCTACCAACCCTGCATCAATAGAAATAGTCTCTGCTGCAAACATCTTAAATATAGCAACACTTTCACCTGTTCTGCCACTAATAAGACTTTCTATGTCTACCATAATTCCAAGTGCAGAAGCATAATTGTCATTTAGAATATACTAAATGCAAACTGCACTATATAGGTAAATTGGAATGGCAATTCAGCATTAGACTTAATAAGTATAGGCACAGAAATAAATCACCCAATCATTCCAGCCTACTCCCAGCAGAACAACATTTTCATACCCCCTGCTACAATTTGGGCATAGACACTATATTTACTATCATCAAGAAGAAAATAAAAAAAATACCCCTCATGACACAACTAGAGTTCTGGAACTACATGAACATATGTCGATTAATAAACTTAAAACTCTCTTTCCTAATAGTTCCAACACTAAACTTAACAACCCTAACCACACCAAGCTCTAACCCCATAATCCTCTCACTCCTAATTACTCTATGCTTACCAACTCACTATCTTCATATATGTGTCTAATATTATACTTCCTACTGACCCATAAATATGCACCATAACACCCCTACAACATAACATACCTCAATATACAAATACTCTTATTCTCCACAATAGCCCTACCTGTTAAATCTGGACCCCCATTTACATATAATTAAAGTTACAAACTTATCTCATCCTATCCATACTTAACTCTTCTTTTATGTATATCAAACATTGGAAACATCACACACAATGTCACTTAGACTCCTAACAAATGATACCAAAGTACAGTCCATTTTACTCATACTACTTAAAGCTATATGACCTTCCAGAATGTCTACAATGACCACTAAGGTTACAGAATATGCATTTCCCAACTGATGCTCAATCATACATAACAAGGACCCCTTCCAACTTATATTCCACATCACGTTGATTATTAATTGGGATAGCACCAACCCCATAGCCCACCACCTGAATACTCCTAAATAATTTCCAATATTTCACTCCTTTTATTACCAAACCCCCAGTGTATTACTACGCTTACAGTTCTACCCCACCGTTGATATCCATCTAGTAAGGTTATGTATGTATGCACCTATGGACAATTTAACATATAAACATGTATATGTAAGGACTCTATATCGCCTTACAAAGTACTCAAATAGCTCAACACTGGACCATGACCTAGATTCCAAATGACCATGACAACCAATTCTTGAGAATGCCCACTCCCTCTGATTATTGCAACCAATAAAATATTCATAACTGCTGCTGCTACTCCCACCAAAAGATGCAACCCAAACAACCGTGAATTCTTTCACATACAAAAAACAGTCCAGACTCATAACTATGGTCTCCCATGGATTTTCAGTTTGGATTCCATTTTTACTTTTAAAGCAAAATATTTGATGCTGTTTTGTATGGAAACCTAACCTTTTAATCATTAAAAGGTATAGACATGCTACTGAAGATGGGAACCCTTCCTGGAACATGTATAGCATACTGGTTAATTAATTCATCAATTAATCTATTAACAAATGTAATCCCCATATACAGATTGTCACATTCCCAATAGTTTACTTCTGCCCATATGCATATCTTCTTATTTTGCATGTTTAGATATGATTTTCAAAGGGTTTAAACTGAAGGGAAATCTACCCTTCTGAGGGTCAAAAATGAAGGAGACTTTTCTCTACATTTTTTAGATATAAAGCAGTTCTAAGCGTTTCAGAGGAGGGGCTCTTTATATGATATAACTATAATCCAAAACAGTACCCTTACTTTCTGTTCAATATATATATATATATATATATATATATATATATATATATATACTAGCCAAATAACCTGCCCGTGGGATGGATATTCAGCTAGTATATATATACATATATTAGTGAGATAAATAAGAATTCAACCCCCTTTAAAAATATCATTCAAAAATTGGTCTATTTCTGATTATTACCCCAAAACATCTGTCTTAAAAGCTAATGTTTTCTTCATTCATAGTTTCTCCAATTCTAACATTTCCATTATCAGCTTCATCTTGAAGATTTTCAATCATTTTATGACCATATCAATGTGGATTCTCTTACTGTACATGATGTTTACAATATTCTTACAATGAAATCAAGGGACACAAAATCATGACGTAATGTTTCACAAATAATTACAAGTCAGACAAAGTACACATCAGTTGCTATTCACAATGATAGTCCCGTTACAACCAAGAAATATTCAAAACAAATTCAAATACATTCAAAATGTTGCAGCTTTACTTGACTCTTCATTCACACTTCAAATTAGCCCCAGAATAAACAGTAATATTTAATCTGCTCTTTTGAAATATGATCCATCACTCTCTACAGAAAATCCAGAGATGTGCACTTTCTATAAATTCCAATGAGGTTGCTGCTACTGCTGTTTGGCCAATAAAAACATTTTCATGTTATGTTGAAAGTTTTTCACTCAGCATATATCAAGATTAATATGGACTAAAAATTTGAGGATTGAATAAAAAACATAATTTCTTACGTGAGAGCAGATCTTGTTTTTGGTAAATACTTATATGAATGGCAAATGGATAAGTTGTTGACATGTGGTATCAACAAAATATTCTGATCCTGATGATCACTTCTTAGTGTTATTTACCCTAAAACTCAAGATCAGATAAAAAATCAGATTTCAGACAAACATTTTGATTGGATTATTAGAGACTAATTTCCTTTCTATTCTATGAAAGAGCCATGCCTCAACACATTTGATCTATTACTGAACAATCTTTTAAATTGAAAAGATCCATGACTAAACACATTTGATCTACTACTGAACTATTATCAAAATCAGAAGAACCATGTCTCAATACATATAATCTACAACTGAACAATCTTTTAAAACTAAAATTAACCATGTCAAAACTCATTTGATCAATTTTTAAACTCGGAAGAACCTTGTCTCAACACTTTTGAACTGCCACTCAACAATTTTCTGCAACTTCTAACTTCTTCTTTGCTGTGAGAAAACTGAGAAGATGATTTTATGAATTTAAAAGTTAAGAATGAAATACTTTTCTAAAGTTCATTAAAAATGTAAGTTTTGGTAGCATTTACTAAAAAATCATAAGTTTTACCGTTATATGATAGACTTAAATTTGTTTCACTCACAAGGCCAACTCTCTATTTGACACTCTCTGATGCTAAAAAATCAGTTTGTGATGAGCAAAGTAGATTATCTCTATCATTATTATTGCACAAAATCCCCTAAAACAATGGTGAAAGACTGATGGAACGTCTTAGTACAAATTGTAATGGAGATAGAGATTTAAAATTGTTTTCTGGAAATATTTGTCCATCTTCCAATTTTATCATTAAATGTTTTTTGTTTTGTTTTTCTATAATGGTAAAAAATTGATTTGAATGTTTTGAATAACTTGTATTAGGAAAAATGGAACATGATGAAATTTGAAATTTATTAACAAAATTGGTAATGCACTTTTATAAAGAATTTGAATGCGTAGAAAATATTTGAAACCAGATTCTACAAGATTCGTTCATCATATTTCTTCATTCTTTTGCCTTTTATGGAAAATCTGTTTTATCAACATGAAATTACTGAAAGTAGGAATAAAATTATCTTTTCTTAAAGATGTTTTTCTTAAAGTTTACTTCTTCTAACAAAATTTATTTATTTATAGCTATATTGAAAAATTTATAAACTAATCATTAAATTTAATCTTGTAACCCAATGAGATTTTAAGTATTCAAATGTATTTAAATTCCAGTAAAAGTGAACAGTTCTATATTTTTAAAGGACTACTATATTCATCCTCAGAAAGAAAATGGCTTTTTGTCTTGGAGCAATTAAATAATTGCTTGGAGATACCTGGATGCCATTTGTGCTCATGTATGGTTACAGAAAAAGTAACTGTACAGGCAATATTAAATAAGGGTTTGTCTTATAAGCCCTGCTTTTAGAAGATTCTTAAAGGGAATTTAAGTCCTTGTTAATGGTTAAAAGCCTTGCTCCCTTCTCAGCTTACTACCATTACTATATTGTAAAGCCACTTGCTTCAAAAGGATCACTAGTTTGAAGGGAGACCTTACTGATCTCTTCATGTCAAACAAACCGAACAATGATGGTCTCTCCTATAAACATACAATACAGAAGCATTCATATAACTATAGAAGTACGCACACCTCACAGTAGCTGCTCCACTGCTATGGAAGGCAGTTGCTATGTTTCTTCCACGTTCTCTTTCCCTAATATGTAAATATGTTCACTCACATTTGCACACACGTACATACACACACACACACACACACACACACACGCACATATGTACACCAATGCACCAGCCTAGTATGTCTGAAGCATGGAAAGACAGGCACCATGTCAGAATGACTAATAACTGAATGAACTGAAGAGAGTTACTTCTATGGTAGGAATAGTTAAAGAAACAAGGAACAAACATTAAAACAGTCTCAATCCTCTTGCAATAAAACCTTCACTTCTTCCCCTCCTCTCTGCTTTCTGTTCCATTTCTCCCCTCCTTCGTTTCTTTCTACTTTCTACCTTTTTGTTTTTCTTCCTCTGCCTATTTCATAATGAGATGTGTACGTACACACCCTTGGGCGATCCTATCACACACGTATATACACATTAATGCATGCACACTGTTTTGTCTCAGACCTCATTTTTGGTTTGTCAACACATATTTCTAATATGTGTGAACACACAAACCTTTTGTATATACACACTTGGTTCACAGTATAATCTAACACATATTTGTACCAAGATATACATACACATTCAACTAATACTCAGACTAGCCATACAAACCACTCATCTCTCAATTATGCATATAATTTGACTTTACATATGCAATGATCTAATATACTTATTTGGTACTATTTTTATACTCCCATTTAAAATCTAAATTTAAATTCACACTGTGCATACTATACATAGAGATTGATAAACTCTAAAATTGATCTAAAATGTCTTGTGTCACACACGTGTATGACTAGATTTATATTTGTGTACCGTGCACTCAATTCAGTTTTATGTAAACATTAATAAGTTTACAGATCAGATCAATTTATATTCAGTTGTTTAATTCAAATATAGCCGTACACATGTATTGATCTATCAAATCCCCTCAAACACATTATTCAATAATGTGAACTGAGTCGTATAGAAACACAATTCTTGCACATACAAATGAATGATACATATATTTATACAATTCTGTGGACTTATGTATTAATTTGATGCTTCCCCATACACACTAATATTTATTCTAAGATATATATAAAAAGACTCATACAGAAATTTCTGGTATGTAAACATAGGCATAATCTATCTCTTGTGTTAATGTGCAATTTAAGCTTTTTTCATGTACATGTATACATATTAGATAGTCTTTCTCATACATGAACATAAATAGTTTGACTTAGAAGAATTATGCGATCTCAACACATAACCGGTGACAATTGCTGAATATTTTTTCTATTTTTGTTGCTATGGATTTGAAAACATTTTAATGCATAGCATTAAAATGAGCATGTAGCCCTTGTCCATACTGATGGCTCTTTTGTCAGTGGCCGACTCTGGTTTAGCACATAGATTGAGAGATGCAGAAAGAGAACTCAAATACACATACCAAATATCCTAATTGATAAAATTAAAAGAAGGTGTAATTTCTTGTTGTGTATGTACTAAGACATAATCAGCAATCTTTTAGACTCACCCCCCCCCCTCCAATACATACATTCATTTCTAGCTTGTGCTCTTACACATAACCAACAAGTCACAGACACACACACACACACACACAATCAGATTCTATTTGACAGTTATGTACTGGCACACACAGACTCATATAAACACATACACAAATACACATGCAAGAGTAATAAGCTGATCCGCATACACATTTTCAGTTTAATGTGGACCTAGACAAGCTCACCCCTCCATGCACCAAATAAACCAGCAGACAGACACATGCTCAAAACCCAAATGCACTCTATTCAAAATCAAGCACTCATGCCAGAATAGTGGTTAGTATGTTGGTTGTTTAGCCTCATGGGAATGAATATGATTCTTTCTAGATGATCCAAAAATGAGGCCTTGTGCCAGACATAAGTGAAGAAATGAAACATATATCTTGTCTGTGTATATATGCATGGCTATTAAAATTTTACACATGAATCACCATTTTAGCAATGAATCAAGAAAAGCTTATGCAAACATGCAGATTATTAAAAGCACACACACATTTACCTACTCATCTAAACTGCTTATCAGAGAGTAGTATTTGGGATGGTAGTCTCATGAACTATTGAGTTTGATCCTCACCAGGCGCGTCACTATCATGACCTTGTGCCAGGGTTAGTAAGTATTTACACATGGACAATCATGCATAGAATGAGTTCATTTTCTCACTTTAACGCAAATACGTTTGTTTCTGAATATCTCTTTTTTTTCTTTCTCTTTTTCAGTTGCACCATTCATTCATGAATCTCTAAAATACTTTTCAATTTTGCATAGATAGCTGCACATATACACACACACATACACATATGCACACATAGATATAGACATATAATTAGGAATGAGTATTAAGGAGCGATTTGTTTTTAACATACATATGCTTAAAATATGTTGATTTTAAACACATTAATCAACATCTTCTCTTCTCCCTAAGTATATTTTATTCTCACATACACATATTGACACTTCAAAGAAAAAAGATTATACACGTTCTTTCTCCATTTACAACTATTTCCTTTTATGACTAAATCTTCACTCACAAATGCACTCACCTCAAACGCACTACTGGATGCAATCAACTCCATCAACACACACTCAAATAAATTCACTCATCCTTTATCAACACACACAAATAGATACAATCACCTCCATGGACACATGCTCAAATAAATGCAATCACATCCATTGACACACACTCTGATAGATGCACACTTCCATCAGTACACATTCAAATAGATGCACTCTTATAATTCTGTCTGTCTGTCTGTCTGTCTCTCTCTCTCTATATATATATACATATATACATATATATTTATATTTATATAAATTGTTTATTCAGATCCCATGGAAGGAGAGGGACAGGTGGTATCTTGATTTGGAAGACATTAAATCGTACTTCAGTCTGGTCCAACCAGTCCATGTCTCACTCAAAATAGAACCATGTCTCTCTGGTTATTCTCAATACTTCTGAAATCAATCTTCCTGTATCAGATCCATTAGTTTTATAACTAGCAAGGTGATCCTCTATTGTATGCGATACTTTTCAGAATGATTTGACTTTGTAACATATTTTTACTTTTTTTTTTGTCCAAATGTAATACGTGTTATTTTCTGACTGATTATGTCTAAAAAGTAGAGACAATGTCAATCATTCCCTTCAAACTTTGTTTTAGTAACCACTACAGTGGTGATTTGAAATCTATTTATTTCCAGTAAGACAACGGGTGATTCTGTATGTTCTTAATCATTTGAGATAAGAAAAACAACTACATATGATTATCACTGTTCTGGTCATAAAAGCAAAGTTTGAAGGGAATAATAGCCATTTTCTATACTTTTAGACATAGGTAATTTGCTCATGGATGCACTCTGCCTTTTCTGTATTCATTATGACTGCACAACCTTAATGCAAACCCAAACTGCTTGCACCACCCAACGCACAGATTGTCCTTATGCATGCTAAGGAATTGCAGCACTGCTTGGCTCCTCCCACTTCCTGTTCATACCATTTGATTTATTCTATATGCAGACATTACATTTCTTAATATCAAAGTAACCGATCCAGTGGTAGAGTGCTCGCCTCTAGTTTGGTAGGCCATATCAAAGTAACCGATCCAGTGATCGAGTGTTTGCCTTTGGTTCAATACACTATATCAAAGTAATCGATCCAGCAGTAGAGTGCTCACCACTGGTTCAGTAGGCTGTGGTTCAATCTGCGACTGAGTTATAACATAGATTTTAAAACATGGTACTCAATGTCCCTCCACTAAGAACTCAACACAAGGACTGAAGATTGATGAACCTCTCCTCAAGACTAATTGATTACTGCCCAATCACATTGGATACACTGGTTCTTGCAAGATCACCTAAGTTAAGCAACATTGAGCCTAGTCAGTACATAGATATGTGACCATTGGGGAATACTAGGTGCCATAAACAGAAGACAGCTTCCAAAGGCCTGGCAAGCCGGAAGTGGGTCTTGAAGGAAATTACCTGTGTGTACCTAACCATGTGATGCCTTCAATGAGGGCATGAGTGGAGACCAATGATTCATACAATGATGATACAAACTAACCAAATAAAAGCATCATCTGGAAATTATTCTTGATTTTCTCCTTCAATATTTACTTGTACCTGAGCCCTTTTGTGGCTTAACAATTTCAACTTAATTTCTTCCTCATGAAGGCAGATTTTACTTTTCATAAAGTTCAAAATGTGAAAATGTTGTGGTTAGAGATCTGCTTTGGAGTGTATATTCCAAGTTTTGACATTTTTTTATTTAAAAGTTTCTATAACGACTGATAATAGAAAGACAGCCAAACACATTTAATATTCAAAAAGCTTTTGTTGGTGAATATTTCATTTTCAGAATATAAATTACACCTTTATATAAGAAACATCGATAATAGCAAACCTGTTATCAGTTTTATCAAAATTTTAGTTTTATATACAAAAAGCAATTTATTAGAATTGTGATTGTTTATACAAAAGCAAGATAAGACATTATGTAAGTAATATGGTTCCTTTTGAATCAAAAATGTAACATTGGTACCTTTTCATTTTGTTCCACCCCGAGACATGCTATTTTCAAATTTTTTGACTGTGGCTTTCTTTCTCAGGGCCTAAGAAAACAAAAAAATGCACAAAAGATGAAAAACGAAAATGCTAATAATATCTGTACCACAAATCACTGTAGCTTGCGCTCATACCAGAATTAATTATCTAAAAAATTATCTAAGAAAAATATGTCTTCTATCTAAAATTATCTAATTACCAGCAAAATATTTAGGATTGTTGGTGTGGATTGACTATAGAGACCCTAAAAACACTAAAAGAAAAGAAGTTTTTGGATGGTGCCTAGTTGTGTACTCATGCAAATTTTCAAAGTTGTAACCCTAAAATATGACTTGGAGTGCCTGGAGGTACCTATAATCATACACACACTCACACACACACACATATATATAGACACTCAAGGAGAGAAGAATCTGTAGCTCACTTGGCTGGTTGGGATACCTCATTTGTGGGGCTACTGTGATTTGATTGATGAACAAACCATTGGTGTTATACAAGAGTAGATAAATTCAGCATTACCATTGAGTATGTGCATATCATAAAACATACTGAAGACAAGAGATGAAGTAGGATGCTGAAACAAGGAGTTTTAAAATCTAATTAGAATTAGATAATGTGTATTTTGTAATAATTTTCTGTTGCCTTGAAAAAAACTATGGATACTGTTAAAAAAAACCTGGTTAATAGAAATGTTCCTGAGCTTTGAAAATGATTTAAAGGAGTAGAATTAAGTGACTTAATTATATTAAACCATAAAAATTCTTCTATTATTTCCAATTTCATGAAAAATCCATCTTCAAGAACATCTGATATTTACTGTCTCAAAGATTCAACTAAAAATCAATATGAATTATATACACTCAAATTGAATATCTTATATGTGTTTCTATTATGCAAAATGGACAATATTTGGAGTATCATTGTGTTTAAGATACTAAACTTGATCTTAGGCAAAAACTTTAAATTGTAAATTAATAAGGTTAGGCAAAAGTCCCAAAGTGTATGCAAGTGTGCTTGTATGCATGTGTGACTATTTAGCAAAAAAGCGTAAAGTAGTAATCCTTTTCAACAAGAGTAGAAGAGAGCAACTATCTTGAGACCCAACCTAAGGTGGTAGTTCAAGTATTTGGTAGTGAGAGAGCAGACTTGATAAAAAGCATATACTCTCCTTCCTTTATTATATAACTGACCCTCTGGGGCTAAGTCTGGTTTTTAGGGTAATACAGGGAAAAAGATTCTTGACTTTTATAATGATGACAATATAAAACTTGGAGGAATGAGAAAAATCATAGAAAAAGTTTCAAAGCATTTTCAACTTCTGATTTTTTCAAATAGATTTGACAAACAAATTAATGATCTAATGTTGGAAAATCATCTGTTCATTCTCTAGGGGTTCTCACGTGACTTTTATCATATAATTTTACATGTAGACTTAATGTGTTCATTTATTGGAAATAGGATGATTTCTTTTTTCAAATTTAGCATTTTAAGATCTTGTGTTTGAAATTGATATTTTAATATCAATTTGGAGAGGTATGCTCTTCATGGAAACTTCCGAACAAAAATACAAGCTTGAACAAAAACTCAACCTAACTCCAACTGAAGTTTATACCATTATGTCGATTATCCCCACCGTCAATGTCCGTTACAGACTATGGCTCACACCAACACACACCCATCCTGAAAAAAAATTTGAAGTGGTCAGTCACAAAACTGTTATGGTTTTTGTTTTGAATCTTTTTAAAAGATAGACTCGAAACATAGCTTCACAACAAAACCTTTGACTTGGGATCTGGTTAAGAAATTCAACATCTAGAAGGTGCTAATTTGCTTGAGACAATTTCAGAAACCAGGCCAAGTATTTCTAAAAGATTGAGTGTTATATAAAATACATATGTATACATATAGTACCATAAAAAGAGCGGTTATGGACAGTAGATGAATAAGACGAAATTTGGGTATGAAACAGTTATTTGAGCTTCTGTTAAGATGGCTTCCTTGTGGACGCAAGTTCAATTCCTGCTGCAACCTATTTCTTTAGTTGTCTATTCTGTTTATGCTGTCTAGGATGACCAGCATATTCGCCATATAAAAATGGGATGTCTGTTCAAAAAGAGTTCCTAATGAAAGTAATGTATTCATAATTATCCTATCAGATTAAGTATCCATTTTTTTTATATTATACATTTATATAAAGAAAATGCCCTTCTTTTTTCTAAGAGGCTTATAATGGTTTCAGTAGAATATTATCTACAAATGTTTGAATTCTGTGAATGAAGAGTTTCAGAATAATTATATTATTACTTATTTCAAAAACTTTATAGAGGAAGAGTTAAAGTGAGAGATCAAATTTGAGTAACATATTTTAATGCAGGGGCATAGCTGCAAACTGTAAGCACAGGAAGTAAAAGGACAAACTTAGCCAAACAAATCTTCGATCAAAAAATATAAAATAAAATTCAAATGAAACACTCAAAAGAAGAAAAATTTCACTATCATTTCTTAAACTAAAAGAAAAAGGTATTTCATATCGGACAAAATCCACACAGTCATAAATACTCTTCCTACTGGAGTACCTAGTTGGCCAAAATAGTCATACATTGATACATTGTGAGACATAATTAGAGAAATCAAATTATTAATGCTTTTCAATTTGCTATTATCCCTTTCAAAGCCATGATAGGAGAAAAAGAAAGGATGTTGCGAAAGTATTTTTCGATACAATCCAATTTATAGACAAGCCTTTATCTACATAATTATGTTTAATGAATCGTGAGACAGTAATCATCGATAGAAAGTGATGATTCCGTATTTTGGGAATTGTTAAATAAAAATTTATATTAAAGTGATTTAACAATACATCTTTTTGCTTCAAAATTTTCTGAAGTACCAGTCTTTGATTTCATTCCAATCATATCACTGACTATGTATTATAGTAGGGCGGGTAAGCCAAAAATTGTGCACATCAGGGTAAAAGAACGAAACTTGGCATATATATATATATATATAGTTGCCCTTACAAATTATTTTTGGATATTTTTAGATAGGTTAGCAGTGCCTTCTGGTGGCTGTTGCTGAAGGTTTTTCAATGTGGCCACCCAGTTCATATAAACGCCCATATCTTTTGAGCTATAATTCACATAAGCATGAATTTGGAACTAAATAAATGGATTCAAAGTCAGTAATGTCACTAGATAATAGAAAAGATTAAGTATTTATTAAAATTGAAATTTAATTTGGCATTCTGTCTTGACACAAGGACTCAACAGGTTAATTTTTTGAACTCTAACATTAAAGTTAGAGGTCTAATGGCTATAGCTATGCCTTTTTGGTTTCCTTTTCTAGTTATTAAAGAATAACAACATAATGGAAATCAGTAATAATAATATAAGGAAAAGAAAGGTCTGGTTTATACTCCCTACAACATGGGGTTATGTATTATATATGATTGTGACCAAGGAATTTTTTGCAAAGATAGGTAACAAAGATTCTGCCATGTATGATAAGAAAGGAGTGGTTTGTCCCACCAAACTTGCAAGGAGCATCTTTACTTTGGCAGCAGTAGACAATATAAGACCCAGACACTTCCTGTATACTCAAATATGTCTCCAGTTTTCTGACCTACACCTAATCCTACTGTTCCTCAGGTACTGGTTATACCAAAGAACCTAGTCTCAGCTCTTGGATTGTCAAAGAAAAATTACTGGTTTTATCATTTGAAAAAATTTCAAAAGACACCCGAACTGACAATAGAAGACATAATTTTAGAAGAAAATTATTTTTATTATTGATATCTTTTTAAATAATTAGTTCTGGTACATGTGCAGACTATTGTGATTCATTTATGTGAGGTATGGATATAGTTATAATTCCTGATGCAAGCTCAGTTATGAAAGTTTCAATGTTTTTGATTTTATTGATATGATACCATTTACATTCAGAGAAAGTCTCTTCTTTCCTTACTTACATACACTAACATTGATATTTTTGTTGTTCTTTACAATTCAAAATTTTGATGGGCAAATTCTCTGGCTCTCTTTAGGTGAAACAATGGAGGATTAATTATTTCACTTATCTTTATCTTGGCAAATCCACAAGCATCTAATAAAATACATGAAAATGACCATCAATAACTTTGTTGGATTGTCTTATCAGATTATCGACACAATTCTTTCATATTGTGTCTCTCTAATGATGCAATCATGTACCCTATGGTCTAATGGCTTGTGTTGTTTAATGTGTAGTGAGGATTGATTAAAGATAAACTGTCATCTCCACAGAAGGCTCTCTACATGATCCTCCATGACACAATGAAAAACTCTTATCATGCCGTCTGAAAATGACTGAATAGTTTGTTGATCATAAAGTTGTAAATGTAAATGAAGATTAGTTTAGAAATTCATTATAGGCTGATGATTTTGCAGCTGGAACAAAAAACTACAAAGCCAAGATATTCTCTGTTTTAAATATCTATCATCTTCAATGTTAATTGTACTGGAATACCTGCATACATATGTTAACACATGAAACAAAGGAAAAGAAACTGTTAGTTTTAACATGAATTAGTCTTTGGATCAGTTGGCCAAACACAGATTCCCTTACAGAGAGTTTTGGTTCACCTGGCCAATCAACGTACAGCTTGAAAGTAGATCTCTCTTCTCATTGATTGACTCTTCAAACAGAACTGCTATGATAACTGGGTAGGAGAGGAGAGAAAATAGGATGGAGCGATGAGTTGGATAGGGGTAGTGCACAGACACCTTTCCCAGCAACCATCAGGTGAAGCAATGGGGTAGTAATCGAAGTGTTAAATATGAAACTAGCATCTATTCTGTTCAACGTTTCTGTTTTCCTGTCTGATTTGAAATTTTCATTCTCCATTTTAAATCTTCATCCAAATTTTTTTTGTATGTTATTTTCGTCTTTGTTTTCCAGGAAATTCTCTTGTGACTTCAACGAAGCAATTCAAATCAAATTAGTTTTTCCTTGATTTTTGAGCCACATACAAATACGTTTGCATACAGTTATACAACAGAATAATCATAGCAGGTATCATTTCTAGATGCTTGAAATTAAAACCGACTATGAATAATAAATATTGCCTTTATGCTGGCTGTGGTGAAGCCATCCCCATCTAGGCAACATGTATCAAGTTTTCTCCGTGTTCCTCTGTCCCAGCTAGACTTTGAAGTTCTTCAAAATTTTACGATATGTGAAATTGATTTAGAGGCAACAAGCACTTGAAGCATCTGAAATTTTACCCATAGCTGGAGGGGAGAGGGAAAAAAGATGGATTCATGCCTTTCTTAAGGGCACGAGTGTAAAGTGTATGAAGACTATCTCAGAGTTTGAACTTGGCTTGCCAATTCCATTTTACATGCTGCTAATCATTTGGTAACTAACACCACCTAAAAATGTTTATAAACAAAACCATTTTATTTTCCAAATAATCTGTTATCTTTCTCAAGAGGTTCCAAGATTAAACTTTCTTTTAGTACGATTATTTTTGCTTTTCTGTTCCTTTTCATACAAATAAACATTTCGGTATTGTACTGCACTCATTTCAGTTGCTATTTGGTGCAAGTAGCAAGAGAGGAAAATGATTAAATGCAGCAAGAAATCAATAAATAGTTATCTTTATCTTTTTTATTTTTATGTAATCTATTATGTTAGATCGTAGGATCATTGATATAAAAGAGTCAGCCTACTTCCACCCTCAAATCAATACAGCTTTAAAGGAAAGAAAAGTTAAAATTAAAAATCTAATTTTGAACCGATAAATCAAAATGGATTTTTATAGTTTCTCCAGAAATATTTGATAACTTTTCACAGAGAAATGCCTGGATTTTTTGCTATTCTTTTCTGATCAATTTTCAGTGTATATACAAGTATGTACAATTGTTCATGTACAGATACTTATTCTGTAAAAGTAAGATGGTTGGTCATTGCCCAGAAGAAAGTGCTGGGGGGGGGGAGGTCATCAAGGGATGCAGAGTGGCCTAATGGTTAGTGGCACTGACAATGGAATCAGCAAACCGAGTTGAATCTTTTGATGAGAAAGTTTGTATACACTTCGCACTAATAGCCTTGGGAAAGGTATAAATCCATCACTTCCACCACCACCCCTCCAGCCAGGGGTATATAATAGGGAGACTCAACTCTCTTGCTATGGTTAGCAACCAGTCCAAAAGTGCATCAGTATGTGTATTGTATAATCTTATTTTTTGTATATATATATATATATTACAGGTTTATGAATATGTTTTCTAGGTTGTTTTTGAAGTCAGATGTATTTGTTAATCAATTTATCTATCTATATACCTGTATATACCCATGTGTGCATCAAGGGGTCATTTGTATGTATATTGTTAATTATGCTGAACATTCTAGTATATAATTGTGCATAGCATTAATCTTAAAGAACATATACAAAATATTTTTCTCTTTGTGTATATGTGCATTTTTTTATATATCAATCAATATGTGTAGCTCTGTTTGTTTACTTCTGGTTTATATGTATATTGTATGGTGATATATATATATATATATATATATATATGTATATAGTGTGTACATGTATATATATATATATATATATATATATATATATATATATATATATATATGCATACACACAAAAATCTGTCATATAAACACAAAGATACATATATACAGAGAGAGATATATAGACATACATACACATACGCATGTATAGATGAACAAACCTCGATATCCAAAAAGATAATTAAGTACATATGATGCACACATAACATTTTCATATTTTATTGATATATATCTTCACACATACACATACAAGTCCAAACCCTTATATCATTTTCACTCAGATGGATAGCAAATCCCCCCTCCATCGCCTACCCACAATCAGACAAATGACAAGTCCTTCCTTTGTTTAATATATGTATATGCATATATATCCCACACATTAACTTATTAACACCTATACAGGTGAGAGACACACATCATCTTTTCAAGAAAATAATGCACACTTTTACCTCTAGCATAATTCAGAATTTCCAGCTATAAACAGTTGTCTCCATTTTTCCTCACACCATTTGCATTTTGAATAAGTCCAGAAAATGAACAAAATATCCCGAATAAAATTTCAATAATTTAAAACAAAAACTTCCAAAGTTGACATTCAGTTCACATATATATATATATATATATATATATATATATATATATATATATATATATATATATATATACATATATATACATATATATACTCACTCGTGTATGAAGGAGGGCTCATGTATGTGCACATAATAAGTATGGGATAAGCATAATAGTCTGCAAAAATTGGTCCCATTTAACAAAACACATTCTAAAAAATGTAGGAATATTCTGATCTCGATCAACTTCGATTATGTTGAAAGTACAGGGATTGAGAAAATGTCCATGTTGACAAATATTTTTGAAGACATTCTTTATTTTCCTTCCAGGTAGCCTTTCCTGCCTTTCCTGCCTTTTGAATGCAAATGGACAAACCTAGCTTAACTTTGTCAATGAATTTTTATTGAAATAGTTATATCAATTGTAGCTTGTAAAATGCTGAAATCACGTTGATCTATTTCCACTGTAATATTGAATACATTGAGTACAAAACATCTGCAGGTGTTTAGAAAGTGGATTATAAACAGTTACATGCATAGATGAACATACATTGTAATCTATATTTGAGATGAAATTGTGTCAAAATTTGATTATGTATCTAACAATGTAAATACCACTGCAGATTTGGTATGCAGGTATGAATACATGAACTGATATAAAAATGTTCATAAATGGTGTATGGAAAAATGTGTGTGTTAATAAGTGTTCAATTAAAATATTTAATTCCTTTTCTTCTAATCATCAGCAGCAGCTTGTTTTAAATAAATTCTATTACACATGAATAATAATCTTTTGGAAGAAACAAAAAACAAAAAAAATGATGAGATATTACCCACAATGCTAGAATATAGGATACTCAAGTAGAGGAAGAAAGAAACTAGCATTCCAAGGGAAATTATGAATCACTGCCGCCCATATATGAAGTTTTTTACGTTGTAAATCAAGCTGTGCTTGTGGTGAAATAAAGTTACTTTGATGAAAATATTACTAGTATGGTTTGAATCATAGAATAATGATTTTTTTTAAATGAGTCTGATTAGTTACTCAATAGGGTGGTCAACTGAAAAATTAGAAAAAGGGGTGATCAATGAATAAATTATTTTCCTTGTCTTTTAGTGGGCTGTGACCACTTAAAAATACAAATTTTCAAAAAACAAGTGTAAATACTGCTGAACACAAACTAAGGTACCAATTTGGCATAAACTTTCATTGCAAACTGAGCAACCCACCCCACCCCCAGTGAAAATCTATTTAGGGGAGAGTGAATTTTCAAAAAACAAGAAAATCATTTTCCCCACTCATTTAGGGAAGTGCACGTGCAAAATTTAAAGTTTTTAGTTGGAACAGTTAGGCTGGGTAAAGTAGAGGTAGATATATAGATAGATACATATAAATGTTGGAACACAAGAATAACCTAAACCCAGCAACAGTGATTAAACCGGTCTGATGTGGGTAGCAGTGATTAAAAAAAAATGGATAAGGGAAGAGAAAGACAAGAAGAAGCAAAAGAAAGAGCAAAAATAATCAGCAGAAAGAAGTAAGAAAGAAAGAATAAGAAGAAATAAAAAACAAAGAGATGAAAAGAGACAAGAATATGAAGAAAACAAAGAAAGACAGAAAGAAAAGCAATGAGGAATAAATGGAAAAGAAAGAAGGAATGAAGAAAAAAAAAGAAAGAAAGCAGGAATAGAAAAAGAAAGATAATCAAAATAGAGAAAGAAAGAGAAGAAGAATAGTAAGACCTAAAAAGCACTCAGAGAGAGCGTACCTCTGCCAACACGATATACAAACTAAAATCAGAGTGAAAATCAGTTCATATATATCTACTGTGCAGGTGAGGTAATGGTGTAAGTTTTGATTATGCATGTTTTGGACCACTGTCTTAATATATAAAAAAATATTTCTCAATCTAAAATGATACCTGGATCTGTCCCTGAATGTATTGAGTTCTTCTTCAGCCCATGTCCCACCCTTTCACAAAATGTTGTTGACATTGATGAAGACATTGTCTGAACAAACGAAGATGAATGAATACATATACTTATTCCAATTTCTTTGGCAAAGGTAACAAAATGTAGATAGTAAATAATGTTGTTGGAAAGAAATCTGTTTCAATTTTGGAATGTTTTCAAAGGAAGAAGAGATAATCTCCAGCAACTCAGTTGCTGCTTGAAGCAGTCAAATAGGGAGATAAGAAATTCACCATAAAAAAAATCCTGAGAGTGGAACATATGGAGAAAATGAAAAAAAAAATGTTTAAAAGTGGATAAATAATAAAACAAGGAGAAGGAATGAGAAAGAAAAAAATATTGTCTGCTTCATGCAAATTTATGCAAAAACACACATGGAAAGGAATTAAATAGGAAGACAAGAACCTAATGAAGTTGAACAAAAGAAAGTAAAAAAATGAATTTGTGTGATGTGGAGAAAAATGGTAAGTGAAGAGTGATTTTTTTCCAGTTTGAAGAGACAATGACACAACTCGATAAGAGTAAAACTTATTTTTGTTTTTTGGAGAAGATAAAAGAGTTTCTTTTTATCATCTTCATACGTGAGCAATCATAATTATCAAAGGCTGAAATAACATTTTACAGATAATCAGAAAACAAGATTTATCTAGAAAGTACTCAGAGAGCACATACATCTGCTAACACCATTGTCAGAAGAAGTAATTTTGCATGGATCTGCCCTAAAATTTAATCACCCTTCTACAAAATTACATTGAAAATCTTAGCAAACTTTTAGAGATATTGAATGGATAACCTGAACTTTTGGTGATATTATGTGGTTTGGACATATGACCACGATGTAGTGGAGGTAATTGTGCATGGAACTGCTCCAAAATTTAATCACTTCTGTAACCTATCGCTTACCCTTCTACAAAATTTCTTTGGAATTCATTTGGAGATAACATGTAAGCAGTCATTGGCATACACATAAATATCTTTCAATCGAAAAAAAATTCCTGAATCCGCCCCAAAATGTGATCACCTCTTCCATTGCCAATTGTCCACTCTTTCATGAAATTAAAATACATTCATTGAGCACTTTTGGAGATATTGTATGGAAAGACAGACAGGAAAATGGACACGATCAAATACACATACCTCTCCAACTTCATTGGCCGAGGTAAACATCATTTCTTCAAGAACTCAAAACTGATTGCAAATTTTACTTCATTTTAATTCCAAGATGCTATGGAAAGATAGAAAATTATCAAAATGTGTTCTTGAAAATTTCAGAGAAATATATTTGTATTCTGTTCTATAATTAATTACTATAAATTTAATTCAAGTGCAGTAAAAAAAAAATCACTTCTTAAACAATATAAACAAACACAACTGACTTTTTAAGAATTTAGAAGAAAATTAAAATTGTTGCACTTCTCTGTAAATCAGCACATGGTATTTGGTGCATGTTTCAATGCGTTGTGTGTAGTTGACAAGACTAGAGTAGATTACCCTAATGTGGGCCCACTTAGGAGTGAGGACTCCATTTGGCAAGGAGCTTAATTTGGAGTAATCAGTCCAATTAGCTTAAAGATGGCCACGCTTGTAATATATTTGTGAAATATCAGTAGAAAATTCTCAAGGATTAAAAAAATGACAACAACATAACTTTGTTGTAGAAGCACAATTTAAGTAGTTATAAAACTTATGTTGTATAAATATTGATTTAGTCTATTATAAATGTAAATAATAATACATACATAATAATCAGTAATAGAAATAGTCTTTTAGCATTAGGTATATGGTAAGTCTTGATTGTGTGAACTAAGTACATGGTAATGTCTCTATTTATAGATATTGAACATACAAAATACTTGGAAGAGAAGTAGGTATACTCTATTCCTCCTGATCCTGCCTCCCCTGTTTCCATCCCTGACAATGATTTAAACTAGTTGTTCAGGCTTATGTTATAGATTTTGCTAAAATTGAACAATTGTTGTCATCAAAGATGGTGGAGGGTTCTATCTTTTTTAAATTTGTGTCTGTTTGCGTGTTTTGGTCTATAGACTTGAATATTAGCATCAGTACTCCACTAAGCCCTTCCGAAAGAGATTTTTTTTCATTTTTTGAAAAAACCTTTATTGGGCCTTATTTTGATGTGTTTATTGATAACATCCAGGTCATCCAGATTCTAGATGCTTCTTTACTCTATCTAAATGTTTTGGACAAACGCCAATGATGTCATATATAGAATCAATTCTTACCATATTTATTCTTCGATAGAAGTTTTTTGCATGACTTCAAATTTTGAAATTATAGTTGTTTAATTATTGAGTATGATAGCAAGTTTGTGTCTGTAAGACTTCTTGTTGATTCATATTAGAATCCAGTTCTTAGTGGTAGATAAATAAGGCTCATTATCATAATCCAGGACTGAAAGAGGACTCTTTGTATTCATAAAATTTGTGATACTCCATTTGGGGTATCACAAATTGGTAGGAGTATCATACTAGAGGCCTTAAAATGTTAACTTGAACCTGACATCAGAAATCTTTCCTTTTTGTACTGCTTACATAAATGGGCAATATTGAAAGCTATAATAAAAATATCAGATGTCTACTGAATAATTAGAAAATGAAAGATGTGTATTTTAAATGAAACAGTAGCTCATCTGAGGTAGATGTTTCTTTGATTATTGGGGGGGGGGGACAAAGATAATGGGGTTGAATTTTAAAAAATGTATAAGTAAAAACTAATAAGTATTATGAATATTTTCCAAAGAGAAGCTGGATTCATGCAAAAAATCACAGGATGAATTTCGATGATTGTTATCCATCTTGAGGGAAAGTAGGAATTGAGTGCAAATGTAAATAAAAATATTCAGAAGAAATATATTTTTGTACGCAAAAATCCCTGTAGAACTGCATTATTGATGACTACTACTTCTACAATCATTATGGCAATGATATGCTCATCATTCACAAGTAATTCTGCAGTTTGCCATTTTCTAAACATCAAACCCTCCCCTTCTAAAATAATTTTAAAGGTCTTCTTTGCAAAGCATCCATTTCACAGGAAGAACTCCAAAAATGTTTTTTTTCTTAGTATAGTCACTTTCCAGAAACATTGGAACATCATTTTGTGTGACTGAACTCTCATCAAATCTTGAAGGAAATGGCTGATAATGAACTTAACGTTTCTTCTTTGAATGGGGTAACTTGCATATTAAAATACTTCTTTTTACTTGTAACCTATCATTCAAAGATCTTAAGATGTTTTCTATGGGTGACGGGTGCAGGGGTAACTTTTTGATGCCAGAGCTGACCAAAACGCTCGTCTTTTCTTATATCCTCTCTCTCTCTCTCTATATATATATATATATACATATATATATATACATATATATATATACATGTATATATGTATGTATATATATATATATATATATATATATATATATATATATATATATATATATATATATATATATATATATATATGTGTGTGTTTATGAGTGTGTTGTTGTAAATGGGACAAAGATGTTGTCTAACAAATGAAATGAGCTGGTACACAAATTAGAGATGCATTTTGTCTCATTCATTTATTTTGGCTTTTTTTTAAACAAAAAAAACCCAACGTTTTTCACGCTATTTATGAAAGCTAATTTCAGAACAGCATTCATTTAATCATGTTTAAACCAAAGTGAGTTGCCTAAGGTGATTATATTCAAATGCTTATGTTTCAATTACTTGGTTAATTTTCAAATTCCTCTCTATTGGAAATATCAAAATTAATGAATTAAAAGTGTGCGTGTGTGTGTGTGTGTCCGTGAGAAAGTTGCCATTGTATCCATTTCATGGTTAAATTCAGCAGATCTGGCCTCTTTTAAAAGCATTTGGCCATGAGGTTTTCAGCTTAGCTATATTTAAATTTTTGGCCATTTTGTCACTGTTGCATTAGTATTCTTAATAGATTCTTATTTTTGTGCGTACAGTTTTACAAACTATCATTTTCATCTTCATTTTCATTTTCTTTAATAATACTATTTACCTTACATTTTACTGAATTTTTTTTCAGTTGCTTTTGATTGCAACTTTACTCAAGCAGTCATCAAGAAGTTGCAATAGAAAGCAACTGAAAATAAAAAAATAATCCTTAATAGTGTTATACAATATTTCATAAAGTGAAAATATATAATAAATTAATTGTTTTCATTAAAAATTTAGACATTTGGCCATTTTTTGCGTGTTTTTGGTTAGAAACGTCCAACTATCAGGCAACCCTGATGTGTGTGAGAGAGAGAGAGATTTGTTGACTATGACCTTGAAAACAAAATTTCAGCTATTAAAACTCAAGAAAATCGCATTCTCGGGACAATATACGTTGTTTGATTAAATGTTTCTTGCTATTTTTAACGATTAATTTTGTAAATTGCTGTTTCACGATGTCTTGATTTTAAACGTTCTACTTATAACTACTGAATAAAGATTAGAACAAATTAATAAATATGGTGGATCTTGCACATAAATTGCAGTGTATGGTTGAAAGTTTATTCAAATTTGATTAGTCTCTCTTTCCTGAAATTCTTCTAGCATATAGTTTTTAAATGGCTTGAAGTTCAAGGAAGCCACTATGACAGTTATGTAATGTTCTCGCAACAGTGACATAACGCCTGTTATTTACACCACCAGGACGCCATTACCACATTCTGCCGCCATTTTATTATTTGCAACTGCTTCATATTGGTCTCAATGCAATTAGCAGCTAGACAACAACCTCTTTCAACGCAAGCCTTACACTTCAGTGACAAAGAAAATAGCTGATACATTTTTTTTTCAAGGCATGACTTCAAGAGACCGTCTGTACTGAAGGCATTCGTTCGTAACTTGGAAATACTTTTTAATAGACGGAAAAATCCTTATCTGATGACCTTAATGTTATATAGCATTAAATGCCATTACAGATCTAAATTGTCTTGGGGAAGTACAAGGGAAACGATGTCAATTCAAAATGTTTGATCTAGACGTATAAAAATTCCAAATGAGCAGTTCTTTCTAAAGTGATATTTAGCTCAATTTCACCATGGTAACGTCGTTTCAATACCATCACTGATAATCATCCTTTTCATTTGGAATCCATGACACAAGATGTTTCCAGAGAATATATGGCTTCTTGTTGTTTGTCATTATGTAATGGTGATCTCATCTTACTCAAAATGACAACTCATGAACTGTAAAGAATGATAGCTATAAATCGTTGCTCCTACTCTTTATTCGTGTCAAAAAAATGATTATAAAGAAGAATGGAAAGAATGCTATGGTAACCAACAACCTTGAACGGTTTTCCGTTTCATTTCGAATATGGTCAATACAATGCGAACAAATGGCTTGAATTAAAATAGCAAGCGCATGAATAAATGATAAATAAACAAATGTTTACATTAATAAATACTCTGACCTAATAAATATATTGACAATTTCTGACATAACATGATTATGAAATCTGTGGTCTTCACGAATTCATCCGTCATATATATAACTGCTTCAGCTTTGTCATAGATGAAACTTTTAGCATAAATTCCAATAAAAAAGGAAAACATCTTTGAAAACTATACAGAAAAGCTACAATTTTCGCAATTTATCTTCTGCACTTTTACAATATAGGCTTTGGAACCGAATTCACTTTGTGCACAATACTTTAATGATTTGTCTTCGACAGTGAACAAAAGGACAAACCAATAATTTTTGGTCATAGTTAATTAATTCATTTAGTGTCTTTTTTAAAAATGAAGATTTGTGTTGTTTGCGTGTATATGTATGCACACGCACACGCGCGTGTATGTGTTGGTGCGTGTATGTGACAACCACTGCAAAACATGTGATGGTAAAATATTGTTTTGTGTTCATTTTTGTTTACATAAAATCCATGCTATTATCAATTTGCACCAAGATTGCATCAATTGTGAGTTCGCTAGTTCAGTTTCATTGCTAAAAATTCAACAAATATCAATAAACATTATCCAATAGACATTTTTTTAATTTTACGTTAAGGGACATGAAAAAAGACGAAGAAATTTATCACTATGTCGACAACTGAATTTGATCGGTATTTCACGTGCAGGCTAAAAACGATTTAAAAGTCGACATAAATAAATAGGTATCCCACTGAGACAAAAAATGTTATATTATTATCCAAGAAATTCATGCTCGTACTAATAAAAAGCGCGTATCACTAAAATTGTAATAAACAATAAAACTGATAGCAGCAGCAGCAGCAATCGCCGTAGTGCGAGAAGGAGAGGATGAGGAGGAGGAAATGGTGCGATCCGCGGGAAAAACGTGGTGTAAAAATAAATGATTTGCAGAACTAGTCAATACATCCACTCAGCTTGTGTTGAAATGGAGATAGAAAGAGAAAAGGCAGAAGAAAAAGAATGGTGATGTTGTTAGTACATGTACGATTTCCAAGCAAGTGTTACTATTTTGGGAGTTCGGTAGCATGTCTGCTATTAATGTTATGATGCGTTTGAAAGCCGAGTTCATTCAATCATCTTCTACACATGGAAAAAGTATTAATAAATTCGAAAAGAAGACATAATTCGCCCGTTTAATTATTGAATATTTTAATTATTTCTGACACCTCTTACATTGGAGCTAATGAAGAAAAGAAACAATGATATGAATGCTAGGCATTTAACGTCCAGTTGGGAAAAAAATGTTGACCTATATTTTTCAGGTGAATGTCTAGGACAGCATTAGACGGAAAATGCTGGCCTGTGAATAATACCAAATGCAAAGCTATTTGAAAAGATTGTTCATTGTAATTTTCATTCAATTGATCAGAATGATCATTAATAAGTCATTTTATACGGAACAGAATTTTATATCATTCAGTATTTAAATTAATAAAAACTTGAGATGATCCGTCTCGTATTTCACAGTAATGTGAGTTTTTCTAAGAAAAACGAGAAAAATTCTCTAACTACTTAAAATAATCTCAAATTATCACGTTATTGTTTGCATTGGTAAATGTCAAACTAAAGCATAAAATGAAGAGATATCTGGCCACATTACTACAATGATGTAAAATTAGACCAAAGAGTATTTTGAAATTTGCAGGGGCGGATGCGGGGGTTTCTAATTTGCAGGCGCGGATCCGGAGGTGAAGAGCCAGGGGTCAAGATCCCCCACGGACGAAGCACAATTAAGTTATTAAAAAAATGTGAATGGAGAAATTTTATACCTAAAAACCAGACGCATAATCATAAAAACACAAAAAAATACTATATCCATTGTTTAATTGGGCAGATGGAGTGAAATAAAAATCCCCCCCCCCCCGCTCAAAGTCCTGAATCCGACCCTGAAATAGTTTTGACTAATGTTTTCAAGCTTTACTGGAACTCGTTTGTCTGTATTTTTGCATTTGCTCTTAATACAAAAAATATAATCATGTCATAAATTTAAATAAGTTTTATTTGCCAGAAAAATCTTGTTAAAATTGAATATTCTTTGTATTGAATTAGAGACATTCCTTTTTTTAAAGAGTGAAAGAAAATGCAAGCCATCTAAATGTTTCACAAATCAAATTGAATTACATTTGCAGTAATCATCTTAATTAAGAGTGGTTTCTCTACACTGAGTGATTAGTTACATTTCCTCCTCTGGGTGTTGGAATATGTGAATAAAAATAATTTTCAAAATATCCTCAAAACTGACCCCGTGATTAAAATCCACGCTGTAAAAAATTACCGAAGGTGGTTCCGAATTGGAGTTCACCAGACGTTACACAGACATGCAATCGGTCGAAGAATTGTGAAGTGAGGCAATACAATAACAAACTATTAAAGCAATAAGAAATATACTTTATGTATTCACGCCTGCTTTTTATTGGAGACTTCCGTTATTTCTTTTTATTTATATGCCTAAGTGCCATTCTCAACATCGAGTGAGTGCGGGTGTGAAATTTTATCACTTAGAATTCCAATCGGGACCACTTTCGTTAAGTTGTACTATCCAAGCTTTTATTCCTAGACATGTATTTTCTGATTTCTTATCGATTCCTTCTCATGTCATTCATTATTGTTTATGTTACCTACTTTCCGTTATTCCAGGTTACTCTAACCTCATTGTTTTTCCGTAAAAAAACCATTGCTGAACAAAGGAAAGCTTTCCGCATTTATATTTTCTTTTTCCCTCTAGAGGATTAATCCTAATTAAGTTACCTTTTTAAACGAACAGAACATTTATAAAAAAAAATACCGAGATAAATTTTGAATAGAATAATTAAGTGCTACCGACAAAACATCTCAACAAAAATGTCTGGCACGATTTGGAAGATGGTCCCGATTGGGATTCTTGGTGTGAACATTTAACACCTGCGCACACTCAGTGTTAAAAACAGCGCTTTCATTAGAAGAATTTAAGGATGTCGTTAAAGAATAAATGAAATAAATACACAAATTATATTATAATTACATATTTATTAATTAAATTAAGTTGTAAAATTGTTTCAATTTACTTCATAAATTTTCGACAGATCGCATTCGCATATCTACAGAACGTGCGTGACGCTAGCTCAATTCCAAGCAGGACCACCTTCACTAAGTTGTATCAAAGTTGGAAATACGCCTTTCTTCTGTACAACAAGATCAAACATGATAGACTTCTATGACAACAGTTCTTCTGAACTCATCCTCATTTTCTGGTACTATTTTCTTGGACTTGGGAAAACTATTAATATAAAAATGCCGCATCTCTTGCAATATGAGGCGTGGTAAAAATATTAATAATTGATCACTGAGGTTGTGTACACAGGAAGTAACCCAACAAGATGGAGTGTCCTTTAGAATCCACCGCCCTTTTAAGTACTCGTTTGTCAATTATAGGACATAATAAATATTCTCAGGTTATTATTTTTCACAATTCAAATAAGTACTCTTTTCATTAATGATTGAATTCCTAAAAGGCAAAGCCGAAATTCATTTTACGGCCAATAATAACAATAACAACAACACAGTCCTATTGTTGTGTAATGAACTGAATTACATTTCGTTCAGCTTGCACCTCTCACTGGGGAATGCTACTAAATAATAGTTCAGTTGAATTTTAGACAGTATGTTTATGTTTGAACGGTCAAAATGACATTTTCAGAGTTGCTCTGAGTTTGTTTTCAGACTAAGATATTTTAAAAAGAGAAATGGATGAAAAAAAAAAGAAGAAAGAGACTAAGTTCACTTGTGCTATAGAAGGCCCAAAAATTTGATTGGGCACTAAGTAGGGAAGGTGGTCCCGATTGTAAAGTTTCACCCTCTCGCACACTCGATGTCAAAAATAGCTCACATATAAAAAGAAATATCCATGAAAGGGGAGCATGAGTAAATGCACACATTTTATTGTTATTGCTTTGAATAAATTGGATTGTTTTATTTTTTTAACATCGAGTGAAAGTGTTAAACTTAACAATCGGGACCACATCTCCTATATTGTACCTTAGATTATTCTATTTATTCATTTGCATTAGGAAGGTGAAGAATTTACATAGTAGTAATAATAACATAACATGTATAGGATGATGAATTAAATGGCCGAGGGAGGGAATGACTTGACTGGTGTGATGATCTCTTAAAAAGTATCCGACTGACATTATTACATGGTGCTTCTTATTGATGGAGGCAGAAGGGGGGTATAAGGTGGTTTGTGTTTCTATCTGTATAAGTGTGTCTGTGTCTGTGTGTTAGAAGGATTTTGCTTTTGTGTCTGTCAAAGGTTAGAAAGTAAACGTGTAATTCAATTTTTGCAATATGCCGACAATTTCAGTATGGGCTAAAAGATTCGTCTACTCAACGCGAATTAGGTAGAAAAGAAAATGTGCTACAATGTAGAAAAAGTGGTCCCGATTGTAAAGTTTCTCACACTCGCACATATGATGTTGAAAACGGCGCTCAAATAATTACAATTCAACAGTTATAGTTATTCAAAATAATAACAATTAATTAGGTAAATACTACTGTTTTACTTTCATGATTTCTTGTTTCTTTTTGTTTGTGCACAGTTTTTAACATTGAGTGAGTGGGAGTGTAGAACTTCACAATCGAGACCACCTTCCATAAATTGAGCCAAAAATGCTTGCATAAATACAACTAAAATGCGTTATGTGAATAAAGAATAATGTTTTAATGAATTTCACACCAATAGTTTCTAGTGGCTCTGACAGGAGATCAAGTGACGTAAGTCTCCTCAAACTTCAGCACTCTCCTCAGTATTTTAGCTGATTTTAATGCTGTCGTCTGGATGGTTTTGATTCTTCCAAACTCTTTGCAAAGCTCTCTGGGATCATCATCATCATTATTAGGGGCACTAGTCAAATGATACAGTCTCTAGTAAAAACTCCAATGACTGTGATCTCACATTGTCAACCCATACACCTATCCCTGATACAATAACAATGTATTGGAGTATCAGATGGGAAAAAAAAGCTATACTACAAGCTCTGTTGGAGGGACCACACTTCCTTTGAAGGAATGCTCCACTCAATTTGTATCATTGTCATCATCATCATCATTGTTTAAACAAAATTAAATGTAGATTTTTTAAAAATCAAAATTGCAGTTTCTTAGTGCTTGACGAATAATGATTGTTTCTGTTTAGTTTAGCAAACAAGATTACAATAATGTGTGTTCTCCTATGAGTATAATGATTCCATAATGTGTTGTGAAATATTAATATAAATGATTGCATTTTTAAAATTATTATATTTCTATGTGTATGGATACATAAAATCAATGTCTATCTTCTCAACAACTGTTTGCATAAAGAGCAAAAGCAAGGTAGTTGCTAGTGGTAGCATTATGAAAGTGAGCAGCCAACTCAATCATCACATGATTTCCACGTGGGTGCCACACAACCACTTTTGCTCTGATCCTGCTCCTAACAATAACAGTAATAATCACAACATCGTTTAGCAATTCACTTTCTAAGTTCTTTTTATATCTCCTTCTTTTCTCTACATGCAAGCCTCTGTATTCTCTCTATCCTTCCTTCCCTCTCTCATTCAATCGCACACAAACACTCTTGAAACACTTCATCCACCTCCTGTTTCTTTCTTTACTTTTGTCAAAATCTTATTTCTTAATGGTCTAGAGATGGTGGTCCTGATAGGAATTCAGTAGACGTCACACAGGCATGCGATCTTTTTTTTTTTTAATTACAAATTTTTTTTGCACAAAAGATAAAAGGAGATAATTTTAAGACTGAGGCAAAACAATTTCATTTTAAAATATTTGAAACAATACAATTTATATATTTATTTACAGTTGTGTAACACAGTTATGTTCACAAGACAGTAACTACAGTCAAATTGAATTCCATTTGGAACCACCATTGCTAAGTTGTGCCAATTGTTTAAATAAGCAAAAGAAAACATTGCTGCCTGCAAGATGTCCCGAATATAACCTGAAAGAGTATGTGTGTTGTAGGATTTAATGGATGAATTTCCAAATATTAGAAAAAATGAGTCCATAAAAACGACTCAGCTTTTCCCTAATCACACAGACTCTTCCAGAGTTTCTGTCAATATATTATCATGGGATGAATTAACAGATATCTGATTGAAAGTATTTGAGAGTCTGAATGTATTAACTTTAAGAGGAACAGTCGCTCTCCTTTTTATAATTCTTAAAAATCATTTGGCACTTCTTAGTGATGGTGGTACTGATTGAAATTCACTTGTGATTTGCTGTCTTTTCGATATAACTATGTTACTGTTACACAACTGCAAATAAACACATGAATTATATTGTTAATTAAAAATTTTTCATCTTTTGTAGAATATTATTCCATATTTCTAAAAAAAGACAAATTGCATACCTGTGTGATGTCAGCTGAATTCCAATCCGGACCACCATCGTTAACATGTGCCAAACATTTTTGGAAAATATCCATCTGTGATTTTGGAGGGTTTAAAGTAATTATTTTCATTTTCAAGCTTGGGAAAAGATAAGTCATGTTGAATTCTGAATTAACATATTTGATCAAAGATAAAACTAGAGAAAATTCAAAGAAAGAGATGCAGTTTTCTCCTAAGAGAAATGAATTCTGTATATATTTCTTTCCCTCTGTCATTCGGTCAAAAATCATGTAAAAGCATCTGCAGAAACCAACTTTGGTGTATAACCTGGTGAGCAAGCAGTTCATGTATTGAAATGCTATTCGAGTCAAGATTGCCTTAAGTATTTTGTCAAGACCACCCCCAGAAACTTTTAAAAAGATTTCTTTAGGCATAATAAGAAATAAATGTTCAAATTTTCAGCTCTCCAGCACCATTGGTGTGGTCTGTACAGAGGATACATAGCCAACCAGCCAGTCAGATCAGCTTGAAAACTGAAGAAACATATATGGACAATTTTGATGACAATTTTGGTGGTTTCTAATAACAATCCCTCACACATGAATGATATGATACTACATAGATATACAAGAAAAATAGATAAAAATAAGAACCTTAAGTTCAACGATAGGCCCACCATCCATGGTAGTAGTAACAGGAGGAGGGGGAAGAAGAAGATGGGGATGATTTGATAAGGCTGGGAAAATTGATGTTTAATATATTTGGGACTGACTGAGAGGTGACATATGTATGTGTGGACACATTTAAAAAGATGTATTTTAATCCATTTCTCCAGCAAGCTTAGTCTGATGATAGATTTGATTCTTTTGGTACTGAAGCCGCTTAATTTGGTCCCAATACCATACAGATTTGGTCTGATGATTGATTTGAAGTTATTTGGTTCTTTTGGTACTGAAACTACTAAATTTGGTCCCAAGACCATACAAATTTGGTTTGATGGTGGATTTGAAGTTATTTGATTCTTTTGGTCCAGAAGCTACTCAATTTGGTCCAAAAACCATACAGATTTGGTCTTGTGTGGCAAAAGATTTCTGGCCACCCCGATTTGAGTTATAGCTTTGCTATATGATGATTTAAACCAAAGTTATTTCATTATAAATGATATGAACAAAGAAAAGGAAAGTTGTAAAGGAGACAATTTCAAAGAAATATATGACATTTTTATGAGGATGAAAAAATGTTTTCCATACTTAATCTAACAAGTTTAGTGAGATATTTTAGTTTTAACTCAAAATAGCACATGCTATATGAAGGTTTCTATCATTTTTTGATAAATAAATTCATAAATTTCTTCAACAAAAGAACTCTGACAACAATAGAAATTCTGTTCAGAGTGAAACATTTGCTAAGGATACAAATGTTTGGTACTTTGGGAGTGTCATTTCAGTGTCATTACAATGTTAATTCAGAATTAAACCTTGAAGTTATCATTTCTATGCTTTAATCTGTGAAATCATGAATGTCTAAAAGATTTAAATATCTTCAAGTCATCCTATTGATTACGAAAGGCTCCTCTGTAGGAAATACACTGAAAATAAAATTGAATATATCTGTACCTTGTATAAATGAATTACTGTAGCCTGCACTTTTGCCAGAATCAATTATCTACAAAATGTCTGAAATTCCTCAAAGAAAAAGATCTTAAACACCAGCACCAGATTTAGGCATCATTGGTCTTAGAATGAGCATGGAGACCCCAAAAAGCACTTTCTTGAAAAAAAGAAAAAAGCATTTTAGATGATGCTTACTGGTATTCTCATGCAAATTTTCAAGGTTGTTGCTCCAAAAATGTGACCAAGAACACCTCCCCCACATCTATACACATATAGATAGACAATGACTAGCAAGGAGAGAAGAATCTGTTATCCGCTTTGCTGGTCAGGCAGGCGGGCCATTTGTGGGGCTAAGAAGATTACAAGAAGATAAATGAAGATAAAGATGTAGCTTCACTCCAATAAAATAGTCAATCATTGTCAAAGTCTGAAAGATACAACAACATTGTAATCTTAGCACCAAAAGGAGTTCAAGAATTAACTTCAAACGTTTTACTTTTTTCCAAAAGTTAAACCAATGACTAGGTTTTCTCTTATTGATCTTTGACTAAAATTTTCCTTCACTTTTATTTGGTAATTTTTTTATCACAACTTAACATGGGCTGTCAATCTACGACAATGAATAATTTTAATTCTGATTCATGCTATTTACTCACTTCTGGAAGTCGACAGCCTATTGTTATAAAGTAACCACCAAAAAATTAAGATGAGGTAAAATAATAATCAAAAATTAATAATGATGGTTTACAATACTCGATTTAATGAAAATGTATGAAAAATTCAAAATAAATAGTTTTCCCTCTTATCCTGAGGTAATAACTCAACAATAGGAGATAGTTTTGAATTTTATGAGGCTCAAGTTTGATTCATTTAAAACTTAATGATTATGATTGAAAATTGAAATATAATTAAAAAGCAAAAATCATTTTTACTGCAATTTTAACTTGAAAGAAATGTTAATTTAAATACAGTGAGCAAAAAATTTCCAATACATTGCAAAAAGTTCGTTTTAACATTTTTTACAGATTCAAAATTGATAGAATTTGGACCAAAGATTAAAAAATGAAAAAATTGAAAGAGCATGGAACAGTGAAAGGCTATATACAAAAGGCAGAAACATTTGGTCTAAATCCTGTCAATGTTGAAGGTGCATGAAGATGTTAAGATGAACCTTTTGAAATTTATAAGAAATTTTTTGCTCTCATCCCTGCCACTGCGTGCCACACATTGATAAATGTTTTGATGCAAAAACTATCCCTTTCACACAGTGATGAAATATTTTGATGTAAAAAACTATCTCTTCTATGCATGTATGAAATATTTAGATGCAAAAACTATCCCTTCAACACATTGATGGAATATTTTGGTATAAAAAATATCCTTTTCGTGCAGTGATGAAATATTTTGACGAAAGAACTATCTTTCCATCCACTGAAAGGATATTTTGATACAAAAACTATCCCTTTCACACACTGATAAATTATTTTCATGGGGAAACTATCCCTTTCACACATTGTTAGAATAATTTGATGGAAAAATTATCTCTACTGTTCATTGATGGAATACTTTGTTGTGAAAACTACCACTTCCATCCATTGATGGAACATTTTCAGGGAAAAATATCCCTTGAATTCATTGATGAAATATTTTGATGCAAAACTACCCTTCCCATGCATTGATGATATATTTAAATGCGAAAACTTCCATTCTTTGATGAAATATTTTGGTGCAAAAACTATCCCTTCCACACATCAATGAAATATTTTGATGTCAAAAATTTACCTTCAATTCATTGATGACATATCCCTTCCACACGATGATATATTTTTATGCAAAATCTTTTCCATTCGTTTATTGATGAGATATTTTGATGCAAAAAGTAACACTTCCATTCTTTGATGGAACGTTTTGATGTAAAAACTTATCCCTTCAGTTCATTGATGAGATATTTTGATGCAAAAACTATTCTTTTCACACATGGATAAAATATTTTCATGTAAAAACTATCCCTTCAATTCATTGAAGAAATTGTTTAATAAAAAAACTATCCCTTCCATTCATTGATGAAATATTTTGATGTAAAAACTATCCTTTCCATGCATTAATGTAATACTTTGATGCAAAAACTATCCTTTCCACATATTGATGAAATATTTTGATGTAAAAACCATCTATTCCACATATTGATGAAATATTTTGATGTAAAAACCATCTTTTCCACATATTGATGAAATATTTTGATGGAAAAACTATCCAAAATCAGTAGAGTAAAATGTAGGAGATATCATTTGTGTGTAAAAAGTACACAAATAAATTATCCCGGTGATTTCAGCCAAGTATGTTTTGATTTCAGACCCTAGTAATTGCTTGGTAATTACATTTTCAGCACTAAATGTTGATACAGAACACACATAACTCAACATGTTTTACTGCAATACTTTCTTCAAACTTAGTTCTACATATCGATGCATGAAAGAATACTCTTGAAACAAATGCAACTAGTGCATAGAAGTCAAAATGCATTCAACTGTAAGATAGACTCAAGATGCGTTCATCCATGTGCAAGTTTGGTTAATTGTGATATGTTTGTGTGGATGACATGAAGGCATACTTATCATTTCATATCAAAAATAGTCAGCATCATCCTGAATATTGTGTTATCAAAGTGATGTCATTAACAATTTTGCTAGAACTACCAACATTTGGAGAATAGATATGCCATGACCAATCAAACTTTAAAAATTCCTTTTGTTGAATAACTTGGAAGGAGCCATATCCCTCTTTATTTATAAAGTCAATGTAGAGATACACATTGATGCAGAGAACGTATACCGTGCTACTTTATGCTGTATAGAATGTAAATAGCACTATCATGTACCGAAGGATATGAATTTGAAAGTATCAGTTCAAGTTATGGCCAAAGCAAAGCATTATAAACCTGAAATTGTGGTTTTGATACTGGTTGAAGCAGATCCGATTCAAATAATTATGATCCTTGACTTAATTTGCAATATCAAGTTCAAAGTTAAAACTTCTATCCAGGTTGATGTGAATTGAATTGACACTTCTCATTATTTCATTAAGTCAATGTAACAATGGCACATTGATACAAACTTTGTTGATAGTTCACACTTACTGTTTTTATCCAATCAAAATAGCCAGAGGAATCAATTCTTTCATTATCATCATTGAATACAAATATCACTACACTTCAGATTTCAATAAGCACAACTTAAAGACCTAGTGAAAATCTATTTTAAACTGATCCAAAAATTGATTATAACTACACCTTGATACTTCTACCAGCCAGCTAAGATCGCAAACTGGTCTCCTAATAGGTTTAAGAATTGAAACCATTTAATTTGTACAGTCACGAGTTATATGACCAAATAGATTGTTACGTCCTTACATCGCTACTTATAACTTCATGAATTGGCTTTAACAAATCTGGATACTAGTCTTTTGAGCATCAATCGATCTATCAATAATGTATTGCACTTCTATAAGAAATGTTTTCCCAATTTGATATCATGCGTAATAAATACCTTTATTGCATTTTTTTTTAGGGGAATATATAAAATATATTGTGTTTTTTGAAAGTTACAACAATAATCAAATTATTGATCAGGTTGCTTATTGTTGATAAAATTGTTGTCTCTTGCATTGTTGATCCATTTGCAGCTTATATGTGGGTTTTGATGGGGCCTTGCATAGGGCCTTGATAATTTATGCAAAAAAAGGATTGAAACCTCAGTGGAAAAAAAGCACAATTTTGCTTGCCTATAATAAACAAAAATTCAGCAGCAACAAGGCAAAGCATTGACGTAGTAGAGAATGATCCTGTGACAATTTATCTCCCTCTTTTTTTGGCCAGTCGGGTCCAACCAAAACTCTTTGGGGAAGGGGAAAGTCAATATATTGCCTTACTTAGTCCGAATTCACCAGTCTTTGTTCACAGACAGACATTTACAGCCCATGCAATAGCTGTTAATATTGTAGACTCACACTAAAACATTTTCCATTTTGTGTGCACTAAAACACTTGGACACCACAATTCTGAAGAGTACGTGGTGGTTTTTGTCAAGATTGTGATCAATAAGAACAACATTCAGAAGTAAGAGAAGAAACCATTCTCTTCACCAATGGAACTCAACTATAATAATTCTGTCTTCATGAACTGTAAAATCTTATAAGAAATTCTTTCACTTCTGTAGAGACATTCAACAATAACTTCAAAGAACTGTTAACTGGAATCACTTTGATTTCTTGCAGAAGCTCTTATTTTTACAACCTTTTCTTTTTCCTCTGTTCTTTACTTATTTCTGTTTAATAAAAGATCTGGTTTTGTTACAAAAACTGAGGTTTAGCATCTTTTGTTCCATTCATATTGTTTCAGGCCGAGCTATTCTTTTGATACACACATAGTAATGGATATTACTCAAAATAATCCCAACATTTTGCAAAAATTAATTTTCTGCATTTGGCAAAATTGAAATTTCAACACCCTTATCTTCTGCCATCTGTCAGGCAACTTCTTAATTCAATACCCCCCAGATCATTTTTATTTTCATCAACAAAAAGATGCACCCTTTCAAGGAATTGACATTTTTTTATCAAGAAAATTTTGTAAAGACTGGAATGAATGGTAATTTGAAGGTGTAATTTTTAAATGAGTAAAAACTTACCAACCAAGCTGTAACAATTTAGTCACCAAATAAACATGCCATTGAGCATGATATTCCTGATGAAATATTATGCACTTTCTGTAAAATAATTTTGGATACTTTTCATTTTCTTTTTTTTGGATAGCAGTACTTGTTCGAATCAATCGTTTGGTTCTCAAGAAGGAGCTCATGATGGAAAACTCATTTCCAATCCCACCATATATATATAGCATCACCTTCTTTAGATTTTCATTGCTCATTAGAATTTATTTGTAAAAGGAAACCTTTTTGTTTTATTCAAGTAATAAATCGGACACAGAAATACATTCTAGTGGGGTTTTTTTCCCACTTGATTTATGTAGAAGCCACTCATAACCAAGATGGTGCAAATGATTTTCAACATTTTGAATATTTTGAGTATATTTGGTATCTTTCACTTTATATAACTTTGATTATGCTTAAGCAATGTTTCGATTTGATTGCTATCGAATTCAACCCGTCTACCTTACTGTAGAGCATCATTTGATGAGAAATCTCCAGCATGAAACTTTGTAAACTACTTTTGACATGTTCAATCATTCATAATACCTTCCCTATAAAATGCACAAATCTGCTTTTGTGTTCAAGTTGCATTTTTACCTTTTTTTTAAGTAGAAAAGCATAATATTAAGAAAATATTGCTCATTTTTTCCATTTTCAGTATAAGAATCAATAAATAAAAGATATGCCAATTCTAACTGAATGTTTTTAAGTGTGCACTGGTATGAGCTGTCAAAATACAATGAAAAGTAATCTTTTTAAGTATAGTCTGTTATAACTAAATGCTCTTAATGTTATCTAACAACAAACTTTTTGGCCAACCCAATTTTTGAAGCTTCTTTATTATTTCATGTTGACTTTTTATGAGCTTTATCTTGAATCTTGCACTTCTCTTGAAACCTATCAAAATTGAAATTAATATTTATTAGTATTTATCTCTACTCCATTGGAACAGGAAGGAATGTTATATTGATAATATTTATCTGAATTTCTGACAAGAGGAATTATTATTCCACACTGATTTACGCAAACTAGCGTCCTCATTTTATATTATGGATAGAGCAAAAAATCGGTGTATAATAACTTATATTAGTTTTGAGGATTAGCAAATATGTTTAGAGAAAAGGAATTTTTCATTGCAATTTAAAAAAAAAACAGAGTCAAATAAACAAATGGCCTCTGTTTATTTCTTTACTGCATTTGTTTTTTGTCTTTTTTGCATTATAATGACTGCATAGGATCAAGTTAGAAAGATAAATGATGGTTTCTGAAAAACTAAAAACTGGGTTTGCGCTTGATAACCTTGCAAGGTGAAAATGTTGAAATGAAAAAAAAAAACAGACCCATGTCTCTAAAATCAACCTAATACACTCATAATATTAGATTGAATTATCAGATTGAAATTTCTTGATGTACAAGTTGAAATTTCAAAATGACAAAGAGGAAGAACTTAGCAGGATTCTTAAAGAATATCACAATAATACTTCATGCAATTTATCATAAAAAATAACCAAATAATTTCTAGGTTTTTCGAGTTAGGGAAGACATATTGAATTTTATAATTAAGATAATACTGATATCACCATTGATGGTGATTATAGTGATTTACTGGAAGCATCATGGCTGCCATGAAATCAGTCATGAATTTGAAAAAAAAAAAAAGGAGGGAAATGCTGATGACTGGCTGGCTGGTTGGCCGACCATAGTTGGAGGCGACCTGAAGGCTCCTCTCTGACATGTTTAGATAATGAATGCTGCTGGACAAAGGAGTTTTCCAGTTTTTTTGATTAGTAGGTGACTACAAAAATAAGGGGGAAAATGGTACGCTCAAAATATTGATAATTTACAGATCTGGATTTCTTCCATTATTAAGTTTCTAAAATTAATATGTCAGAAGTTGATTTAATGAAAAAGCGAAAGATTAAGTGAACGAGTGAGTGAATGAATAAGAGACTGAATGAGAGAGTGAATGACTGAGTGACTGAATGAAAGAGAGAAAAAATGACTTACTCATTCACTTTCTCATTCACTCTCCTTCAGTAACTCAGTCACTAATTAACTCTCACTCATTCATTCACTCACTTGTTAAGTCACTCAAACTAGTGAATAAATGACTGAGTGAGAGTTAATTAGAGAGTGAATGATTTAGTAAGGGAGAGTGAATGAGTGAGTGGCTGACTGAATAAGTAAGTAGGAGAATGAAAGATCGAGTGCTTGAGTGAACAAATGAAAAATCTTATTTTTAATTGATGCAGTTGGACTGATTTTTGAAAGACACCAACAATGGTTGAATACTGGCTGTTATAATGAATTAGTTGAAATGATGATGATTATAATAGCAATGTTATGTAAATAATATTGATGATGATGGAAAGAGTACTGATTTTATGAAGCAAATATTGATAAAGCTTTTTCTAGGATAATGAGGGGTTCACACTAGTAGAAAAAAAACTTAATAATTAGGAGGCACTTAGAGAGCACATATCTTTGCTGACGCCATCATCAGGTGAAGTAATAGCGCATGTATCCACCCAAAAATTTAATCACTTCTTCCATAACATGATGACTAACCTTCCACAAGATTTGGAGAACTTTTGGAGATATTGTGTAGACAGTCGTGAGCATATACATAAATGCATTAAAAAATGAAAAATATCTCTCAATCAATGATGATGATGATGATGATGATGATGATGACGATGAAAGAACAACAAATATAAACATGAAAATAAATTAAATGTTTTTTTTTGCGGTCAAAAATCTTCATCTGCTTTACATAGGTCATAGAAATAAATCATCATCATCATCATCATCATCTAAAATTTGGCTTTTCTTCTACATTTTGTTCATAGTAGCATAACTGACAGTTTTAGCTGTAACATTTACAGAAATATCTTCTATCAAAACTCCTAAAGGTTCTAAAAGTGTATCAATAACTGGATAACTGAGGGCCAATCAGTAACCAAAGAACTCAATTGAATCCTAATTTATTTCAATCAATGTATTCTTGAAACAATTAAAAAGACACAAAGAATCTTCAAAATATACAAATTAAACATAGTGTCCCAAAATTCTTCCATGCATCAGACAGTAAGTTGTCAATCTCTGGTCTAAAACATTTTCTAGTATGTCATATTTAGTCTGTGTTAAATCCTGTTAGACCTATATGCAGCTGAGTAGGTTTGAATCTCATTTTTGCTTAGATTTTTATTGAAAAAGTCTCTATTCACTTTTTTTATATCAAGTTTATAAAAATGAAATGAAGATAGTCTTGCTGAAAATTATTTTGAAGGAAACAATTCTATTTTGAAATTATTCAAATTATAGAAATTTCTATAATGTTTGGTAAGCTAATCACAATTATGCTTTCTGATAATCTTTGGACTTTTTTTAGTGGATGAAAATAGTAACTGGGATGCTAATTCTATCTTAAATTTTTCATTCACATTCAGAGATAATGTCATCTTTGCTCATCTTTGTGTGTGTGTGTCCCTAAGCGCTCATGGTCACATTTTTTTGGCTATAACCTTGAAAATAGTACTGCCACTGGGCACCATCTGAAAATGTTTTTTTTTTTGTGTGTTTTCAAAAGAGTGTTTTTTGGGGCCTCTATGGTCATTTTTGATTAACAATGCCCAAATCTTGAGCTGGTATTTTTTAGATTATTTCAGATAGAAAATCAATTATTTTTGATAATTAGTTCTGATACACGTGTTGGCTATGGTGATTCACGTATGCAAAGTATGGTTATCTCTTTTATGATTAAATCATATGATCATGTATAATATATAGAATGAATTTTTTTTTTACTTTAGACTATTTCTGTAGTCCTTCTGGAATCCTTTTTTTTTATTACAGTCTCTTTAGACTTCTTACCTTCTTATGATCGGAGCACAATGTAGATATGGCCAAATCATGTTGAATACATTGGTTCTTCGAAGTAAAACAATGCTAAGTCTGGTCAGTACCTGGATGAGACACCATCTAGAAATCCCAGGTACTTACAGCATCTGGGGATCATGTAGGGAACTTCCCATGGCAATCCCAATAATCCTCCCAAAGAAGAGACCAATCTCTATCTTGATAATGCAAGACAAAGGCCTCCCCTTCTCTAACACCGTGAACCCTTTGACTGACCTAGGTGCATGCAATAAGAAACGAGTAGATGAAGCACAACATGGATCCTTTTTCTTACTTAATCATTTCTCTTGTGCTAAATTCAACCCACATTAATACATGTAAAAGCAATTGCTCGTTAATTTGATATTCATGATTACAAGATTCTATTATTAATTTAGTGAACATTTTATTTGACAAAATCTTTCATCATTTACAGGATTACATGTTTTAAATTATCTACTATTGATTTTTATAAGTTATAAGAAGCGATACAATTGGATTTCTTTTATTTCAAAGAATTTGCTTCTTTTTGTTAGTTTCTGTTCTTAGAAGTAAAAAAAATGTTGTTCCTAAAATTGCTCTCTGATTCTTCATAATACTTTTCTTTATTCCATGACCTTTTTTAGCTGCAGTGTAAGTCATAAAAATGTGTTTTTATCAGATTTAGAGTATGATATCTCAATTTTATCCTTTTTACAATTATTTTAAAAATAAATTTTGATCTGATTTGAATTGCGAGTTTTAAAATACATCAAGAAAAAGTTATTTTGTATTAGGAGGTTAGAAAGATTATAAGAGAGGAGCACTTTAAATTCAAATTTTTTTTGCTTCAGAATAAGAGATTTTTATGCGTTATTTTTTTTTCTATTCTTTCTGAGACTAAAAAGAGAAAAGGAAAGGATTAAATGTGATTAAGTGCTCATATGGTACCAGCATATTTGGGAAACAAGAAAATGAAGCATAAAAATAAATGCTTTTGAAATCACTTATTTAAATGTATTACCAGCATCACTAGATCACCCCAAGCATTACTAGATCACCCCAAGCATTACTAGATCACCCCATCATCACCAACATCATCATCATTACAATTGCTCTGATCATTAACACTGGCTTTTCAAGGACTCAGAACCATTATCAAACATTTTAAAGATCTCTTCTCATCTGTACTGTACTCTTATAAAATAAAGAAGCATATAATTATAATGTTTCAATCAGATATAATCAAACTTCCTCTTTTGGAAATATAAATGTCCTGGTTGAAGTTTGGTTGATATCTCTCCACCTGAGAACTAACACTACTATCAATATTTCTATAGCAAGCATCTTATTTCAATACTAACAGTGTTTAAACCACAATCACCTTTGCTTTTTTGTTGTTGTCGTCGTCGTCGTAGTCATTGTTGTCATTGTCATTGTTGTTGTAGTAGTATCATCATCATCAACTTTGGTATCTTGGTAAATAATCCCTATGTGAGTCACAGTAGTATCACCCTCATTCTCTTTTTCCATGTTCTCTTAGGATGTGACGGCATTGAGATGAACTGAATTGACTGACAGTGAAATAGTATGTAGGACATTTTGAGGCTTCTGGCTCTAAGGTGTTAGAGTAAAGCAAACTAATTGAAGAATACCAGAATCAAAAACTATTTTCCCTGTACTATTCAAAATTTTCTTTCTTTTAGAATTTTGAAGGTCTTAGATGCATAATCAAAACAGTAATGTTCTGATTATCTGCTTAATTTGTTCCAAAATTTTCTGTACTGTTTAAAACAACACTGTTCAAGTTTATCAGAATTTTTTATCAATGATTTTTTTTTTCCTCACATTGTCAAAAACCTTCTTTCTAGAAATGCTCCTCCTGTCTATATTTTTGCTCACCTAGTCATAATACTTTCTGTAATTTTTACTTTTTATGATATTATCTTGGTATCCTGGTAACCACACCTATCCAAATATATTTTATTCAGTAATCTATTCTTCTCCAACACACGAAAATATAGCTATTGACATTTTGCAACACAATGTCGTGTTTCTCTTCTAATTTTCTATTCTCACTTGTTAGAATTAGCCTAACTGCCAATTCATGGCTATCTCCAAATTGTGACTTACACAACTCCTCTCGTCAACATTTACTGTGTTGAGCTAATGCAGCCTTTTAAATCGAGTCTGCCTACCATGTGTCTTATTAGTTTGTGTTTTTAATAACATTACCTTGATCTATGGAATATCAAGCCTTATTAAAAGCAGCATTTTTCAATCAGTCCACTGTCAGGTGAAAATATGACAATGGGGCTTGCAACATTATACATCCCTTTTCTATATCTTTCCCTACAAGGAATTCTCATTATCATCTCATGAAATAAGCACTGCCTAATTCTATCAACTCGTAACAATCTTTTTTAGTGATCCTTTTTTTCCCCAGTATAAACATATGTATCTCTTTATATCGAATCACTGTAGCACTACAAATGGCCTAACTGACCAACCAGCCAAGTTGGCAACAGATTCTTCTCTCTTTATTCGTCTGTGTCCATTGGTGTGTGTGTGTGTGTGTGTCTGGGTGCTTCCGGTCAAATTTTTGGGGCTACAACTTTAAAAATTTGCGTTCGTATACCACAAAGAACTATCCATAAATGTTTTTTTGTTTCTTCAAAAAAGTGCTTTTTGGGACCAACAATGTCCAAATCTAAAATTTTTGATGAAAGATTTTTTTTTTTTGTACAATTAGTTCTGCTATACGTGCAGGCTATGGTGATTCATTTATGTGAGGTACAGATATTGTTTCCTGTCTCTTATTAAACGTTTTAAAAATACTTGCATTTGTCTTCATTTGTATTAAGTGAACTTTCTGTTGATGTTCCTATATGAACTGTCTTTCTTCATTCATTTTTGTTTACGTACAAACTGCTTAGTAAATTCAAAATGGTTGAATATCATTGACACTCATGCTATCATGTCCTCAAAATCCAAAATGGCTACGTCATGTGGGTATTTTACCCATGATTCTTAAAATGGTAATTACACCCCCTCCAATTTCTTCCCTCATGATGTTATAGATTTTGGTACAAAACTCAGAAATATCCTCCAATGTGACAATACACACAAGAATCTGAATATTTCTTGGTTGCCACTAACATCAGTGCTTTCCTATTATTCGAGGACTTAATTATCAAAACATAATGCCTTCCTTCCAATACAGGACATGTTACCAGCATTATAGCTGGTAACCTCTCTAGATACAAGTTATGATCATAAAACCTGCATTTAGTTACATTTATGTGTACAGCAATACCTTAAACATACTGCATCATAACCTGCACAAATTAAAACCTTGCTATTCAAAGTATTCCTTCACCTTCATTTGACTGGCCATCCCAACAGTCTTCTCTTTTTTCTGCCTCCTTCTCCTCTGCCTCCCTATCCTTCTGGTCTTCTGCCTCCCCATCCTCCTGGTCTTCTGACTCTCTATACTCCCTTATTTTTCATCTGCCTCACCCTCTTTCAATCCTTTTATACCTCTTTCTTGTGACCCTATTCTTTTAATTCCTCACTACTATCTTCATCCACATCATCACTACTACAAGGGACTACATCATTATTACCATTTTAATTACAACCATCAACATTAAGTCCTTAAACAGACCTCGCCATTCCAACCTTGTCTTCTGGTATCACTGATTTATATGAGCTAAGCAAGTTTTGACATCTCTAATTCTAGTCACAATTTTAAAAAAAATAAAGTTCTGTAACTTCCAACTTCCAATATCTTGAATAGTGCAATTTTTATTGGCGTGTATTTTGTTAAGATATTGCCCTACAAATTAATGTAACTACGTATAAGCTGGAAAAAACCCACATCAAATAATATGACCTTGAACAATGCAGTTTTGAACAGAATAGAAAGACTTGGAAGTATATTAACCACACTCATTAAGGTATACCTGTATTCATCATATTTTCTAATGAAGATTGACAATATTTCAAATGTTCAATTGGTATTTTACTAACCATGCCTGAATTATACTTTAGCGTTCATATGCCACCAATCCATGACACATTGGTAAAAAACCTTGCCAGTCAGCAAGATTAGAAAGTTTGAGTTACGTTAACCTATTCCACACTTGCAAGTGCCATTCTATTGTTTGTAGCTCAGAATAACATTCACTTTGGTTAAGTATTTTTTTAAAACTGTCTTCTTTTCAATCTTTTGTCTGAGGTCCAAGCAATTACTTGATACTTCATGTGTATCTCCTTTGTTCTTCTAAATGCATTGTATTCCAATGCTTTCAATTCTTCTCTTAGCATCCTCTTTTGTGTTTCAACATTTGATCTTTATTTTTGGTTTAACAGAAGAGCAGTTTATAATGCATTTGATGCAAAAAATGAATGGCTTTATGGTAGAAAATTCATGGAATGAATCCATTAAGAGTCTAAGATTCAATAAAATCAGGGTTAACATTTTGAAATTCTGTCAATTCCTTAATTAATGTTTAATGAGCAAGAGCTTTTTAAGCAATCAATATCCTAATTTCATGTTGATTTATATTTTTCCATTTATTCTTTCCGATATACTTTCAATAATATCCACTGTTGTATCCTAATATATGTATTTATTAACATTATTGTGAACACCAACAACAATGATAGCAACAATGACAATGACAATGGCAATGACAATGATAATGATAATGATGATATCCCCTACACACACACACACACATGCTCCCTCCTAAAATTTCCAACTCATATTTTAGTATATTTGTATATATTCTACATTTATTTTCTCCATTCTTGCCTGAAGTTTCAATGGCTCAAATCCCTTGGAAAGGTTTTTAGCATTGCACATATTTGATGATGATGAAGATTTCTTCATCAGTCTCATCATCAGTCAGTTCGTTTATCATAAATTACCTAATTGACATTCAAGAGTCAAAATAATTATCAAAAAATAGTTTATTGTTTTGGGGAGATTTTAAGCCATGTCTTGGCACAAACTTTAGAGCAATAATGGAAGAGGTAGAATGGGAAAAAATATGGATTTTCAACCTAATTTCTGGTAAGAGAAAAAAAAGAGAGAAATGAAGAGAAAAATTCTGAACACATTATCCAAGACAACTTGTTGCTTAACTTTTATAGATCAATAGGCAACTTAGATTGCTGAGGAATTAGTTTATCCTGCCACTGTCTCTGATTCTATCACTGAACGATAATGTGTTTGAATTTTGCAGTTATGTTGACACATTAATTTCATGTCAATATCAGTCATATATGGACAGACATGCAAGTTACAGACTTTCAGAATTATTAAATGCACAAAATCTTGGCACCTGAAAAAATAGTGCAGAGTGCTTAAGGTTAAGACAGAAGCTACTCTTTATGCTGTTTGTTTGTAATTATTTTGATTTCTTCACAATGTAATTTCAACTAGAAAGGATGGAGGTTCTAACCACTTCATCAATGTTTTTGTTTCTTCAGAGGTTTCTGCCAGAGTTTAACTGCAATTTGTAAACTAAATAAAAGTAAAAATGAAATAAAATTTCAACTGAAAGATGACTCAAATTTTATGAAAAGTTTACGATAATTAGGAATTTTACTAGAGGTACATTTTAAAATTCTTTCCTTTTCAGTTTTTCTTTTTCACAAAAGTAATCTCATATGAATGCAAAGATATTGATAGAGTTTGAACTCTACACTACAATAAAAGTCGAATAAGAAAAGATTTTTACAATGATTTTGTAATTTGTTAACACTCTAATAAATGTGACTTGTTCTGAGAGTCTTTTCTCTGTCTCTAATTATGGTTCATATGTCTATTTTCAAACTAACCCTGTTTATAATATCCATACCACACATAAATGAATCACCATAGACCATGTATCTACCAGAATAAATTGTCTAAAAAATATCTAAAAAAATAGATATTTAACCTAAAATCATCTAAAAAATACCAGTACAAGATTTGGGCAACCATGGTCCTCAAATGACCTTAGAGACCTGAAAAAACACTTTTTGGAAAAACAAAAAAATATTTTTATATAGTACATAGTGGTATACTTTTGCACATTTTAAAAGTTGTAGCCTCCAAAATATGACCAAGAGTGTCCTCGGACACCCACCCACTCTCTGACACACGTACACTCAAAGAGTGAAGAATCTGTAGCCCACTTGGCTGGTTGGTCAGACAGGCCATTTGTGGGGCTATAGTGATACAACTATCTAAAGAGCCAACCACTTTTTCATCTCTGTAATTACACTCAGATTTTGCAAGTAGGTACATAGTCAACTGCAGAAATTTTTAAAAAGAAAGAGGAAACCACTTATCATTATCACTTATTTTGATCCCTTTCACTGGGACAGAGTCTTAAATAATAATAACCAGCTGATAACATTAAGCAAAGCTATAAAAATTGGAACATTGTGCTTATTATTCAATTTTGGGTTCAATAAGTTTAAATCTGACATTGTAGATAGCAGTAGACAATGAATGATACATGAACAATAATTTCGGCACTTAATGGAGACTTGAGGACATCAACAGCAACCATACTGCGTCATCTCAATAGGAGAGGTTGAAAAGTTGGAAAAATCAGTCCCACATGAACTGAATGAAATGCTCCATAACAGTGCTCAATCCCATACTTCTCAGCATCCTCCATACTCATCTGACATTTATCTTGGAAATTGTAATCTTTCAAAAGCATTTTGAATGCCATATCAATAATAGGGATGCCATAATTCATGCTTTTACTGAATATGTGATCACTAATCTTAAAGAATTTAATTAGTATGGTATATTGTCATTTGAGGATTGATGCAAGAAAATGATTGCTTCAAATGAGTCATATTTTATCTATTATCCACCGTTTTTGTAGTTTATGTCATCTTTCATCTAACTAATCAAAAAAGAATATTTCATATGTAACAATCTAAAAGGAAAAAATATAATCTGGTCAGCTGAATTTTATACTCTTTGATAATATATCTCCAATGCCCAGAGTCTTGTGAGTAGATATCATTCTCACACACCAAAAAGAGTCTTGTTTTAGTAAGAGCCCAAATGAAACACCATACATTTAAACATATTCAATACCATTTCAAAGATACACAGATAGTACATTCTAGCCTGACCACAGAATTAAGTGGGTTAAGTAAACATAAGAGAAAGAAAAATATATGTGTATATTCAAGAAAGAGAAGCAAAAAAGAAGGTGCAAGATGAGAGAGAGACAGAGATAGTCCTCTCTTTCAGTCTTACCAACATAGTTCCTGTTTTGAGAATAATTTCTCTAATTAGTTTATATCTTTTAATTTTTTTAAGATGAGGTTTATTTGCCAGTTTTTATCTCTTTTTTTCTCTGGAGATCAGAATGTTTACTTGGGGGTGGGTATCATCACGATTATTGTCAGCCACTTCAGGTCCATTGCTGGCAACTCCTCCTATGATGATTGTACAGTAATGTTGGTTTTGGGGAAGGTAGTGGCTAATTGAGCTCACCTGTTGCCCTGTAGCCACAGCTATCTGGTGAGAATTTTATTTATTTTGAATATAATTGTCTTTCTCCTAGACTGGTTCCTCCCCCCCATGGCAAGAGAACTTAGTCTGCCCTACTATGTCACCTATAGCTGGGTGAGTGGATGTAAGTATTTCTGTTTTTGAAGTGCATGACTTTTACAAGAGCCAAGTAACATTGATGGGGATTAGTAGGATAGAAACAATGTTGTGTGTATCTTTTTCATATGTCATTAGAGGAGAAAACAAAAAGGAGCTGAAGGCAATAAGTGACAAAGAATTCATACTAAATGGAGGACAAAGAAAAGCAGAGAAAAAAAGAGTAAAGATATAGAGAAATCGAAAAAGAGAAGCAAAATAAGAGAGAACAGTTACGTGTATATTTAACAGATGGAAGAAAGAGATATAAAGAGAAATGCAAGTGTAGAAGAGAGTTTAAGATGGAGAAAAAGAGGGAGAAAAAGAGAGAGGAGATATGTGTACATATGAGTAACAAGGGTTTCACCATGATTTAATTCACATTTAGGGATTTCCTATTCTCAATGCAATGATTTATGTTTTGCTTCAGTACCACTAGATGTCCCTATGGTGATGGCAGAATATCTTGGTGTATGATGATATTACTTATTAATTCTTTAGAAAGAGAAATTTCTAGAATAGCATTCTCATCCTCTTTACAGCCTACAAACAAAGTAATATTTCAATGCTGTACACAAATTCTTAAAGTTTAAAAAAGGGTTTAATAATAAAACTGTGTGGCCAAAAAAGCAATTGTTATATTGCTTTTTCTTTAACTTATTGACCTTATTTGTAAAGACTTCCAGATAAGTTTGTAGCTATATATTTATGGGTGTCCAGGGTGAGGGCAATTGCCCTCCCTTAGATCAGGCTTTTTCATTTGGGTTTGAAGGTTGGAACCTTATAAAGAAAAGGGATCAATCCATAGCTTAGTCACTAGTCCTTTACCGGACAATCAACATCCGGATACATCTTTTTGCTCACCATTATATGTCTTTCTGCTCCTTCTCTGGATGAATCCTTTTGCCCTTCCCTGGAAAAGTGGCAGCAGATGCCTATGAATACATTATATCATTCTAAGGTATACAAGGCAGTCATGGTGATCTTCTAAATGTAGTTCTTATTGAAGGAATTTCAGAATTAACATTAAGTTAAGAGCGTTAAAGCAATAAGCATTGGATAAGTAGAAACTGGCAAATCTTGTAGAAGTGTAATATCTTCAAATTCATCAGAAGTGAGGGTGTGTACTTGGCTTATGCTAATTTGCAGGCAAGCCTCAATTATTATGAATAATTAATACTATAAAACATAATACTAATTGAATTTGCTATTCTGAGTTATAGCATTTAAAATATCCATTCATCGCAAGAATGAATCACCATAGTATGTACCAGAACTAATTACCTAAAAAATGATCTAAAATAATCTAAAAGAATCAATCTTTTATCTAAAATTATCTAAAAAAATGCTTGCAATAGATTTAGCCATTGTTGATCCCAAGATGACTTAGAAACCAAAAAAAAAACACTTTTTTGAAAAGACAGAAAGAACAAACTTTCTGATGGTTCCTATTGGTGTACTCATGCAAATTTTCAAGGCTGTAGCCCCCAAAATTTGATCAGGGGTGCCTAGAGACACAAGCACACACACATAGACATGGATGCTCAAAGAGAGAAGAATCTGTAGCTTACTTAGCTGGTTGGTCGAGCAGGCTATTTGGGAGGCTATGATGATTTGATATGGAAGTGGGTTCCAATCAGTGTTGTTTTGAAGCTGCATGGTTGTGTGGTCATGCAAAGGAAGAATTATGATGCACAGTGAAATTTTAATGCTGTACACTATTTTGAATGTTTAAAAAAGGGTTAGAAAATAAAACTACATGGCCAAAAAAAGGACTCATCTTATCACTCTTGCTCTAAATAGCATCATTTGATTGCAGGTTTGTGGAAAAATAATAATGTGTACTAATTTGTGCCTATATAAAGAAGAAATATTGGTTTAGATAATGAATAAATAATAAAGAAAAATCCATACACCAAGTAAATCATTTCTTTTATTATAGACTTCTTGTTATGAGTAACTGACCATTGTTTCTTAAAATTTTGACAAAAAATCAATGATATTTATTGCACATTCTGCTCAGATGGTGTAATGGTTAACATGTCCGTCTCTCATGCAGAAGATCCTGGGTAAGATTCTAGGTATGAGCAAAGAGTGAGGAAAATCCTTCATAAGGATAAATTTCTCTGTTCACTCAGCAGCTAACTGAGCATACATTAGGCTATGTAATTAGAGTGGAAAAAATTGGGCATGTAGTTGTACCATCCCCTATCCAAAAGGATAGAAACAATTTGAAAGATGAACCTATGGGTCACCTCCAATTGTTAGAGCAGAATGACCCACACAGACTATGAAGAAAATAGAGCAAACATTGGTTGCTACCTAATGAAAATGTGCACAAGATATTTTAGAAGATAGTTTCCAAACCTTCTTTATTTGATTTAATGTCAAAAGACAGTAAATCATATTCATCATATAGTTTATTTCTATCATAAAGTATAAACAATGTTATAAAGTACATTTTATTTTGGAAAACAAAGTTTTAAAATTTATGACAAATACATATGTAAAGAGAGGAATGTGAAAATGTAAACAAAATCTAAATGTTAACATAGCCAAAGAAAAATACACATACTATATTGCATACATTATTGTTCATTTAGAATACTTAAATGGGGGTAAATTGTACCATCATATTTTCCTTTAAATCTTCATATACACTTGTAATTTAGGAAAGTTTTTGGTGGATTTGGATGTTTCTTTCAATGTTGGGATCAACGTTCTTGATTACATTGTTTAATGTTTCCATATTTCTAAATATATTTTCAGATTCCTTGATGGATAACTCCTTCATCTGATTATTGGCATCTTTATCTTCAATATTACCTGCTTTGCTCATTTTTTATCATTATGCAATGTTGTATTACTTTTTATCTAAAGAATAATTTTTTCAATTGTTAACTTTTTCAGATAGTTGAACTCCTTGTTGCTAGTGTTATTAACATGACATTTCAGACGATTCATTCTATGGCCTTCTCTGCTGTGATATCAAAATGTGATGGAGGTAAACAGAGGCAAGATAGAAAGATCTGGGATGGCTGATCATACTTGGAGAAAAAAAGGTGAACATTTCCTTTTTTGTGAAGAAATTCATATCATAGACAATGAACACTGTTGGAAAGTGAGGAAAATCAAGGAAACAGTTGATATCAAATTGGAGAGAATAAAAGTTAAACAAGAGCAGATTTCAGCCTAATGTAGCATCTGCAACCCAATAGGGATAAGGTATGGAAATCCAGGCCTAACAAGGAGAGAAGAAATCAAAATTACCCAAATTACCTATGTTATAGAGTGTTATGCCATCACATTACAGCTGAAGAAGGTCATAGAATGCATTGTTGGAAATGTTGTGTTAACAGCACAAAAAACAAGAAAGAGCTCAATCGTCCAAAAAACTCTTTGAATGATTGACATTGTAATGAATGTTCATTTATTATTTTACTGATCCTGTAAGAATAATAATTAAGCATTGATATGCTATTGATCCCTGACATACAGAAAAACCTTGCTGATGCCTGAGATCAGATAGTTTGAGTTACATTGACCTTTAAGGTCAAAACTTGCAGACACATTTTTGTCACAATCATCACCAGTTCTAGATAAGGGGCAACAGAAATAAAATGTCCATTTTTGCCAGGTACTTCTTTAATAGCAAAACATCTAATTTTTCTTTTCAGGTTTTTTTTCTGGAGAAAAATATGAAAGTACACTTAAAATCCCTCATCAAACCAAATGTGTGTGGTGTTGGGAGCAAATTAACTAACTTCAGTTCCAAAATGATCAAATAACTGAAAATCCATCATCAGACTAAGTTTGCAGGAAAAATGAATTAGAATACATGTTTTCTTTATCCATTGTTCATGTATATCTATGCCATATCATATCATTTGTGTGTAATACCAAATTTTTGTTCCAGTACCAAATCTTTATCCTCAGAACCAAATAGTTTTGCTCAAAGCCAATATTGCCAAATTTTGGTCTTGAAATGTACCAAATGGCACCCATATTGAATCAGATTGTACAGACATGAGTCATAGTTCTCGTCTGAATTTTGTTGGATGTGTTGTTTTAATCATTGTATGTGGTTAAGTCAGACTATTTTAAGACGAGGAAAATAGTCAGTCTAAACCACATACAATGAGTCATAGTTAGCTACATTAAAGCTAACATGTTATGGGTTTTGTACATAACTTCAAAACAAGACTATGAAGATTGTTTACAGTCAATTGAAATTTAAGACCTCAAGCTTAGGAAAGGAAGCTGTTGGTATCAGCCTTAACGGAGAGCTGATAGAAATGGTTTGGTCATAATGATAAGAAAAAAATTACGTTTTTTCAATGTTACAACGCCTGTTTCGTTTGGAGCGTTTTCCCGACAGAGGAAAACATGGAATCTTGTAAAAAAAATGACCCAACAACATCAACAAAGCAATATCATCTATGAAAAGCACCTTTAAACATTTGTATTTGCGAAATGCACAACCTATTTGTGCTACATAAAAACAAGTGGTTTTAGCGACTGGGCAGAAAGAGAAGATGGTCATTTTAGTTGCTTCTCACCTGACAATCAGTACATTTTGTGAACAGGGAGAAAGAAAGGGAGGGAGAAAACAAGAATGTTTGAGGTGAAAGAAGTTTGATCATGAAGGAAGAAAGTGAAGGGAACGACCAGTAAGGAAAAGAAATAGAGACATGACCACCAATGAAGGAGAGAGAAGATGTTGAGTGAGCGTAAAGAAAGAGGGGGAAGAGGTTTCGTAGAGAAGAGGGTGATGTGAAAGAGAGATTCAGAGAAGCAGCAGCAGCAGCAGCAGCAGCAGCAGAAGAAGAAGAAGAAGAAGAAGAAGAAGAAGAAGAAGAAGAAGAAGAATAGCAGAAAGGCATCTGTGAAGGAAGGAAAGGTTTAGAGGAGTTAAATATGAAAGAAAGGCATGTTGCATTTAGTGAGTTGTGTGTTTCGAAAGAGACGTGCAGATGGTTAAATGAATAGGGAGGAGAGTCCAAGGAATATTAACGACAGTAGAAGTGCAAATGAGTCGGTTGTAACAGAAAGAAAAGAATAAAGCTTTTAAGAAGGAGGCATATTTAAAGTGAAGGTGAGGCATATTTAAAGTCAAGGGGCATATTTAAAATGAAGGGGGGACGTTTTGAAAGTGAAGGGGAGGCATATTTAAAGTGAAGGGGAGGTATGCATTCGTTTATATGCATTGGAACTGAGAGAGATTTCTAGATGTGATTGAGAAAAACACTGCTTTATAGGCGAATGGTGCCTGAGTGTGTATAAACGTATATGCGCCTTCGTGTACATGTGCGTAGACATTGTATGCACATGCGCACGGCATAGTTTGTGTGCACTGAGGTGACTTGCACGTATTTTTGTATACGCGTGTGCGTTTATTGAAATCTTTGATGGGTGCTGTATATGATAAATGTGCTTGCTTTTGATAGAAGGTTGTATTCCTGTATGCATGTATGCGTTGAATTCAAAGAACGTGTGTGGTATCAGTTTTCTGACTGAAAGGGTCCCCGTATATGATAAGCGTGTCTGTACCTTTGCGTGTGTATGTAACAATGTACGCACAACTATAACTGAATAAACTTAAGTGCGTATTTACCTGTGCAAAAGTTTCATAGTCACAATGGAGTATGTCTGTCATAACTAATAAAATTTTAAAAATATATTCCAGTATACATTCGTACATGTAACGGAAGATCTCGAGATTTTTATACGGACGTTTATCTGTTTACATTATCAGTCAATCTTGATACACAAATATGCAATCTTCAAGACATTTGAAGATGAGCGTCAACAAAGTGAAAGAACGACACGTGTCACCATAAAAATCTATGAGAGCATCTAAATGCTTTCATGTGCAATAGTGCATTCACATTTATTCGTAGGTATGGTTCTGCATTTACGCAAGATCCTGCCAAAAAGGACAAACCGTGTGACAGCATGATTATTTTAGTTTGACACTACATAACAAATGTGAGCAGGGCTGGCGCAAGGGTTTCATGCGCCCTAGGCGAGATTTGAAGTTTGCGAAAGGATTTCATACACCCTAGGCAAGACCTAAAATCTGCACCTCCGGTTATATTCTAACGACTATTGCTTTTCAGTTTTGACATTTGCGCCCTAGGCGACCGCCTAGTGTCTCGTAATGGACGGACCGGCCCTGACTGTGTCTGCATATTTGCTATCTCAATGAAACCCTGTTTTGATAAGTGCAAACGCTTACATGTTCACTGGATGAATGCATCAAATTTAATAAGGAACATATGCAGCTCCCTTCTCTTTATGCTTGCAGAAATTTAGCCGCAGGCCTCATAACCCCCATTCGCGATCAAGCCATCTCTCTTGGTTTCAACTTATGATCTAATAATACTACTGATAATAACAGAGGTAAATATCAATGCGTTAGGGACGACTTGACACTGGCGTCAGTACATGAGTAGTGTGTTTGTAAGAGGAGGGGGTTGAAGTGGAAATTAAAATAAATGGGGGGAAATGCAGACGTGAAGCTAGAAAAAAAAGTTGAAACGAAGGTTGTTGAGACTATGGCTGGTTTTAGTGATATCTGAGTGAATCGAGTGTGAACACTAGCGCGTACGATTTTGTAATTTTACAATTCATTTAGCGTGTTTACATGCACAGACGTGCCAACACATGTGTCTGTCGTTAGTTACTTTAGTCCGTTCATTGTGTGCATATTTGAAACCCCCCCTCTTCCTAGTTGATATTACGCACAGTGCATAGCGTGCACACGAAGAACCATATGCTGAGAGTCGCTAAATGACAAGAAGAGGCGAAATAAATCGATGGGCTACGAAACAAATCCGGACGCTTAAAATAACATAGGCACTCACATGAAGCATTAGCAAAGAGAAGAGATTAGATGAAGTGTGTACTTCCCAACCCATGAGTTACTATCTCACACACAACGGCCTTTAATCATTAGTACTCTGCTGGCTAGCGTTTTCATTTGTCTTCCCTCCGTTCCATCAACCCTAACATTGATCTGATCTAATAATAATCACTCTATTGTCGAGACCTTCTTAGATCAATAGTAATCGCCAGGAAGACACCAAAGACAAAAATATGAAAGAAAAGCAATATCATAACACCATGGGCTCAAATACCAAATTGAAATATTGAGTTCTTTATACTTGAATCTGATGTGCTGAGGGCGATGAATATCATTTACCCATATTCAATACAGCGTTAACTAAATGATATTGCTGCATGGATATTTTATTTCGACCCGTTGTATTAAAATGGATACTGGAAAAATTATGGGCATATCTCTAATAGCAAATTAGTTCAGAGTAAGAAGCATTTTCGGTTAGTAATTCAAAGATGCAAACAATGTTGCTTAGTGGTACAAAAATACTGTGAAAAGAGATTAAGCTCTGAGAACACTTGATGTAGAGAATTATTTAATGCAAAGAAATTCCTTCAAGTACGTGAATTATTGACCAGAGAAGATAAAAAAATCGCAGTTTTCCAAATACCATATTTATATAGCATGCCTACATTAAGATAGTCCATTGTTCAGTCTAAGTCTCAGATTTGATATCTAATATAATGAAGTGATGGACCGGCATAGTTGAATAAATGGCTTTGAACTGGTCGGGTCAAAATTTCTGTTTCAGTTTATAATTAGTATGTTGTAACACAATTTCTCGAATCCGTTCTGCAGTTTTGCAATTGCTGTGAATATAAAAAAGCATCTGAGAGAAAGAGAGAGAGAGAGAAAGAGAGAAAGAGAGAGAGAGAGAGAGAGAGAGAGAGAGAGAAAGACAAAGACAGAGACAGAGAGACAGACCACATCGTCACGTCCATCATTGGCAACAGCCGGAGTCGGTATGTGTTCCGCATTTAATGCACCGACTCCTTGAACTGCTCAATGTATGAGAAATTTGAGCGTTTATTTTCATCCTGTAAATGGCAGAAGTTGATAAATCTAAAAATAATACAATATAGAATGAAGTGGTTTTGAAATGATATTTTAATATTCATTCCTGTCGCTTGATAAAAACTCAAAAAGCTGATTGTATTTGTTTTTCACGTAATGAGAAACACGGACACCGTGTAAAACGAAAATTGAAGACGCCATTTTTAGTAATATTTTAGATCCAGTGATTATTTGCTGTGGCAGATTAATTACTGTTTATACTGCCTGAATATGAAATGAAGTGATTTGCATGCATTAAACTTTGTTACCATATCAGACAATTCTGGGCTAAAGAAATAAGTACAAAGAAAGATTAAATGAACACAGTCAGCTTATCGTTCCGTTCCCATCTGAGCCATTAATTATTTTCCTACTCTATTAGACTGCCTTTGTTGACAACAAAGGCTACTGATCAATGTGTCGATACACACTTTCAAATTACTGCTCAATCGGACAATGATACCAGTTATAAACTCTGGAAGCAATCGGAGCAATAAGCCTTTTATTTTAATGTGAGGAAACTTTAATCCAGAAAACCTTTCTGCTAGATCATTTAACTGCTTCGTGTCTAACCATTTATTACAGATACTTCGAATTAGTGGAACGGGTTCGAACATTTTGGCCAAACAGAATATCGTAACCGACCAAGGTTGCTTGGATTTTAAAAATAAATTATTTCATAGAGATGGGGAGACAGTTTTAACAAGTCTTATTCCTCCAACCAGAAATATGCTAGAGAGATGACACTTATACGGCGCATGCACAGTCACCCCTCGCACACACCAGGAGGACTGAAAACATATTCAATATCTGCTGCTGCATTTATTAAAAAAAAAGTGTTTTGGAGGTATGATAGTAATTTTTTCATGGGCCGTATTTTTGTCATACTGGCCAGACCGTTTGCATGAACTGATCAAAACTTAATCTATTTGAATCATTGTTTTGTTCACTTCTAAATGTCACGGTTAGCATGTACCAAGGTCAGTGCGTCTAGCGAGAACATAGTGTTCTGTCATGGCCGATAGATTTGCACCAAGGTTTTGAAAAGTTCATTAGCTGCATCATTCTGGGATATCAGTATTTTAAAAAATCAGTTATCAAAAAAGTTTTAAAAAGCTTATTAGCTGTGTCATTTTGATGTGTCGGTGCACCTTCCAGGAAACCCAAGGTCGCACTTCATATTCACTGGAGTTGCAGTTTTGTTAAATAAATGTTTAATAAAAGACAGTTACATTGTAAATCGTTCCTTTCATCTTGTCTGAGTCTGATATATGGAGAAATTGAATAGCATCTGTAACATCTGCACATGAACCCAAGGTAGGCCTGTGTCCTATGTATAAAAAAAACAAAAGTCAATAACTGTTATTTGATAATGATAAATGATACTATAATAGCATTGTGTATAAATAAATATTACTATGATATCATTATAAAATACATATTTTCAGAATATGAACGATATGTCATATGTAATAATCTTTAAATGGTAGAGGTAATTGGCAGACAGATGTAAATTTGATGTATAAAAGTCTGGACTTTACCCAACCCTTACCGTTCATAGTAGAAAAACTTGAAATTTTGCACACATTCCTCTCAATGAGTAGAGAAAATATCATTTTGTTTTTGAAAATTTCCTTAGAAAATAGATTTTTAGTAGGGGGTCCAATATGCAATGTAAGTTTGATCCCTAATTTGTGTCTACTTGTTTTAGGAAAATTCAGATCTTTATCAGAGATCACAGCCCAACAAAAGGCCAAAAAAGTAACTTATTCATTGATCACCCCTTTTTCCAAGTTCTTAATCGATCACCCCCAAAACAGCATGAATGGGCGGTGGTGAGTCATAATCTCCCTTGGAATTCCAGCCTGTTTTATATTTTACATGACAGACATTTTTTGACGAAATCATCGCTTAAACATAACTACAAAATATTTTTCTGGAAATCTTATTTGATATAGTTTAAAATTTATATTGAATAATGGTAAATCTATCGTCGGTGTTACAGTAAGTTATTCAATGTCAATCAAGAAGCAATATGTTTCGGAGTCTCCTTCGAGGTATTTGATTTACTTTCAAATATATTTTCATGATCTTATTATTGTTCAAATGCATAGAATTTTCCAAAGTATTAAACCACTTGGAGCAGCAAGATTCCAAGCAGGACTTATAAAAGATTAAGATCATACTTTTTTCTCTTCCGTGGAATCATATTTCAGATTGTTATTTTCAAAAAAAATCTCTCCGATATTCATGGTTACTATTATCTTTCATAAATATGCTTATTTGGCGACCAAGAGTTGCTATAAACAGCAACAGAAATAAGATGGAAGGAAGACCTGTAAAATAATAACAATAATATCAATGCTTCATCAACTAAATACGAAGGCGATTACATTTGATACTAAGTGTAAATAATGAGCAAACATCATGGCGGCGTCGTAGTGATCGGATGCTACACATACTAGTTAATCCTTGATGACCAAACGGGTAACGGAGCTATCGTGGAAAGACTGGATCACAATAATGAAAAAGAAGTTCAAACCTCGCCCTAGATTTATTCTTTATTTCACGCTGCTTATTTAAAGCAGAATAACGATCTGAGAGTTGCGATAAAACAGAAAGAAGATAAGAAAAAGGTTAGTAAAAATGATTACTAATATCTAATGGTAATCAGTTTTGAAGTATATTGCATGTCGCACACTCTACGCGACAATTCAGGATCAAACTGTTTTCAATATTTTCATAAAAATACAGATATATATAACGGATTAAAAAAGGTAACACACCATCAGTTGCCAGAACAACCAGTCGTGTATCTATACTTTATTTAAACTAGCAACGCCAGCAATAGCTGGTTGATGCTAGTCATTCAAATTGACTTGATTGGAAATCTTAGCTTCTTCACTCCTCATCTTCACTATTTGAATCAAATCAACGAAAGAATGCAATAATTATATATGTATGCAAATCAATAAGTCCATGGCGTAATGATGAAATTCTATAAGCTTAGGCAGTCAGTTGAGAGAGGAGGGGTCTGATAATGTCTCTAACTTCTTGGTTATGCATCATTGCTGTTGAGGGATCATTCAGTTGGCGTGGAGCCCATTTTTCAAACCTTCCTTATAGTCTTGAGATTACGTGATATGGTTGCTATTAAAGTTCCAAGGTCTCTAGAAACGTTCGTGGGTCGTTGATCACTGCCGTCAATAATTCTTCATCATAATGAACAGCTTCTGAATTCCTACGAAGTTTATTATTGTTATCCGTATTTCCAGGTCTAAACATATTGAACCAACGCTGACCAGTTTGTACCATAGTAGTGTCCATTTCAAATGCTTCGTTGACATTGTCTGCAACCCGGTTATCATTGAGTTCTAATTTGAAATAATACTTGAAATTTACACAAATTTCTTGGTTATGCGCCATGGCTGAAAACCCCTCATTGATAACTAATTACATCTTTATTTTACATTGAATCTGCAAAAAAAGTAATCATATTAGTAACTCTTTCACTTTTAGCATTATCCTCTATGGTGTATATACGACATTTCATGTGTAACAACCTGATAGAAGGACTTAGATATTGCCCTGGTTTTCAATGAGATTTCCTCCTTTTTTTTTATATTACATACAATGCTCCTGGTCCAAAAAGACCTGGTTTTGAACTGGTTCAGCTAAAACAGGATATTGTTTTACTTTGGTGATCAGAAGTGGATCAGTGTTTCAATATGTTTGAACTGTAAATCTAACCTAAACCTTAGTGTCAAATGAGAGGGCAATACTCTGAGCAACTTATGGAATTGGCATGAGGGGGAAATTTTTCATAAACAGAAATGTCTGGCAGTTATTTCAAGGTTCTTCTGTGCACTTAGATATTTATCCAAGAAATTCTTTGACAAATCACTGAGTTCTAAAGGACAAAATCAAATTCTTTGTTTGTAATCAAAACTTCATGTTAATCTTAAAAGAAAAATCAGGAAACATAGCTTGGTTTTGATGTAGCAAAGTTAGACGAAAGATAAGTCTTGCTAACAAACGTTCAGTTAAAGCATTCAGGAGGGTTTTATTCACTTTTTTATTGATTCACAAAAACTACCGGAATAAATTCACTTAAAAGTAAATGTAATACATTTTGGCTGAAAAGCATTAAATTGGGAGGAGGGGGCATTCGATTAACCACAAGTGTGCATGTATTTGTATCAGTGCGTAAGAGTGAGAAGAGAGGAAAGGGAATTCGGATACTAGTGTAGCGTACCCTAAACTTTTAGTTGGGAATTAAATACGAAACCCTTTTATGGAAGTCGTCGTAAAAAAAAGTATAGGGGGCGCTATATCGGTATTTCAGTTTCAAGTCCAACAGTCATTAGAGTAATTTAGTATGGTGTCTTCGCAAGGAAAGAATATTTTCATGTAATTCACCCATACTAGGTAATGCGCTATTATTTTCTATTCTGTCGCCTATTATATTCTATACTTTGACTTCACAGCTTTCTTTCTATGGTAATATAAAACCTGCAAAATACTTTGATTTCATGTTTTGTTGGTTTATTCCCAGGTAATTTAATATTAACGAACATTAACAATCAGTACTGGATATTTAACCGGGTTGAATTCAATAGAAAGACTTAACAGCTTTAGAAATCTGCGAAAATCATCTACACATGCTGTTTCACATTTGTTTAAGCGGGAGTTGTTTTTTTTTCTCTTTCATCTCTGAAAATCTATTGATTTTTCTTCAAATCCATTCTTTCCTTCTAATAAGAAAAACACAGCTAAACTCATTCAAGAAAGATATTCATGACTGGAATCTTTTCGAAGAGTTTCGATATCATAACGATATCATTGTAAAGTTTGATACTATGCGGACATCGTAGATTTTATCATTACATAGACTGCTCTTTATTTAAACTCGAACTTTCAATTGAGCAGTGATTTTTCTCTTTATGTATCGAGATGACAGTGTTTCTCACGTTTTAACGACATTTTACATTATGTAATAGACGGATTTTCCCTCTCTCTTCTTTCTGGCCAATATCAAGATACTTGAATTCTAAACGTTTACTCCTCGATTCTTAACGCTAATTTCCCTTTTTGACCTGGTAACTGTAGCGACATGGATGCCATCGCAATTCTAGTGGCGGTTACAAAGGTGTTGTCACGATGACATGTAAGTTCCGACTCTGGAAGTGTCGTGTTGCTATTGCAATGTGGATAACACTAGTTATGTTGACACATGAACAAATTATGTGAAACAGATACAGCTTAGGACTATTCAGTTCCAGATGTTACCAGCATCGTTGTATTAACCCAGAAGTTCTCACAAAACTTGAAATCATATATGCCTTCTAAATTCATTGATGTCCCTGCGGATGATGTGGTTCTAAGCTGTTAGCTTATTTATCTGGTGCCTATGTGCCTGAATTTGACTCTGCTACCATTTCACTTAAGGAAGTTCATGGTGAAAATATTCACAATTTTATTTGCATCGATACAAAAAAAAACACATGAATATCCGTAATTTGCATGAATGAATCATCTTAGTCCGTGCATGTACTTGTACTAATTATCTAAAAAATATTATCTAAAATTATCCCAGATCATATTTTTTTCAAAAATACTTCTTTAATCTGAAATTATCTGAAATTTTTTTTTCTATCCAAAATTATCATAAAAAAATAAATAAATAAAATACCAGCACAAGATTTGGGTATTGTTAGTCCAAAATGATCATAAAAACAAACATTTTCAGATGATACTTAGTAGTGTATTCATGCGAAATTTCAAGGTTGTGGCCCAAATAATACGACCGGGAGCATCCTGATACACACACACATACGCACATATACATTTAGACAAAGACGAGTAGAGAGAAGAATCTGCAGCCCACTTGGCTGGTTGGTCGGGCTATTTGTGGATCTTCGGTAATTCGATTATTGACATCTGGCAAAGAAGAATAAAAGAAAAAGAAAAGTTTTTTCTTTGTTATTTGCAGCTTGATACTTCATTTGCATTTTGGTCTCATTCCTTTCCTATGACTTTCATTACTCATAACTTCAGAATATTTATGAACTATTTTGAACATTCACAGACCATGCAACACGACCAGTCGTAGAATGATGGATAGTCTCGCAAGGTATTATTAGTGATTTCATTGAATGCCCCATTATTGTGGTCCTGTGCCAGACCAGACCAAGTATAACATTTATCCACGTATACACACGAATTTGTCTATGCATACATTAACGTATGCGTATACACACACATATCCATGTGCGTCTATGTAGATAGATATAAGTGTATACGTACAAATGCTATAAAATATCATGAATTTGATATAAGCATAGCACTCACTCACGCACAGAAAAAGTGATTATCATACTAATATGAATGTATACGTGTTATATATATATATATATATATATATATATATATATATATATATATATATATATATATATATATATATATATATATATATATAATCAAGTTAGATGCAGATATATACACACTCTGCCTTATGTATGAAAGATATCATTCTTGCATATACACTCACACGCGCAATGTTCAAAGTATGGTATGTTATTGATAGCAACAAGAGTTTATAGCTAGAAAAATTCCCCAGTAACTTTATTACTTAAATCCGTAGAGTTGCAAACATTTGTGTCTTGTCAAATTCATTTCCTCTCATAGTATGCAACACACAAGATGTTTTTGTCTTCTGATCTCCAACTGGACACCACTAACTGGACGAGGAATTGGTGAGCCATTGAATACGATAGAATGTTCTTGCCTAAGCACAATCGTAAGATCGTGTGTTCCGTGATAGACAACCTTTTGTTGCTAAATTAACCATTTTCAGCTAGATCTAGCTGATCTTTTTCCCAATTTATCCGATAAAAATCTACGACGGTCGAAAATCTGGCCAGTTAAAAAAATAATTGGTATGTTCAATTAAAGTAAACTTTTTATTCTCATCAATGATTTGTTCTTGAGTCTTAGTTATCATATAAGTGGACCTTAGATAGGTTTATAAAACATTTTAGCAATAAAGTTAGCTAGAAATGAAAACTTTAGTCGATTTACCCAATTTCAAGCATCATAGTAAAAGGTGTAAGATGTAAAATGCTCTTTCTAAAATGTTGCCTCCACCTGCCTCTATTTGCTTTTAGCGCTCCTACATGGCCTTGCTTTAACCAATTTTTATTTATGACAAGTATGTATATGCATGGAAGGGAAAGATTTTTGTACACGTGAACATATCTATTAAATCCCTTAGTAAGTAAGAGTAGATATTGGTTTGCAATAAAATTGCTATGCAGAGAAAATTATGTCCTGTGGTTACCATGTATTTTACAGGTACTGGCGATTACACCAGTAATGAAAAAAATTATTCCTAAAATTATTTTTAAAAAAGCCCCAACCACTTGGTTCTAACGAGAGAATCTGATACATGAAGGCTAAAAACTTATGTTTCAGCGCATTTACTTGTAGACTTTAATTCTGCGATCAATCAACGCGAGAAATTTTGATTCACTGCCTTGATCTCTTATTATTTTACGTTGTTGTTATGCTTTATAGCTGAGAGCAAGTTGATCCGTCAGTGTGAATCAATGATATAAAGCAAAGGTGGTATTCACTGAGATTAGATCAGCGTAGCACAGGGCTCTGCACCCTAAACAATTAAACAACAAATTATGTATATAGTAAATTCCAACCTTAATTCATATTCCTTTAATCTTTTTAAGAAGCAAGAAGAAATGATATCTGGAACTTGCGACTCTAGAAGTGACTTTAGTTAGCGTATCTCCCTTCTCTGTCATAGCTGATGTTTTCAAGAAAATGGGGCTCCTGCAGGAAATTTTCTTCAATTGTTTATTCTATTTACCATATGTAAGCTAAATGATACATTCACCGAGTAATAACGGGAGATTATTTCAAATAGAGATTCAAAATAATATACTGCAATTTATAATTTTCTGTTGGATCATATATCCATTTCTTAATGATATATGCATGTATATAGAACACGGGATTGATGAAAGCTTTGTTAGCCTCACAGCATTTGTTTTTGTCCATTTTCTGGAATTACTTTGAGTAGAAATCTTTTATTTCGACCGATAGCTCTGGTTTACAATCGACTGATGAGATTGAAGAAACGTCTTCCATCTACGACGCCACGACTTCGAATTGAGATCAGTAGCTGCTGTCATAGTTGACGATTTAAAATATTTAATAAATAATAAACAAATAAGCAATCGAATTAGAATAAAAGCCAGTTTCGTTCCGCTCCGACCAGTAAGTTATGATGTTTAATCTTTCCCCTGCAGTAAAGATATCGAACACAAATGACAACTATCAAATGGTATTATCGTTAATTCTTTCGTTAGAGTGAACAATGCAATGAAACAAAATTACATAAAAGGTTAAAAGCGGTGTTCTTTATTTTACAAACACTGTCATTTACTGACCTACAAAATCTCAGAATTGATAAACTCAGACAGAATGCAAAGAGGTCTAAAGATCGAATATCACTTGTTGTCAAACACCAACTATTTATTTTCGTTTATTGCAACAATGATAGTGACCACACCAAAAACCAGTGACGTCATGACGGCATGAATAAGAGATGCGTACGCAAAAACTGAAAGCGAATTCGATCTTTCAAATCAGATCGACTTGTTTTATTACAAGAATTACTAATTTAAGAGTTGAAATGAGACACGTAGTTTTGGAACAGTATTGTATGGAGAAATTAATTCTGTTTTGTTTACCTTTTAGATTTTAATGGAACAAGGGAGTTTGACCCTTGTGCAGCTAAACTTGTTTATTTCTCTCAAGTTTCTTTGAAGCCTGAAGTTCTAAAGTAATGTCCAATAAAAAATATTTCCTCTATTCACAGGTTATAAAGAATGTGGCGTAAAGTGTTGGATATTTAAAAATATTTTAATTTTCTCGACATTTTATCCATTGCACTCAATTTATAAATGGACCAAGATTTTATTGTGTATTTTTTAATTAAATGAAGTATTGTAAGCTGATACTTTTTATTTTGACTTCTTTTTGCATTCATAACCAGATTTGTGTTGTGATAAAAGCAACTAAAAAATAAAGATGAAAGTAAAAAGTTGTCAAAATGATAAAATACTCGCCATTGCAGTCAATAATTGAACAACCGTAGCGTCAAAATTTGAAGTCATGTAAAAAAAAATCCACCGGAGAATAAATATGGCCAAAATAAAATCTATTTACGACATCGCAGGCGTTTACAGCAGGAAAACATCTATAATAGAGTGAAAACATCTAGAATCATCTGGATTCTCCGTGATCTCGATGTTTTTACTATCTATCTATCTTTTCTATTTTTCTCTATTCAAACGTTTCTTTAGTAGTTTGATACATTAGAATCAATCATGAAAATTGAACTGGTTAATGATTACATTTTGAGAATATTTATCGTTCAAAAGGGAATTCATCAAAGATTAACATAGTCTTAGATTTGATCTTCAAAAAGTTAATGCTGATATCACTTTGGTATCACTGAACTGAAGTTATTGAAAAGTGAAAAGCAAAACTACTCCTCTAGCGCCAACGATCCCCATAAGCTTTGTCAAATGTTCTGAAGATATATCTATTTATGATTACGAAGACCACCCCAAACTTATTATTTTGCCTCTTACGGTAGGTCGATGCAGGGGAGTTGACCAATTTTATGTATACACTTTTAAATTCTTAAACGTTACTCATGTTTGTCCATAAATGACTTCAAGAAACAATCATTTTCTATGTACGTGTGAGCATATATCTATAGACGTGTATATGCGATAAAGTTGTAAAGAATCTCAAGCCGAGGTTCACCATTAGAGAGGAGAGGAGGTTACCGAATGCTGGAGTTGAAGTATCATTAGGAGAGGACTAAGATTACCAACTGGAACTACTTGGGTTGCAAATGAAGAGGCGAATAAGAGGCGGTGGTAAAGTAGAAGAATACAACGGAGTGATTGGTTGGAATTCTTTTTTCTACACTAAGTTCTGATTGGCCAGATCAATAATGCACTAGGATACACTTGAATCGATAAAACGCTTTGGCCCTTCGTCTCAACCTCAAGTCTATCTCAGTGAACCAGAGTGAATCTGTCTGTATAGTCAATATTCTGAAAGCCTGTACCTCATCACTAATCATCGTGGCCCACTTGTAGAGTGCTCGTCATCGTCAAGTCATATCAAAGATCTTTTAAAATGGTACTCAATGCCTTTCGGCCACGCGTTCTGCACTGAGACTAGGCTTGAAAAACGATTCTCCAGTTACAACCAAATCACGTTGAATACACTGGTAAGATCACTGAAGTGAAGCATTGTCGAACCTGGCAAGTATCTAGATGGGTGACCATTGGAGAATACCTGGCGCTATAAGCAGAACGAAGTCTCGGTAGTTCTGGCAATCGCCTGCGACACCCTGCATAGCAATCTATTGCAAACTAATATCTACTGTTACTTACCTAAGGATTTAATGTAAATATTCACAAATACTCCAATCTTTTTCTACCGTGCATATACATGCTTGTCTCAAATAAGAATTCGTTAAAGCTGAGTCATGCAAATTGATAATGTTTAGAAAGATGGCGTCACTTTTACCTGGGATCGAACACAAAGCATTTTTTTCTGTATGATACTTACTTTCTTCTCTCTCTCTCTCTCTCTCTCTCTCTCTCTCTCTCTCTCTCTCTATATATATATATATATATATATATATATATATATATATATATATATATTTCGCATTTTGATAATTACATATGATGGCAACTTGAGTCAACAAGTTGAAGCCCTTCTAATTTTTCATATTATCATCTTGGGGTCAGAAATTATCCCGGTGTAACGGTACAACGATGTCTTGTTTATTCCTATTGTTCACCAGATTTGACTCTTCGTGGATACGCGAAAGATAAAGAGCTGAAATGTCCGAAGACTTTGGGGATGCCAATGTACGAAACCATTTTAGTGTGTATTTTGATCTTAGTTCCTGTTGAACAATATTTTCTGATAAAATGAGAACAACACCTAAAAAAGAAGGCAATTTCAATCGAATCAACAAACTATGCAGTCCATCTCATTTCGTACAGAGAGTGTTTTTATTATTTCGTTGTGCTTTGCATTCACATACAAACAATAATCCAGTATTTCCTAATTCTCATCTGATCAGTTTAGACCATGAGTAGTATCAAAAGCAACGGGATGATTCTTACTGATTATAATTGTGAAGATACAAATTCTTATGCTAATAGCAATAAAGATCTTACTCACATTCACCATATTCGTGTACCTATTCAACCATTAATACCAAAACCATCGAATCATTCATTTATTCGTTACTGATTTTAAATAAATTGTGTGGCTGTGTACGCTGCAGAATTTTTACAGCTTTATTTCTGGGCCACTATTTCACGAATGATTACTGAAAAACAATTCGTTAACGCACACAGGTGGTAGAAATGTGGATACACGGGGGTACGACGTATACATGTTTCACAATTTCTGGGGGTTTTGTATGGTCAATGCCTACTGATGGAGTCATGACCGTATAACAAGTCCACAAAATCCAGCCTTACCGTATGCCAAATTCCCGAAATCCATTCACATCACTGACGCACGCATTGTCTCACCTGACAATCAGAAAATTTCCTCCTTAAAAATGTGATCAAAGGGATTATTACTACATTTTATTAGTATAACTTTGTGGAAGGCATGAAACGAAAATTTCTATTTAGCGTCATTCTAAACTTGATATTATTTGTGCATCCGTTGGATAAGGAACTAAATTGAGGAATGATTTGAGAAGGGTGATTTGTCTCGCTGTTTTCCAATCCATCATTCTCGTCCCAGTTTTCATGATATTTGTTTGTAGAAAATCACGAAAAGACCAAAAATGAATGGTTATGGTTTGAGTCCATGAAAGAGGAGTGTTGGAACAGTTGCAAGCATGCATTCGAGTGTTTATAAAGTCTGAGATTTTTTTCATCGATAGCGAACGGGTTCTCGTTTTATAATTCCAGATGTTGCTAATAAAATAATGCACGCCTTGAGGCACTGTCTGTCTGTCTAGTGACATACATTTCGAAATACTAGATGCTGGATTATTGCTTGCGATGTTACGTAATCCCTTCACATCTCCCTACAGAAGTGTTTGTGGTCGCTACTTTCTTTTAAACACTCATCAAATAATCGCTGGGCAACTGTAACCAAAACTGAAAGTAGTTTTGTTTAAAAAAACCGGAGTATTTAGTCCAATTACTTGTCTACACGGAAAGGTAACTGGATAGCGCGAGCAGGTGCGATTGAGTTGGACTTGTTGATGGGAGGACTTGATTTATCATCGCTTAGAGTTGTAGAGAAAAAACTTATGTAAGAAAAAGAATAATGACGCAAAACATATCTAAAAGCGGATTGCTTCTTATAGCTGTACCTTTTTTTAGTTGCAGGCTCTGAACTAACAATAGCTCTATATATTCTATGACGTCTCTTCGTTTTTTAATGCATAATTTGGCATTGGAATTTCCCATTGTATTGAATACGACAATTGTAGTTCATATATATGTGTGTGTGTATTTGTACATGCGTGCGCATGCGCTTGTGTGAATGTACACACTTTTATGTATACGTACGTACATACCTTATTGAAACCATTATCGGAGACGATTCACTTTTTCAGCAATCAATTTGAGGTTTAAAATTTTGGTTTTCATACAAGACTGGGATCCAACGACTCAAACAAAAAGTTATTCCCTTGAATCATTTTTAATCTCTATTTTTATTTTGAAATGTTTCTCTTAAGACGAGAAAGATGCCCACGAAAACATAGGAACCCTACACCTTAGTGGGTGCCTATTTTGTTTTAAAATTAAGCTAAAATAAAAATGATTAGATTTAAGTAAAATAAAAACTATTATTTCCGAGTCTGAACAACCCAACTAAGTGTCAAATGAAGATATTTTTTGTTTAATTTTGTTCTATGAAGTATTACAAATTCTTATTAATTTTCATGACTACATTTTACCTTCAGCTCGATCTCTTAGTTGCTTTTTTTAAAAATTTCAACTGGCTTTTAACTTACATAAAATTCCTAATTACGTCGTCCGTGAAATATTTGTGTCACCTGTGGTTGAATGCTTGTTGCCACACACGCGCGTGCTCACACAGTCAGACAGATAGAGACACACACACACACACACATTACTCATATTGTTTCTCCTGAAACTTTTTGTAGGTAATTGTGTTCATTAGGGCGTGTAGAAGCCGTGTCCCCTTGAAATATGTGTCTGTCCGTGAGTCCCACTCAGGCGCAATTATCATCTCGTCCCGAATAAAGGTAGACTGAATCTTGTAATCTGACAATTCACTTGAATTTTTGATTGTCTCCATCCGGGTCTTTGATTGACAGAACTCTCTTGATTCAGCACTCCGGCCACCCTGTATAGTTTGGCTCATTCGAAGTCAGGTACAGGTGTCATCCCTTGCTGAGGGTAGTAGGTTCGTTTTTCTTCATCACAGCCAGTTTTTTTAACATTTGTCTGAGGAGCAGACGTATTTATGCTCGAGCTTTTTTTTTTCTTTCTTCCCCACTGGATTCTGACAAGATTATCTCTGTAATACGGCTCGCCTTAGATTCTTCCCATCTCGCCCTAGATAATGTTTTTCCATTTTTAATTTGATTATTCTGAAGTCCATCTTGAAAATTTTCCCATCATTTGGTTCTTACCAACTGCTGTCAGTCTGAACAGACTTAGCCCCCGTCACCCGCACAATTTCTGCTCCTTAATGGCCAGTATATCCCTCGCATATCCGTGTCTGGTACGTGAAGTTATTTAACTACCTCTTGACAAAACCAGAATATGACACAAGGTCTTTTTTTAATTTCGAATATTAGCTCTGCTCCTGTAAATTCCATTGCTTCTTTCAACATCTTCCTATTTTCAATCTACCCAGGGGTGAATTAGTTTTGAATTAGTTTTCTTTAACTCACTTTTCCTGTCTGACACATAGCGACTTCAAAATTCGGCAAAGCCAGCTAAGATGTTGATAAAAGAATTTCTTTTCTCTGCTTTACGGTTTAGGTAAGAACAATCAGCGACACCAATGAACGTGTCATGGAGACTTCTCGGCACCTTGATGGTCATCATGTCCCTCTCACATATTTTGTGTTCGCCATTATCATGCCCATTTGACTTGGTATCAACAAAAATATATATTTTTTTGCTGCTACTTAATAAATGCTTTTATCACTCATTTCAAAATTTTCTCTTCAAGATTGCTCATTGATAATGTCATATCCCATCAATGAAATAAAAAAGCGATGTTGTTCACTCTCTCCTTCTTCACAAATCATTCCATGAGGTGTGTCGCAAAGAAACTTGGGAAATTGTTTGCTTGCCTGCGTCATAACCAAACTGCAATAATAACAAGAGTGTATACATCAGGGTCAAACTCAACGTTGGCCCAATTGGTGCAGCCTGTAAACGGGACACATACAGGGATAGAAAAATGCAAATATTTCAGCCAATAGTCCGATTCATTGAAAAAAAAAATGTTTTCTCCTAATCATTGAGGGGAGTGTGTGAGTGAAAATTTTTTTATTATAATTTCATTTAGTAAGGACCGAGAAGAGAAGAGAGAAAAATAAAAATAATTATGGTAAAGAAAAAGAAGTCATGAATTCTAATTCAAAAAATGTAGTTAACAAAACCATATAAATCAATCTCGCGTCCATAAGTGTCTATTTTCCCTCACCCTCTTCATCTCTCTTTCTCTTTCTTTCTTTCTTTCTTTCTTTCGTTGGTGGATGACATGAAAAGAATATGTCTCTCTATTCCCCTTCTCTGTCTATTCATCATTTAATGACCTTTTCACTTTTTTAGTCTTAACCGGGTCTGAACTTGACGTCATTGCCGTTAGGATAGAAAAATAATGTCAACTCCGACATTAGTTGAGTAGGAGTTCGATAAAAGCACAAAGTACTGATCATACATGAAGCTTAAAAGAATGGGCTAAAAGGGATATGATCTATAGCTTTATTCCCCTCATGCAGCCAATAATATGGCTGGCGAATACAGCAACATAAGCTTTTCGAACCCCCTCTCCAAACATACATTCGGTAATGCACCAAATTCACTCTGTTGTCGTCGAGTGCATCATTATTCAAATTAGGGATTTTGCTTTGTGTGAGATTGATGATCGACTAGCAACAACGCTGAATGCATTATGTCGGCTGTGGCAGCCTTCATTGGAGTGCGAACATAACTCTAGTATTCGAGATGAGACACTAGAATACGTTTGCTTTCATGTGATACAAGCAAAAAAAAAAAGCCACCGTTATTCTTTCTCTTTTTTCTCTCTTTCTATTTTTCAAGTGCAAGACGTTTTAAGACGCTGATACGGTATTCTCAGCGCAAGCGCCAATGCTCCATGGAAACAAGGAAAAAGAAGAATGAAGGACAAGTGAAATACGTCTGCAAAGGCCCGTGTAAAACTAGTAAATGAACATAATCAAAGGGACAATACAAGCCCCATTTCAAACGACTCATTTAAGTATTTTTGTAATCAGTGCTAAATAAATTTGATTCACGTTTGGGTATATACATGTTTATGTAGTGCACACAAATAACAGAAGTGAAAAAAAAAAAGAACTGGAACAATTTATAAAAAAAGATAAATGCAAGCAATTGTATTCAAAATGCATTTGAAACGATAGAGTACAATACTGTAACAAGGAGCAATAAATACAACAGTATTTGTCTCAAAATTGTTGGCCTATGCCAACTGACCCACCCCTCTGTTCTGACTGATGTCTGCAGCTAAGTTTGTGTGAAGCAATCACTTTTCACTTCGACTGAATACAATAAGCAGCTGTACGAGAATCCAGAACAGCTGCGAAAAAGAATTTCGAAAGGAAAAAAAACATTTCCAGAAAAAATTATAGTCTGGCATTTGCACTAGCTTGAGCGTTTCAACAATAAAAGATACTTCCAAATGAGTTGCTCAATGAAGGCAGAAAGGCGTTACGGCTGATCAATCATTATAAGAACATCGCCGGGAAAAAGTTTGTTTTTTAACCCGACATCATTTTTTAAAATTCTTTCAGCCTAAAAAAACGAATTTTTTTACTGTTAACCTAGAGTATCAGTTTTCATAAGAGGTCGGAATGGGGAAAAATCAATTAACAGCAGTCACTATTCAAACAAGCTCTATTCTACTCTATGGGATGACATGATTTTAATTCATGGTGTTTGTTATGTCATTTGGTGAGTCATGATAAGAAGAAACAGGTTTTTAGCTCTATCCAACTTTTTTTCCCGGTTTGTTTTTTTCTGAATACAATATTCTTATTTTTATTTACCCCTGCCACCCAAGTTGAAAGGGGTATATGTATTCGCTCGTATCGATCCGTCCGTCTATCCAGAAAATATGTCCAAAAGTTCTCCCAGAATTTTAACATTTTATGGTAGGGTGACCCCTTTACTCACGAAATAGAGATTAAATTTTTAGGAGGAGGGTGTCCAAATTTTACATTCACCTCCCCTGCCTCGTAGCTGTTTATTCACACAATATCTAAAAAAAAAGTTCTCACTGAATTACAACGGCATTTTGTGGGGGGATGGGGCATGGGCTAAAATATATTTGATTAAATTCTGGGGTGGATGCAGAATTATTCTACAGTCACCTCCCCTACATTGTATGTTATTAATTCATACTATGAATATTGCATCATAGATTCTGTATTTCTATCAAACGTTGTAAACATCAGGCTTTGATTCAAATCAGGAAATTCTATGCAATAAAGAATAATGGAATACCTGAAATATTTGTTTTGTGGGTAGCTCAGAGGAAATTCATTAGGAAACTTCTAGTAAACAGGGTCACCGACACGGTCTTTGAATAAAAATCTCAAACTCTTTTTAGGATGTAATTTCTCTATTCTAACGATTGTGTCACAACGTCTCTTTCGCAATCTCGAAATAATAATGGCTGAGGCCCTATTGCCATTTAAAGATCTTTGTAATGACATAATAATAATTGAAATGTATACGATTGTATTGAATAAAGACGATTGCTTCCGTGAATTGGTGCTTTAGGCATTATTCAAACTGTCTTCAACTAGAATCTGATAATAACGAAGTCTTGGCGCGAATAATCTTAATCGGAATACTGTTACAATTTGTGAAGCTGTCTCGCATCTCCCTGTGAGTCAGTGGAAAAGAGATATGTATCAAATAAAAGAAAGACACACGTACACAAAACGCACATATACCCATTCACTTGAATGTGTTAGATCGGTGAGGAACATTTGAGAAGACGATGTGTGAAAACAGCAGAGAAAAAAAAGAGAAACGTTTGTGTATAAATGGTCTTAATATTTCCGTTGCTGCTACAACAACGTCTATTTAAGTTAGTCTCATTCCAACTCGGTGCAATTTGATATGAAAGGAAAACGCAGCCTCCTTGGGCAAATAGATTTACTCGGTTGTAGTGCTTCCTGGGCATATTCTATCAACTGAACTCCCAAATCAGAGAATTGCATCATAATGCCCGACAAAAAGAAGAAAGAACCAATCAAATATAGCATTTCTATGCCGTTTATTTGTACTATTATTCCTGTAATAAAAAGTCCGATTCTGTGTATCTGTATTTGACTTCCAAGTATCCGAATTGGCACGTTGTTACCGGAGATGTTGAATTAAGGTTTCCCTAAAATGCTCCAACTTGAACAACACAAAAAAATCCGGTTGATTTGCAACTGAATAATAATAGTGTTGGATCTGCATTCGTATTCACTCCTATCTATATTACATTGACCAATTTGTCAATGGTGATAACCTTTGGATACTAATAATAGTGCATTCATTCTGGTCACATCAGATTGCACTATTTTTTTCTAAAGGGCGATCCAACGGGTCACAAAGTCGTCTATTAAACACTAAGGCTTATGTTTCGGGGAGAGCAGAGATCGAACTAAGTAATGTCACGGACCAAGGTTCGATTCGTAAAAGATATTTAAAATTTTGTAAACGTTGTCAAACAAAAGCAAGCAGCCCCAAATTCTAATAAAATTATTTGTGAATGAGAACCGGAAAAAATAGACAATTTGTTGATGGCAACAGTTCTTTGCAAAGCCCACACTCTATCTCAAAGTGCTAAATACATATGATTTATGTATCATTTGTATATATGCATTTACACGTAGTGTATATGACGTAATGAACTTACAAATAAACTATGATGACATATGTTTCTTTAAAAGTTGGGTCAACGATTCGTTCAGAATTTGAGCTGTCCTTAACGATTTAGAAGATGAATTTCATGGAGAAATACTTCTTGGTAGAAATTGGATAAGTTGAGGTCACCATTGTAACAAAGTGTTATTTGTTTGGAGATAAATTAAATGATCATCTGACTATAGAAATAATATAAGGTTCGCAGTGTCTTTCAAATGGTAAGTATGTATATATTTAGATACTGTTTTGATAATGCTTTTATGAAATATGACAGTAGAAAATACATGAAAGTGAATCACAAGCAAGACAGAAATGAAAATATATGTATTTGATTTTATACAAAAGAGAAGCCAATAAAATGCCGAGCAAAAATGATGCAACAGATTTCAAGACAACGTTTATAAGTGATGAAATTAGTGCAAAAAGCATATTGAAAGTAGAAATGAATATTACAATGTTAGACTGTGCACATAAAGAAATTAGCTTCGAAGCAAGGATATTTTATACCTGCGTTTTGTGTAGATAGGCAGATACAAAATAGTGTACGTGCTGAGATCGTCAACGTTCTTGAATTTAAATGGAACGCGCAGACTTGTACCGAGCAAAGACGCTCAAACAAATTTCGACCACAATGAATTTGATTCTGTTTCTTTCTCATTTTATTTTACTTTGTGTTGGAGTTAATTAAGAGGATAACTAATCATAACTTCGTGAGGAATCCATATTTTTCTAAATATACTGTAAGTTTCATACTTCAAAACTTACCGGAAATTATAGAAAATCTTAGTTTTGATTGATTCGGTAAAATGTTGATTACGAGCAAAATTCAACAATACACAAAAAAGTTATTTCTTAAAAAAATGAAAAAATGACATGGTATTCAGTGATAGAAAGTTTGTCATAGGAAAAGTATCTGTAAAAGTCTGTCATTAGTTAGGAAAAGTGGGCTCTAGCCGTCATGTGCGTTTATAACAGTTCTCATGTGTGTGTGACGGTTCAAGTAGCAAACAGAACGCTATGCAAGACAATGTTTCAGGTTACAGACTGTTGAGTCGCGAAATCCAAGCCGACCAGAATTGGGCACTTGATAGAGTATTGTTGATGCTATAGAAATTTGAACTTCTAAAAAAATGTTTGTGTCCCAGCATGTAATCTTTTTGTAAGAGTGAAAGATTTACATGGGCAAATAAGTAAATCGGTTTATTTTACATTCTCTGTTTTCGTTAAAAAAAAAACAAACTAATCGATTATCTATTTTTTGAAAAAAAGTTCGGTCTCAGGATTAAAAATTGGCTCGAATGGAGATGTATCCAGATGTTGGAGGTTGTCTATTTTTAATTTGACTTTTTTTGTTGAAAAGATTACATTTAATGTGTTCTTTTAGTATTTTGAAACAATAAAATAACCGTAATCAATACATTCCCCACACTGTACTGAAAGAGCTTTTACTGCCTATTGTTTTTTACTGACACTAAAATATGATAGCCCTTGTGTGCATCTGTAGTCCATTCCGAGAATAGTCAAAAGGTATAAAGACTCAGAATGAAAGTTATGAAGTCATATTTTAGAATTGTTCAAAAAATAAAAACTATATTTTTATAATAATTGTAATAATTATAATATATAAAATAAATATCTGAACTCATTACCTATGAAACAAGCACACAAACCATTACTGTATGGTTTGCGCCCATGGTGGACATTTTGCCACTCAGAGTATTCATCTTATTTCATTCAATCCAATAATGACCCCCCTCTCTCTCCATCATTGCTTGTAACGCTCGGGTTATGCAGCTAGTATATTGAATAGACGGAAAGTAAGGGTTGAATTTAACATTATAATTATATTATAAATAGAGCCCCTCTAAAACTTTTAAAATGCTTTTTTCTCAAAACCTTTTAATTTCATTGTAATTTAGGAAAAAGTCTCCTCCAATTTTGACCCTTTAAAGGGAGTGTTTCCCTTTACTACATCCTGAAGAAATTATACATAAACATATAAAATAAGGAGATATGTATATGGGCGTATAGTTTGTATAATGGTTACATTCTAGATAGAAGCCCCTCCAATACCCTTCGAAAATATTTTTCTAAAAGAATATTTGTTTTAAAAACTCCCCTCTGGTGCATTGAGTAGGCATGCCAAATTTGGTCGGGCTACACTTATATTTAGGGACTTTTTTTATAGTGTGACGGACAAACTCACAAACACAGGCACCTCTCTGAAAAATATGTAAGATTATTATCAATCTTATTAAGAATAAATGTCCTAAAGATAAAAGGCATTGTTTCGAGGTTTTGTACTTCCCAATGCCCTATCTTCGTATACATATATGATGCAATCCTGGGGAATTCATGAACACACTTGAGCAAGCATAAGACTCGAGGTCGCATTTTATAATGTCTCATGGAAAATAACCCTGTTCCTGCGGCCATTGTTGCAGACGTTAGAGTGTACTCTTGTCCCTATTCCCTTGACTGGTATAACAAAACCAGCATTTAGTTCCCAAACTACTAACGCTACACATGACACGATCTTTGTTGAAGTGAAGGGATCCGTATACCTACGACACGATGTTGTAAAAAAAAAAAAAGCACTGTTCCCTATGCATGTTGCTGCAGACATCGTGTTCACTTGACCCCACCCTTTTTAGTATAATAGGGTGGTTCTATTTGGGGACGGATCCCTGGCCACTAGGCCTGTAGTAAACTTTTGGCTTTACCCGTCCGAAGATGTTTGTTTGTTTGCTTGTTTTTCATACTTGAGAATGCTCAACAATCCTTTCTATGCTAAGTCAAGAAATCCATAACTGGTTGAAATCTACGCTGACCTGACATACCTTTGTCTGCGAAGACTATTGGATATAGCTTTTCTCAAATTTATCTCTCTCCAGCGATGTTCCTCATTTATTACTTGGACCTTTTCCTAGAAAAGGCGGTATGATCACCTCTCCATTGTGATGTGTTCTAATTTACCAAAATTTGTATTTCTCATTTAGGTATGGCTTTCCTGTGTTCCTGGAGTCTGAATTTCAGAGATCGATTGATTTCTCCTGCATATTCTTTTCTGCATTTGCATAGGGCGTATTTGCATTAGGTGCATTAGCGTAGGGAGCATTTGCATAGCGTGTTTAGTATGTTATCTTTTACCATTCACCTCCTTAATGAGATATCAACTGTAGTAAAAAGAGATTGCAAAGAGAAGATGGGTTATTGAAAACCACTCTGATGCTATGCTTTGTGCTGTACTCTCTCTCTCTCTCTCTCTCTCTCTCTCTCTCTGTCTCTCTCTCTCTGTACTTTTCTACACCCAATTTAAAGTCGCTATTACGTTGTAGTTGGTGAAAATTCTTAAAATACATTCCTATTTGAGCAGAATTTCTGTTAATATTTAGTTATTCGGAAGTCTTTATGTCAAGAATGTTAAATAAGTACCAATCAAGTTGCAAAAGTATTTTAATAGATATGGGATTAAACATTAATCGCAAGATTAAACACTTCCTTACGTAACAAAAATGATTGTGTCCAGCATGCACAAAAGTAAGATTATTTTCCATGCATCGCAACAATGCAGATGTATTGTGTGCCTTTATGCAAGTAAGCTCTTATTAACCGTTCAATAAAGTATTTCTGGTGAGGAAAGAAAGCAGCAACTAAACATTAATCAGCGTGTTTCCAAAACAAGCCGAGTCATTCATTTTTAGATGCAATCAATTTTTCTCCATTTGACTCTGTGAACTATTTAGGGTTACCGGCCCTGAATATTGGCGGGAAGTCTTGGCCGCTAGATGTCGGATGTGTACTCATAGGTGATGTCGCTAATGTAGAAATACTTGGCCAAGCTGCTAGAGGCATGTGCCCGCGGTCTAGGAATTAGCTTAGTAGGCCTGCTTTTTCTCCTCTCTCTCTATCCAAGATGACTGACTATGTTATTACAACGGCCTTGCGAGTCATCCTAAACTGATTATATTACAAGCCTATAAAGTGGTGAAGAATGGAGGAGTCACTGTTGAAAGGAAGAATGTTTCAGGGAAAGAGGGTACTATGGAAGGGCTTCAAATTTTTCGTTGATAATTCTTGATCAAATGACACAAAAAAATGTAAATTTACACAATTTATAAGTTTATTGTTTTTAAAATATTTGTCTTGAAAACCTTTCATTTTTATTCTACTTTCATTTTTGATGATTGCATTGATGCACATTCCAAGTAATCGGAAAATAGCATTTTAAACATTGTAACAGACTAAATAAGTTTTCGATGTTATAGATTAAAATTAAAAAGACACGCAGAATTCATATCATTATTTTAGTGAATATTCTCTTCAAGAGAAAATGCTTAGCGGGAAATCCACAAATCCAACATCTAAGCAAGATACCGATTGGTTAGTGCTAAAAAGAGATGACAGCTTGAATATTTAATTCTAAATAAAGCCCAGCAATCCCCAAACCTTATTAATTATAAAATTTGCAGCACAGGTCCCTGCAGCTAAGTTCCCTCCTTTCCTACGCTTGAATTCTCTGACGTTGAAGGGGGATTGTATGCCGGGAATGAAAACGGACTGCCATACACATCAATACTGCTGAAGTATGCTAGAAAATTTGCACTTAATAGCAAATTTAACAGTCTTTGTGTTATTTATTTTCGATGGCCGAGATCAGTTAATGATTTTAAAACCACCATAAAATGATTTAATTTTTCCAAATCCTTTGATAGAAATAATGACTGTTTGTTATTTCATGATTGAGAATTGAAAAAAATTGTCATGATACAAAAATGTGTGAAAATTTGAACTTGAATCCAATCCTCTATTTCTTTACTAACGAAGAAAAGTTGAATTATCCCTATGGGTACAAGTTTTACTTCATCGAAGTGATGGAACCAGTGCATCGCACCAGGGTTAGGGGACCGAGAGTTTATTGGCTGGAGCTGTCGATACGATATGTCCATTAATAAAATAGGTTGACTCCGAGAAACGAGGGTATTTGTGCAGTGTGGTGGCAAAAACAGGTTTTCAACGCCTTCTAAAATTGTCCTTGGCGGCCCAGCTCATCAGCGTTATTATAGACTCTCGTTAGCATCAAGTTTATTCGTTTTTGAGTTGAGAGGAGTTTTTTTGCATCGTCGAAATCATCGCGTTTATAAGTATACCGTTCATTGTGATTTGCAATGCGGAGTACAACCTGATTATTTCCTTGGAGAAAAATATAAATTGCGTGCGATGATGTGGAGTCAGAAAGTGCTTTCAGAATGATTGAATACAGAGTAGACTGCAATAAAAAATGGTGAAAGTTCGTCTTATGATTCGAAGTAACGTAACGAACAAGGCTTTCCTTTTATTTTACATTCACTAAAACTGTGTGGAGGTAGCTGCACAGTTTCCGATGCCATTTTTCTGTTTTCAGACAAGTCCAAAAATTAGTAATAAAATAAAACGATACTCAATTAGTCTCGCTTAAATACAATTTTATTGGATCCATTTGATTAAAAATGATTATACTTGGTAGTTTCAATCAATTTTAACTGCAATCCATAATAATCTTACACTTAAACTGATATTTTGTCGGTAGGAGTAGACCGTTAGGATATTGCAAATTTTACTTGCATTAGATTGGGTTTTCCAGGGTAAAACTCTCATAGATTAGATTAAAATTTAGTTTTATACATAACAAGCATTACCAGTGCAGCACGAGAACTTGGGACCTTGTAGATCTTGTTTTTCAATACTTCGCCGTTGACTTATAATTGGAAATGAATCTGGAAGACAGAATCTTTACATTTTTCACGGAATAAGTTTGGTAAACGCCCCAAATCTATGAGGGTTGAAATTCTAATGACGTTCCTCCGGCTAATCGACATAAATGTTTCTTGACATAAATAGCGCTTGAACAAGAAAGCCATAATAGAAGCAAAGTTATTCATATTTCAAGTTTGGTCTTCATTTGCATGCTACCAATGAATGTGCAATGTTTCGATTCTCCATTCATAAAATGTACCAAGTATTAATTACCATCAGATTCCTGAAATCAAGAATTATTGTCTAGCAACATGTATACTTTTTCGGAAAGGCTTGGAATTCTCAGTCGATCATTAAATTATTGAATAACGTATGTACGTTCAAAGTGTTTCGGTCTAAAACACTGATACATATTTCATTTCAACACAAGAATATGGATTCCCGAAAAGAACATGCTTGTAGTCAATCAATATTTGACCAACAGAAACAAGTTGTGGTTTATTTTCCTAACATGTCAACATCTATTTACGTATGTATAGAACATTGAAATGTTGACGAAATATTGATTATGCGTATACTCAATTCTGATTCAGTGATGATTAAAAAACGTAATTGCAAATAGTCCCCAACTCAAGTGATTCATCCTTAAAAACCAATCCGTGTAACTTGTGAGAGAAAAAACTAAAATTCTGGATTAAGTAGCATCTTTATCTGCAAGGCCCTGTTCTTGCTTTAATGGGGTCTGGATTTCCCCAGTTTAACTCATAATCCATATAATAATGATGATGAATACGTCTGGTTTCTTATACGGACGTAAAAATATTTCTATTTCTATGTGAAATATGTTGGGGAAATATTTCTGCTGTTATCCATAGCAATGACAATGTTATCTGTGATAAACCTCTGTTGCTAAACAGTTGCTCGTCAAATAGAATGTTGTAGGTTATTCTTAATTCTACATAAATAAATATCATTTATTCATTTGCGTCATAACCCAATCCCTTGAACAGTTGCTCATATGATACAGACCACTTACCTCAGGATTCGTTCTGTGGCTAACAAAAACAGTATACAATGCCTTGTCTCGGAGGTCAGCACCTCCACATTGCATGAAAAGAGGAGAATCATGAGTCACCTGACGTCTTCGTTCGGAGAGATTGGTCATTTTTTGTCATTGTCCACATGGAAGTATGTTGGCTCTCACTTTAAAGCTGACCTTGTGCCATATTCTGCCCTCATGGGAGGCAAATAATATCTCTGATGCAGACAACAATCATTGCATTCAAACCCAGACACAGCAACATCAATTGACGCTTGTCAGCAATTGTTGATGACATTTGTTGCCTGAGAGTAAAAGATATTTTTGAATAGCTTGGTATTTCTCATAGCGAAGGACTTTTATAACGAAATTTCAATTAACAAGCGGCTCCAATTGACAAAAAGAAAGTCTCTTAACGAAATATTTTCACTTAGCAAGAAAACTAGGAAATTTCATGAAATTATCCAGAATCATCTAGATTTCATTTAAAATTATCTATCTAGCATCTAGGCGCTCATTTCAGACGGGCGGACATTTAGTGAATTACAATAAGATTATTTTTTCATTTATTACATTATTTGTAGGTTTATTTGTGTTTATACATTATTTAGAAAGTAATTATTTCATTATGAATTATTTACATTGTTTTAGGAGGCTGATATTTTTATTTGGAATGAATTACTGAAATCACATCGATTTAATTATTCCTTATACAAATTTTCACCTAACAAGATGTTTTGTGTGACAGACTGTCCTTGTTGAGGCAAGTAAAACTGTTTGTTTCTTAAATTGGTTCGTATTTACTCCAGATTCATGTGCATGTGATCTCTTGATTTTTGTTCTTCAGACAGGGATATCTATCGTACTATTGGCATACATCAGCGGGTTACAATAATTCAACTATGTAAAGAGTGGGCATCAGCAATTTATCGAATTCTGGTGAAAAGTAAGTACGTTTCTTATATAAATGTTAGATTTATACCAACTGGATTTCATGGATTTTACCTGTAGAAGTCTGTAGGCGCCATGATAATCTAGTAAGCGCATTCATGTTTTTGTTAAGAACGTCACAGTTGCATGACCATGCGTCTCTGGCGAAGATAATGAACCTGGTATTTTATCATGTCATGCCAAGTACGAGAAACCGATATCCACTAGATTACGGAGCTTAATTAAATGAAATTCTATGTATTCTTAATTTATAATCAACGGATGTGCAGTTCTCAGATTTTTGACCATCTTAGAAATCTTGCAGAGAAAGCAATGTTAAAGATATATTTTTGAACTAAAATGACACCTTTGCATTTTGTTTGTGAAAAAAAATTATAATTCAATTCAAAGTTTATGAAATCGGCAATATCAAATGAATTATGAATAAAATTAAAATAATTTTTTTTTTGATAAAGAATAAATCTCACATTAGTCTTAAAATTGTTGTTTCAATTATGTTTTGCTTAATCAATCTATTAATTTTCAGTTTGTAAGGATATCAGTTCTAAGCGGACAAAACTTGAATAATATCCATGTGAGGATATCCGTCATAATATCAACACGAATAAAAATGAATTTTAACAAGAGTTGTAAAGATATATATTAAAAATCCTTATTTTTATCAAAACATACCACCCCAAATCATTATCCCATAAATTCCTAAATTTCATTCTTGCCTAATTTATTTATTCAACCAGAATTTCGAAAATATATCCAAGATTTCAGATATACTTTTCGTCGGGACCTATCCGTCCATTAGGCGAATCTAGGAAGTTATCTAGAGCGCAAAGATCGAAGGGGTGCACTTCAAACTGAAAAAAAAGTGGTCGCAAAATCCAAGTTTCGATTAGGTGCATGAAACCCATGCGTTGGCCCTGCTTGTCTTCCACAGAAAAAGACCATATTTATTGACCTAAACGTATATCACGTTTACTCAATTATCTTCATCGGAGCGGACTTTATTGCAATGTAATGAAAATGAATTAACCCGTTATTTCTGGCTTCACCCAGCAATTGGAATCTACTTGTAATTCTAATTTCATTATAATTTCTAAGCTGATGTAGATGTTTCAGTCTCGATAAGCGAGAAGCATATTTCTTAAGCTAATTTGTTTCGTACATGCAATCCCAACGATAAATACATCTGAGATAATACAATCTTAGTAGTCTTTTGTGCGTTCTCAGAACAACACAAGACAGACCATAATATCAAGCTTATTTATGCAACAGCTTAATCCAACAAACATCAATATCAGTGTTCTTAATAGTGGCTGCACTATAGCAAACTATAAAATCTTCATTCAATTGGCTATAATAATTCAAGGTGACGATATCAAGGTCAGAACAGAAAGACCTTTTTTTTGCGTTGAAGTTGGTTGCATTAACTTGCAGTGGTGGGTGCAGCTAACGAAAACGCTAAACTGGTAAACCGCTAAAAAAATCAGCAAGGATAACCTGCTATCTAATGCGTTTCGCTTTGGTTGTTTTTTGTTTGCTTCTTGTTTTTGCTCTAAAATCCTTGAAACAAACCTAGAGATCTGAAATTTTCATATGTTGTAGCTTAGACATAGAGCTTTATATAAACAGTATGTTTAAGGTTAACTAAGGTTTAATTTTATTGGTTCATTTAATTATTTATGTACACCTTGACCATCACCAGGTATTGGCATATAGTTTTGGAAAGCTCTAAACATTAACATTTAAGTTTTCCATATCTGTTTTAAGGGGTTTAGAGAAAAAGATCGAACCCAAATATGGCGTTTTCGTTAGCTATGTCCACCACTGCAAATTTGTAATACTTAAATCATAAGCAATGTATAAAATATTCCAGATTGATTATTATTAGAGCGAGAAAACTAGTCAGTGTCCACTTTCAGAGAATCTTTTAACAGTTAAAAGTTTTTTTTTTCAATCAATTGAAAACAAATATTTTATTACAGAAACAAATGTGGCCAAATGCTATTAAAAATTGTGTAAACAACGTCACAGGTTTCGAACTGTCTGATTCTTTTCATATTTCCAAGAGAAAGTAAATGAAGTCAACCAACAACAAAGAAACAAATTTCAGGCTGCGCAAGACAGGAAGAGATACGCCTCAATGGAAGAACAATGAATTAACAATTGAATTTCATCCCTGATTCTTGTTTGGTGACGCTCTTTATTTTTAATTTATTTCTGCGAAAAACACTTGAAGGCTATTCCGCACTTGCCATGTCCTGTTGGTGCGAATATCTACTTGTATCCATCAAAATAGAAACAGGAAGAGAGAACAAATGAATGAAAGGGAAGGTGTAAGTAAGAGAACGTAAAAGTAATAATAACGTAGTTTGTTCAATTAAGGAGAAAAGAGAATATTAGAGAGAGGGAGAGCAGGAGAGAGAGAGAGAGAGAGAGATATATATATATAAAAACAGATGATTTCCTGTTAATTCTCTTTTGTGTTATTGGCGTTTATAATACCTATGCATCGCAGATTTTATACACAAAAATGTTTTTTGGGAGGAGATTTCTCCTCTAGTTTGTGACCACCTTTTTAGTGTAACAAACCTTACAAATTCAGCTCTAAAGATTTTAGTTCGTACCCCTGTGCATCGCTATTGAACCATTTCCAAGTTCACTTTCCAAACTCTTTAGCTATCATAGATTTTGGTTAGTTCGGACTTTTTTAATCACAACTTGGGAAACGCACCAGCTTATCAACAAACAACCCCGTGGAAATTACAACATTATGCGTGCAAACGACGTTCTTCCAATTTGGTTCTGAAACATATCGATAGGAAGAAAGTATGTCTATGAAATTGCCAGTGTACCAATAGTGGCGAGCATGTACATTAAGAACCTAGAGGAAATGGTCCAAAGGAGGTCACTTCTCAGGCCACTCATTTGACTGAGATGCACCTTCATACACTGGCCTCACCAGGAAGATGTGGCAGTACTATTAGACTAGGTGGAATTTATAAGACCCTCAATATGGTTCACTATAAGAGACAAACGATTAATTAACCTTCCCAGATGCATTATTTACTAAAGACATTCACATAGCATAAACTGGCATTCTTTGGACATTATCCGAACTATGATTGCAACCATTTATACATTCCAAAAAAAAAAAAAAAAGGATCGTTCGCTGCTTACAACAACACGTGAAACAGTGAGATGGGCTGTAAGAACTTTCCCAATGGGTATGTGGTCACTGATTGGAATGAAGTATTTGTTGTGTGCTGGAATAGCAGATCACCTTGAATATAGAGAATGGAGTTCAAGATAACCTCCTCCAAATTCTAAAAAGAATCAAAAACGTAACGAGTTATTGCCACGATAATTGTGTATAAGGATGTCCAAGTGGTTAATGACACGGAGAATAGATCGGGACCGAGTTCAAACTCCGTTTGAGACAGTTTTCGTTCACTTAGCACTAATGTCTTTGGGAAAGCATGTATGCATTTATTCCACCTACGTGTCATGGGCCAGCATGGCAAGGTAGGGCCTATCACATCCCATGTCTTACACTCGCTTTAGGAAGTCATACGTCTAACAACGGACGTAACTGTTTTCTCAATATAGGTACCAGGAATGTCAGATATAGAAAAACTTGTACTCACAGTCAATAATTGAACAACCGTAGCATCAACATTTGAAGTCGTGTAAAAAAAATCCATCGATGAATAAATATGGTCTGAATAAATTTTGTTTCATGACATCACTGGTGTTTTCTACTGGAAAACATCTGAAAGTAAAATAAAACATCAAGAAACGTCTTGATTCCGGAGAATCTAGATGTTATTAATAAATCTGTCAAAATAAAGCCTGAAAAATAAGAATGAAAATATTTTTGGAGGTGTCTAGATACTAATTTTCAAGCCCGTGGAAAAAAAGACGTGACTAGGGCCACACAAACACATGTATAAAAAAAGAATAAAACTTCGCCATCTTTGGTGGATTCGGTTATTCAGTGATTGGTCCCTGTTGGCATATTGGAGCATAAGGCACGATGTTTTAGCTACTTTTTGACTCAAGTAGGAATAAAATGCTCCCATTGTAGTGAGAGAACTTCCCACAAAATCAATGACAATGAATAATGTAGTTCATCTGATTGTCACTACTCTGCAAGTTAATCCTCAAGTTATTGTACGAAACGTGGTCACTATTGTTGATCAGATTGAACTACCATAAATAACGAATAACGTTGATTCTTAAGCTTTAAAATGAAACTGTTAATATGAACGGGCACGAGCGTTTGTGACCGTTATGTTATTCAACAAGTCGTAATTTCTCAGTGGGACCTGTATTAGAGGTTGGGAATTCGGGATCTAGACATAATCATGATCACTCCCTTTGATGATCATGATAATGATTACTACTACTACTACTACTACTACTACTACTACTACTACTGCTGCTGCTGCTGCTGATGATGATGATGATTGAATGCAGTAACAAACTGATAAATATCAAAATAAAGTCAATTCAATTTTTGGATAGAACGATTTGGCAAGGGCCTTTAATCTACCGGTTTGTTCATGTAGAAAGTCAAGGCTAAAAAATTATTCCAATTAAAATGTGAACTTCGAACCGGCAGAGTTAGATCTATTTTTTCATGCTGGCTTTTCAAGCACCCATTATATTATTGCAAGATTTGTCTCGTATGATCAATTGAGAATATGAAATAACCAATTTGTGAAAATCAAACTCCTTTTTTTCAGTGCTAAACTTTTGAAATACGTATAAAATGAATGTTGCCTTTGCGAATTCCCAAGGCGTTGCATGGAGTCAATTCATTAAAGCTGAAGATTAATCCAGAATTATCATTTTTTATTGAAAATTGAAATTAACTTATTGATTACAATATCGGTGAATGGGTTCGATTTTACCAAGCATTTAACTAGTTTATGTGTGCAAATAGGGAGTGTTCATTAATATTAGCAAAAATAATTCTTTTTCATAGACCTTATTAATGAAAAGAAAAGAATTTTAAATTGTTATCAGTGATTCATTTATTCATACTCGTAAAATAACTGTTGCTTTGTTAACGGTATATGGTGTAAATCCTAAGCACTGTAATATCTGGAAAAAAAAACTCATGGACGGAGCATCGGACGAATGAACGAATACGTTGGTTATTAGAATGTAAAGATTCGCCAAGTTGAAAATGATAGAAATATCCATACTTCGCATGATTGAATCACTGTTGCCCGCACATGTACCAGAACTAATAATCTATAAAACTATCCGAAATTATCTAAAACAATCGATCTTCAACTAAAATTATCTAAAAAAAAATATCGAAGATTATCTAAAAAGTAGTTCTTTTATTTCCAAACATCTTTGAAAATACATCTTTTATCCGAAATGACCATAGAAACCCTGAAAAGCACTTTTCCCAAAAACAAAAGCAAGACATTTTCCGATGGTGCATAGTGGTGTACTCATGCAAACTTCCAAGGTTGTACTCCCTAAAATGTGACCAGGAGCACTTGGATACGCACACACATGCACACACACCGTAATAGAAACTCAAGGAGAGACGAATCTGTGGCTCAATTAGATGGCTGGTGGGGGGATTTGTGGAGCTACGGTGATTCGATTGAATAATAAACTTACGGTTGTAACACGATCCTGGCTTCGCTTTCTCGATCAAGTTTAGAAATGTACAGAGAACGAGGTTGACTATTTGATAATGACGTCCCCTCCTCACTCACGGTGTTTGAATGGTTAAATAAACAGCAAGTATTGTAAGCAACATGCCAGACTGAGCTAAACTTCGTAAATAAGTACCTCAAAGGTGTTATGCATGGGAAAGTTACCTGATAATTAGTAAAAAGAAAAAAAAATACTGGAGCTCGATAATGGTTTCATCTAAGCTGGCAATTGTAGCAACGTGCAGAGTAACTTATATATAAAACGAGAAAATATCAAAGCCCTTTACTAAATTGGCTGCTGATGTGTCGCCCAAACCCTATCCACATGAATGTTAGTTCGTAATTAATTAAATCTGTCTCTATTATTAAGTTAACGACCCTCATCAAGTATTTATTAACAAATTTCCATATCATAAGTATCAAAAACTTAAAGTGTTGGATGATACTTCATGTATGTTATTCTTTTTTAAAATAGCCTTCCCATCCTTTTCGATGAGTTTAGCTAATGAATAGGATCAAACTGATTTTAGGTATTCAAATATTCCTACAAACGGATATGAATAAGCTGTTAATTCTAAAGATCATTTCAGAATTCTAAAATACTACTGAATTTTGCTCTTCTTTGAGCCCAATAATATCTCGAGGGAATGAAGGTTTTCACATAAGACTTCGGAATAAAGCCACCCCAATTAGTTATAACTTTTGACTGAACTTTAAAGAAACTTAAGCTATAATAAAATGAACCGGTGTTCGAACCAGTCAATGATACTCTCTGTGTTTTTATTTTACGAAATCGGTTACAACTAAAGCATGGAAATATTTGCCTCGTTCAGCTGTATTGTTGTAGTGCAGTGTTTTGTATAGGAATTAATTGTTCAAGATTATTTAAAGGTGTTTTAACTGTAAATCTTGTTTTCTAAAATTTCTTACGGAAATAAATTGTCGGTTTCATGAGTATTTGATTGATTCTGCAACTTTCTGAATGAAAAATTCTATAAGAAAAAAAGCAGCACCAAATTAATTGTGACGTCATCAAGGGTGGGAATTTGAGAAGGTAAAACGCCATCTTGTTCTTGAGATCTTGGAATTTTCTAGAACATTGATGAGTGATTTCTTACTTGTGTATTGGCTTCGGCCAATGGGAACTTTTTTTTGGGGGGGTCGGCCAATATGGGGATACAAAAGAATATTTCGTATGAACCTTGATGCGAATTTTCAGTCTGCAGAGAAATATGAATATGCGTCTTTGAAGAGCCTACAGAGAAAGTTACTAGTGACAAAACGTAAAAATGCATCTCAGTCCCAGACTCATTCTAAATAAATTCTTTCAATCGAAATTTTTCAATTGATTGTTTTTTCTGAATTGGACTGTTTGCCGTATGAGGACTGACTTTAGTTACTAGAACTTTTAAAAGCTATGTTTCAACCGTTCCTTTCCAAGCGCGGATGTAGAGAAATTTAGAAATATGTGTTACCTGGTTTTATCGCCTCATGAATGGAAATATTTTTGCAATAAGATTCAGATGATACGAACAGAGGTTAGAGGTGGAATTGCATTTTATCAAATATTCTTGGAGCCTGGCGTAGTTCTTTCGGAAGTTAGTGGCTATCAATTTGGTGCGAACTTTTGAGTGAAGGTTCTCCTAGAACTATTTTTCGTGGGCGACTTTTCGTATGCAAAGTCACCTAGTATTGCTTGGACTTGACAGCAGTATGCCGTAATATAAAAATAACTTATTTTTTTTAAATAATTTGATTTAAAGCGTTCAAAAATCCTTAACCTTTCAGAAATATGCTTTCTGAATCCATATCTGTCTGGAAAACTGCAGAAAGGGCGTTGTAGTTGATAAGAAGCATTTCTGTTTCATAGTATTGTAATCTTTTAGAAGAATGACTGTCAGTCAACAGTAAAGATAAAACGACTCAAACGTTCATGAATGCAGATGCTGAAAAAAGAGCCTCTGTAGCACAGTTAAGTGTCTATGACTTCGCTTACGCAAAATTTAGAGTTAAAACACATATGGTGATTAGAAAACATACTGATATGATTAGGGAAACATTGATCAAAACTAATTGAAACGCATACCGTCAATCTGTTAGATTAATAAAGTTAAAGAATATAAGCAAATATTCCAGAACGGTTCATCTCTCTACTCAACTGAAGCAATCCTTATATTTATCAGAATAACTGAGCCAGCACTAAACTGAATCACCCTATCTATCAATCTGAATCACTGAATTAAGTTTTGCTTTATTTATGCAAACAATCAGGACAGTTTGATAAAAATACGGCCCACGAAAAAGATTGCTCTCATAATTCCGAACCACAATTTTTAAAAAAATAAATGCATGTGCAGAGAATAAGACAAGGGATTGGTTTCTAACCCTATACTTCAATTTTCTTTTACTTAAATTCAATCATTTTATATTAGGTGTGTACAAAAGTTCTCCCTGGAGTATCTGCTTTTTAACTAAGTATTTTCAGATTCTGAAAAAGAGCATTGGGAACTTTTGTGCAAACATAATAAATTGGGGCTAGTGTCCAATTAAATCAAACAAGTTTCTTGAATTGTTATTCCACAATATAACCCTATAATTTCCCTTATGCCACGGTAGTAGGTTTACTCTGAATAGGAAGATGTCTGTCCTTGTCAAGTGTGCAGCGGGACTCTTGTTGACTTCAAATAAATCTGTTTTAATTCATTAAAACATTTCTTTAGAGAAACTTTATTCAAATCATTTTAAACACTGATGGAGGGATTTATCTGGCAATGACAATGGTGTAAACATTCGAGGTTTATAGTGGGAAATGCGCTGTCTGTGATTGCGATCAATCGGCAGAATTAAAATTGTTTGAATTGGGAAAGGAAAAGGGATATAATATGTTCGTATCAGTGCAAAAATAATCATTAAACATTTTAATCTTATGTCTTCAACCCTTATATGCCTTATATCATTCTTAAAACTCTACGTTATAATACAACGTTATGAAATAATCCAGCTTGCTCAAGTTTGTAACAGTTTCATTCGTAATTTGCAGTTGATTAGAGATTAGATCACAATTTGCAAATCAAAATCAGAGTTTTACAAGTTGATCCCAAGTTTGTATCTTGTTTAATTTCCATTTATCATATCGATATGTTAATTGCTTCAAGTCATCGTAAGTCAACGGTATGAAGGTCAATGAAAATTACGAAGACGAGAGCCAGCTAATAATACCTGAAATGTATTCATAATTCCGTTTGAAAAAGCTTATATTTCTGATACCCGAGGAGTTAGAAAAGAGTTGATTAATGCTAGTTTTTGCGTCAATACAAGATTTGATCATTTTTACATCTAAAATCCAATTTTTTTCTCATGTTCATTATCGTTACACTAGCATAGTACCCATCAACAATGACGGCATTATTTACGGATGTATAATAAATTCAAATATATTTTTTAGCATAAATGTATCTATTGCAAATTAAAAGAGCGTACGTCTCGAACGAAATTAACGTGACTTTCAATTTTCTACAACTCATCAAATCAGAAATGCTTATATTTAATGGAATTGTTTTTCCGTGCTACTACTAAGACATCAGGTCCAGCAATAGCAGTAGTAGTAGTGGTGTACAGGCAAACGCACAGACCCGTTTGCTTCACCCCTTCCTCTCTTTCTTTTTTCTTCAGTGCAACAGGAACCAATTGACTAACAAAATATAACACGTGCTTTTATACTGTAAGATCATGGAACAGGACAACTGAGTCATCTTATTAATCGTAAGGATTAGAATAAGTTTTTCATATTATTGATTGATTTTAGTCACATTATTTCAATTTATCGTTAATTTTCAATTCCTAATTTACGTGATTTTTAAAGCAATCATCTAGTCAGATTTTTACACAATTTTAGACATTAGCACGAAAGGTAAGAAAGTATTGTCTATAGTGATGAAGAAAAATGATTTCATAATGTTACATCTAATTATCTTTTGTTGGAATGATTTGAGACACAATAGAACTAGTCAAACTAGACAGGAGATTTGTATCATTGTATTATTCGTGTAAGACATTTGCAGCTACGCGCATTAACCTGGGGATTAGGCCCAATTGTTCGCCAACCCGTCCTCTACCCTTAGGTCTTTCACCGAAATCGTTTGCATTTGGACAGTATACTTCAGTAATGGGCTTGAATCCAAAAAGTGAATATTGGCAAATTCCGTATTATACAAAACCTAGAAATATTGTTACTTTTGCCACAAATTTTCTTTTGAGAGTATTTCGAACTTGGGATAACATGTTTGTGTCACGATCCACCAAAGATGACAAAAGGTCCTATCCTTTTTTCATATGCGCATGTGTTTTTTATGTGTTCCAGTGTTCCTGATCACATCGTTTTGTCTACAGACTTGAAAATTGTCAAAAACACCTTCTGAAAATTGTTTTTCATTTTTGGCCTTTAGGGGCTTTATCATGACAGGTTTATTTATAACAACTACATTCTCCAGAATTACTCTGTTTTAGATGTTTCCCTGTTGAAAAGGCCAGTGGTGCTATAAATAGAAATTATTCTGACCGTATTTATTCTTTAATGGACTTCTCTTTACATGACTTCACATTTTCACACTACGGTTGTTCGATTTTAGTATATGATGGCAAGTTGCTTTTCATTCTAACCCAAAGAAGGAAGCTACAAAAGGCTGACTACAAAATCGTTGACTTCTCTTGTTATCGCTCTGATTACATAAGATGATAGCTGTCTTGAATTCAGAGAACCATACCAGTTTTTATAGAAAGCTTCTCTCAATTTTATCGTTCATGTCTACAAACTCATAAGTATATTAGCCGGGGGTACAGGGAGGACAACTGCCCTCCTCTAATCGGAAAAACAGTGGGGAAAATTAGGACAATAGATATTTTGGCTGCTTAGAAAGACAGAAAATGATATTTTTTCCAAGTTTCATGTTGCATGATTTATGATGTATATCGTCGATTGATAAAAAGAATTTTTTGCTGGAAATTAATTCTTGTGTTTTTAATCCGTTTAAAATTCCAGACAAATCAAGCCCTCTCTGTCTCTTAACTAAAGAGTTCACATACGCTCATGTGCAAACCTGAATTTCTGAAAGACTCAAGTTGTTACGAAACAGTTCCATTATTCTGTTTATAGAAATACCTGCAATTGTGATATTGGCAAGTTGACCAAAAAACTCTAAAAGTGAAGACGAAAAGTGGAGATCGCTTAGCATTTCAATCCAAGAAGAAAAATACAATGGGCCTATTACATCGAATAGAGTATTCCAGCGTTTAGAGAGGTTGAGAATCCTATATTTATCACACGCTATGCAGTATAAGGAATAATAATAATAACAGGACTTTTTCTGCCAGAAAGAGATCCTACATTCGCTGTAGCCTATTTATATGAATATACTAGGTATACAATATTGGTTGATTATGGGAACTAGGTATACAGCAAAGCTTAGTGTTATGGATTAGGTATACGGTAAGGCTTGATTTGGGGAACTACGTTTTCAGTAAGGCGTGGTTAAGGGAACTAGGTACACGGTAATGTCCCTATCAGTAGACATTGAACATAGAAAACAACTGTAAATATAGGAGTAGGTATACGCCGTACACCCCCATGTCCATCCCCAATAAACAAATCAAATTGGTGGATCATTCAGTTTTGTTGAGTACTGAAACGAACTAATTTGATCATTAGTTGTGATTAATTCTTATAAATTCCAGTATGAGCATATTTATTTTCATAGTAAAGACGAGTAATTTATGATATAATGTGTGGATGTAATGCCTTAACTGATCTATTCTTATCGCAGTAAAATCATGTCTTATTGAAGAATATTGTTACTTTGATTGGAAAAAAAATTTGCTCGTTGTCAATATAAATCTATTAAAACCGTTTTGTACTTTTTCAATCAGTATAAAAATTGCTGATTGTGTCACGAAAAACAGATAATTCCCATCCTCGTACCAATCAACATACCGTAGCGGAAACATCATTTAGTTCTGAGAATATGTCTCCTTTTGCCTGTAGGTAATATTCAACTTATTTTTACGTATCTTTAACACGCACCAAGTTTACAATGAAGCGCAACCTGTCAGTGAGTCTAGATGCGTGAGCGCAACATTGGACATAGTCGTTCTACCTTTCTCTTTCCACTTGCAGTCAACAAGAAATTAGTACTGAAAAAGAGGAATGTTTAGACGAACTATTGTACTGTTACGCATGGAATGAATAAAGCAAGGCATTTTGTAGTCAGCAAGCAATAAATCTCTGCATATGTACTCTACATACAAAGTTAAAAAGGGTTATTTTTCTTGAGCTCAGAAGGCTTTGTAACGAAATTATGAACGAGACGAAAGTTTTAAAAAAACTTGCTTTATGCAGGAGAATATGCAGTGGTGGTACTAGGTCCACCTGTCCCCAACCCCGCAAGTTTTCAAAGATCAATTCTAGATCTTTCAGGGTTCCTCAGATAAATTGCACCCCCAGAGCTCCCCACGCCGTTGCAGAGTCTACAGGTCTCACCAGCCGCCACTGCATTATGTTAGAGGAATAAAGTGGTGATTTATAAGCAATATGAAGAATTCAAATGTTACATTCTTCATTTTACATTGTTCAATGAATAAAGATGTCTTTTGCATAAAGTTCTTGTGGAAACATGGAATCGGTGTGTTAAAAAAACAAAGTTGTAACTTCTCTTCCAATTACAACTTTTAGATAGCTCGCAATAACGCTAGATCGTGTCTTTTCTTCTGTGACTGTGATTTTTGTTCCAGTCACAATAGGGTGCTCCTCGACTTTCGTATAAACTATAGCCCTAATTTAAAACAAGAAAAGTCTGTTCTGTGGTGAAAGTATGATTATAAAGCTCGGTATTATGATTAGAACTTCAAACCGTTGAACTGGCAATTCTACACAATATATTATATACTATAAGCAGGATCTAAGTACTCGGCTATTGAACCGCCATGACTTTACAACTGAGAATTACTACCCAAAAAGAGATTTAAAAATAGCATTGACCCTCTTCACTTGCGAGTAGGTTCAAATAAATGACCGAAAAACCTTCCCTGGGTGCTTCTGATTCAAAGTGTACATACAAGTAGGGGCAAAATGTCGTCCCGTGCGATTTTGAATGGAAGTAAGGAATAATTATCAGGAATACGTTGATAATATGGTCACCTGACAGAGACTACCTGGAATTTTGACTGAATTCGTGGCAGGTCTCTACAATGCCATCAGTCTAAGATGGACGCCACTGTGGAGACTCACTCAGATTTTCAGCAATGACTACTTCGAAAAAAAAAGAAATATATATATAAGGAACGGAATGAAAAAGGTTAATTGCTATCTTCATTGCGATTGAGCCGTAGACAAGATCGTTTTTATCAAATGTACTGGTCACAGAACTTCCCCATGTCTCGCCCGGAAACTATTGAAGATAGAAGCGTGTTATTTTCACCATTCGATTACATGTTTTGAAAATTCATTTTGATTTTTAAGGATGACCTTAATCGACCTGACCCGTTCGTCACACTTTGAAGCTTAATGACTCGGAAACTAATGAAATTTAAACATTGGGTTTTAACTAATCGATAGCTCATTTTATTTCGCATTGGAATTAAGATGTAATGTTATTTAAAGAAAGCAATTCATGTTTTATAATCCATTATCAGAGTCACAGGGGTTAGTCTCTTCATTGTTATTACAGAGCTCTTCGACACCGCCACTCTTATACAGATCTGTACATCTTGGTGACAGGGCTCGACATTTGCAACGCACAGCACATCGCCCTCTGATACAGGGGCACCTCACTAACTGAATGATTCTAGTGCACAAGGATGCATATAATTAGGGTGTAGATGTGCTGTGTCATCTCCCACTCAAAATGTAATGAATCAAACAAATCGGTTTCCACTCCATCACATGGTAATGATCCTAAAAGAGCATAAACACCTAGTAATGCCCTCACTTTTTCTGAACTCAAGCAGGAATACATATGGTTGAGATCTATCATTCTTCTATTTGGTCTAACACTTTTCACAAACAATGGGAACAATGTTGACCACCAGAGTGAAAGTGCAAAAACATCTGTGTCGGGTGAAATAACATGAAGGACAGTAACTCAATGACGTGAGGCGTGAAGACAGTGAAGTATTATTTTGCATCTGCCTCCAGTGGTATTCACTGCAAATTCCCTTCCGTTGACTTTGCTTCATTTCTCAAAAGGTGGATGTCTCTGTGAGATTTGTCAGTAGAAATGCAATAGATGAACTATTCTTAAAGCTTTTGAGGGGTCCCTCCATTGGAAGACTGGGGCGTTTTCAAACAGCCCTCCAGCTACGCCCCTGGTTTTCAGCACTGAATTCAAAATTTGAAAAGTCTACAGCGATGAAAAGAAGTTAGTCGATTTCTCATTAAATAAACCTGAAACATTCAATGGAAAATATTATGGCAACTTGTCAGCTTTTACGGTTACAATCGTAGACAAACCACTAAAAGGGGAAAGAAATTGATAGAAAATCATTGAGAAATCGGTTTTGTAGGTAAATCTGTTAGTGATATATGTTCTTAAAATATGTATCGATTTCATCATTTATTATTGTTGTTAGATTGCTTATTAGTCTGATAACCAGAGTCTCCTGAAACAAAACGGCTTTCGTGATTATGTTTTCAAGTTTAAATTCCCTCTCACTCCTCTCAAACTTACATATTTTATGAAAAAGGTTAAATGTTTAATACACATACACACAAACATCTTATCAACTTCAAAAGAAGAATAATAATATCAACTCATTCATTCATTCATTTCTTGTCGCTCACTACCAGAGGATGTAGATGTGGGAGAGGGGCCTTTGGTTTGCATTATTTGAGCATAGATCTATCTCTTCCAGAGGAGGATTAACAGGATTGCCACTGGGGTCTCTTTACATGATCCCAAGCTGATTATACACCTGCTATTCCCACACAGTCACCCATCTAGGTACTGACCAGGCTCGACGTTGCTTGATTTCGGTGATCATACAAGAACTGGTGTATTAAAAGCGATTTGGCTGCAACATTTTTGCAAGTTTAACTACCTCACACTTTTTCTCCCAAATATTTGTATTCCTATAAAAAAGAAAAGTTAAGCAGAAAGGTATTTGAGTAATCCAGTACACATGCACACAAATATTTTGAGAACTTTAAAAATAAATAACAGTAGAAATAGTTGTATCAAGTACAGGTAACTAAGATGGAACTATCATTTTAACAGCCATTGAGAGAGAGAGAGAGAGAGAGAGAGAGAGAGAGAGAGAGAGAGACAGAGATCCTCTTTCTCAATCTTTTGTTTTTGCAAGAATCAAAATATTGTATTGTCCTCATCACTTATATCAAAATATTTATCCCTAATTACAAAACCTGAAAAAGGGATTCCATTTGAAGCAATAATGTGCATAACCTGTCTTTTTCGTATACAAAACGTTTGGTACGTTTCTATGTAGTTTATAACATTAATGACAGACATACGCATAATGTATGTTTTATCATTTTGGATCACCAAGGCTAATACTAATTATTACAATTCAAGACCACAAAATAGTCTGACAAAATACCTATGCAAATGTGAAAAAAAAAATCAAAAAAAGATCTATTAGATTATTTTTCGTGTCGGTCTTTGAGCATATGTAAGGTGATCACGTGATAAGTGCTTCATGCTATGTTTTTCGATTATGTGATAAAAAGAGATATGTCAGACGTTTATGAACCACGTTTTGATGAGTAACTATCTGAAACTTTTGAAAAACAATTTTTATACCCTCACTAAAGTTTTCTACACCCTGAGTACTGTGAGAACAGTTATGTAAAGTTAAGGCAAGCATGTATGCAATATGACAATGCGTACCTGTCAGTCCATTGAGCGACTCTAAGCGTCTGCCTAAGGCGCAAATGTCATAGGGACGCATTTCAAAGATAAAAAAAAGTCATTAGAATATAAGTAGGGGCGCAAATTTCAAATCACGCCTAGGGCGCATGAAACCTTTGCGCCGGCCCTGATGATATGATATGCAATGAAATGAATTTGAGCATCAAAGAGTATATTCAGGTCGATGCATTTGGAAAGCGATTCAGCTCTGTACCAGATCTCTCAAATCAATCAATAGACAACTAGAGAAAGCGAAAATAGTCCATTCCTGCCATATTTTCCACAGCAGCAGTAACAACAACAACAAGCATATATACTGTTTACCAATTTGAACGTCTCTTTCATAAAATTGGAGCGAATAATCGTTCTCCGGCTGTTTTTACGCGGGAAATCAGGGAATAAGAAAATTACAAAAATGAATCTCGGATTCAATGTGAGTATCACAACTTCTGCACGTAGCGAAGTTGTCAAAACTTTACAGAAACTCAGTATGGCTTGGGTTCAAGAGGGTTCTCAGAGGTAAGTGAAATTCAAATCTTTGGCATATCTTTCCATTGGAACAAAAAGTGCACTTCACACTTTTTATTTCAAAGGTGCCTGCACTGCCTGGGAGCAGAAATTTTGGGTTTGAACAAGACACCTGGTTCATAGGCCCAATGTTTGTACCCTATACACTTTTGACCCATTGGTGCATCAAAGGATATTTTCATGGTACCAGTAAAATAGAAACTTTTTTTGATGTTTGAAATTTAAATATGCAAATTTATGCAAATGACCTTACGTCATGCATAAATTATGCAAATGAGACCCGGAAGTGGCCACTGTCACGTGACCGCACAACCTTCAAAGTTGAAGACGCCATATTTTTAACATCACAAAACCGTGTTGCGAGAGAGTGAGTGAGAGAGAGGGGACCTTTTATAAAACAAAATACTGACTAAAAGCAGCTGGAAAAAAACAGAAGAAACGGATAAAGAAACTAAAGGAGGTATATATGTATACATATCATAATTCTGTTTACAACTGATTGGTTGATGAATGTGCGTGCATGGTTGTTGTGTGAGTGTAAATAATAGCAGCGAGCGCCGGGGAAAATGAAGGCAAACTGAGGGAGAAGAAAGGGGGGAAAAAGAAAGAGAAAGAAAGAAGAAGCGATATTATTATCAATAATGGCCGGCTTCCTCCTAAGTAGATTGCTGCTTCCTTCTTTCTTCTCCTTCTACCTTGGCTTTTAGTTTTTCCCCCTCTTTTGAAATGGCCTACCACTAATACGCGCCATTCAGCAACACACACTTGACTACAGACACGGTTAAATCGAAAAGAGGAATGATGATGGTACGAAAATGAAGTCGCAATTTTATGTATCTGTCAGGATAATGGAATAAAATATGAAGTGTGAATGACGAAGAGGAGTTTCATTACAAAAAAGTTCCCGTCATACAAACAAAAGTGGGGGATTATTGCTGTTTATTTTTCCTTATTATAATGGATTTGTATACACGCTCATAAAGGTAAGTTTGAATTCAGCTATAAAGGATTAAAGAAGGAAAAAAAAATTAAGCCCTGGTGTAGTAGAAATCGCTATGTCCTTTTCTTTCCCAATCTTACTCATTTTTTCCCCCGATTTTTAAAAAATTGATCTCTTATCATATCTAGGTAAGGAAAATAATAATAACCCTCGATTTTCATTAATTGACTTGAGCTTTTTTAATCGGTGCAAAAAGATACTACGCGAAGATGTAATGCAAACTAAACTGATTTGTAAAGATTTGCAAAAAAGAATTGATGGATTTATTACAAACTGCTGCATCATTTCCTTGGTTTTCGGAACCTATCCAACTTCATTGTTAAAATGAAAAAAAAATGTTTTTTTTTTTTTTTTTCATCTATAACTTCAAGATATTCCACTCTGTTTTTCCCCCTTAGTTTAAAACTTTTTCTACGTACTGTTTTCGAATCCTGCGCGACAATACAGCTCAAAGAATCAAGTATTTAAAATCATTAAATAAACCAACATCGTGTGTAAGTTAATTTTTTGGTGCAAATGGACGGCTTGCTGTTAATTATGTAGAGCAGTATTCTATTTATAAAAATACTTTGAACTTTCATTCAGAATCTCGAAGCCTTTATTTTCAAAACAAAGTACTGATTGATTATTGAAAAAATGATTCGAAGAAAGTAAACATATTTAGGCGAATTCTCCAAGAAATATGCCAGACAAAATGAACAAATTTGTTCCGAATTCAATCGTCAGTTTCACTACATTCTACAAGATCAATCTAACGAAGATATTTCCTTTTTTCCTACTGAAAAAGCCTCAAGAATGATCATTTCATGCATATTCACCTATTCATTAAAGAGACAAAGCAGCTTGATAGTAGATAGGAAAAAAACAAACTTGTACGTGAAATGAAGTTCCTTGACCAGCACTCGTCTGTCTATATGGAAAACTAAAATTAAGTTTCTTGAAAGTAACAAACCGGTGTGTCTTCCCAAAAGAAGTTAACTTTTTTTCATACGACTACATCAACGATCATGTTTTGTTGTGCAAATCGATGTAGCAACAAAAACAATGTGATGTAAATAATAACGATTAAATTATTATAAATGGCAACAGATAGGTCAAAAAGGAAGTTGGTGCTGTAAGACTAGATTAACAATGTCATAGGTTATATTTCCTTCGCTGTCTTTCTGCTGCTCTATTATTGTCATCGCCACTTGAATTGGATCTTATTTAACCAATAGATTGATAGCTGCCTGTTTTCCTTTCATTTCTCACGCTGATCAGAGGTATCTCTGATTTGCACTTGGACTTGAATCAGGACAAAGGCCCTCGTTTCATTTCAATCCAGGAAACATGAGAAATACCGGCAAATCCGAGCCTTGACAGATGAGTCTCCAAATGAAGTATAAATGCTTCTGAATGCATTACGGAATTAACGAAGTCATTTGATCACATTTAAAGGAAGCAAATTAATGAAACAGTTTAACTTGGTTTTATAAAATGAGTTAAGGTAGTTAGGGCTCGGGAGAGGAGACATATCCATTTCCTCACAGAATTAATCTATTTAACTTAAATAATTCTTTCACACTTCATCAAGATCTCTACCCTTTGATTTTCTGATTATTTATTTTCACTTGCCATAATTAACATTGATTAATGTATTCCTTTTTCTAACGTAGCATTGCTAAACGCTGCAACATTTTCCAATAATGCCTATTTTCACCTGATTTCTTCGGTTTTAGTGTCACTACATTCATCAATCTCTATTTTGCTTTGTCATATTTTTCTATCATCCCATATGAATTTATGTTGATTGCTTCCCATTTCGCACTTGAATCATTTGGTCCATGTCTGATTATTCTTCAAAGCAGCCAACCTCCCTCGTCTCTAGTCTTGCATTATTCCCTTTCTTCCTCATGGATGCTTGCTGATTAGTTGACCAAGTCGAATAGCCGAAAAAAGTATCATTGAATTTTCAAATTGAAAACTGCAATTTCCAGTATTAAAAGTGAAAATGCAGAGATATAGAATGCGCTTTTGGCGCCAGTTGTGCGAATATAAAGGATGAACCTTCTTTCCACGTGATATATCCGATCTTGGATTTTTTTTATTTACTTTCAATCAATTACCTTTTGCATACTTTTCATACTGATAAGACCTAACGAAGCGTTATTGTTCAGCTTTTCCTCATATTCTGTTTCATTTATTTCCTCATTTACAAATTTCTTTATTTTCTCGTTCTTTTGCCGTAAATCTTAACATAGCCCAGGAAACTTCGATTTTTTTGAACAGATATTTATATTGGAAACCAGTTATATTCAGTGTTCACTTTTTTCTTGACTATGTTTTGCAGATTTCCATTTGATGTTTGAAGAAGCCATAAGCTTCTTGGGTATTTTCATTTTCTATTTTGAACCGTCGGCCTGTTATTTAATTTTCTCGGGTCTTCGACATTTGCAAGTTATGCCTTTTAATGAAATATCATTTCCTTGACCCCCTCCCCCTGCTTTTGTCATACCTTTCCCTATGAGTCCAACGACCCCGTATTCTCTCCTCCCCATCGCTTTTTTCTTCCGTCTGGAATTTTTCCCTTTCCTATTTAATAACAATTACCCTCTCTCTGTTATATCATCATTTCTACGTCTACATATTTTTATTTTCTGACCTTTCTATTCATCTATTACTTTCGTTATCAAAGGATGGTGGATACTTCAGTGCGTGTGGTTCTAAGGGAAATAGATAGTAGCAGTGCCGGTATTATTATTAAACCCTTCTATTGTTATTACTATTATTAAAACCCTCTATCAGGCTGTGAAGCTAACATAATTATTTTTAGACGGAACCTAGGAAGTAAATGGAACTCTGCTAATAAAGCCTATATTTCATACCTTTTCTCCGTACTTCTGAGCAGGAAACTCCGATTAATAACTTGAATTTTCTCACAAAGGCATGTTTTCTGTGATAAGTTCGAACTCTGATGTGAAGAGAAAAAATGCATTTTTCTTCTTTCAGAGTATGAATTTAACTATAATGCTTATTAAAGGTCTGCTTGTTGCTATTTGAATTTTGAAAATACTGGTACATAATCATTCGTTGGAAAGAATAAATTCCTAAGACTTATTCTACTGCTTAAATCGTACGTTTGAGTGATCGCTCTCGTCATTTATGCAGTCGGTGCCCATTATTCCACCACCAGAAACAGCACTGAAGAAGGGAGAGCATTTTTATCTCCGTTTGCTCTCCTTATTTTTTGCACTTCACTTCCACCTTAGTCTTTGTTCACATTTTCAGCTTATTTTTCTAATTTAATCGAAGTTTGATTCGTGTAAAAAATCTGTGTTCATAGAAATCTTACTCTTTTCTTTCGGATTCGATTTAAATATGTCCACGAAAAAGGAAGAAGTCTTATTGGATCACCGAGGAGAGATAATTTATCTTTTAGATTATCCACTTTTTCTATAAATTTACAATTTTTTGATACATCACTTTGTGATCAATCACCAAAATTGGGTGGAACAATTTTATACGCAGTTATCGATTCAGTCGAAGTGTTTGTATTGGGCTAGTATTATTAATCACTGATTAGTCAATGACTACAATCTTTCATACATGTCATTTGTAGTTTTATATTCTTTCTCTTGCTTCAAAGTTCAATATTTTCATCTTTTAATCAGTGTTCACGAAAATTGGCAAATTATAGTAAGTTTTTCATTTAGATTTCTGTACTTGGCACAACTGCTAGTTCTCATGATTGAATATTCGAATAAGACAACTTCAAGTAATACGGTGTATTCCTTCCATCACAAGAAGGAAAATATTTCAAGTCTTCTCGTTTATTTGACACGGTATTTCTCCATTTATTTGACCAGTATGTCTCAATTTTAGCTTGTTACATAATTTTATTTTGTATCTTCTAATTTTTACCTCAGAGATTAATTTTTTTTTTAAAGAGGGTTTAGTTAACTTCTGTTTTCCTTCGTGCTGACTCCCCGACTTGTTCGTGGTTAGACGGACTTTGCCGATACCATTGTCCGACTAACACCGAATTTAACCGAACTGCAGAAAGCTGACATTCGTTTTATCCAATAAAAAAAAACGTCATCAAAAATATAAGCATGCAGTTGATGCACTCACTCAAACAATCACATTTCACATGGTTTCTTGTAATCATCACTTCACATGATAGATTTTCATTCAAGCGCATAGAATATTTACTTCTGTGTAGCTCATTAGCTCTATCTAGTTGTGATTAGAACTTTGTTTCAATTTAAAATAAATTCGATTTTTATTCATGTGTAGATGGTTTTTATCCCTGGGGAAGAAATATGTGCATTGCAAGAACTAAATGCAGCGAGCAAGTTTTTAATCTTCGGGGGTTCGTACAGTTCAATAATAGCAATATTATGTTGTTTATTTAGAAGAATAATTCAATGGGGTACTTCTGCCATGCCATAGTCTAATTTCACAAAAGCGACAAAATATATTAAGTTTTGTGCCTTAGACCCATAATACCTTCCTCTCCTCGGGGAAAAAGAGATGATTTTAAAAAAAAAAAGATCTTTCCCGTGTTGAGTCGTTCGTCTTGTTTTGTATTCAAAATTATGTATTATTTCTGATTGTTAGTTTGAGTGTTCCTTTTTAGAAAGTAATGGTGAAATGTTGAAAGTAACATGAAACCTATGGCAATGTCGTTTACATTTTTGTTTGTAACCTTTTTTTTTTTTTTTTTTTCCTGTACTTTCGGTCACCCTGAAGAAGCCTTTTCGGGTACTTGTCTCATCAAAAGGTTACGGGAGTTATTTATGCCACTGAATTAAGACTAATAAAAACAAAATGAACGTGAATAAATAGCTAATTGATGTTGGAAAAACTAAAACGTCTTTTCGTTGTTTTTTTAACGCATGGAAAGATAACTCGTGTACACGAAGACGGAAAATGGCGCAAGGTAAGGGCCCCTTTTCACATTTTTGTGAATAGGGCCCCCCTTCCTAAAATTAAAAAAATCAACTTTTTTCCAAACTGGCCAATTCTTTGAGGGAAGACGGGTAAGGGTCTGATGAATCTAAATCACAAATAATTTTTTTCTCAGGCGCGGACTACGGGTTGTCAGAAGTGCCACCAATTGAAAATGTTCCATTAAAAAAGCAACAAGTTCACACATTTTAATCATTTATTATAAAATGGTCTTAGGTGTCGGGGGTTGCCAATTCCGCAAGAAAAAAGTTATTCTTTCCAATTTCATCTGTTTTCAATCTATTAGATTTTACTATCGTCTGGAAATTTGTTAATTTTCAGAATAAAGATTTGTTGCTGGTTTTACGAGGGTGGTTCTATTTACGATCTCACTGATGCCAAAACGGCACATATTTTCCGTCGTCTTAACATTGGTAGTGATAACCATTTCCGTATATATAACCGTCATGGCTTCTACCTAGTGTATCGGCTGCTCTTGGAAATTTCTTCAAACAATCCAACTTATTTATCCCCCCCCCCCAAAAAAAAACAAGTTCTTGTCGCATTTTTCTACATATTCAGCATGAGAATAGGGCTGATTTTTTTTTTCTCTTCAGCCAATATATTTAGAAATTTACTTTTAACCATATACTTATTTTTTTCATTTTTAAGTGAAGCGCACTTTTGCATTAATATATTAAATGTTACTAATTTGCAAACAAATAAATTGTTCGCAGCAATAAGTTGTTTTTGTTTTTTCTCTTTGCAATAATTTTATTCGTATATAAAGTCGAAAATTCCATTGTAAAAAATTGGGTAGAAGTGTAATAATTTGAAACAATGTTTTGATGAAATCCTTATAGAAAGATTTGGCTGAGGGCCGGTCCAGAACTTAATGGAGAGCCTGAAGCTAAGCAGTATGGTGGGGGCACAGCTTCTGGGAGGCCCTAAGCGTTCGCTTATGCGTCGGCGGCTCTGTTTAGATCTAATAATTATTGAGTGTATTTTAATGCTATCTAAAAAGGTTTTCAATGTTATATTCTATTTAATCTCTCATCAATTAAAGTATTTCAATCAAAGATACTTTTCCTACAAAATTCATTAATGAAAATATCTAGTGATGCTGCAATTACATTAAGTAACACTAACTCACGATAAAATTTTAAACGAAATTCAAAAATTTGAGAGATCATTTATTATGTTGGTGTACTCGTGTTCCGAAGTTGTATTTTTTGATTGATTTTTGTTTTACTTTTGCTTCATTCAATTATATTGAGTATATAAATACTTGAGCTTGTATTTTAAAAGTTGATTGTTTTGTGAATTTTTTGAAGTTATTCTTATGAAACTGTACATTGAAATTTTATTCTAAATTTTGGGAGCTCCAAAATCCTCGTAATCAAGCTTACGCTTATTTGCTTTTATTGTATTTATTCACCCACCCTCAACAAAACTCGAGTGTATGCAGATGAATGTGAAATGTGTATTTAGATGTAGAAAAATGAAAGATCTATTCTAAAATGCTGAGAAAAAAAATCACTGTTCTGTGTAATTGTCTTTAGGATGTAATCTTAGATCAAAGCAGGCAGGCTCTGTCCACTTATTGGTGCTACTCAATCTTCCTACCCTCTATATCTTCCACTTCTGTTTTCTCGCCAGACTTGATGCTACTAATCCTAATTCCAAAATTCTCATGTGCTTAATTTATTCGGGTTAACTACGAACCAAATTTTTTATTCGTTGTCAGGAATCTTTAATTTTTTCACTTGTGTTACACCGCTGAAAGAATATTTTCTTTTCTCTATCTGGATGAATCCACTTTCAAAAATACATTTCTATTCTCCCGAATGTTGTGCAATCGTCAAATTGTGTTTCTTTTCCCTTCACCCTTTTTTTTTGTCTGTAGAATCCAACTAAAATATTGAACAATGCATCTTCATCTTCGTCATTTTACACCTGACAATGCTTATCTCTGATTAATAATTTCTACGTCTTGCTGGTGTACTTGAGCTACTTCTCTATTTTGTTGCAGTGTCTTTTTACATTTACAACAATCATGAAGGCAGACGAAGTACCTTTTGTCTCTGGAGAGATTTTGGAGCAAAAAGAAGAAATTATTCCCTATTTAAGAACATCAGATTTCATCTTTGAATTATATAATTGGCTTATTTTATGTTGGTTTTAATGTACTCAGTAGATTAAGCTGTTATTTGATACTTTTTTTTTTTTTTAATCAAAGATTTGTCAATGAATAAAAGCTTTGTTTCTTTGCATCAACTGGAATAAACTTTGAAAATTTACCTTGCATTTATCAGTGTTTGCTGTTTTCTTTTTAATTCAGTATTCGGTCATTCATTAAAGTAGATCTTTTTTTATGGTAGTTTATGATGGTAGTATTCAGTTGAAATCAGGGGTACCTGTACCTTGGTGTGTTTTTTCTTCAGTTTAGAAGAGAACCCTGCCTCATTTCATTCACTGGTGAAAATTATTTTGTTGTGTAGTACCTATCCATCATGCAAATCAGTTAGTGTTTTAGTATTGGTCTCTCATCCACTTTCCTGTCTCATCTTAGCACCTAAATCAACTTCTGATGGCTATTGTTTTTAATGAGCTCTGCGAGCAGTATCTAAGCCACCGGTCTTGCTTTGCTTTGTATTGTTTTCTGGTCCTGGTTTTGTTTTGCTCTTCCATATTTGTTCGGTATTTATTTATTCATTTTTTTTTTTTCTTTCTTACCACCTTTTAGCACCCATGCTATTTGGTTTGTGAATCTTTTTAGGATCAATTCTTTCGATTATTTTACTTATTCTGTATCTATGCATGAACCCTCTTTGTATTTTATTTCGCATATTCTGTCTTCTCGATTCCTGTTCTTTGCTGTATAGACCAGAAGAATCGAGTATATTCATCTTCAGAATCATTTATTTCATATTAAGTTAATGTGCATGCCTTTAATGGAAGAGCAGGGGAATAGAGATTAGCATGACAGTCTTAGCTGGCAATGTTAATGAGAGTTAGCTAAAAAGATGTGCCTCAATGGGGAACATCAACAAGGGAGTTGGCAAAAGAGCAGATCTGCTGGATTAGCCATTTTTTTTTTTTGACCAGATCTAGCTGATTTCTTTTCTATTTAGACAATAAACGATCTATGATTACTGTTTATATCTGATAATATAAGAATGATGAAGAGAAATTTGTTCTGGATTCTTAGTATATAGTTATTTTCTTTGGTAATTCAGCTGGAAATGGAAAAATATGGCTACACTGGTTGGGATTGGATGGAAATTTCCTTTTTCTGTGTCAATTTTTGAGGATGATAGAATTGGGCATTCAACTTTTTTTCTTATTTTTTTTTTTACCCCAATTTTTTAAAAACTGGATTTTCTACACTTTCCTTGCATATTGATGGCAAATATTCAATATTATTTGAAGAGAATCCCAGCATTGACAGTGAAAAATAAGTCTCAAACTCGATAACATTAACCATGGATTAAAGCTTGACTATAGTTAGGAGTGTGCAAGGGCCAGCTCCAAATGTGCAAGAAGTTATTTCATCCCCCTGGCAATGTAGGGAATCCTTGTTAATGAAACGATCACAATAGATCAGGTTCAAGAGAAGGTGCTGAAAAAAGAAAAGTAAATGTTTATTGATTAGCCATAAATTTGAAATAGTTAACTAGGAAAAGTTTCTTCAGTCAAGCTATTAGGATGTTGAGATTGTATACCTTGATCTAAAATTAGTGATAATATTCAGTACAAAAGTAGAGTGAGGAAGTAAGAATCCCATCTTTACTAACAAAGGCGGAGAAGGACAAAACGAATGAGCCAGGATAACTGATGTTGTATGTAACAATAGATCAGCAAAGTTAAAGACTTGTTAGTAAATCAACAGTCTTTCTGGAGTTGATGTTGGAAGAACATAAATGGGTCAGTCAAAAAGTATTGCCTGTTCTTATTTAATTTTTAAATATTGGTCAGAATTCCTTACGTTTTTTTGGGGGGAGGGTAGCATTAGAAGCCCAGGGGAAATATTTGAAGTTACTTCCTTTTTTTTTTTTTTCCCTCTCCATAATCCTTTTTCAGATGGCTGCTCTTCTGAACATGTATAGAAAGCCATGAGCTATGATAGAATTTCTGTTTTTGGAAGTGAATGTACTGCAACTATTCACAGAAGGCTTGTGAATGTTCATAGAAAAGCTCTACTTGATGTAAGCTCAGTAAGAAGTGGATCAGTACAGTTAATGACAATCCTACTGAGAAAGGAGAAACTGACCTTGGTGACAGGCCAGTTGCTGCTGTGAATAAGGATAAGGCCAAGTAATGTTCTCATTGCAGCTGACAGAAGAATCACCATTGCAAAACTAAAGCCTTCAGGTGAGCCATGGTAGTGTCTGCAGTTTAGTACTGTCTCTTGGCCACTTGAAGGTCTGTAAAATGGGATCTGAGGATGCTGACAGACTCCATGAAGGAACAGAGGATGGTGGCTGCCTGAGAACTTCTGGAGCTGCAAAACATGGATAGCCACAGGAGATGAGACTTACGTTCACTGCCAAGTGGATTCTACAAGGCAGGTATGCGTGCCCTCATTCAAAGGTGGATACCATGATTGTGAAGGAAGGAGACTTCATTGAGAACTAGTTTTGGAATCTTAAGAATTTTGTGTTCATTTTGGTATGTTTTGTGTGCTACTACTAATGAATCTAATTTAATTAAAGAACAACATGCATCAGTTTTTGACTGGCCCTTGTACTGAGAAAAGTTCTATGGAGTTGTCATGCTGTGAAGAGAAGAATTATACTTTTATCTACATCTTGTTAGTTTTTCAATGTTGGGAAGTGAGTAACAGTTTGGGGAAAGGCGAAACAGTGTATATAACAAAAATTGAATACTTACAGAATTCGAAAGTTGGTGGAGGGTATGACCCCCCCCCCCTTTGAAAATTTTTCATTTTAATACATGTTCATGTTCCTGTGTTCCCGGCTGTACCGTAATGTTTACTGACTTGGAAATTGGCATCAATACTCCATTAGACCCAGTCTAGGAAGAATTTCAATTTTTAAAAAGAGGGGGGGTGACTTTTTTTTTTTTTTTTTCAATCTAACTCTATATTAGATGTTCAATGAAAAAAATGTTTGGTATAACTAAATTCATTGTGGTTTATACAAGCCGGTCATGTGTCTGATATGTTATGGATTTGCTCATGGAAACATTATGTGGAATGTTTTTTCTAATTTATGTGATTAAGGTCAGAAATTGAGATTATTTCAACTTGACTCTTATGGTAAAAAGGGAAAACTTGAACCAATTCACTTTTTCTAGACAGTCACAGATATTCAACTTCAAGAAAAACTACTACAT